>BSBM01000580.1:19122500-20322500 GCA_027924585.1 Larix kaempferi | reverse complement strand
CGATGCACTACTTCTTAGGAATGGAGGTGTGGCAGAGTGTGGATGGGATTTTCCTTGGTCAAGGAAAGTATGCAGTAGAGATTCTGAAGAGGTTTAGAATGATGGATTGCAAGGCAATGGCCACAGCTATGGCATCGAACTTGATGCTACTGTGTGACGCTTCTTCAGAGACAGTTGATGCCATGATGTACATGCAGATGATTGGTTCGTTAATATACTTAACGGACACGAGACCAGACATATGTTTTGCTGTCAACACCCTGATCTAGTTCCTAACAGATCCGAGGCATGTTCACCTGACGGATGCAAAACATATATTGAGGTACCTGAAGGGTACGATTGAGTATGGGCTCAAGTATGACATGAATCAGAAGATTAACCTGCATGGTTGTGTTGATTTGGATTGGGCAGGCAGTGCCACAGAAAAGAAGAGAACTTCGGGATGTTGCTTCAGTTTGGGATCTGGTATGATGTAGTGGTTTAGCAGGAAGCAGTGATGTGTGGCACTGAGTACAACCGAAGCAGAGTATGTTGCAGTTTTTTCGGCTAGTTGTGAGGTAGTATGGCTTTGTAAACTACTATCAGATTTGTTTGATCTCGAGCTTGAGGCGACTTGTATCTTCTGTGACAACTAGAGTCGCGTGAAGTTGTCTGAGAACCCTGTGTTCCATGACAAGTCGAAGCATATTGAGATCAAGTATCACTATATCCGGGGTATGGTGCAGAGAGGAGCAGTGAAGCTCCAGTATGTGGCGATAGATGAGCAAATAGCTGATGTGTTGACCAAGTCATTAGCGAGAGTGAAGTTCGAGTACTTCAGAGAGAACCTTGGTGTTATCTAGATTGATGTTCCTCGAAAGAGGGAGTGATGAGACCGGAAGACGCAGGTGCACCAAGGTTGTATCTCACATGGTGGAAGATGCAGGTGGTCCATAGGGACGTTATTCACCTGGGGTGGTCTTGCGCTGTATCCACATGTTTGGAGCGCTGGTAGGTCCACGGGTCATAAAGACACTTGGGGTGCGCCTGAGCTGTATCTTACATGGTGGAAGACGTAGGTGGTCCATAGGGACGCAATGCATTTGGGGTGCTCCTGGGATGTGTTGTCCGCCGAGATGCACACCAGCAGCAAAAATATTTCGAAAGCTATTCCCTCACTACAAGTGGGGAAAGTTTGGCCTTGGGGGCAAGCAATGAGCCAGGTACTTGTTATCACATATATAGTAGCCGGGCTACCATACATTATTTTTTTTGATGCCAGTACACTATTCAGCCAGTTTCCTTACATTCGAGATGCTGAGATGAGCATCTATATTGGATCGCTATCATATTTTGGACAACAGTTGTATTCCCCATGCCATGATTGAGTCTCAGGACACTCAGAGAGATGACCGATGTAGCCATTATACCATTTGTACAGAGCAGTTAGTAGTGCCCAGAGTTACAGCAGCAGTTTCAGAGGACAGATGATGGTACAGGTTGATGAGCATTCAGGTATATGACTCAGCAGGTATATCATTGTGTTATGGTTATATTGCTTTTATACTTATTCTCATAGCATGTCTTAGCACCTAGTGTCATGATCTGGCGATCATATAGATATATGGACCTGGTTGAGCTTATTATATATATTATATTGTCCCTACTCAGACTTAGAAGTTCACTATTCATACTCATTGGTTTTACCCTCCTTAGGGAGAATAGAGGTGATCATTCCACCATACCTTGGCTTGCTAGTATTGGCTCCATTATTCATTGTCTTCATCCATCCATTGCCTACCTTTTAGTTTATCACCCTGACTTACTACTTGACTAGTGACATGGAGGATCTTTTCCCCACTATAGCCTTTGTATTGGATGAGCTTCCCTGTTTATTGTGTCTCGGCTTTGAGTTGGTGACAAAACTTACCTTTGGTGAGTTGGATTGTAGGCCTAAATCATTCTGGTCAGTTGTCCCGATGTTTGGCATTGGCTCGAACTCCCCCTAGTCACTTGAGATGTTGTTGGCTAAAACTGAAAGCTCATGTATTACTTATGGAAACTGATAAATTTGCCCATGGAAACTAAAAAGGGCAAGAGCAATGAACTGCTGAAAAATACTCCTCGAAGAGTATAAGAAGGGTCCAAAAAGCAATGATTCTTAAAAGCTATATCTAAACGATTGTTGACCTTATACATGTATAAAAAACATGCCCTGGATGCAAGCTGCAACTAGTTGTGCTTATCAGCACACTTGGGATCCGAAGGGTTATGTACGCCAAAAAGGCCATGAAATGAAATTGAATGATCCTAATGAACCTGGATCAACTTGATGTAGACATGATGCCTAAGTTGAATAAGCACTCTCTAAACAACTTATCCATTTGTGAGACATCGCCATTCCCTGTGTTGTTACTCATTCAGTATATACTATGGTGTGTTTTCCCTTTCCCATTGCCAAAGTGTCACAAAGTTAAGTCGGTCAAGTCATCCCTTAACCTAGCCAGTTATTTTAGCCTTCACCCTTCACTAGCAAATTGATCACAGCTATGAAGTGAGTATGATCTTGAAAGTCTAGTTTGAGTAATAATAATGATTAATGACATTATATTTTTGGATTTAGATCGCCAGTAATGATTACTTTGTGTTATAATTGTTATTTGAATAAGTTGTAGAGCATGCATTAACCTTTGACACTTTGCAGTAGCTTCTGATGATGGTCTGAGTTATATTTGGTCATGTTGACTTGGTCAAACCTAGTTTGACCAAGGTCAACCATAGGACATGAGATGGTTAGACCTTGTGATGATATGGATAGATGATATATGGTCTATGTACATGTACATGATGATTCTATGTAGCAGCTACAGGGTTATGATGATTATTCATGGTTTACAACAGTGTTTGATCATTTACAGATTATTATTATTTGACCTGTTCCGGTATATTGGATATATATTTTGATCATGCAGAGACTCATATGGTGTATGAGTACACATCTTGGATGGATTTGGACCTTCTGAGTCCAATGAGACAGTTTGTTTTCAGTTTCGAGCACTTACAGTGATGATTGAGTTTCAGTAGGCTATCCCAGTGCAGTTTTGGTTTGTTGGAGATCCTGTCAGAGCAGATGTGATTTTTATCCGGTTGACCTAGGGCGCTGTGCTTGGAGGGGGTGGTCCAGCCACTTGTTTTTACCATATTACCCCCCTCTCGGACACATTGGTGCCCTCACCTTGACAGTGCAAGCACTCTAGGAGGCAGTTTGGGGCAGTTTCACGCTTCTCGAGGCATTTCAGGATTGGTAGAAATGGCTATTGAGGAATTCGATTTGGGCTACTGAGGCAATGTTTTGGCATGGGATGATCAGTGATGATGGATTGATGTCTTCCACACCTCCTCTAGCAGTTTCAGCTTCATCGGGGCCTGCATCCATCACTTATGGCACTTTCTGATGATTTCTGAGGTCTTTTGAGGCCTACGATTTGACCATAGAGGCACGATTTGGTATATTGATGACTATTTTATTATTATTGTGCTATGGGGATTGACCAAGGGTGGCTAAAATTACCCCTTGGACCCACCATAAGCTTCTTATTATATTTTGTCATCATGATTTGGTGGGATTCCCCTCTTCTAGGGCGATTTTGTCCACTTATATTATATTTTATTTGTGATCCATGTATTTTGTTGTTGAGCTCATCTCAACCATTGATTAGACATTTGTATCTTTTAATCTTAGCCACTCATTCAAAAAGTGGTTAGGATTTTGATGCCTCTCCTTCCTATTTAAAGGAGAGAGCTTCTCATTGTAAGGGGTCTTTGGCTCTTGGATTATTGGTATAGAAAAACTTTCTTGTGGAAATTCTTGTGGTCTCCTTTGCATCTGGTGTTCTTAGATGGTGATTGGAAAGTCTATTGCAACCTAACATTTGGAATTTGTGGTAAGATCTATCTATTTTGGAAATCATTGTCTTGTCTACAGGAGGGCGACTTCAACAAGGGCGATTTTGCAAGGCCTCTTCAAATCGACTTTCTTGGCATTTGCTTGTATCAGGGGGTTATCATTAGTATCATTGTGATCTATGTTATCTTTCTGCTACTTCTCTTGTGGCATTAGTCTTATCTCTTGATTACATCAAATCTGATATTGTTGACGTTTGTTGTGCAGGAGGGAGGGCGCATTGGCTTCTTGGACTAAATCGATTGCATAGAAAACTACCTCAAAGCTTCTCAAATTGATCGGGTTTGCATAGATCATCATCATCAAGGCATCTACAAGGTTACCCAGGTAAGATACACAGGTTTGTTTCTCTTATCTTGATCCAATCCATTGACATAATTCATAAATTGATAAAACCCTTATTTCTTCAAACCCTCATTTTTACATTTTTTCAGATCTACTAAGATCTAGTGGCTTCTTGGGTAAGATATTTAAAACCCACCTCTATAGTATCCACGACATCTCGGATCTATAGTTTGGTGAGGATTGGCCTCCATTTGACTCTCTTCCCAAGGCATTTAGCCTCTCCAAGCAAGGGCGCACTTCCTAGTTTGGTGGGTTGCCCTAGATCTAGTTGATGGGTAGTTGAGATCCCGCTTGTTTCATGATCTACACATCCAATAACCTACCCCCAGATTGTCACTTTTCTGATTTCTACCTTGTGGGCCCTATTCCACATTTTAAGGGATTTAATCCCCATTTTGGACCACTTGGTATCTTTAAACTCAGATCTAGTAAGATCTAGCCATTGGATTGCCATGAAATTATAGATCCACACTCTCACTTGTTTAAACCACTTGGATCCAAAGTTTGGATGTTATTGTACTTGTCTTGATCCATTTATCACCCATTTTAGCCTCCTTGGGTAAAGTCGCACCACCTTGGAGAAGTGAGTTGGCTCACTTCTAGGACATGGGTACATGAGATTTTTGTGGATTTGGAATGGACATAATTCAAAACCTAGGTCTAGTAGGTCACCTTGTCAAATCTTGCCTTGGGGATAGCATTCCTTGTTTTAAGGGATTGTGGTCCACTTAGGTCAAACATTAAATCTCTAGATCTAGACCTTTTCATCCATCAAGACTTTAATTGCCCACTTGTCTCATGCAATAGGAGTCCTCAACCACAAGTTAACTACACTTTGACTCCATTATCCCAATTCCCAAGGCACTGGTTTCTCTCCAAGTCAATTCGACTTTCTTAGATTGTTGGATTAACTTGTGGTTTGACCTTTGTGTGGTGAACTAAACCCTTTGATGTCATCATGTATCATGATCAAGCTTGTCACTTGTACTAGTTAGCCCCAATTCAACCCTTAAACTACCCTGCATTGGACACGGTTCCCAAGGCAGTGGATTTTCTCACATTGAACTAGTACTTTAATCCTGGATCCTATTTCACAAATCATAAGTCACTCTCACATCAATAATGAACCAAAGCTATACTCATTGAACCCCTCACTTGTCTTGTGACTTCATCCTAAGGTCTAGGATAAACCATACACCTTACTTCACTTAGAATTAACTTGATTTGGTGTCTTGGTTTTGATCTCTCCTATCGGGAGTAGATCGGGTCTCCCCCTTTGTTGTCTGGGCTAGATAACATAAAGTGAAGGTTGCCTCGACTGGCGTGACAACCATCTATTGGAGGTCGAGGTGATCGTGGTTGCACCTTTTGAGTTGCCCCTCCCTATTGCCATCCATGAGTGGATACATCCATAGAGGTAACTACAGTTTAGGTGATAACAGTATTGTCACCTGAATCCCAGCTCCTCCGTTTAGGCTAACTCCTAACGAAGCCAAGGGGGGTTGTCCCTAACAAAGAGTTTCTATGGCTTTGTGTTTTTTAAGTGTTTTTGTATGTGGTGATGCGGATGGGTGTTGTTTAGGAGTTTTTTAAATGATGATTAGAACACAATTAAGCACGCAATCCATGTTGCAAATTACAAGATACAATTTAAAGATGAACAATATACTTTGACTTTGAAAATTAAGTAAGCATCCACAAGATAATTGAAAAATGCACAAGGACTAATGGTCCAGACAAGGTAATACACAAAAATTTTATAGACCAGTGCCTTATGGAGTCAAACAAATGCCTGTGATGCTGAAAATGTAAGTCTCAGTGATGATTGTTCGTGAGATCGTTTTGAAATTGTTCTTGGTAAATTGTAAAGTGTTTTAGATGTTCTTGATTATTAGGGATGAAAAAGCAAGGTATGTGTCCAACCGAAAAAGTATACGTTCAGTGGTTTCCCCTTGGTGACCTGACGGACTGTCCAGTATTCTTCGGATAGGTGTCCAGTGGATTTAACCAACACTAGAACTCTATGAAAACGGTTTTCTTTCTCCAGCGTCACCAGTTAGGAACTTTTCCCACTACCTGAGTATTTCTCGAAATAACAACGCCGGTTCGTTGGTTGTGGGGTGAAAATTTTATTATGGTTATCACTTGCAAGATTAACAATTCCAATCACCGTTCTGAGTACGAGTCCAAATTTTTTAAGGTCGGCAGAGCATACTAAGTGATGGAAAACAACAGAGTAAATTTTAGAGGGGAATGTGAGTTGAAATGTTTTAAGTTTTAGAGCACATAGTTAAACTCTCCGATAGAGAGTGCTCTTGACTTCGTCTTATGACAGAAGTTCAAGAGACTTTAATTAATCTATATGATGAATGCAAGGAAATGTAGTGCTTATGCTCTCCGATAGAGAGTGCTCTTGACTTGTGTTATGGCAAGTTCAAGAGTCTTTGGTTCTTTTTTAGAAGACAAGAAGCTTGTAAGTAAAGAACACAAATGATAACTCAATAAAAGAAAACAATGATATAACAATTAATAAACTACTTGCAAAATGAACTAATCAAGCAACTAGTGTTCTACAACAGAAAGAAACTAATCTAGCAAAAAGGAGTCAAAAAATGACTTTTACACACTGTTCATGAAATTTCCAGCTAGCTAGGCATACAGTACACAGTGGGGAAAGAGAAATAGCATGGAAGGTCAATGCGGCACTTGGGATCAAATCCCAAGACACTTCTCAAGTCAAAACTGAATTTAACAATTAAAGATCTAAGCACCAATGAAATTATTCTAAAAACTCAAAGCAAATCTAAGCTAAGAATACACAAGACACTCTTCCCCAAATGGGGAAGAAGAACCAACTGTGGGAGGCCTTATCCCACTTAGCCTTATTTTATTAATCAAGTACAATATTTTGGATTTTCAACCACTTGAGAGAAACCTTAGTAAATATAAAAATGGAAGAAAGCCTTAGTGGCTTTTACAAAAAAGGAGAGTGATAAAAACGTGTCTTCTTGGTTCAAGCCTCAAGGTGTTTTGGATTTTCCTTGGTTTTACAACTCTTATTTTGGGTTTGAAGTCCTCTTCCTCTTCACTCCTTCAAAGGGGATTTTATCCTTGATCGTTTTTCTCTTCAAAATCTACACATAAGAACGCTCAACTCATGCACCCATTAGGCATTAGTAAATCAAAAATAAATGAAAACTACTTGGAACTAAAATCTAAGTATAGAAATGAAGTGCAATTTTTACTATGAGATCTAGATGCAAATTTTAAACCAAACTAACTAAGATACAAACCAAAATGAAACTATGTTTAAGATCTAAGCTTGTAAAAATGAACTATTCTTGAGACAAAATGAAAAAATTTAAAACTTTTAAAGTGTTTTGTATGAGTTTTTAGTGTTTGGAATGGATCATGCAAATACTGAGTGAATGCTGAAGTGATGGGCAGCAAAATGCAGAATGGAGAAGGCTGATATGTGGGGCAGCAAACAAGGACTGAGATGACAGACTTTTAGGGCAGCGAATAGAAGAAGGCCAAGGAAACGAATGCTAGGAGAAGACTGGGAGTGAGAGAAGCAAATGCAAAAAGGAGCAGCGAGGATAATGAGCAGCAAACAGAAAAGGAAGGGCAGCGAATGCAAGTTCTTGGAAAGGAGCAGCAAATGGAAAAGGAGACAAACTGTGATGAAGGAAGCGAAAGGAAAAATGAAGATGGAGATGGAGAAATGCAAGTGGGAGAAGGCCAAAGGGTGGAGATCAAAAGCCAACTCTGGTAACCAAGTAACAAGAGGTTTACAATATCTTTTGAAGATGGACTTCAAGCAAGCTTTTCAAGCTTATTTTTGCAACTCAGATTCGATCTTGGAAAGCCCTGAAATGCCAAATTTGTTAGAGAAAATAATGTTGAAAATGGAGGAGGATACGACCGAGTTCAAACTCCACTTTGCAGTTTCGGGATCGGCACAAAACATAACTCAAATAATGCTTGATCAAGCTTATGTATACTAAATAAAATGGGACAAGAAATACATCAGTATTACCAACTACAATTTGTACTTCTAAATCACATAAAACTTAGCATAAATGAACAAATTGTACCTTCAAATGATCATTCTATAGACTTGAAAAAGACTTCTAAGCTAAAGAGTGATCAAGCATTAATAAAAATTAGTAAATGTAAAGAACAGTATCACCTCATCATCTTGAAAGCATTTCTCATGAACACAAAAGGCACACCATGTAGACCTCCAAAGTCACTTTTTATTCCAATATAGCAATTGCTATGAGCTGTTGCAAAAATGCTAGAGTAATGTTGCACAAAAATTCCATGAGAAATAGAGTGCCTTGCACCTCTATTTATACAAAATACCAGCCATCCATGAGTGAATTCGAATTGGCCTTGAAGGAAGCCAATGGCACTATCACAAATTTGAATTCCCCACCAAAATCCAATCAAATCCAAGTGACAACAAAGCTTGGAGTGTTAACCGTCACATGAACTGGAGTTTGAAGATGATGTGGATGGGGAGGTGGCCTCCACCTTGGCAAGGTGCCCCCATCCCTACCTTGTTAACTCCACCATCCAATTCACATGAGCCACTTAGGATTTACGTGAGCTCTCAAGGGAGACACTAACTCGTGTTGCAATAAATGGAACTTGTGTATAATGGGAGCCAAGCCCATGAGGTGGCCACAAAAGAAGGAGGGCGCCCACCTATTCATAAATGCACATTCACCCACAAAACAATTCCTACATAGCCCAATTCGCAGATCATGAAGGAGAGGGCGAATTTGCTTAAAGGAGATCACTTGTGCTGACTGGATAGTTAACTAAATCTGAGTGGAGTTGATTGGAATCATCTTTAATGCCTAGTGCCATGTCAGTTAGCCTTTTATTTTATTCTTTTTGGTTTATTTTGGAGAGATTTGGATTATCTCCAAAATATTCATTTTTAATATTTTAATTAATAATTTCTGTGTAATGGGTTTTTTGAGAAATTATTAATTACGAGGCTGAATTGACATCCAAAACTTAGGATTAGCTGGTCCGGGGGTCATGTATGATTTTTGGCTTAAGGTTTAAGTCTTCAAACTCTGAATTCGGACCCCGGATGACTGACATATTACAAATTTGAATTTTTCCATTTAAACTATGGAAAAATTAATTATTAAAAAATAATAAAATAAAAACTCATCCAACGCGTCCGGTAAATTTTTTTCGGATAGTGTTTTTATTGGACGAGGACCCTATAAAATGACCATCTAAGACATACATGGTGTCTAGTACGCCTATATACATCAGTTGGACTCTAATAACCCCCCCAAGGCTCAAATTTTCAAAATCGGGCATTCCAGCTTTGGAGGAAGCGGGAGAAAACCTCGTCGATTATTACTCGGCTATAGGCAAAGCATAATTGACAAGGAAAAAAACTCCTTGGAATGCCTTAGTTGCATAACCAAGTCATGGGGAACCGAGCCACTCAAAAATCCTACTAGCACACTTATTACAAACCCCGTGGGGCCATGGTCATTTTGACTGAAAAATAAAATTGGCTAGCCAAAATTGGCTAATTATTGTGATATGAAACCCTAATACTCTGGAAGTGAAC
Source organism: Larix kaempferi (assembly GCA_027924585.1). NCBI lineage: Eukaryota > Viridiplantae > Streptophyta > Pinopsida > Pinales > Pinaceae > Larix > Larix kaempferi. The sequence continues at coordinate 20,312,604 of BSBM01000580.1, read as the reverse complement.
ACTGATGTGTTCCAACACTGGCTGCTCAATGGAGTTTCAACTATTTGTACAAAATAGGTGATAACAGGTTGTATCCACATGTTTGAAGACGCAGGTTAACTGAGAGAGACGTAATGCACCTGGGGTGCTCCTGGGCTGTATCAACTGGGTGGAATACGCAGGTGGTTTGTTGGACATGATGTATGCACCTGGGATGCTCTCCGTGTGTGGTGATGAGATGATCTGGATACGATGAGATGATAGTAGGAAACGCAGGTGATTGCGGTGGCAATGTAATGTGTGGTCCTGGGCTGTACCTAGATGAGAGCTAGGCTTACACCTAGCATGAAAAAGGGCTGGCTCTGTAGAACTTCTCATGACGAATAGATTCGAGAGATGTCACTAGTCAATGATCAATGAGATGAGGATTGCTGCAGCAACGATGATGATGATCTAGTGTTGATGATGATGTTCCAGTATTGATGATGATCCAACGATGATGACATTGTCCAAAGTTTGTGTCTAGAGTGATGATGACTGTGGTGAGAGAATACCTTCCTAGTGAAGAGGGAGTGTTTTTGTAAATGTAACTTCGGAAGATATTCATTGTATATTATTATTATATTATTATTGTAATTTTATTATACCTCCGTCGTAGATGTTTTTCCTCTGTTCAGGAATCTCATTATTGTATTTGGTCATACTGGAATTTCGAGGTAAAAAATCGATTGTAAGTCAAGGAAATAGTTCCCCAAAGGTAAAATGTAAAATGTATTTTTGAGTATCCCTAGGATAGGTCGACCCAGTTAGTTAAACAAGTCGGCCCCATTGAGGAATTAGGTCACTCTCACTTAAAGTATAAATATAGAGAGTCACTCTCCCATTTGACACACACACACTCACTCAAGCAAGTTCGCACCAAGTGAGAGAAAAGACAAGTTCGTTGGAGGAGAAAGAGAGAGAGCTGGAGAAGACATCTTATATTTTGGGTTTTTCCATCTTGGTTGATATTGTACTAGTGACAAATCTATTTCTGAGGAAGTTGCAGGGTTTTCTCCTTTATGGTTTCTCCAAGGAAAATTCTTGTGTCTTTTGTGTTTTGCTGTGCTTGTCTATCTTTCAGTTTAAAGATCTAACTAAATTGAATTAAAGTGCAAACTCTAATAGTATCCATTGAGTGGAAGACGCAGGTTGTCTGTTGGACATGATATATGTACCTGGGTTGTTCTACGCATGGGATGATGAGATGATCCAGATATGATGAGATGATAGTAGGAGACGCAGGTGGTTGCTGTGGCAATGTAATATGTGGTCTTGGGATGTACTGACTTGATGGCTTGCTCGTAGAGATGATGAAGACCTAGTTGAGAGCTAGGCCTACATCCAGCATGAAAAAGGGATGGCTTTGTAGAACTTCTCATGACGGGTAGATTCGAGAAATGTCACTAGTCAATGATCAACAAGATGAGCTCCTCTCTCCTCAGGTAATGCGCCCCTCCTCCTCTGGAAGACGTCCTCCTCTAACTCAGTAGAAACCACACCAGTAAACTATCTCAGTTTACAGAACTGGGCACCAAGTGCCTCTAGAGCAAGTGGTCTCTGATCCAGTTCAGATCTGACCACTCTCCCTCCTGCTGCAGCTCCTCTCTCTCTCAGAAAGTTGCCCTGCATGCACTAATGCGCCCTCCTCACTCCTAATCTATCATTCTCTGATAAGTCAACTGAGCAACCTCATCCGGGGACCCCCTGCCTCTATATATAATCTCACCGATGAATTCGGTTTACCAAAAACCTAATCTCGGTGCATGCAAAAAGTCACTTTTGCATGCATCCTTTAATCAATGACATGTCATGCAAATCTCATGCATTCAATGGGAAAAACACCCCGGAAGGTCCACATGCAGCCACTAATGGACTCATGCCACTGAGTAGAGTGTATCTCACCCTCTACTCAACACTGATGCCTATACTGCTGCTGTAGCTCCATGCAAGGCATTTGAATCATGGAGGACTTCCCGAGATACCACAAAATATAACACTCCCTCTTAACGAGGGAAGTCCTATCACTGATGCCTGGATCCAACAAGTCCCCTTCTGTTGACACTGGCCCAACTGTCCTGCCTGTCACTACTTCCCTCTGACCTGAAGTACCCTGATCAACCTCCATAAATGTGGCTCCAGAAGAAGCCCTCTGATCAACCATTGACTCTGTCACTGAACTCTGATTCAGACTCCCTTTGAATCTTTGCTGTAACCAATCCCCAAGGCTGCTGTCAAGTGGATCCACTGGTCTGTAAGTGGACTCCCTCTATCTCTGAGTCGACTCAGCTCTCTCTTGAGCTAAGTCCATCTCTACCATCTCATACCAACTCAGTCTCCGATTGGTGCCTGTACGTGCATCATGCTCTTCCATCTGATATGAGTCCAAGGGCTCAATCTCTTGAGACTCATCAGTATCATGAGCATCTTGCTCATCCATTTGATCTCCAGAATCACTCTTCTGATCCTCATCATGGTGAGCATCTGCTCACCCATCTGCTCTATGGACTCACTCCTCCTAGCATCATCTCTGTTGCGAGCATCTCGCTCACCATCCCCCTCTGACTCTGAAGAGGATGCACTCAACCAACCTGATGTGCCAGTAGTGGGCTGTCCCAGAATCAAGTATTGACCGTCGATCCTGTGACCCATCAAGACTGGATCTACTCCTCTAGGATAGGTGAAAATCATATCCCTTTGGAACACCACTGAGTAACCAACAACTCCCAAGGCTACCACTGAGAGTATACTCCCTCTCAGTCCTAGAATAAACAACACCTGATACTTCCAGGAGCTCTGCAAGGTCAAGTAGAAACCGCACTCTACCCACTCCTGTGACCAAGTGTTCAGTCCCCTGCACATCCCGAATCATCTGCATAGGGGTGTGCTCTAGGATGAGGAATGCATCTCGCATCCCTGTCATGTGACTGCTCTGCATGCAATCAACTCTCCATCTCTCATCAACCTGAACCTCTGCCTGACTACTATCATGCCCTGATTGAAATGAGGCTAATGAGAACTCCCTCTCAAACCGAGAAGTAAACTCATCCACCTCCTCTGCTGTTGCTAACTGCTCATCCTTTGCCTGCTTACCTTTCTTCTTATGTAGACATTGTCCCGCATAGTGTCCATAATCATTGCAGGCAAAGCACTTGATCTTGCTCAGATCCTTCTTCTATTTGAACCTCTGTTTCCCTTTTGCTGCAAGTGCCACATCCTCCTCCTCTGGAATGGCGGAAGCTGATCCTTGAATATAGCCTCTCCGGATCTCCTCTTGGGTGAAGTCGTTCCACAGACGATCCCACTTGGGAACGTTCTCTCTAGCAATAATGGACTGGACAAATACTGCCCATGACACAGTCACGCGATTCAGGGCTTGTCTTACCAACTCGCTATCCTCAACCTTCTCACCCACAGCTCCCAACTCATCCCTCACCTGAGTAATCTTGGTGAGATATGTATACATGCTCTCATCCTTGCCCATCTTGATGCTTCTCAACTTCTCTCTGAGAACCATCTTCCTGTTGGCATTGAAACTCTGGTACAAACTAATCAATGCATCCCGCATCTCATATACATTGTCTTTGGCTGAGACATGTGGAATGGCATGATCCTTGATAGCATCAAGTAGGATCCTTTGAGCCTTTACATTCTTTTTCTCATATTCTGCTTTGGCAGTGGCATTTGATGGAACTATGACTGGATTTGCAACTGTGTTGTTCATAACATCCCACAGTTCACACTATTTCAACAAGAGTACAATATGTGCCCTCCATGCACTGTAGTTGAGGCCCTATCCAACCGGTCCTCCACTCTCAAGCTAATGGCCATACTCTCTGAACTGAAAAACTAGAACACACAGTGATACAAGAATCTCTCCTGATCACAAAACTAGCAGATCTATCTTTCGAACTCACAGATCTGATAGATCTGACCTCTACAACCTCAGATCTATGTTGTGCTCTTCAGATCCGGTAGATCTGGTTCTATCTTCACTGATCTACTAGATCTATCTTAGATCTAGTCTCCAATACCATAGATCTGATAGATCTGACCTCTACAACCTCAGATCTGGTAGATCTGGTCTCTATCTTCACTGATCTCTGTGTGATTGCCCTTCGTGACCCTTACTAGGGCTCTGATACCATGTAAATTTTAATCCAGAGATCACTACTCCCTCTGGATAGCCCTGAGATCTCAAGCGGTTTGAGTCTCGTATATCAATAATACTCTTAAAGAAATAAAACTCAACAACTAGATCTCTTTACAACATTAAACACATGCAATCACACATATAACATTGCATATACCCTGGAAACCCCAACCAGGTAAAACCAACAATCCTATGGGGCTTTCTTCTCTCTCGAGCCCAGAGCAATATATAAAATAAGCAAATACAACAATGTTACCTTAGATGTAACACTCAATCCTGAACGGGTCAAACCCTAGATCTGCATGCATCAGTTGATGCATGCACTCGGAGAATGTGCCCTAACTGTCAATCTGGATTTGAGTCTCAATGCCTAACTGTTGATTAGGTTGTCATTGATGCCAATAATGTCTGGTCATTGATGCCAGCAGTTAAGTCTTGGTGCCCCTTGCGGAGCCCCTGAGGGTTAGTATTTGATTTTTGGTTGTCTATGTCAGAGGAGACCTTTTGACTTTGTCCAAGCCCAAGCTTGAAGCCCTTGGAGGCCTTTGGACAATGGCAAAATCCCTGGCTACCATTAACTTGGTTAAGTGCCCCTAAGCTGTATCTTTGTCCTATTGAGTCCATTGTTGTATCCTTGCTCTTGGTTGTTTTCTGGTTGATGGTTTCTGTGCTACTTGTACTTGTTCTGGTCTCTTGATTGGTTGTTTGATTGGATGATGTGGCAGTGTAGTCCTTGGAAGCCCATACTTGTACCCTCACATTCTTGCACTTGGTTTATATTGTCCTTGTCTTATGGAGCCCACATACACATGGTGGTTTGAATGTCCTTGATGATATCCATATCTTATTGAAGAAGTTTAAACATTGCACTTTTAACCTTAGACAAAATGCCCGCAAATGACCTTAAAAAATGCCCGTAGCCATAAAGGAAGAATGCTCGCCAACAGCTATGGAGAAGATGCCCACCACCTTTGGTTGAAAGGACCCATACACATGGGTTGAATTTTGATTTGTGGCATAATGACTTAATGTATTTATTAGTAATATGGAGCCTTTGGACATTGTTGAAGACCTTGCTATAATAATGGTGGAATCATTACTTATGTGGTCTTTGGTACCTTATGGACATGAGTGACTATCCCATATTAAAGAAGTTGTGGGGATCTTGCTCTTTGACCCACAAGTCTGGTTTGAAAAGCCCACACAAATGAGCCTTAATGCATTGATACTACAGCCATGAAGCCAAGAAGAGTAAGGGCATCAAACCATTAAGAACATAAAAGGAAGACCATTGGAAGTTGACTTTATGCAAAAATAATAAATAAATAAATCATTATGATAAAGCCCTCGATCCCTATTGAAGGGATGGTCTTACAAAGAATAAGACCTAATTAATTTTAATTTAATTATTTAATTAATTAAAATTAAAGTTTATTATAAAATTAAATTTTTAATCATATTGACAAGTCGGCTAAGTAATTTTTTGTTAAATAAAAATAAATTTAAAAATACAACAAGTCGGCTCCAAAATAAATTCAAAATTAAAATTTAAAAATTATATATATTTTTTTGGAAGGTCGGCTCCATATTTTTTTTTTTGAAAAACGACTATAAATACCCAGTCAACCTGTCATTTTGGGGTGTAAAATTTCGGATGATAGCTCTGATTTTCGGATTATTGACTGAGGCAGCGAGTTTTTGAGGCAGTAGTGTAAAGAATTCAGTGGAGTATTAGCTGAGTTCTTGAGCTCTGATTTTTGGACCTCACTGAGAAATTTCAGTGGTTAAAACTGGGTTAAGGACTGATCTAAGGCAGCCACTGTCAGCATATGTTTTGGGAGGTTTTTTTATGAAAATCCAGCTCTGAAATTTTCGGGTATACTGTAGCAGCCACAGTAAATTTGAAGTGAAATATTTTTTTTGCATCTCCAGGCAGCCTCAGTAAAAGGGCAAATTCTGAACATAATATATCTGATTTTCGGTGAAGTGTTTACCTTTCTCTGTAAAATTCGGCTGTCCTGTGCTCCTGTAAAACTCGGGCTGAACTCGGTCTGCACACCAAGCTAGGGCATCCGAAATTTCTGGGTTTGATCTCTGTAAAATCTGATATGACAGCCCTTAGCTAGATATGGTTGAAGGCACAGACCGGGGTTACATCAGCTGATGGTTTGTGACTGTATTGTGGGCAGCAACAGATGACAAATATCTTGTTTGTGCAATAAAACATCAAGTGACCAGTCAGGAGTAATGATCTGTAATGTTTTGAATGCCTAGTTTACATAGTGATATACTCGGTCATTACACAGGATGTATGATAATGCTTACAGATATGATGTACTAGAAATGGTTACGCAATGATCTATTCAGTATGGAAAGTATACTCAGTGATGATGTGTATGCTCAACACACTCAGTGACATGTTCAGATGATATGTACAGTGATATGATGAGGCAGGTGATTTGGCATGTGAGCAAGAGTGATTTGGGCAGGTCTATTATTGATCATAATTGTTGATTAATGGTGACATTGTTGAGCACGTGGATACTCTCAAAACATTGTTGAGAACCGCTTCAATCAAGTAAGTCTGAAGATTGGAAGATAGTTGAAGAAATGCTTGAAATTGATGGATTGAGAAACTAAAGGTTATTAGCAGCTTTTGATAACTGGGCTTTCTGCCTCCACTTGTATGTGTTACATGACAGCCTTAACTTGAAAAGTTACAGCCTATGAAGTAATATCTGATTGAAAGTGACAGCTATTGAAAGCCTTGTTTATTTGACCTGACAGTTGGATGTGACAGCATTGATTTGACAATGATATGCATAGTAACTTGTATGTTCAATGATATATGCATGAAATATTTACACAGTGGCATATACATATGTACTTAGTAATATTTAAACAGTGGTATGTTCAGTAAAATACACTTAGTGGCATGACAATTAGTACACAGTAATATATGTATGATGAAACACAGTGATAAATGCTCAGTTTATGTATGAAGTGCTAGAGATGTTTACACAATGATGTGCTCAGTTTGATATGCTCAGTGATGTTTACACAATGATACTCAGTGATGTATGATGAAAACACAATGTGTGATGATATAGAATTATAAATGATGCATTGACGACAATAGTACAATGATGAATAGTGGTAATTAGGAGTGAGTACATTGGTTCAGTTGAGCAGCATTAGCACAGGCTACTACATGTGCATTTGGTCTGACTCATATTGGTTGAGTTGTATGAGCAGTTGGTTTGACTCAGGTGGACTGAGTCTCGTGTACAGTTGGTTAAACTAAGATTGACTAACTCGAATGATGTGAACAGCAGATTGCTATAGCTAGATCAGACAGATTGATTGCTACAGCTAGATCAGACAGATTGATTGGTACAGCTAGATTGCACAGATTGATTGTACAGGTTGATGAACAGTGTGGCACAGTTGTGGTGCAATGGTCAGTGAACAGTTGATGAGCAATGAATGAGCAGTGAACAATTGATCAGTAGTGAAATGAGCAGTGAACAATTGATCAGTAGTGAATGTGAGCAGTGAACAATTGATGAGCAGTGGTCAGTTGATGAGCAGTGACAGTGGTTGAGCAGTGTGGTGCAATGTGGTGCAGGTGTTGGTTAGCAGGTCCGCAGGATCAGTGCGGTTGTGATTCAGCAGTATCTATCTTCATATCAGGGTGGCAGGACGGGGCAAGGAAATATAGGGAGCTAAGGCTTCCTTCAGGTTGTAGCCTGTAAACCAGGGGGTTGTAGCCTCCTTCCAGTTGTAGCTGGAGAATTGAAGTCTTTGTAACAAAGGGGGTTGTTACCTCCTTCCAGTTGTTGCTGGTAAATTATTATTATAAAGGCTTCCGTGGTTTTTCCCCCAGGACTTGGGTTTCCACGTAAAAATCTTGCGTACTGTGTTTTGCTATGCTTCCTATTTGATGATGATATGATGATATGTGATGATGAGCTGTAATTGTTAATAATGCTGATGATATAATGATAATGTGGTAATACATTAATGGATGATATATTGAAGAAGCAGTTGATGATTGTTAAAGTTGAAAAAGTAATAAAAAGCTATACACACTGTTCACCCCCCCCTCTCAGTGTGCTCGGTGTGTCCAACACTAACATATACTGCTATGATCTGTGAGTGCTCTCAAATAACTCTGCTCATCATAGCTGATCTCTGGAAAAGCAAAGCTCCGGGAAGTGCAGAGATCTGCTTAACAAGAATAGTATCCCAGCTACTATGGTGTGATAACATCTAGCTCCAGCTTGGACAAGTGCTCTACGGGAGAGAGTGCTTGAGAACCTTAGAATCTCTGGTCTCGAACTGCTCCGCATCAATCTTCTATCCAACAACTCATCATCCTTGCTTTAAGCCTTTATTTTTACACCAGTATTTGCATTCATGGCCACTAGAATACCTCATGAAGCATGTATGGGAAAAATATAAAATAAATGCTGAAAATGAAATATATTCTATAGCAAAAACTGAAATGCATAAAGGGAAATACTAATCTAACACATGTAAATTTTATTGATTTTACTATGCAGGAGGAAATAAAGTTTTTCAAGAAGGCATACTCAACTCACTTGACACAGAAGAACAACAAAGACTCAAAACTCAAAAAGAACTTAACCACTTCAAGTTTTATTAAATGCATGTACGAGATGAGAAAAACTCAGGAAGGAGCCTGACTCAACTCAAGCAGACAACTCAACAGAAAGCACTCAAAAGAAAAGAAAAATCGCAGCACTCAGCACACAAAAGGCAAAAAGCACACAAATCCTACTGCTCAAGTGAGCTTATTCAAAAGCCTACGTACTCTAATCAGTCAACACAAATGCTAGGTAAAATCATAAATCCGGTGCAACCATTCATCGAACAGGTTAATGAATCTTCTTTGATTTTCGTTAATAAAACAAGTCAAGATTGGGTTAAACATTAATGAGTTTGATAGCACAATTTCCATGACTTGTTCGAAAGATGAAAAAGAGTTTGAATGGTGCAAAATGAAATCATGCCAAGGGGAAAAAAGATTGACGTAAACATCCTCCATCAAAGAATTGATAGGATCATAAAATTTATGCAAGTTATTATTTAAAATTGGAGGGAAAACACATGGCACTTGATTCAACTTCTTTTTACACAAACCACTTTCTTCACTGACCTCTCTCACATATTCAATTTGGTTCTCCCTGGGACTGATGATCAAATAAAAACCAAGTGGGGATAAATTAAAGCTTAGAAGACGAAAAATCAAAATCAAGCCCACATGTTGCTAAAAAATGGAGAAAAGATGAAACTGATCTTTAAACACCTTTTGTAACCACCAAGAATTATTGATAACTTGACAACAAGCATTATTGTTCCAAAGTGACTGAAAAGGGAAATGAAGTGATTTTTATCCATTGATGTGATCATGCTTATACTTCCTATTGAAAACTTCAAAAAGAAACGATTGAGTAGACCACCAACCCAAAAAAGATTGAAAAAGTTGGGAAGGGAGGGTGGATTGAAAATATGCACAATTTCCCAGATAGATAGAAAAATTTGGCCTTGGAATTTGACAAAAGGAAAGGCCTTTCAAAGTAACATTCTTTTTTCTGGGAATGATTTCAAGATCTTGATCAAGTTTAATATTTACAAACTGGGGACAAGATTCTAACTCTAAGAATTGGATAAAGCTATCTTGACTAATGATGGAAAAAGGAAAACTTAAAGGCTCACTATAAGAAGTAGAACAAAGATTAGAGCATCTAGCATGATTTACTAAGTCATCCTCATCTTGAGATTGATCTTCTATTGATTCATCATTAAAATCACAAGAGGATACTTGATCATTTTCATTTAATTGATCAAGGATAAAATTAACAAGTTCATTTAAAACTTCCTGATTATTTACACAATGATCATGTGAAATCACTACTAAAGGATCTTGGTCGATGTTCCCACTTTCTTCTTCTTCAATAAGGTGATAAGGAGTTGAACGATCAGTAATGATAGAATGACTAATGAGTTTCTCCGAAGGAGGAACTTCAATAGACTTACCGACTAAAAACTCATCCTCAGAAATTTCCTCAGGATCAGGACTAGAGCTACCTAAAAAGAAATTTGAAAGCTTATGATTTATACAATGATTAGGGATTTGACTTTCAATTGAATAAGAAGTGGAAAACTTATCCTCAAAAGAAATTGGGCAGGAGGGGTCATATCCGTATGTTGACAATTTACTTGATATTTGATTATTAATTGATTCAACGATAGGATCAGAAAGGGGAAGGTTTTGATCTTGGATTTGAATTGAAGAATAAATATCATCGAATTCACTTCCCCATTCTTTTAAGAATTTATTTTCAAACATGTCATAACCAGAAATGCTATTGGTCTTTAAATTTAGGAACCAGAACTCAGCTCTTCCTTGGAAAGACGAGGCCAATAGTTTTATAATACATCCTCATCTGTTATAGATAATTCGTTAATAACTTCTTTAAATAGATTAAGGTGCCCTTTAGCGGATACCTCATAACTTCCATCGAATTTGGGCAACCTTTCACGGGCTTGATGAGGAACATGATGAGGATACCCAACAATTTTTGAGAAGTCAAAGACTTTTAATCGACCGAAAGTTCTAGGCTGCTTAGAAGCAGCCATGGATGGCAAAATTTTTCTTTATTTAATTTTATATTTTTTTAAATAAAAACAAAAATCAAGAACCTAAATACAAGATGATGCACCCCATGGGTTCTAGATAATGATAGGATCGATCACCAGTGGAGTCGCCAGGCAAATTTTAATTCTTTTCTACCAAAGGATCTGTCGTTAGGGTAGTGGGGAGAAATGAGTGAGAAACAGATGGCTTTGCTTAAATTAAGGATTAAAATGATAACCATCTAGATTATAAGACCGAATGTGATAAGATATAAATTACGCATGGATACTCACAGACACCTGAGGTAAGCCTCTACCTCCCCGGCAACGACGCCAAAAATGTTATCACACAACTTGTAGTTGTCCCTAAAGGTATCCCATCCAGGATGGTAGAGGAGATGGACAACTAAAGAGATGACCCAAGAAATGCCACGGTTCCCAATGCATGCTGGGTGTCACGATAAGTGAGGCACTCTTCACTTTAGATCAAGGCAAATCAAGATCAAGGGGGAGACCCTAGCCAATCAAATGAAGATTAGCTAACCCAATGGTTCCTAGGGAAATGTGTAAGTTGAGTTACGGAAACCAATGAGTGAATTAGATTAAGTGGACCCAATAGTTTAAGTGTGGTTGAAGAGGCTTAGGAGGTGACAAGTGTTTCAACCAATGAATGACTAGGGCCACTTATGAAGCTCAATTGAATTAGATCTAGTACTATGAAAATCACACAAGTGGGGCCCACTCTTTAACAAGTGGAAATTGGTCCAAATTGGGTCCACTTGGTCAAAATTAATGGAAGATGGTACTAGAGGTGCTCTATGGCATGGATCTATGGATTGACCAAGAATTAAGAACACCCAAATGTGGGATCTAGCAAAAGCCACTAGTCCCAAGGAATGCGAATTTCCCCAAGGGAGACTAGTGCCTTAGATCAAGGGCCAAATGGAGTCGGATGTCCACCAAAATGTAGATCAGGATAGTCAAGGTGCAAAGCAAGGTGGGTTTTGAAGATCAAGAGCATGCCATGGCTAGATCTCAGTAGATATGAGATTGAAAATGCATCGCCAAGTGACCCAAGTGGGGCTCAACCCTCAAGATGAGGAATGGGCCCACAAGGTGAAAATCAACAAAGTGAAGCACTAGGGGTAGGTTATCAACGGTGATCTATCCAAATCAAGTGGGATCTCACCTACCCATGTACTAGAACCTAGCAAATGCCCTCCCTCAAGGAATGCGACTTCCCTTAGAGAGGCCAATGTGCCTTGGGAAATGGGTCAAATGGAAGCCAATCACCACCAAACTATAGATCCGGATTGCCGTGGATTCTATAGAAGTGGGTTTTAAAAATTATCCCAAAAGCCAAGCTAGATCCAAGTACATCTAGAAAAAAGTGAAAAAGAGGGTTTTAATCAATGAGGGTTTTGTGATCTAAGAGAATAGATGGATAAGATAGAAGAATGTCGTACCTTCTTGAGCGTACCTAGAAAATGAAGATGGAGGTTGCTTGTGACAAGGATTACTTCCCACAAAGATAAAATTCCAAACTTGATGAAGCCCTTCTTGCCAACGTTTTGCCTCCTTCAACCAAATCGTCCTCCCTATTCCTGTCAATCAAGGACACAAAGATCAATCAATTGACAATAATGGAAGTAGATGCAAACAAAAGAGATGAATAACATGAAATTGTTGGTGCAAAGACAAAACAACTCCCTGTAACCCAAAACGACTTGTTGAAATGAGCAGGGTAGGCCTCCCCACCAATGCAAATTGCCCCAAGACGTCTTCTTTGCCTGCAAAAAGTGTTAGTTGGAGATAAAATCCAAGATGGCCACCAATGTCTGTCAGTGCAGAGGAAAAAGCATTTACAATCACCACAAGCATTCCAACTCCAAGATCCAAGATGCCCAAGATGGTATTTTATTCCAATAGCCAAGAGCCAAAAATCTCTAGATAGCTTTACAATAGGGGGGTCTCCTCCTTTTATAGGTTAATAAAGACCAAAACCCTAAACCACAAAACCACTTTTTGAAACTAGTGGTTGAGATCAAAAGATCTAACAATCTAATCAACGGCTAATATGAGCCAATACATAATATTACATGGATCACTTAAAAGGAGGGTGACGTCATAGCTAAAAGTGACTAAGTGAGGGTGACGCCACACATGGAGGGTGGCTAGAATACATGTGCCACAATATAAGATCAAGACAAGTCACTAGGAGCTCATGCTGGGGCTAGGAGGTATTAATTCCCTTCACTAGCATGTCCCCATGGCACAATAATATAAAATATAAATCTATGACATGTCCAAATAACACATATCATCAAATCCTGTCTCCAAATCTGAGAGAGACATGCAGTGAAAGACCTCCTGTAACCACTGTGGACCCCACTGACTGATGCCAACTGATCTAGAAGATGGGGGATTCACCATAGATGACCTCAGAGTAGACCAAGTGCCAAAACCTTGCCTTAATTGCTCAAATTGAATTCCTCAGTGACCTTTTTATTCCATTTTTTAATCCTCCTGAAAACCCTGAAAGTGCCCCGAACTGCCATCCAGAGTGCCTGCGCTGTCAAATTGAGGGTACCAGGATGTCCGGAAGGGGGGTATAATGGTAAAAACAAGTAGCTGGACCACCCCCTTCCTTTGTAGCGCCCTAGGCAACGACTGGCCTCCAAGGCCTCTGTTGGACAGGTTGGATCAGCATGCCCAAACTGGTGAACAGGTGGATAACTGCTGCTATCATACTCAGAAGTGCCCGAAACTGAAAGATAAGTGTCTCAATGGATCCAGAAGACCCAAATCTACTAGAAATGAGTACTCATACACCATGGGTTGACTTGTGGAGTCAACTGCAGGGTCCACCATACTCAGACAGTGTAAAATATGATGATCTGGAAATAATAATAAAACTGACCAACTGCATCAATCATCATCTGAAGTATTTTTCCACCATATGGAATCATTAGTAGGTGTATGTGGGACCACAAATCATCATCCATAAGCACCGATGGTCCATCTCATCACGGATCCCAAGAATGACCTTGGTCAAACTATATTTGACTAGGTCAAAATACAACCAAAGACTAGATTATAACATAGGACTAAGACATGTTCCTTTAATCATATTCATAGCTTAACTTAAAGTATAAACATCATTCAGTGGCAGTTAATACATATATACTTTATTGTTATTTATAATTCACTTGCACAAACGCTTTAAATACATACTCGCTCAACTGACATGGCCTAACTGCTAGCAAAGGGTGAGGGCTAAGAAGAAGGCTGGGCAAAAGGGATTATTAGACCAACTTTTCTAAGTGACACTTTGGACCGAGAAAGGGGAAGCTACACTCTGTGCTGGACAAAATAACAAAGGTAAGGGCAGTGCCTCACAAATGGGTAAGTTGTTTAGAGAGTGTTTATTCAACTTAGGCATCCTGTCTACATCAAGATGATCCAGGTTCATTAGGATCATTCATTTAATTTCCATGGCCTTTTTGCCCTATATGAGCCCTTTGGGATTTTACATGTGCTAAGAAGCACAACTAATCGCAGCTTGCATCCGGGGCATATTTACAATCATGAGGTCAGAAATGTTTAGATATAGCATTTGTTTAACTATTGCTTTTTGGACCCTTTTATACCCTTCGTGGGGTATTTAAGCAGTTCATCGTTTTAGCCTTTATTCATGTGTTGAAAAACACATTCTAGAATTTTAAGTTCACAGGCTTTCATATAAATTTCCAATACAAGTAGTACATGTGCTTTCAGTTTTAGCCAACAACAACTCGTATGACTAGAGGGATTTCTGCGCTAAGCCAAACATCGGGGAAACCGACTAGAGTGATCTAGGCATAAAATCCAACTCACCAAAGGCAAGTTCTGTCACCAACTTAGAGCCGAGACACAAAACATACATGGATGTAGTCCAACACAGAGGTAGTAAATGGGGAAGTCCTCCATATCAAGCAGTCAAGAAGGCAAATCAAGGTGAAATCCAAATAAGGAAGGTCATGGATGGATGGAGTCAAGTGAATGTGGTGCCTAGGCTAGCAAACAAAGAATGTCAGGAAAGACCATGTCCATGCTCACAGGAGGGTAATGAAACCAATGAGTATTGTCAGAAAACCTTAGAGTGCAAGTAATACATCCAATTCTATATTTTATAAATTCATCCAAGATATTTCAATGTATTATTTAGATAGTACTGCCACATCATGAGTTACATACCAAGTCAATGCTATGAAGAGGACTAAAGCAACAAGATAATAATCCATGACAACAATCACAAGTCCATAGGTCACATCATATCATCAATAATCATCATCCATAAATAACTGAAACATTGCTGCAATAACATCTGGAACTCTAGGCACTGAACTGAAACTATATGGAACAAAGGTCACATCGGTCATCAAATCTAAGCTCTGAAGGCTCAGCCTTGGCACAAGGTCTACTCAATGCCTAACCTATACTGCTCTGATCTGTGAGTGATCTCAAATAACTCTGCTCATCATAGCTGATCTCTGGAAAAGCAAAGCTTTGGGAAGTGCAGATATCTTCTCAACAAGAATAGTAGCCCAGCTACTATGGCGTGATAACAGGTACTTTTGCTTGGCACTAGATCTTTCTAGATCTACTACTTTAACCCTATAAGTGACCTTTATTTATCCTTAGTTGAACATTTGTCCTTCCTTAAGCCTCTTCAACCAAGCCCTAACTCATTGGGTCCACTTATCCATTCTAGATCTAGATCTAATCCTATCTTGATCTTCTCCTTTATCATCATCACATTTCCCTAGGAGGTCTTGATTGGGTTCGCTAGCCTTCATTGGCTAAGATAGGGTCTCCCCCTTGGTCTTGCTTAGTCTTGATCTAAAGTGAAAAGTGCCTTGGTTAACGTGACACCCAACTTGCATTGGGAACCGTGGCATCTCTTGGGTCACCTCTTTAGTTGTCTAACACCTATACCGTCCTGGATAGGATAACCTTTAGGGACAACTACAAGTTGTGTGATAACAGATCCCATTCAAAATTCAATAGACTTAATAGTTTTCAGGATTTTAGGATTGCAATGTTTCCAGTGGATTCTATCATGTATGAGGGTAGGGGATTGGAATTTAATTAAGCACATCAAACTCTCTATGTACCTTAATGTTGGTGGTGATGATGCTTGATTGTTGAAGTTGATTGAACTCCTCTGTCATGACCTTATAAAAAATGTACCCTTTAGTTAAGCAAAACACTTATTAAACATGGGAAGCTTTTTCTACCTTGTTTTAACGTTTGGATTAAGAAGTTTCATCAAAATTGTAGGGTGTTGACTAATGTCCTTGGAGGATCAACTTCGAGATTTGAGGTAGAGGCAAGGGCTAGAGCCTAGAGGAGGGGGGATAACCAATGTTCCAGCCGGTGTTGAAACTTCAAAATTTGCAATCTTTGAAACTTTGATGTATCATTTTTTATTTGGCATCCACTACATCATATATACCAGTGCTTTCTCCATATTTATGTGCCAATGTGTTTATCTATTGTTGTTGTTTCTCTATATGTTTAAAATTCTGAAAAAAAAAATGAATATATTTTGTATATTTTAATGTTTGCCACGGTTTGTCAATTTTTGCCGATTTTTTTACCAATGTCGCCGAGAAGTTGTATTTGGGACCTGTTGCCGCCTAAAACACACTTAACTGTAGAAAAGTCTCCCAATTACTAGGTGTGTTCTTGAGGGGCAACTATGAGTTGAGAACCCAATGTCACCTTGATTCCTAACTCCTCTGTTTAGACCCAACTCCCAAAGGTCAAGGGGGGTAGTCCCTATTTACTAAGTTTTTAAAAGGTTTTAATTTTAGGAGTGAAATTTGAATTATACTTATTTATCATGCAATATGCAAATTATTTAATGACAGGTGTTGTCCGCCGAGATGCACACCAGTAGCATAAATCTTTCGAAAGCTGTTCCCTCACTACAAGTGGGGAAAGTGTGGCCTTGGGGGCAAGCAATGAGCCAGGTACTGTCACCTGAATCCCAGCTCCTCCGTTTAGGCTAACTCCTAACGAAGCCAAGGGGGGTAGTCCCTACAAAGAGTTTATTATGGCTCAATGTGTTTTAGTGTTTTTAGTGTTTGGTGATGCGGATGGGTGTTGTTTAGGAGTTTTGAAGATGAAAAATAAAAAAATTACTTTAAATGAAACACAAGGTAAAATGCAATCCACGTTGCGAAACAATATATGAAAGACTTGCGAAATAAATAAAAGCATCCACTGATAAATTACTTAAACAAAGGACAAATGGCCCCAATTGATAATGAAAGTGTGAATAAACCAGTGCCTTATGGAGTCAAAGAAATGTGTAGTGTTTGGGGGATGCTGAAATGCAAGTCTTAGGTAACCGTTCGTGAGATTGTTGTGCAAATTATCTTGATAAATTAATAGTTTTATTGGTCTTGATTATTAGGCTAAGAACAACAAGGTAAGCAAAAGACTGGAAATGTATACTTTCAGTGGCTTACCCTTCTGATGGTATGTCGGTCCGCCTAGAGTTCAAGGAGTAAGTGTCTAAAGACTTAACTACTCCGATGTCTAGATAGCGGAAACCTCCGGCCCCACTAGGTTTAGGAACTTTGCCCACTACCTGAGTATGTCTCGAATGATCAACGCCGATTCGTTGGTTGTGGGGGTGAAAATTTTATTATGTTATCGAAAATTATCAAACCCAACATCTTTCTGAGTACTAGCCCAACCTTTTCAAGTTGGCAGAGCATATGGGTGTCGGATAGCAACCAAGATAAATTTATTAAGGGGATGTGAGTTGGAAATTTTATTATTGTTTGAGCACATAGTTCAACTCTCCGACAGAGAGTGCTCTTGACTTTGTCTTATGACAAGGTTCAAGAGACTTAGTTATTCTATATGCCTAATGCAGGGAAAATGCAATTTTAATATGCTCTCCGACAGAGAGTGCTCTTGACTTGGGTTATTGCAAATTCAAGAGGCTTTGTTCTTTATTAAAATAGAGACAGTTTGTATGTAAAGAAAATGCACGCTTTCCAAAGTAAACAAGCAATGAAAAGAGAAATAAATGGAGAGAAAAGACAAGGCCAAATCAAACAACAAACCAAGAAATAAACAACAAGGTGGGATCAATCTTGGATCAAGGTGATCACTTAGAACCACTAGTCCTTGAGACCTTCCAGCTAGCTGAATGTTGACAAGGAGTCTAATAGGGATAGAGAAGCTGCCACAAAACAATGAGGCCAATCCCAAGGTTGCTATCTCAAGTCAAGACTTGGAAATGGAAATTATTCTAAGTACAAAAAATAAAATTTAATCTAGGAAATTTGTACAAGTCTAAGTAAAGCATGCATGAAACAATTTTCCCCAAATGGGGAAGGAGAAACAAAGTGTGGGAGGCCTTATCCCACCTAGCCTTTTTATTAATCGATTACAAGTGCCTTTGGGAATTAAACCCTTGAAAGGTCTTTTGAAGGAAATAAAACAACTATAGAAACAATACTTAGAAGCCCTTAATGGCTTTTACAAAGGAGAGTGGTTTTATGTCTTCATGTTTATCATCCTCTTCATTGATTTTGGATCTTCTTATTTGTTCAGTTTTCCTCTTTGGGTTTTGCTTTTCTTCTTGTTGGTTTATTTCTTCTCAAGTACCTACAACAAAGTCAACTTCAAGCACCCATTAATATTAGTCAAATCAAAACATTTAACTAAGTCTAAGATCTAAAAAATTGAAATCTAAGATCTATATTACAAGCAAATGCAGATCTAGTCTTAGGAATGAGATCTAAAATGCAAGTAGATAAACCAAATGCAAAGCCTAGAATGAGCAAAAAGCAAAATCTTCTTACCAAATGAAATGCAAACTACTAACTACTAACAAAAGAAGAACTAACTAGAATTTATCAAAGTTTTTAAGTATCAAATCGTTTTTGTGTCTTTTGTGTGAAATTAGGGCTGTAAAGGAAGTGGATGAAAGGGAGACTTTGAAGACAAAGTGAGGGGAATGAAAAGGAAATAGGATGGCTAAGGAGAGGAGGGACGATAGCTAGGGAGAAAGGAGGAAAGAAGGAAAGAAAGGCTAGAAGGAGATGGACGAGAGGAAGGAGGAGGGGAAAAGGATGGGAGATGAGAGGGAGATGAAGAGAGCAAGGAGAGGATGGAGGAGGCCAAAAATGAAATGCTAAGAGGCCCAAAAGAAAGGAAAAACGAAAGCAAGTAGGAGAGGCCAAACTAGGGTAAAATGAAAGAGAGAAAGGGCAAGAAGGTCTAGAGGAAGAAGGCCAGCAAATCAAGTAAACTAGATCAAGGAGAAAACGAGAAGGCTTGAAGAAAAGAGCCTTTGGAACTAAGGTAACCAAGTGTAAATAAAGTGTTTTGATGGATGGATCTTAGAACAACTTCTCAAGGTCATGCTTGAACCACTGATCTAACTTTTGGAGAGCCTTGAAATGCAAAACATGTTAGAAAAATGTTTGTGAAGAGGAGAAAGATGCATTCGATCTCAAGCTCCACTTCACTTCTATAGATCTGCACAATACATATAACTCACAAGAATACTTGGTCAAACTTAGTATGTCAAATAAGATGGGACAAGAAGATGCATAAATATTACTGACTACAGTTTGCACTTCTTAATCACATAAAATACAACATCAATAAACAACTTGTACCTTCAAATGTTCATTCTATGGTCTTAAAAAAGACTTCTAAGCAAAAGAATGACCAAATACAACAATATGAGCAAATATAATAGCACAATATCACCTTATCATGTATAAAACAATCCTCATGAACAAGTAGAGCACTCCATGTAGACCTCCAAAGTTGTTATTTTATTCCAAAATAGCAATAACTATGAGCTGTTACAAAATTGCCAAAGTAATGATGCACAGAAAATCCATGAAGAATAGAGCTAAGAGAGCCTCTATTTATACAAAAACTAGAAGCCTAGTCTACCCTAATTCGAATTGGCTCAAAGGAAGTCAATAGCTCTAGTCACCAAATCGAAATTGCCATCTAAAATCAGTCATATCCATGTCAAGCCAAGCCTTGGAGTGCAACTCCACCAAGTAATTCGAGTAGCATTGAATGGGATGAGGAGGTGGCCTCCACCTTGCCAAGGCACCCCTCATCTCCACATTGGAAACTTCACCATCTAAAAGATTATTGCCATGTGTAAAATCGAGCTCCAGAAGGGAATATACGTGAGGATATGGAAGTAATGCGTGAGCTTTCCAAGGAGTCGAGGTGAGTGAATGTAGGGGTATGCTTTGAGTTACAATGAGAGCCAAATCCTTGTGATTGCACAACTTAAGGAGGGCGCCTACCAAGGATTTAAATGAAACCAACCAACCCACTCATCAATTTACACATAATCAATTCGCAGATTTGAGGAAGGTGGGCAAATTCACTTGGGGAGATCTACTTGTGCTGACTGTACACCTGACTGGATGATGACCGAGATGATTGGAATCTTCATTAATGCCCAGTGCCATGTCAATTAGCCTTTTATTTTAATCCATTTGGATTATTTTGGAGAGATTTGGATTATCTCCAAATATTCATTTTTTATTATTTTAATTAATAATTTCTGTGTAACTGACTTTTTTGAGAAATTATTAATTATGAGGCTGAATTGACATTCGAAACTTAGGATAAACTGGCCCGGGGATCATGAATGAGTTTTAGCTTAAGGTTGGAGCCTTCAATCACTGAATTCGGATCCCGGATGACTGACATATTACAAATTGAAATTTTTCCATTTAAATTATGGAAAAATTTATTAAAAAATTAAAATAATTAAAAAAAACCAAAATCAGAGGACCCGGTAAATTTTTTTCGAAATTTTTTATGAGGTTCCTAGGGACTTAGGACATGACCAAAACCTATTCTAATAGTGTGTAGTAGGCTTATATACATTAGTTGGACTCTAATAACCCCCCATGGCTAAAATTTTCAAAATCGGGCATTCCAGCTTTGGAGGAAGCGGGAGAAAACCTCATCGATTATAGCTCGGCTACAGGCAACATATAATTGACAAGGGAAAAAACTCCCTGGAATACCTTCGTTGCTTAACCAAGTCGTGGGGAACCGAGCCACTCAAAATCCTACTAGTACACTTTATTACAAACCTTGTGGGGCCATGGTCATGTCGACTGAAAAACAAAATTGACTAGCCAAAACTGGCTAGGCACAAAGAATGGATCATCTGATACACTGGAATACAAACACTCATCATGTTTTTCAAATGGCGGCTCTTCAGATAATCCAACTATGGTACAAAAAAGTTGGTAACAACAGGCAAACCAAACCTTGATTTGAAACTTAACAAGATAAAGTTAAAAAGAAA
Source organism: Larix kaempferi (assembly GCA_027924585.1). NCBI lineage: Eukaryota > Viridiplantae > Streptophyta > Pinopsida > Pinales > Pinaceae > Larix > Larix kaempferi. The sequence continues at coordinate 20,291,401 of BSBM01000580.1, read as the reverse complement.
GAAACAATCTATTAACCAGTGCCTATTTTGCTTGGGTTATGGAGTCAACAACAAATCAAAACTTGTTGAATGGACAATACATGATACACAATAAACTTGAAAAAATTTGCTTTCCCAAAATTAGAACATTCAAATTTGCATGAGGAAAATTACTTGCTAGCAAAGAAGACCAACTAACTGACAAATAAATAAATTTGAACTAGAAATAAATTGCTCTGAGAGTAAAGAGATTGTAATGAAAATGCTGTGATATGAAAATAAGATGTTTTGCGAGTGGTCCTGTAAATTTTAAAGGATTTTATGTCTCTCTTTAGCTTAGGGAATTAGTGTATTGAAAGGTGCAAAAAATGATTGTTTTAACTAATGTGACTATCTTTAACACTTATCCTTCAACTTGAGAGAAACTGTCGGGTGCTCAACAAGTGAACACAAGGTTCCCTTCTAGCTCCACGAGTCAGTCCCAAAAATTGTTGGGTGTTCAATAGGAGGACACTAAGTGCCACGTGACTCCCAACAGCCTCTACCCCTCTAACTCCATGGGTCAATCCTCTTCTTCTCAATTTTTCTAGATAAATAGTTAAAGTGCCTATTACTCTAGCTAATTCGTTCTTTTGCCCTTTCTTGTTACCCAAGATCGGTATAACCTGCAAGGGGAGTGGATACGAGGCAAAAGCGAGGCAAGGTTTATTGGCTTTGTAAAGAAAAATACCTAAAAGGAATTGTTACCAACTATTTTGTACAATAGTTGAACTTTTATTGAGCCGCCAGTTATTGAACATGTACATGTTCATTGCCAGAGTTTGGAGGTTCAATGTGTTCAGACTTAGCCAATTTCTGGCTAGACTTTTTATTTTTCTGTTGAAATGACCATGCCCCATGGGGTTTGTAATAAAGTGTGTTGGTATGGGGGTCTGAGTGGCTTGGTTCCCTAAGATTTGACAGTCAACTAAGGTATTCCAAGGAGTTTTTTCACTCGTCGATTATGTTTCGCCTTTAGCCGAGTAATAATCGATGAGTTTTTCTCCTACCACCTCCAAAGCTGGAATGCCCGAATTGGGCGGTTAGGCCTTGGGGGGTTATTAGAGCCCAATTGTAAAATATGAACCTACTAGACATTATTTGTATGTCCTATGGTCATTTTCTAGGTCCCTAGGTACTTTTAAAATTCGTCCGAAATTTTTTTACTGGACGCGTTGGATTTTTATTTTTTATTATTTTTAATAATTAAAATTTTCAATTAATTAAGCCATTTTACTATGGTTTAATTGAAAAATTTCAAGATGTAATTTTTGTTTTGTACTAACATACTAAGATCTAAACTCTCTTGTTTAAGTGTGTGGCTAATAAGTTTCAGGTATATCTTGGAGTAAGGGATGAGCTAGGTTGCATCTCCCCCTTCTTCAAGCCTCAAAGGCATCATCACCCTTGAATGCTCAATGACATCTACATAGGATCTTCTTGATCCAATGATCTAAAGTGCTTGGCTTCTTCTCATCTCCACCATCAAAAGATAAAATTTCTCTATTGGTTGCTACAAGCGGATCACAATCGCAAAGGTTCTCATCTATCTTGATTTTCGCTTTTTATTAAAGAGTGCATTTCTTTCAAAGTCATAATTAGTAAATTTTGCACTTCTTTGGCTAAGTAAATCAAAGTTTCTTAGGTTTGATCTACTTCTTTGGTCTAGATCTACTTTTATAAAGCTTAAATCTCAAAGATCTAAGATCTAGTTTCATTTTTCAAGTTTGTAGATCCATTTTTCCACTTGGCTTGTTTTCCATTTTTTCTTCTTTTGGGCTTATAGATCTCACAAATCCATTTTCATTTTTTGTTTATCTTTTTCATCATAAGAAGAGTGCCAAATAGTATCCAAAAAGTGTCAAAAACACCTTGAGAAATTACCAAAATCTACCTTAAAAAGTGCATTGGAAAGCGTGCCCATTATTTGCCTCGTTTTGTGTGCTGTTGGCTGCCCCATCATTTCACTGTTTTCAGCATTCTGATATTTCCAAAACAATCCCGAAAAGTCACCAAAACATTCCACTTTTTTCCCTTCTTTTGCCTTGGGAAGCGTGCACAATTTTCGTCTCGAAAAGCATGCCCATTTCCAGCCATTTAGCCCACTGTTTTCTGCTGATTTTAATTAATTTATAGTTCTGGAAATTTCACTAAAACAGTAAAAATTTTGAATTTTTTTCCAATTTTTTTTTCAATTTTTGTCTTGAAAAACGTGTCATTGTCAGCCTATTCAGCTCACTGTTTGTTGCTGATTTTTGCCAATTTACAGTTCTGAAAATTAGCCTAAAAACAGTAAAAAAATTTCCAATTTTTTTCCAAAATTTTTATCTCGAAAAACGTGCCTAAATTGCCTTGAAAAGCATGCATTTCCAGCTTTTTTAAAGTGTTGATTTTTGGTTTTAGTTCACTGTTTTTCGTCACTTTTTCATCTCTTTGGCATTCCTCTTCTTGATTCATTCATCTTTCTATTTTTTGACTTTTCACTTGGGTTTGACTTTGGTTGACCACTTTTGGTCCTTTTCACTTTCTCTTCAATTTTTTCTTCTCTTCTACTGTTTCTTCAATTTCTAGATCATAAAGTCATTCTTCGATTTTGCTAACACATTAACTAGTCTTTGTTAAGAGTTTTTATCCATAGGTGAACAAGAAGAATCGAACTAGCAAAGAGCCTAAAGGCTAGCAAACAAAACCAAGCAAGCGTATCACTCCTTGAAAAGCACTTCCCAAACTTCTTCATCCTTATCGTGCTTTCAAGTGAAAAAGAACCAAAAATATTGTAAAAAAATCAAATAAGAGCAAGTGGGATCACGACTCCCACACCCCACTTCCCCCATTTGGGGGAAGCCTGTATCGTCCATTGTCTGATTTTCGCATTTTTATTTGCTTTATACCTGCACAATAAGCTGTTAGAGTAAGTTAGATTAGCTTTCATTATTGATATACTGCTAGATTAGTCATTATTTGCCTAAGTCATTATTGCTAGTTTAAGTCTTGTTTCAATATTTGTCTTTTTGATATAAACTGTTGAAATACATAAATCTCTTGAATCTCACTGAAAAGTGGATCAAGAGTGCTCTTTGTCGGAGAGTTCATTTTCTGTGTATTTTATTTGCTAATTGCCTTGCTTTCCCAAGTACGGTCTCAGACTTGAAAGAGACTCTTGGGTAGATTAGATTTTATTTCAATATTTTACATTTCATAAATCTCTTGAGTCTCACCATAAGGCAGATCAAGAGTGCTCTCTGTTGGAGAGTTTCTACAATGGTTCTTGCTTCAAACACATCCCCTTAAAATTGGAATTTATTATTTTCTATGCTGCGTATGCTCTACCCAGTTTTGGGATACTCAGAAACGGTATAGGCTCTTTAATTTTCACATTTAATCCAATTTCAACCATAATAAAATTCATACCCCATAACCAACGAATATCCGGCGTTGATCGTCAATACTCGAAAGTGGGCAAATTCTGCCTGAGGAAGCTAGATCACTGTACTTAGATCTTGGGGGCACCGTTAGGCTACATCCTTGTTTGGTGTAGTGTTGAACACGCTCTTGAGACTTTGGCAGCCAACATGTCCTCGTACGGAGCCACCTAGAGTATTTTCCGGACATATTTCCAGTATCGCAAGGTATATCTTGGAAATTCCCTCACCCATAATAATCAACTCACCATTCAAAATTTACAATAAAATTTACAAAGAGCACTTGCAAAACGATCTCAAGCACACGAACTCTTGTATTCAACATCCCAAGCACTCAAGACATTGACTCCATAAGGCACTGGTCCTTCAAACATATCATGTATTTGCTTAATATCTATCTGAAAGTAATTGTCTTATCTTATAATTTTCATATTATACTGTGGATGCTTTATACTTGAATCACATTGTCATTGGTTGTGTATCTTAAAGATATATTTTGCAAGTACATGCTTTGATTCTTTAAATTGTTATTGTAAATCTCATAAAACTCCTAAACAGCACCCTTCCACATCACACATACCATCAAAACCACTTTAAAATAAAGAGCCTTAGTAACTTTTTGTAGGGTCTAACCCCCTTGGCTTCGTTAAGAGTTTGCCTAAACGGAGGAGTCGGGATCAGGTGATAGCACCTGACTCTTTACTTGTCCCCAAAGCCACACCTTTCCCACTTGGGAAACAATTTTCGAAATATTTCTGCTGCTGGTGTGCACATTCGACGGGCAACAGGAATTACTAGCCAGCATGATTTTGCATGGATGGGCAAAGTCACTTCACATGCAAGGTGTGGGCAACAATTTAAAACTTAAAATTAAATAAAATTACTTGAATTTTAAACAAAACTACCTAGCACGATTTTGCATGGATGGGAAAAACCACTTCACATGCAAGGTGTGGGAAAAAACTAAAACTAAATGAAATAACTTGAATCTTAAGTAGGAAACTAGCCAACACGATTTTGCATGGATGGGTAAAGCCACTTTACATGCAAGGTGTGGGAAAACAATTAAACCAATGCAATAAGAAATAAACCAATTCCTAGCCCTTTCTCTTTTGCTTACAAAGGTGGGAGAAACCCAACTACCTTTGTAAACAATGGATGACAAAAAAATAAATAAATGTAAGTTAATTATTAGCCTAGCCCCACAATCCTCTTCCTAGTGAAGAGATGGGGCAAATGAATGAAGTAAAATGCTGAAAATAAACTAAGCACAAACTCCTAGCCCCTCTTCACTTGCAATGCAATGATGGGCAAACCCAACTTCCTTTGTATGCAAGGGATGGCTGAAAAAAAGAAAACTCAGATATATCTTTGGAAATAAATAGAGAATCAAGTTCAAGAGATTCTCTTGAATTTGTTACAATGGATAAGATTTCAACACTTGAGAAAATAAAGAAATAAGAGAGTGAGAGTAAAATTTTGACCCGTTTCTTGCAAAGGACTAGAGATGTCAACTTGTGGATGCCCTTTACACTTGATTTTGGCCAATTTTGGGCAGCATATCCCCTTGTATTGTACAAAACCTGCTAAAAACCAGCAAGCGATAAAGACAGAAAAAATGCCGAAAACCAGTCTTGGACACTATTAGTGTTATGGTACAAATAGTATAAAAATTTCTGAATTTTTTTAAGTGAATTTGAACAATAAAAGAGCTTGTAAATGAAGTCTAAAACAAGATTTTAATATGAGAATGTATGCAGAAATAAAAATGCAGAAATTTGAAAGAGAAGGGAGGAGTTTGTGCTCTTTGCTCTTCCAATAGTTAAAGTAGTGTGATATCCAACCGAGGAATTCCACTCTTCAACTAAAGCAACCTGCAACTTGTGAGATATTTGCTACACAACTAAAAAGAAGGTGAGATCCAAATAATGAGCTAAGAAATCATAAACTTCAACCGAGAAAAATATGAAGTTCTTAACTATAAGAATGAAAAACTCACAAAACTTATGGCAAAAATACCACAAATCTTTACTAAAGCAAAGAAATTTGCTTGTTTGGCCTCCCCAAATTTGAGTAACTATGAAGTGTAGAAGCAAACTACCATAGAGCACAATGGACACAAGATTTCCTTCAAAAAATTCTATTAACCAAGCCAAATGGCTGAAAATTACAATGGCCCAAAATGAGAGCAAATGGAAGCAAGAGAATGAGAAGAGAGAAAGAGTGCAAGAGCATGAGAGATTGTGGAAGAATAAAGATTGTAACCAAAATGAGGAGGAAGAGGAGCCTCCTTAAATAGGAAGAGAGAGAGAGGGGGGAGTTTCTTTGCATGAGTGACATTTGTCACTTGGAGAGAAAGGCGGGCCCATGAAGGGGGTGCACTTCCTTGGGTTAAAAATAACAAACAATGGAGGGGGGAAAATCCCCTACTCATGTTTTATATTTCATTGCTAGGCCAAGGGGAAGGAATCATGAAAGTGGGACCCCCCTTTTGACTTATTTCAATTTTTCTCATTTCCCATGGTGAGAGAGGTTTTCCCCTTAGGGAGATAACTTCAAACTCTTGAAACTTTATATGGGGGGGGGGCATTTTTTCCTCTAATATCACTTTAGGTACATAATATAATATTGGAAACTTAATTTCCCCTCCCCAAGTGACTAAAACTTTAGTCACTTTACAAAATTTTGTCATTCTAATTAATGGCCAATTTTCCTGATTTCCTTGACTGACTTAGGAAAATCCATAAAAAACTTTATCGAAACTCAACGAAATGACTTCAAACTTGGTCCAAGGGTGTAGGGAGTATCTTTCCATTGATGTTGAGTACCCATACCCCTATTTATGGGTATTAAGTGTCACTTAACCCTCTTTTACATTACAACATTTTATTCTGAGGGACATTTTTTTAATTACCAAAAATTTAAAAATCCTAAGTAAAAATTAATGAAATTCCACAAAACTTTGGATAATGTCTAGCATGGTAATATAGAACATTTCTAGGCCCCAATCACCCCATGGACTCGATCATTAGAATGCCTTTCACCACTTTGGAGGAAATTTTGAGTGAAAAACTCAGATAATTAAAATCACTAAAAAGGAATTTTAAGTATCCCAAGAAAAAAACACTTGATGAAAGGACTTCCCCAATGATAAAGTCCTAGGCAACTAAGTTTTACAAAAATTGACCCTCATGCTGACATAACATTACAAAATGTCTCACAGGGATGCAAAAATTTCATGGAGAAGAGTTACGAAGAGAAAGATGAAAAACTGCCTCACTTGAAAAACTTTGCTAGGTACATCTTTCTCGTCTTCAAGGTACATGGTACATGGTTTCCCACCTAGTTGGCTTGGTGGTCATCAGGACCCTTGCTGATTTTTTGCCGATGCCGATCTTTTCAACTGTGCTGCAAATCTGTGACATCTGATGAAAATCACAAATGTTGCGATGAAAATCACAAGTGTAAGGCTTTTACAAAATGGGGGGTAACATGATGCTGCATTTAACTACAAGAAGTCATGCCTACTTTTGCCATTTTATCATATGATAACACCAAAGGGTGTTTATGTCCTGTGTTTGACACATCCCTTACAGCATGTTTCTTTCATTTTACACCTTAATTGTGGATTGCACAACAAATTTTCACATACAAATTCTTTGACCAGCTGTATAGCCTATTGCCTGATGTATGTGTTTCTGCTATCCAGCAGATGCTTGGTTGTCTGTACACAACTGTGGTTTCCTGTCATATCCACTGGAGAACATTGGCATCACCTGATGTTTTTATCATTGTCTCACCCAATTCATTCTGCTTTTGCTATCCAGAAAAGTCTTGTTCTGTAGTCCACTCTCATGCTTAATGTGCATTGTGAACTGAAGATCTAATGTATTTTGCAGTGACAGCCTATTACAGATTGTCGCCAAAACCCTACTAACATTCCTTTGTTCAATAACTGTGTCATTGTCTATAATTTATTGATGAGGGCCACGATTTGTACATTTTATTATTTTTCTCATGATCTTATTTGTTTATTCAGGCTTCTTGATGCAAACATAGCTCTTTGACATTCCATTTTTTCATCATTTTTGATAAGGAATTTATGATTTTAAAGGAATGAAAGAAAACCATTGGTTTTAAATATTTAGGCACAATATTCAAGTATGCAATACTACTATCATTTATATTTCAATTTTTCCCTACTAAATTCACAAGTAGATATCAACACTTTAATGGGATTCTATTGTCTCTGCAGTGGGCTTTAGGAATCGAAAGTCTGGAAAAATGTTCTCCTGGTTCAGATGCAAGTTTTGGCATGCAGCAACGACCTGATGGAGATATTGAAATAGATGAGAAATTTTGGGAGAACAATTTTACTATTCCAACCTGTGAGCAATGTGGTGGTGTTCTAAAGCCTAATGTAAGCTTCCCGTGCTCTTTATGAAGTGCTTTATATTTTCTTAAGTTTAATCTACATGGTTTAGAATGTGAAAAAAATGCATCTTCATTGTACAATAGAATCCAAGGCATCAAGGAGGATGTTTGGAGGATATCATGCAAATATCTTTGTGTTGTTTTAACCTTTTTTGTTTAGAATGCCAATTGCTATATGCATTCGACTTAGATCTTCATGAATCTGCATCCTTGATTATTCCATAACCAAATTTTGGCAGGACATCAACATGAGACCTAGTGATGGTTAATATTCTTTTTTCGTTTTTCTTCTTGAAAAATCAGGAATAAATATTCATCTTGTATGTGGTTGTCTACTTTGAGCTTGATAATAAAAGGAATCTGACCTAGGCTATTGGTTGTTTTATAAAAGATCTAATCTGAATCCATCAAGGATTTAATTGCCTATTTTGAGTAAGTATTGTAAGTTGTATCATACCTAATAACCAAACTTTAAAAGATTAGAGTAAACTCAAATGTGTTCGGTCAGGTGAAAATAGACCAAACTGCAAAAGGAAAACTGTAGGTCAATATTCAATTTCCACTATGGGCATTGTGATGTGAATGTTGTCCCTTACATCCTCAAAATCTTGTAGGTTGAGAGTGCATGCCCATTCCATCATGTATGTTGTTAGGTTTATCATCCACTAAAATGCATATATTTCTACTGTTAACACTCGAATATATGTAAAAGAACCAATCAACATCAAAGACTTGCTGGATAAACATTATCTATAGGTGAGTAAAAAGATACAGAGTAGAGGATACCTTTATTTTGCAAAAAATAACTGAGTTTAATATTTGAGACTCAAAAAAATACTAAAGCTAGGCACATTGCTGCCTCAACTAACTCTAATGGGGAGAACCAACATGTTTGATTGAACCCCATAATAAATATCCCAATATATTTTCTAAGAACGTGGCCTGTACTAGAGAGTTGAATTGCTAATCATACAAAAGCCTATGAAAGACCAAACTACCATAAGTGCACTTGATACTTTCAACAGTGGATTTACAATGAATGGATTAAAACAAGGACAAAATTGTCAATCTAAGCATCAACTGAAAGGGCTGAAAAATTGCGGAGCACAAGATTGAATCAAGAAGGGCTGACCTCTAATGAACATGAAAAAGATACAAGGAAGAGAAACAAAGATAAATATGTTTCCACAAACGGCCTAGAAAGGCCACTCCCCAAAAAATGAAATTATATTTTGTTCTAATTATATTTTGTTCTAATGATGGAAGAAAAGTCAATGGCACTCAAAATATGGTCCATACAAATAGCAAAATAATGAGTGCTTAGTGTATCTCCTAACAAAATAACAAATCTAGTCTAACAATAATGCATGAAGATAGAAAAGGAAAAATTAAAAGGGTTTAACTTATGAAGGAAACCCCTGTAATGTCTAAGAGAATAATCTAGAAAAATAGGAACACATTGAAGAAAGGGGATTAGTCTTATCCCAAGTCACTATAAGAGTTTGCAATGTTGTCGATCATAGTGTTACCACCTAAATTGTAATTGGTTGGTTGCCAAGCGAGCCGACAAAGATTGAAGCAATGTACTTGTTCATTGTCGACATTCAGAAGTTCAACCGGCCAATTTTGGCCCGTTTTTCAAAATTTTGCATGGCCATGCCCCACGGGGAATTGTAATAAGTTGGTCTAGCATGGTGTATTTTGTAACTTGGCTTGCCTTAGGTTTATTTGTCAATGTGGTACTCTAGAGTGTTTTTTCCTTAGTTATTATGCATTGCTTTTCAAAGACGCATAATTTCTGAATTTTTCACTCACACCTCCAAAGCTGGAGTATCCTCCTTGGTGGCTAAACCTTGGGAGGTTATTAAAGTCTAAGTGTCTATGTATTTTAACACGCTAGCCATCAATAATGAGTCACATGGACATGTACTAAGTCCCCCTAGTTTTTTTTTTTTTTGGACATAAAAAATGTTCCCGCAAATGCGACTATTTTTTAATGTTTTAATTGTAAAAGTTAAAAATCTCCTAAACAAAGTGGTTAAGAGGTGAAATTCACCATGGGGGTGCTTGTTTTCTAACCCAAAGCACCCGTATTACCCCTGAACCCACTTTCCGAAGTATTTGAGTGATTATTTATCACTTGAATAAGAATTCTCTCAAAAAATCATAAAAGAGAATAAAAAATTAAAAAAATAAAGATATGGAGAAAAATCAAATTCTTAAATCAAAGGAATTTGGTCCCAATGAAGATACAATTCAACTGATGATTAGTATCAGAGGTCAAATCAATCAAATCGGGGTGATTTCCAATCAAATCTAGTTCCGGCCAAGTTGTCAGCAAGTAGAGAGGGCGCACTTCCTTGGATGAGGGCACATCTATTGATATGGCAGCCTCTTATTTGGATGGCATTCACAAAGTAGAGGGGCGCATCTCTCTTGAGGTGGCACCCCCCTCTGGAGTTTAACTCCATTCCAACTCAAGAGAATCCCCAAATCTTCTCCAGGAACTCGCCCATGACTCCTCTAGAGCTCCAATTTTCCCTAATTTGTCTCTAATTATCCAAATGCGCCCCCCCTTCTGGTTTCTCTATATAAGCAAGGCTACATTCCATTGTTAAAGATGGATGGTGGAACCTCTGCCTATGTAATACTATTGTTATCTGATGAATAAAATTGAAAGACTTTGGAGGCCCGTGCCATGCCATTTGATGAATGCTTTTTGTTTAGGTGATATTGTACTACATGGTTTTCTTTTGCTTCAATGTTGTTGTTAGATCTAGCTTAGAATATTGTTTATAATCATAGAGTAAGCATTTATAGTTGTTAAGTTGTTTACTTGTGCTTTGTTTTTAAGAGACACGGGAGTGGCCAACTGTATTCAGTTGTACTGAGGCTCTCTTGATCTCTTTTCTTCAAACACACTAGATCTGATCCATTGTTGGCAAGTGTTTTCTTATAATTGTGCAAGTTACAAATATGAAGGAGGAGTTGAGATCAGCTGCGTCCTCTCCCCTCTTCAGCACTTTCGAGCTAATATTTTTGTTTGCAGGCATTCCAAAATCTTCATATGAAGATCAAGCTTGTGGCTTGATGTCTTTCGTCCATCCCTTTAAACTCAATCTTTCTCTCTTTCCGGTTACTTTGTATTATAGGCTGAATAAGTAGATCTAGTTTGCAAAAGTTTTATTCTTCAGATCTATCTTGTTTCAGCATGTTAAGTAGCTAGATCTGAAAAGTGCTTCAGTAGCTTCATTTTTACGTTAGATGTAGGCTACTAATTTGGTATTTGCACTTAGAAAATTTTCCAATATTTTTCCAAGCACCAAGTTTGAAAATTTGTATGTTTTATTTGTTTGTATAGTCATTTTCTAACATCTTTTGTTTGGTGGTTTTGTAGATTTGACGAAAGAGTAGAGAGATACTTTGGTGAATTTTCGTTGAAATCGAGCCATTGAGGGCTCCAGAGACCTCCTATATTCCTTTTATCGATTTCTAAGTGTTGTAATCCCTTGGATCCAAGTTTATAAGGACCAAGTGGTACTTCTTTGGTAAAGATTGTAAAAAATAAAGCAAGTGGGATACCCAGCGCCCACAAACCCTCCATTTCCCCGGAGGGGGGGTTTGTGTCGGTTTTGTGTGTTTGGATTTTCTTTAGCTTAGTTTTCTTTTGATAGCTTGTTAGAGTAGATTATCTGTTTTACTTTTATTTTCCTCTCTTGGTTTATGGTAAAAGAAATACTAACCCACTGTGCTCTCCCGAAGTACCGAAAGGGAAAAGAGACTCACAGTGTAGTAATTAGAAAACAATCTTTACTTTTGCAATGTCTTTTTACAATCTTGTACTTCACAATTAACAAACTTAAAAGATTAAAGCCGGTTGTGCTCTCCCGAAGTACCGAAAGGGAAAAGAGATTCTTAGCCGTTAATAAATTTACTCATTACAATTTGTGTTCTTTTTAACTAATAAATTGGGTTGTGTATTCCCGGAGTAAATTGAAAGGGTTTATCCCAGGTAGGTGAAAAGAGATTCTCAGCCTCTTAATAATAAATTCAATTTACTTTGTCAAAATGAACTAAGGCTTAGCCACCCCATATGCTCTGGATCTCTACGGTTCGTCCGACTAGTTGATCACATCGGAAAGGAAGCTAAGCAACTAGATTAATTGGAAATCTGAAAGTAGTTTGCTTCAAAGAACTCGGGAGGTCGCGTTGAACATATCATAGAGTCAAGGGCCTGCTTTAAGCAGGTTATGCCTCGCCCCGTTTGACACTTGATGCTGTTGCAATAAGCACCTAGTTCAGAGAACTAAACTTCCTTTGGGCCAAACCAAGAATTAACCCACTCCTTAATCCACGCATTTAATAATCATAATTAAAACTGACCAATTAGACAACTTTAACACTTTCACGACACAACAACACTCCAATATTTTTGTGACTCCATTTGGAACTGGTATAATCTGCAACAATTGCACTTTTTTCAATCAAGTGAACCAATGTGTTAGATGGATTAATTTGCTCTATGCTGTCGATTTAATTCATGTTTACAATCTCTGGTTCAGTATTAATTTATCTTCAAACTCCTAGAATCAATCTCATTCTATAACTTAGTGTAAACACCTTAGTTTTATTTTCACAGGGACCACCCCCCTTGGCTTCGCTAGGAGTTGGCCTAAACAGAGGAATTGAGTATTGAGTGACAGCATCTCAACTCGAGACTTTCCCCCAAGGACGCACCCAGTGGCTTGAAGATTTTTCCATGATAACCTAAGCCCGAGGTGCGTATCCGACGAAAACACATAGTAAAGTCCTCAATGTCGAGCCTAATGATGTTGGGAGAGTGCCCTGCAATGAGAGGAGGTGGCTAGGCTAATTACTTATTTTAATGGATTGTTTACATATTTAAAATAAAACTTACAAAATTTCTAAGGAAATAATTCCCTAGAATTATGCCTTAAACTATGGGAGGATTAATTTAGAACCATGATTTTAGGATTTTAAATAACAAAGTAGGTTAGATTATTTTTAGAAATGGATAAGGCATGCAAATAGAAAAGTGGATGAGGATATTTTTAGGAAAGGATAAGGTATATATAAATAGAAAAGTGGATATGACTATAATAGAAAGGTGTATGGCTTCTAAGTTATTCCACTATAAAGTGAAAGGTCAACTTAAGGTCAAATCAAGCATCATCAAGGGGGTCGCACAAATTGGTGTCATATGCAAGCCTCCAAGGGCGCAACACTATCTAATAATAGCTAATATTTCCATGTGGGCCCCATTGGGTTAAAAATAGACCATGCCAAAAACAACCGGTCCATGGAAATTCAAAATGCTTAGAATGGTCTGAAATCAGACATTGCTTTTGTTTTCGATACCAGGTCCCCACATATCTAGTCACCTACTAAAAATAGCACCACTAAAATATAATGTCCTCTTCTGCTTAAGCACAGAGGACTATCCCGCTAACCTATCTGAATCCCATAGGTTCGAGCGGGCACTGACATTCAGGGAATTAACTGAGGATTGATGCCATATGCACACTAAGAAGATCTTTAGCATGGTTATTATATCATCAGTAGGTAAATAGGGGCTACAGGAACTAAGGGCCACCTGCATGCATAACATCCGAGCTATATTTCATGTTGCATGCACTGATACTCCTTCATTGGGTCTCCAAACACTCCAGAAGCATTGCATGCAAGTCAACTGGAAATTAGACGATAAAGCGACCTAATTAGGTTTGGAAGGTGAATGTTATAAAAGAAAGGTAAAGCAAGTGAGAAAGACCTGCTTATATGATTATTGATTTGTGAATTCGAATTGGAGAGCTTAGTGAGCTAATTTGGGGTTGAGTGCACACATTCAACTAGCTAGTGTATTTCGGCAACGAAATCTATCTGCCCTAGTCACTATCAGGTTGGATCATTCATATTTAGCATTGCTTCATCATCAAATACTAATATTCTTCAGTTACTGCAGGACTCGAGTTATATACTGAATTGAGGGGTCCATTCTTATCTCAGGCTACAGGGGTCCATTCTTATGCATGCTGGCTCCATTCTTCTGAGAGTAGTACTATTACCCTTCCCCTGGAAGAAGGTCTTCTCAGCTTGACTCTTGAGCCAATTATCAACACATCACTCCTTCAAGAAGACGTCTTCTTTGCTTGGGCGACTTTCTCAAGGAGGCACATGTTTTAGGCATCTGAGCCATCATACCATCTGCATGCTAATTCTATTGTGATCAGAGGGGGATTATAACCCCATCACACCCTTTCTAGAGCTGCTTCTGTTGAGTATTGCCTCCACACGAGCATATCAAGGTTTGAGAGCGCGCATTATTGGAGGAGAGACAGTAGATATCTCACTCATCCACTGGCACAATTCTTGCATGCTGGTCTTATGTTGACACATATCTACCGATATCCCTATTATCAACTATTTTGTACAATAGTTGAACCTCCATTGAGCCGCCAGTGTTTGAACATGATCAATGTTCACTTCCAGAGTATCGGGGGTTCAGTCTGCAATAATTAGCCAATTTTATTTTTCTGCTAAAATGCCCATGGCCCCATAGGGTTTGTAATAAGTGTACTAGTAGGGTTTTGAGTGGCTCGGTTCCCCATGACTTGACTATCAACTAAGGCATTCCAAGGAGTTTTTTGCCCTTGTCAATTATGCTTTGCCTATAGCCGAGTAATAATCGACGAGGTTTTCTCCGGCTTCCTCCAAAGCTGGAATGCCCGATTTTGAAAGTCTGAGCCTTGGGGGGTTATTAGAGTCCAACTGATGTATATGAACCTACTAGACACCATGTATGTGTTAGATGGTCATTTCCTAGGTCCCTTGTCCATTTAAAACAATGTCCGAAATGTTTTTACCGGATGCGTTGGACAAGTTTTTGTTTTTATTATTTATTATTATTTTTCCAAATATTTAATTGGAAAAATTCAATTTGTAATATGTCAGTCGTTTGGGGGTGGATTCAAGTGATTGGAGGCTTAATTCCTAAGACAATAATCTTAGTTAAACCCCAAACCCACTTATCCTAAGTTTCAGATGGTCATTTAGCCATTTAATTAATATTTTCTCAAAAATCAGTAAAAGAGAAATTATTAATTAAATTAATCAAAAAATAATAAAATGGAGGATTATCCAACTCTCTCCAAAATAATCCAATTGGATTATTTAATCAGGCTAAATGACATGGCAACAGGCATTCAGGAGGATTCCAATCAACTCCAATTACATTCAGTGATATATCTAGTCACCATAAGTTTATTCACTCAAAAGAAATTCGCCCTCATGGAAAATCATGAATTGGTGATGTGGATGGTTAATAAATGGAAGGTTGAGTTAGCATTTACTCCATGGTGGGCGCTTTCCTCATATTGTGGCCTTATCATAGCTTGGCTTCCTTTGAACTCGAGTTATCCCAACATTAGCTCCAAGCTACCTCATGGTTGGCTCACGCATTCCTTCATGAAGCTCATGACTTCTCCACATGGAGATCACATATTGGTTGATGTATATTACGAGGTTGTGGTGATAGTTACTATGTGGGAGTGGGGGGCGCCTTGCCTAGGTGGAGGCCACCTCCCCACTCCTACCAACCAAGAGACTCGAGTTATCTAGTGTGTTAACACTCCAAGCTTTGTAATTAATTGGAATTCGACTTTATGTCTTGTGCCATTGGCTCTCCTTAAGCCAAATTTGATTTAGGGTTTAGGTGTCTAGTATTTTGTATAAAGAGAGGCCTCTTTGGATCTCTATGGATGGAGATTTGATGTAAGAGCACTCTGCCCAAAAGTGTAACAATATTATTTGTTTGATTACTTGGAATAAAGTGACTTTGGAGGTCCATACAAGGGTTATTGGTGTTGTGGCTTCATTTTGTGAGGTGTTATCTCTCTCACCCTTATCTCATTTTTTCAATTATGTTTAATGCTTGTTCAAGAAGGCTATCAATCTAGCACACGATGGTATTCATTTGATGTTTTAATTTAATTATCCATGTTAAGTTGCTCAAACATCTAGATCGGACAGGAACTAGTGGTTATACCAGTGTCTTTTAGATTTTTGTTTGAGTTACACGCTTGCATTTGATCTATATTGTTGTTTGAGATTTGTGTTTTTCAGGGATCATTTTCAAGTGGAGAAGACTTGGGAAATCAACATCTTCTTCATCACACAAGAGCTATTGCCATCTAACATCTTCATTTTGTAGGATCTACAAGGGAGCTTCCAGTTTCAAGAAAAGAAACAATAGCCAACAGGGGCTTTTTTCCTCATCCATCAAACTTAATTCTAAAATCATTTTTCGGTTACTTAAGAAGCCCTAAACTACTTCTTTCTATCCCATTGGCTTTGTCCTCCTCTCCAACCTTGTTTGACTTTGTCTTCTTTCTCCCTTTCGTTTTCCTACCTCCCTTCATCTCCTTGCTTTCGTTTTACCTTGCTTTCTCCTCCTTCTCTTGTTTGCTGATCTATCTTCCTTCCCTTTCGTCTCTCATCTTGTTACTTCTTCCTTTCGTTTCTTTGCTAGATCCATTCCTCCCCTCTCTAGCATTCGTCTTTCTCTCCACTCCTTCTTCTAACTCGCTGCTGCTCTCTTCCTTACTGCTGTTCGCTTTCTTTTGCTGCCCACTGTCCTATATTTTTACTTACCTTTTGGTCCGTGGTTTTGCCTCTCCTTCCCTCTTTTCCAGCTTTCCTTCACCCTCTTTCTCCTTAGCTTAGTTCTTAGTTTAGTTTAGTTCATAGTTTTCATATTATTCTTAGTCTAGATTTCATTTTTTTTATATAAAAAAAAATACAAAGCTTGCATCTCATTTTAGTCTTAGATCTAGTTTTATTTGAAGTTGGTAATTTTCATGCTTAGATCTCATTTAAAAAAAAGTCAAAATTTGCATTTAAAAAGTGATTGGGCATATAGATTAGCTTGTTAGTTTTGGGCATCTAGATTTCATTCTTAATTCAGTTGCACTTGTTAATCTTTTGCATTCTTAGATCTCATTTTCTAGATCTTAGACTTGGTTAGTTTCAATTCGTTTATCTTGATAACAATAATGGGTATTTGAGTCTTGGGTGCATTATAGGTACTTGGAGAGAAGAAGAAGTAAAGATCAAAGAAGCAAGAAGATTGGAAGAAGCACAAAAAACCCAAAGAAGATCCTAAACCATGAAGAAGATGTTAAACATGAAGACAAAATCATAAACCATTCTCCTTTGTAAAAGCTCTTAAGAGCCTCATAAGCATCCTTCCATTTATTTTCCAAGTTCTTTCAAGGGTTAAAATCCCAAGCATTGTAATCGGTTAATAAAAAGCGAATGGGATTTTTAAGCTCCCACACCCAACTTCCCCATTTGGGGAAGTTTGTAGTGTCCTTTTCTTTGAGTGGTTTCATGCTTAGATTAGTTTTCCATTCTTTTACTTAGAATACTAATCGTTTAATTAGTTTCCATTTTGCTCTTAGAACACTAATTGTTTAGTTAGTTTTCATTTTCATGTTTAGAATACTAGTTGTCAGTTAGTCTTTTCATTTCATTTTTGAGCCATCATTTGAGTTTCTTGCTTGTAATTTGTCAGACTCTAAAAGGAACCAAAGTCTCTTGAACTTTGTCATAAGACAAGTCAAGAGCACTCTCTGTTGGAGAGCATTGTTTGCATTGTGCATTTGCATATAGATTAGTTAAGTCTCTTGAACTTTGTCATAAGACAAGTCAAGAGCACTCTCTGTCGGAGAGGTTCGTTTTTGTGCTCTAATTTAAAACACTTCTAACTCACACCCCCTTTAAAACTTGAATTTATTCGTTTCTCCATACCACGTATGCTCTGCCCAACCCTAAAAAAGTTGGAATACTTAGAAATGGTTGTTATCACATCTATGTTAGCTGGAGCTACCATACTGCAGACTGTGCGGCCGAGGGACCGCACAGTACTTTTTTTCCAAATCAAAGATCAGCCGCCTTCAGATGAGGCACTTTTGTTCAGATTGCCCCTAGCAGACATATCAAAGGGGACAGACAGATGTACAGTGTTACACACATTGTCACTTACCATCTACTACAGGGCCACCTCTTCATTGCCAAGCTTTGATACAGCCCATTTGAGACAGTTGCCTAGTCTTGTTTTGATCGAGACTATCACAGTATATAGCTTCAGTAGCAGCAGGTATTGCATTTGATGATTATTGCTCATGTTGTAGATTAGACTCCTTTATACTTGTTAGTACACTAACTTTGCATGAGATGATATATTTGGTGATCTAGCTATTGTATGATGTGATTGGGCCCTTGATGATGTCAGTCCACCCCTCCTGGTAGACTTATGTATATGCACACTGAGTCATGTCCCCTACACTTGGCATAGACTTGGTCACTTAGTCCCTCTTGGTAGCTGACTTTAGCTCCACTATCACTTCCTCCATCCACCCGACTCATCCATGATACTTGTCCCTGACTTGGATTCTGATTTGTGATCCCGAGGACCCCTTCCCCACTGATCTCTGAGTTTGCTATGACTCTTTGTTTATTGTGCCTCGGCTCCTTAGTGTGTGAGATACACTTTTAGACCTGGGATTTGCTCCTGTCGGTTGCCCCCGATGTTGCAATGCAGTTAGGATTGTGTAGCCTCACCGGGTGTTCCCCATTGGTCATCAAAGCATGTATTGCTCACCCATTACCTTTGCAGTATGAGCACCATGTTTATATCTTTTGAGATATGTATGTAGCCCAAGAGGGCCTTGATGTAAATGAAGAAATGAAGAAATGTAAATCAAGCCAAAAAGGCTATTATGTTGTAAATGTAAAATCTAGCCAAAAAAGGGCTAAGTATGAAACTCATTGTAAAATCCATGCAATGTGTTTATAAACACACATGGACACATGTCGACCATACATGTCAGCATTTGTAGTGGTTATTTCCTCACCTAGTCTTGCGGGGCAAGGAGGTGAGAGGGAGCAAGGGACAAGCTCAAGATTGCCCCCTAGAGTCTCAAGTTATGGTTTGCCGGACACCTAGTTTGGCGGCTCTAGGAAAGAACCTCACAGATTCTTCGGGCGCGGATGTGAGTTGTGAGATACTTGTTAGATGGCTAGTGGTGGTTTCCCTGCACTATACCCATTTGTGAGGCACCGCCCTTCCCCGTGTTCGGTCATGGCATACTTATCTCAGTGGACCCCGCCTTCCCGAGTTGTCCAAAGGGTCACATGATCTTCATCCTTGTCTTCCCGTTGTCCTTCGCCTTGTTGTTCGCATCACCTAAAGTCAGCAAAGTGGTCAATTCTATAAGATATGCATAGCATTTTAGTCTTTTGGAGGTGGTGGGCCCACCTCATCAAGGCCTTGTATTATCTCGGGATTTAATGTATTTTTGATCAGCATGTTATCATCATATTGCTTAGTAATGTACTAACTTGTATAATTGAGCCTTGTCACTTCATGTTGCACACAGGTATTCAGCTAGCACTATTGTTGACCAGTTTTGACTTGGTCAAATTGAGTTGACTAGGTCAAAAATGGGCCCGAAAAAATGTTGCAACCGGAATTTCGATTTCGGTCAATTATTATCTACAGGGGTCCCATATGAACATGCAGGTGTCAGAATTGCAAAAGATTGAAGCATTTGAGAAATGTTTAATTATTATTGGTCAATTTTGACCTATTTTAATTAAAAATTATGGATTTTGGGCAAATAATGCCTAGGTGATGGATCAGGGTCATTCGAGTGGTCATTCCTACTAATTTTGGGGTCCATGATCACATTGCAGCAGACGGTTCGGCAATCCGGGCAATAAAAGTGGGTCAAAAGCCCAAATTTCATCTTCAGCCATATAAACCAACAAAAATTACATGGAAAATCAGAATTTGACTAAGGCAACTATAGGCAAATGGCAAAATCAATGGTTGGCAAAGGAAAAGGTAATCTCTAAGGTAAAATGGTAATGTTTGATATGTTATTGGCACATTGTGGGGCCGTCTCCATGGTAGCTTATCATTGGAGGTCGAATTGCCCATAGGGGTGTTTTGCTCCACTTAGGGGATTTTTCGATTTGGTTGATGTGTTGATGTGGGGCCTTGATGTATTATGTTGGGGGGATAAAACATCCCATAGACACCCCCCAACCATGTTGTATGTGTTATATGGACCCCACAAGGGGACCCCCCTCTCCACTAGTGCGCTTCCTTGGGTAATTCGCACCGCCTCTAGGAGACATCTCCACCATTCGATTTTGTGGATTGGGGAGATGATCTCAACCCTCCATTTTGGGGGGAAACTTGTTGTGAGGAGTGGCCTTTCTCTATAAGAGAAGGCACTCCCTCCATTTGTACTTCTTCTTGGCATTTTTTGTAAACTTGTGAGCTGTGAATAGAGAAGCATTTCTTTCTATCTTCTTGTCTACATGGTGATTGAGTGCTTAGATGATGACTCTTAGCTTATTTCTGATGCATTATTGTGTGTTTGGGCGCTATTTCCATCCATTTCTTTGGCCAAACGAATTGCAGGTGAACTGACCACTTGAAGGGGGACGCAGCCATTGAGCCTAGCAGCTCCATGTTGCTCTTTCTCTTCGGGATTTCAACAAAAGGGAGTAAAACTTAATGTGTATCTTATTTCCTTTCATCATTTGTCATTAATTTGCTGATTTCTCCTTGCTATTTGCCATAGTTTCTGACTTAGCTCTCTCTCCGACAGGTACAGGGGCGCACTTGGTCAACTGGCTGCTCCAAACGTTGAAGGAAAACGCTCAGCTGCTCAATACTTGGACTTCAGAATTTGTGTTCATCATCAAGCTCTTCTTCTCCATCGTCTCAAGTAGGCAATCCATGCTTGTTTCTCTCATTTCCAGTTCCATTGTGAATGCTAGGTAGCAATACATTAAAGAAAACCCTAAAAAATTGATAACTTAATTTCCAACCGTAAAAAACTCTTTTTTATTGCAAACCCACTTTTTATTTGAGCCTCATAGCCTAAATCTTAAGTTTCATTAATTTCTGACTCCGTTAACCCATACTTTAGGCACTGGTCTACCTGGCAAAAACGCCCCACCTAGGGGGTTTTTCTCTCTTGCTGGTTTGGGTCACTTTGGGGTTCTGGGTACTCTTGATTCTTGTTTAGAGTGTCATTTTACCTTAGGGAATCAAGTTTCATTAGATAGAAGTGATAAAAAACCGTAATTCTATGCTTCCCTAGGTCTACCAGCTCTAGAAACAATCTCTCCCTTGGGCAGATTCTCATTTAATAATCACTTCTTGCATTGTTTGTTGCCTTAGTTACTTTCAACCACCTAATTCACTACTTTCATCATAATCTATTGCTGGTCACACTTCATGTACTTGCTTGTATCATTCGTGTGTCCATCGATTGGCTGAAATCAAACATAAGGGCTCATCTACACTCATTCCTTGTTTTTGTCTCTCATCTTTTGGGTTTGGGTGTGTTTTTTGTCTCTCAACCATAACTGGTTGAGCGGGGTCTCCCCCTTGACTTGGCTTTCACGCCTCGTCTAAAGTGACTGTAGCCTTGTCTGGTGTGACTTTTGTCCCTTGGACAGAGGACCTGGCTGCTGTTGGTTACACCTTCCTGGTTGCTCATCCTCTACCGTCCCTATTGGGATATCCCTCTTTAGCAACTAGAGATAGTGTGATAACAACGGTATTGGTTGCCTAATCGCTCAAATTCAAACCATAATAAAATCTTTACCCCCATAACCAACAAACCGATGTTTTTCAATAAATACATAGGTATGTGAGCAAATTCCAAGTGGGGGCGCCGGGTAGCCATGTTCAGACTCTAGCTTGCTGGTTAAGTTCCTTGAACACCTAGCCTAGAGAAACTGGGTGGTCCGTCACGTCTTCGAACGGAGCCACTGAAGGTATTTTCGGTTAGATTTCCAGTACCTTGCGTATCGGTTGGAAATTCCCTAGCCATAATAATCAAGAACACCTAAAATTCACAATAAAATTTACCAAGAACAATTTCAAAACGATCTCATGAACAATATATTGAGACTTGTATTTTCAGCATCCCCAAGCACTATCTTTGACTCCATATTGGCACTGGTCTTGAAACTTATCTGTATCACTTTATTTGGACCATTTGTCCTTCATTGGTTAAGTTATTTCTGTGGATGCTTTAATTTTTAGTCATCTTATCATTGTGTTTTGTAATTGCAACGTGGGTTGCTCAAGTTTTCTTGTGTCTATCTCAAAAAACTCCTAAACAACATCCATCCGCATCACATCACCAAAACAATTAAAAAACATAGAGCCATAGACAACTCTTTGTTAGGGACAACCCCCCTTGGCTTTGTTAGGAGTTAGCCTAAATAGAGGAGCTGGGATTCAGGTGACAGTACCTGGCACATTGCTTGCCCCCAAGGCCACACCTTCCCCACTTGTAGTGAGGGAACAACTTTCGAAAGATTTCTGCTGCTGGTATGCATCTCGGCGGACAACACTCCCCAAAGGGTGTCCAAAAATGTGGTTAGAGCATGTAAAATATAACATTGCAACTCACCTTGATCACACCTTGTGGAAGTCTTCAACCTCCCATACTCTGAATTCTACATTAAATCTGTAAGTATGGGGGTTGTTGTATATCCTATCCATATGTACCTAAGATGTATACTTTGCCTATACATGTATAATAAGAACCTATCTGAACTTTTTTCAACCATCTATCTTGTGATAAGAAAGACATGCGACAGTTTACCAAGTCTAAATATAACTTCGTGAACTATAAATGTTGAGGCAATGGACCAACCAATCTACCCCATAATATACTCATGAGTCAATTCCGAATGGAGAACTTTGTAACATTGAGCTCACCTCCAATGATATCCGTGAATATGTACTGTAGATCAACACTCGGATTTATAAGGTCAAATTTGGTGTTAACAAGGCACAACGCCCCTTCTCCAAGATGGTGTGCTATCCAATAAGATGTTAGTCCAACGCTCCCTCTTACATAGTGGTTTTCTCTCCAAGTGTTCTCTTTGAAGGTGCTCCTCCTCTAGTTGTGTACCCATGTCCTCTTGTTCTCAGTGTTCCTCAACATGTGTGCCAAGGTAGGTACTTGCTCCAATGCTTCTCCTCAACATATGTGTTTGGGTCCACAACCAACATCTACAAGTATGCTCCCCAACCCGATGATCCTCAAGTCAAATATCCAACCTCCAAAGTGTATGTCACTTGGTCCCATGCTCTTATGGCTATGTTCCCTACTCCAAGTGCCTAACACTCATTCTCCTAGGTAGATACTGTTAGTTTTTCACAATTTAATTCAATATGATCTAGGATCTTATCTGAGAGAATAACATGCACAACAAATCAAACACAAGAGACAAGAGACACAAGGCATTTCACCGAGGAAACCATAAAGGAGAAAACCCCGCAACTTCTTCAAAGATAGAATGAGCAACAATACAAAACCCCAAAACAAAGAGATGGTCTTCAGCAGCTTCCTCCTCCTCCACTTGTGCGAACTTCTCTCTCTCTCACTTATGCAAATTGAGTGAGTAAATGAGTAAATAGAGAGGAGCACCCTCTCTATTTATACTTTACTTCCACTTGACTTTTTACCCTAACTGGGCCGACTTCTCCTAGGAGAGTCTAATAACCCCCTACAACTTGACTCAGGGCCGACCCCTCTAGGGGTGTCTAATAACCCTATCAAATACAATAATAACTTTCCCGATCGGAGGAATAAAACCTCTCCGTCGGAAGTACAATGACATATGAATACAATATAAAATATAAAAGTGAATATCTTATGAAGTTACAAATACATTAACAGATACCTCTCCTATTCAAGCAACTAATTCCCCCATTGTGTGCACCCAATGGATTAGTCATAAAGTCACATAAGATAACAGCTTACCAGGTAAGTGTCCTATTCTAGCACTCTATCAAAGGTCTGTTGATGTTTCTCCAGTTTGCAGCATCGGTTAGACATTAATCTAGATTGCTCTCACAATTGCCTGCTCCAAGAGGGAGTGATCTATTCTATATTAGAGTGAGTTGACTTGTTTATTTGATAAGGGATTTCATCCCCTTGTGAAATATACAAAGTCTAATCTAATGTTGAATTTGACATAGGCTCTAAGAATTGTCCGAGACTTCTTAGAGTGGGGTCAAATCAACATTAGAGCTTTGTGGGTGAATAGATGTGCATGTGAGGAGATGGACATCAACAAGGACAACTTTTCTATGATGAAGAAATAACCAATAAGTCAAGTCAACCATTGAAGAAGTTCCAAATAGCATTGAAGAAGCCTTCAGAAAGATGGAAGACTAGAAGTGCAAGTCGGCCCTGAAGATAAAACCAAAATGAATATCAAAATAGCAAGTTGGCCTCACCAAAAGAAGGCAAGTCGGCCCCACTGGTGGAAAAGTCAAGTGAACTGAAGAATATAAATAAAGTGCTCCAACATTTCATTTTCACACTTATCACACATCTTCTTCTCTCACCTAGTGCACAATTTTAGCCAAGCATAACAAAGGTCAAAAGAAGTAATTTTTGGGTTCTCTTATTATTTCTACAAGTTCACTACCCTTGCTAGGGTTTCATGTGAAGAAGGGAGAACCTCTTGTATGCTAGGGTTTCTCTTCATGAATGGTATTGTACTTGAATTGGACTGATTTCTTCTAAGAAAAGTTGGCTGGGTTTTCTCGCTTTTGGGTTTCTTAAGATAAAATCTTTGTGTCTCTCGTGCATGGATATCTTTCTATGATCCTTTGTTTCTGCTACAATTTAAGTTGGAAATTTTCAGTGTGCAATTATTCAATTTAAACCGTGGGATGAAATGAATGCTTGAAGTCATTGTAAAATAATTGTCAAGATATGGAAATTAGATAAAAATTCAACATGGTGTCAGAGTAGTGTTGAAGATAGCCGTAGCACAAAACTACCGAAAAAGTAGAGCCGAAAAGGTAGGCCTAAAAAATTAGGGTCCGAAAAAGTAGGCCCAAAAAATTAGGGTCCAAAAAATAGGTCCGAAAAAGCAAGTCCAAAAAAGCAAGTCCGAAGAAATAGGGCCAAAAAAGCAGGTCTGAAAAAGCAACTTTTTGCCTAAGTATTGAAACTAGGGCTTCCAAGTTTGGACTCTTCCAACCTAAGTTTTGGCTTGATCTTAGTGTTCTCAAGGTCACCTAAAGAGGGCACATCTATCTATGGAGTCAGTTTTCGATTTTGTCAAATTTCAATTTTGACCTAAGTTTTGTTGGGACTAGGGTTTCTGAATCATATTTCAGATTTATGCCAAGATGTTGTCTAGTCCCAGAGTAGATGACATGTTGGATGATGTTGAGATTGTAGATGAACTCCATAATTCTTTTGTCTCCGCTCTTAATGGCACTATTACAGATAGTGGTGATACCTATGTCCTCAGAACAAAAGGAAGAGAAAGCAACATGCATCAACAACTGATGTTGAGCATCCACCACAGAAGAAGACAAAACTTGCTGCCAAGGAGAGAAGAAGTTTTGATAGAAAAGACAAGTTTAAAGATTGACACTTGCAGACCAGCTATCACATCAAAACACACTTCATAAAGAGGTCTTCCAGAGCTCCAAGTAGAGCTTGAAGATATTTGTAGGGGTTGTATACTTGGCAAGAATGGCAAGGGATGTTTTCAAGCAGTGATGGTAGATCTAAGGGGATCTTGGATCTAGTGCATTCAGATCAAGAGTTCAAGGCTCAAGTAGAGAACTTGACGAAGAAGAAGATCAGGGTGTTGAGGTCAGACAATGGAGGAGAGTATACCTCCAAGGACTTCAATGATTTCCACCAGGAGGCAAAGATCAAGAGTGAGTCAACAACAAAGATAAGGATTGAATGTTTTAAGTATTGAGTTTTATTTACTTAAGTTAAATTGATATTTTGTTGATGGATAACATAATTGTTTGATTAGTACTAGTTAACTCTTGTGGACAAATTTTGTCATTTATTGCAAGACAAGTTCATTATAAAGGTTGTCAAAACAATGATCCATGATCAGGACTTTCCCATGTTCTTATGGGCAGAGGCATCCAGTACGACAGTTTATGCTCACAAGAGTGAGTCATATCTCTTGTGAATAACAAAAGTGAGTCATATCTTCTGTAAGTCAAGAGTCAGTCTTGAATGGACAAGAGTGAGTCATATCTGTTGTAAGTGACAGAAGTGAGTCATATCTTCTATAAGACAAGAGTGAGTTATATCTCTTGTGGTGGTCAGTACACAGTTAGAGATAGGAGTCTGAGATCCGGTGAGTCATATCCAGAGGAGTGTCCAAATGCAAAGAGTGCAGAGGGAGAAGAGTGTCTAGATGCAGAGGGAGCAGGATGCTGAGGTGCAGATGGAGCAAGGTGCTCCAACACAGAGGGAGTTGACCTCTAAGTTTGAGATGAACGATCTTGGCCAGATAAATTATTTCTTGGGATAGGGTAGAGAATAGGAGGGATCTTCCTCAGTCAAGGGAAGTACACAGTTGAGATCTTGAGAGATTCGAGATGATGGATTGCAAATCCATGGCTACACCTATGATGACAAATATGAAGAAGCTGAGTGATTCCACTTCAGATTTAGATTTGATGGATCCCACTGTATGTAGACGGATTTGATGAAGTTGAGTGATTTCGCTTCAGATTCAGATTTGATGGGTTCCACTATATATAGGAAGTTGATTGGATCCTTGATGTACTTGGTTAACACCAGGCCAGATATTTGCTTTGCAGTGAGCACCTTGAGCCAAAATCGAGGCATGTACATTGGGTTACAACAAAGCATGTGCTGAGGTACCTGCGTGGTACAGTTTGATATGGTTTGACATCTCAGATGGTGAAGAGAGGCTGCAGTGGTATACAGATTCTGACTGGGCGGGGAGTGCAATGAACAGAAAGAGCACCTCATGGTGTTGCTTCAGCTAGAGATCAACTAAGATATCCTGGTTTAGCAGGAAGCAGACATTTGTCGCACTCAATACAGCAAATGCAGAGTATATCACATCCAGTGTAGCAGGTCATGAAGCATTGTGGCTTCAGAAGCTTCTTGCAGGACTATTTGATCAGGAGATCCGATAACACTTCCTCCAAAACATGGTGCAGAAGAGAGCATTGAAGCTCCAATACATATTCACAGATGAATAGATAGCTGACATTCTCACCAAGCCTCCATCTAAGGCAAAGTTTGTATACTGCAGAGACACCACCCTTCAAAGACATGACAACCCTGTCTGGCTCACAAGCTAGGTGTTTAGAGAATTTAACCAGCGAGTGTCCAGATTAGGTAGCCCGACGCCCACACTTGGAATTTGCCCACTACCTGAGTATGTATCGAGATAACGTCGGTTCGTTGGTTATGGGGTGAAAATTTTATTACGTTTGAATCTTGTAAGATTAACAATCCAATGCAGTTTCTGAGCAATCTGATTTTTAGGTCAGTCAGAGCATACTCCGGCAAGGAAACAACGAGATAAATTCGAATTTTATTATGGGGAGTAATGAGTTGCGAATTTTAATTAGAGCACACAGATGAACCTCTCCGACAGAGAGTGCTCTTGACTTGTCTTATGACAGAGGTTCAAGAGACTTTGACTAATCTATATGCTAAAATGCAGTAAAAGTGCAAAGCTTATGCTCTTCGACAGAGAGTGCTCTTGACTTGTCTTATGACAAGTTCAAGATACTTTGGTTCCTTTTAGAGATAGATAAACAAATTAAAAGTATGGAACACAAGTGATAGCTCAAATAATAATAACAATGCAAAATTGAAACTAGCAATTAGTGGAAAGTAAATCTAAGCTAGTAATTAATGTTCTAAAGCAAAAAATGAAACTAAACTAGCAGAATATTTCTAAGTGTAAATGATGGAAAACTAATCTAAGCTTATCAAAGCAAATCACTCAAAGAGACAACAAACTTCCCCAAAAGGGGGAAGTTGAAAGTGGGGACTTAAAAACCCCACTCAAGCTTTATTTGATTAAGTACAATTGCCTTTGGAACTTTAACCCTTGAAAGGACTTTGGAGAGAACTTAAGTGAAAATGGAAACACTCTTATGAGTTTGTACAAAGGATAATGGTTTTTGGGTTTGGCTCCTTGTCTTTTGGATCTAGCTTTGCTTGTTTCTTTCTTGCTTGATGTTGCTCTTCGTTCACCTGTAAGTAAGAGCTCTAAATAGCAGCTAGTGAGAGTGTTAGGAAACCAAATTTTAACTTATGATTCGAAAAGATGAAAATGAATGAGATGATAAGTAGTGCCTAATGAGATAAATAAAAGCCCAAAACAAGAAAACAAGACCAAAAATCAGACCTTGGAAATGAAAGGAAAAGCTTGCCTTTTATGACACAAAATGCACATTTTCAATGAAATGACTTGAAATTTTTTGAGAAATAAAATTTAAAGATTTTTTAAATATTTTAGGCTAATTTCCAGAACTGGAAAATAATAGAAAATTGCAAAAAATCAGTGAAAAATCAGCAAGCTGAAATGGCACGCTTTTCAAGAAAAAGTTGAAAAAAATTAAAAAATAATTTGTTTTTGAAAAATTTTCGATTTTTTTTAATTTTTAGGCTATTTTCCAGAATTGGAAAATAGCAGAAAAATATAAAAAACCAGCAAGCTTAAAATTGCACGTTTTTCGAGAAAATGATAAAAAATTTGAAAAATGAAATTTTTGGAAAAATTACTGATTTTAAATGAAATTCCAGAATTGTAAATTAATAAAAAAACAGAAAAACCAGCAAGCTAAAAAATGAAAAATTTGCACGTTTTTCGAGAAAACTAGTGCACGTTTCCCAAGGCAAAAAGGAGTCAAAAAATGATTTTTTCACACTGTTCATGAAATATCCGGCTAGCTGGAATACGCAAAAAACAGCGGGGAGAGAGAAGTGGCACACAAAATAATGTGGCAATTGGGATTGAATCCCAAAGTACTTCTCAAGACAAAACTTTAGCAAGAAAATTGATGGTTTTGGACACAAACTTAGTGGTATTTGGCACTCTAAAAGATGGAAAAATGACAGGACAAAAAGACGAGTAAAAGCAAATAATGGATTTACAAGTTTGAAATGAAACTAGGATCTTAGATCTAGTAGAAGTTAAAGATTTAAAAAATAGTAGATCTAAACCCAACAAGTAGATCAAAGCACGAAACTTTGATCTACTTAGCTAATCATAATGCAAGATCTAGAAATGTGAATAAATTGAGAATACTTGCACTACTTTGGAAAGCATATCAATAGGATAAAACCTGTGAAATTGTAGATCCGCTTTGTAGTAACCAAGGTAACCAAGAGATTTTTGAAGTTTGTAGTTTGATGGATGAGGCAAGCAAGCCCTTTGTTTCTCGATTTCTTAAAGTAGAAGCCTCCTTTAGACACTTGTAGGATGAATGCATAAACCAAACAAAAGCTCTTGTACTTGGGAGAATACCTGAAAGCCACAAAACTTAAGAGAAAAGCATAGATCAAATAATATTGTGCCAGATTGTTAGCCTTCTAATCACAAGATCATATACTTAAGAATCAAAAGAAATGAGCTAAGAATGGTATCGCCTTAAGCAAGATGAAGCATGGCACACAAAGAACTCCCACATGGACCTCCAAAGTCTTTTGCTTTATTCAAATTCAAACAAAGATTACAAATTTTTTGAGAGTGTACTTGCACAAATTCTCCATGAAGAATGAGGAGCCAAGCACCTCATTATATACAAAAACTAGAAGCCTAAGAGACCTAAATTGAATTTTCCTTGAGAGAGACAAATGGCACATGACACAAATCGAATTTCAATCAAATCTGGGCTTGGAGTGAAGCTCCAAAAACAAACTCGAGTTTGAAGCACATGTGGATGGGGAGGTGGCCTCCACCTTGGCAAGGCACCTCCCATCCAACCATCATGATTATCACCAAGCCAATGGGCATCTCCCACCTAGGATTGACATGAGCTCTATGGAAGAAAGCGTGAGCTCTCATGGGAGACAAGAACCTGAGTTATAATGAATAGAACTTGTGTTTGATAGAGAGTCAAGCCCATGAGGTGGCTAGGGCACCCACCATAGCCTTTATTACACTCCCAACAATCCACAAAACAAGTGACACATCACTAAATCGACTTTTGCATGAAGGAGGGCGAATTCTCCCACTGAAGATGTCATCTGGTGACTGGATAGTGAACTGATAGCTCTTGGAGTTGATTGGAATCTTCTTTAATGCCCTGTGCCATGTCATTCAGCCTTTTATTTTATTCAATTTGGTTTATTTTGGAGAGATTTGGATTATCTCCAAAATATTCATTTTTAATATTTTAATTAATAATTTCTCTGTAAATGACTTTTTTGAGAAATTATTAATTATGAGGCTGAATGAACATCCAAAACTTAGGATAAGCTGGTTCGGGGTTCATGTGTGATTTTTGGCTTACGAATCAAGCCTCCAATCTCTGAAATCCACCCCCGGATGACTGACATATTACAAATTGCATTTTTCCAATTAAATATTTGGAAAAATAATTAAAAAATAATAAAAACTCATCCAACGCGTCCGGTAATTTTTTTTCGGATAGTGTTTTTATTGGACGAGGACCCTAGGAAATGATCATCTAAGACATACATGGTGTCTAGTAGGCTTATATACATCAGTTGGACTCTAATAACCCCCCAAGGCTCAATTTTCAAAATCGGGCATTCCAGCTTTTGAGGAAGCGGGAGAAAACCTCGTCGATTATTGCTCGGCTATAGGCAAAGCATAATTGACAAGGGAAAAAAACTCCCTTGGAATACCTTAGTTGATAACCAAGTCATGGGGAACCGAGCCACTCAAAATCCTACTAGCACACCTATTACAAACCCCGTGGGGCCATGGTCATTTCAACTAAAAAATAAAACTGGCTAGCCAAAGTTGGCTAATTATTGCAATCTGAACCCCTTATACTCTGGAAGTGAACACTGATAGTGTTCCAACACTGGCGGCTCAATGGAGGTTCAACTATTGTACAAAATAGTTGGTAACATAACCATAACACCAGAATATACCTGCTGAGTCATATACCTAAATGCACATAATCTGAACCAACATCTGTCCTCTGAAATTGCTGCTGCAACTCTGGGCAATACTGACTGCTCTGTATAAATGGCTAAATGGCTACATCGGTCATCTCTCTTAGTGTCCTGAAACTCAGTCATGGCATGGGGAATAAAACTGCTGTCCATAATATAATCATGATCCATAATAGATGCTCATCTCAGCATATCAATGTAAGGGAACTGGTTGAAAAGTGTACTGGAATCAGAAAAATAGTGTATGGTAGCTCGGCTACTATATATGTGATAACAGTGCCAAAAACCTAAATCGAATGGATGAGGTGGCTAGGGAAAGCAAGGCGCATTCCATAAAGAGCCAAGCTATGATGATGGAGTTAACAAGGAGCTTGGAAGGTGTGAATGGGTAAGGTGGCCTCCACCTAGGCAAGGCACCCACCCTTCACATAGTAACTATCACCCAACCAATAAGATGATGCCAACAGATCAATTCGCCCAAGCTAGAGAGGAGGGCGCAAATCCCAAGGCAAGATAGCTTGTAGTGCTCTGATTGCTGACTGAAATAAGTTGGTGGAATTTGGAATATTCCCAGATGCCTTGTGCCATGTCATTTAGCACTTTATTTGATTCAATTTGGCTTTTTCTAGAGAGATTTGGATTTTCTCTATTTTATTATTTTCTGATTATTTTTAATTAAATATTCCTCTTTTATTAAATTTGAGTAAATATTCAATTAAGTGCTAAATAATCATCCGAGACTTAGGATAAGTAGGGGGTTAAATGGATATTTTGGCTTAAAAAATGAGCCTTTATTTGTCAAAATCCACCCCCAAACCACTCAATTATTACAAATTGAAAATTTTCAATTAAACCATGTAAAAAATGGCTTAATTAATTGAAAAAATTAATAATAAAATAATAAAAAATAAAAAAGTTGTGCGCGTCCGCGAATATTTTTTTCGGACAATGTTTTAACACACCTAGGGACCTAGGAAATGACCATAGAACACATCAATAATGTCTAGTAGGTTCATATTTTACAGTTGGGCTCTAATAACCCCACCAAGGCTTAATCGCCAAATTCGGGCATTCCTGCTTTGGAGGTTGTAGGAAAAAAAGTCATCGATTATTACTCGGCTAGACGCAAAGTATAATCGACAAGGGAAAAAACTCGGAATACCTTATTTGACTGTCAAGTCTTAGGGAACCGAGCCACTCAGACCCCCATACTAGCACACTTTGTTACAAATTCCATGGGGCATGGTCATTTCAAGATAAAAAATTAAAAAGATGGCCAAAATAGGCCAAATCCGGAACATTTGAACCTCTGAACTCTGGAAATGAACATGGATCATGTTTAATAACTAGCGGCTCAATACAAGTTTAACTATTGTACAAATTAGTTGGTAACAGACATAACAAGTAGAAACCAAAGATCACAATGATGCTATTGAAAACCCCCTGTTATTAGTGACTTCAAGCAAAACGAGTTGAGGACCCCCCTGCAAAAACGTCCCAAGTGAAGTCGCTCTCCTGTAGATAAACACTGTTTCCACAAATATTTGGATTCACCACAAAATCTCAAATGCTAGGTGACAATAGACTTTCCAATCAACATTTGAGAACATTACATCAAAGAAGATCCAAGAAGTGTCTGCAAATGATTCTTCTATTATCAAATTCCAAGAGCCAAAGGTCCTTTTACAATGAGGGGGTTTCTCCTTTAAATAGTTGTGGGAGAGACCAAAACCCTGACGACCTTTTTAATGAGTGTTGAGATTAAAAGATACATAAGTTATAATCAACGGTTGAGATGAGCTCAACAATAAAGTACAATGATCAACTCAAATATCATAAGAGGGCGCACTAGACAAATCGCCCTAGGGGGGACGTCCCACATAAAGTGACTAGGAAACATAACATCAAGCTCATGGTGGGTCTAGGGGGTGATATGATCCCTCCCTAGTGTGTCCCTATGGCACAATAACATAAAATATATCATCAGAGTACAAAAATGTGACCTTGTGGCCAAGTCGTGCTCCCTCAAAGACACAATAAAACCATAGAATATGAGCCTGGGAAGTGGGTGGGCCCCACTGACTGTTGTAACTGCTCTGGAAGGTGTGGGATATGTCACACTCATCATCAAAATCATCCTCATTCAATTTCCTTGCCTCAGTAGCCCAAATCGAATTCCTATGTAGCCATTTTACCATTTTTTATTCCTTTGTAAACCACCTGTAAAAGATAAAAATTCCTATAGCTCACTACCTGGTCACCCGGGGGCCAAAACTGACTTCACCAAAATGTCCGAGAGTATGGAAATATAGTACAAACAAGTGGCTGGACCCCATACTCTCTCTGTAGCGCCCTAGGTGAAAAGAATAAAAAGTCAAACTGCTTTGCCATGCCATTTTTAATTTCAAATCTGCACCAGAATGATAAACTGAAGAATATCTCAACTGAAACTGCCCGAAACTGCAAACTGAGTATCCCAATAGACTCATAAGGTCCAAATGTGCTAAAGATGCATACTCATACACCATGTGAATAACTGTATAATCATATAATATCATAACCATGCCTGGACAGATAAAAAATAATAATCTGTAAATGATCAAAATCAGAAAAAATATCCCAAATCATCATCTGAAACTTGTAGTTGTTGCATGGAACCACCTGGTGGACAATGTAAGACCATATATCATCAATCTCTAACATCACCGGTCTAATACATCTCATGTCCTGTGGTTGACTTCGTCAAACTGGGTTTGACCAGGTCAAACTGACCAATAATATGACTCAGGATGAAACATCAAAATGCTGCAAGTGTAATTGGTTATGACATGCTTCGTTAATCATTCAAATAGCAAGACTATAAGCATAAAGTAGCACTTGACTGGCGGTTTAAAACAAGATATTCAATGTAACTTCATAAATAATAATAGCTCAGAACAAAACCTCAAGGATATACTCACTTCATGGCTATGATCAATTTGCTAGTAATGGTTGAGAGTGGATAAATACAAGGCTAGGCTAAGGGATGATTGTACAAACTCACTCTATGATACTTTGGATGAAGGAAAGGGGATATACACTCAAGCATATGTTGGATAAACGATAACATAGGGGATGGCAGTGTCTCACAAATGGATAAGTTTTTTGGGAAGTGCTTATTCAACCTTGACAGATGTCTACAACTCACATCCAAGCTGACTTAGCTCGTGAGGATCTTTTCTAGAGCTGCCATGAATAGGTGTTCGGCTAACTGTAACTTGAGACTATAGGGGACACTTAGAATTAGTTGTCCCTTACTCCATCTCACATCACAACCTGTAGGCTCCGTGAGGAAATAATCATTGCATTCAATACAGCCAGCAATCATTGGATTTAACATTTATTTAACCATTGCTTTATTTGGGCCTTTCATTTGTTTCCACGACCAACAGTCTTTAGATTTGGAATTTATTTATCCATTGCTTTTATTAGGCCTTTAGATATCCCTTCTTTGGGGATTTACATTTCATTCATTTCCATAGCCCTTCTTTCATTGTGTTTAGAAACATAGTTTTGAATTTCATTTCAATGGGCTTCTCATAAGATATACAATAGTTTCCAAATACATGTAATGATGGTAGTACTATCTGTTTCAGGTTTTAGCCAACACAACTTAGGCAACTTAGAGCCGAGACACAAATTAAACAAGGATGCTTATCCAACAAAGAGCCTAGAGTGGGGAAGTCCTCCATATCACAGGTTAAGATGTAAGTTAGGGTGAAATTAAAACTGGAAGGTAGCGGATGGATGGAGATAGTGAAAAACGATGCCAAGACTAGCAAGCCATATAATGGTGGGAATGATCACCTCCATTCTCCTAAGGAGGGTGAAACCAATGAGTTTATACAAGAACTTCAAAATTTTGAGCAAGGAAGACTATATAGATATATGTTAACAACCATGTCCATAATATATAAATAGACCGCCAGGTCATGACCACTAAATGCCTAATCAAGCTACAAGAATGACCAACAAAGCAATAATAAACCAATACACAACGATATACCTGCCTGGTCATATATCTGTAGCAATCACCTGAATCATCAACTGTCAATTGGAACCTGTTGCTGCATATCTGGGCACTGCATAGTGCTATGTATGGTAAAAATGACTACATCGGTCATCCAATTTGAGTTCCTGAAACTCAGTCATGGCATAAGGCTGCACTGGCTGCTCATAAAATAAAAGTGATCCTGAAATGAATGCTCATCTGATGCTCATCTCAAGCATCTCCATGTAAAGAACTGGCTAAAAAAAGGACTGGAATCTGATCTGAAAAATATGGTAGCCCAGGTACTATATATGTGATAACAGTACCCTCAAACCATAAGACAAAACTAAACTAAGAAATGCTAACTACAAAGCTAAGTTAACAAGCTAACATTGACTTTTTGTTCTGTGTTGTAGATGAAGGCAAGGAAACACACATGGTAAGACACTGGGTCTGCAAATTAATTTGCAGACTTGTGTTTGTTGAGATATAAGGGTTCGGATGGGGGAATGGAAGTGGGAGGAAGGGTAGCAAACAAGTTGGAGAAAAGGGAAGGAAAGGTAAGGGAAAATAAAGGAAAAGGAAGGGAGTTGGAGAAGGAGATGATGTGGAGAATGGGGGTAATAGGGCTGCGATGGAATGGAGGAAATGGATAGCAGTTCAGAAGGTGTGAAGAAAAGGCGTAGTGAAGGGAGTTGGGGGAGATCTGAAGGTGTGGAGAGGAGCTGATGGAAGGGAAGGAGGAAGGCCGTAGGTAGGGGAAGGAGTTTGGAGGGCCGCGGTTGGAAGGAAAAGGAGGCAGCAACAGGCCCAAGTTGTGAAAGGGGGCAGCGGGGAAGGTTTAGGGGAAGTCCGAGGGTGTAGAGTGATACTAGGAGGGAGGCCGAAGTAGGAGAGAAAGGGAAGACAAGGGAGGCCGTCAAGGCTAAAAGGTCTGCAGCTAGGGTATACCTCAGGAAACAAAAAATTAGTTTTCCCTTTTAGGGTTTTTCAATAATTTACAATTTACAAAATAACATAAAAAATGAACCTAAAACATTAGAATTCTATGCTAAGATAATAATTACAAAAATATACACAACTCAGAAATTAGTTTTGAGAATGTAGATGAAATAACCTAGGGTTTTATGAGAAATTCACCCTAACCCTAGGCATCAATGGAGGATAGCCTCCCCTTGAGATGGCACTTGTCAAGCTTGGAAAACTAGGGCTTCTTCAACAACTTCAAGAGTTGGTTGATGATGCCCTTGTTAAGATAAAGCTTTGGAGACTTAAAACTCAAGTTGACAATGCTAGGGTAACTAAAGGCTGAAAATGACTTATGCTAGGGAAAAACGCAACATCAATAGCTACCATTTAACCTTAGACAAGATACTTTTTACATTTAACAAAGAACACATCAAGAGAAAGACTTAGATACCTTCTTATGCATGTGTAAAGCAAACAATTCTTAGCATTACCATAGCAAAGTGCAAAAGCAAAAGGTCTTCAATGAAATGTCCCCAAACTAGCAAGCTTGTCCATCCTCAATAGGTGCGCATCACTCCATTGATCCCAGAGAATGGTAAAAATCAGAAAATTTAGTGTGATCCCATAAGTTGATGTGTAAAAATGAAGTGAGGAAAAGTTATTTATACTTTTCACATTGACTTTTACAAAAAATAATTAAAATCCAGGCCGACATGCCTTTTTAAAATGTCAATTTGAAATTATAAATGTCAACTTAAAATTAAAACAAAAATAATATAAAATAATCAAAGTAGTGGGTAAATTGGGGTGTTTTCCCCATATTTGACCCATACATGAGCAAAATGGCTCAAAATGAGCATATCGGACTGAACTGAAGTCCGGATTGCATAGGGCGGGTCGTCATGCCCCAACTAACTCCAACAGTGATGAAAACCCTCAACGCCCCCCCCCTTTTTCAAGCATATAGTCTGCCAAGAAGGATGATGTCATCCTCTACAGATGGGCCCAAAGAGAGGGCGCTAGTGAGATGGAGGGCCAGGAGGGTGTTGTAGGTGCTCTGAAGGATATATATGCGTCTTAGTGCTGAAGAAACTACTGTTGGAGTGAAAAAACAAGGTCGGGGTCATGTGACCCAGTGATCCACCCCTGGAAGCCCTAGACACCAACCTCATGGTTTCAAACCCTTTCATGAGGCAGTCAGCAATGCCACTAAGCCATAGTACTTCCAAAGGAGAAACCAGAGGGTCTAGCCATAACCCCTACCCCATAATAGGCTGGATAAACACCCCTCTTGGTCAGAAAAAAAAGACACCCTCTACTTGGGGCACCTCTACAGGTGTGCTGGTGCTAGTACCATCGTAACACTCTCGTTTTGGGAGCGTTTTTATTTAGTATATATTTTAATATTTTTTGATGGATTTATATCTAAAAAACATGTAGGATGTTGAATTAGCTATAGAAAACATGGATTAAACCATATAACATCAATCATCTAGTAGTTACAACTTATAGCATTATCATCAAATGATCAACCATAACACCTTTTATAGGATCTTGGCAAAGAAGGGAGGTACCATAACATTGTCATCAAATGATCAACCTAGTATAGGAGAGGTAGGGAGCGCCTTGGGAGCGTCTTCCCAAAACTGGGAGTGTTTTGGGAGCGAGCTTTGGGAGCGGGAGCGAAGGGGTGGGGTGCACTCCCACACAGCAGAGATTCAAGGAGAATAAGTAACTTGGTTATTACCATCAAATCAAGCTACTGGCCCTTGAAGTTTCCCTTTTGCTAGGACTTCCAAGTTAACTGAAGGAACATAACCCCAAAGCACTACTTCTTGCCAAACTTTGAAATCACTTAAGAATAAGGAAGATATCAATAGTAACTTGTCAAAACTCTAGTGTTCATAAAGTCACATCACATGCCAAAATATTTGGCACCACATTAAGAGATATTCAAGAACCTAAAATGATAATCGCATTTCCAAACAAGACCAAGACAAGTGGGTCAGATCTATCAAAAGCACAAGATAAAGATCTACATACATCTCAACTCATCGATCCTGAAATACCAAGCTTGCGGTAAAAGTAACAACCTATAAAGGGTTATCATCAAATTGCGAACATGAGAAT
Source organism: Larix kaempferi (assembly GCA_027924585.1). Lineage (NCBI taxonomy): Eukaryota > Viridiplantae > Streptophyta > Pinopsida > Pinales > Pinaceae > Larix > Larix kaempferi. The sequence continues at coordinate 20,253,356 of BSBM01000580.1, read as the reverse complement.
CCCTCTCATGCACGTCAAAAGCTAGCACTCTTGTTATGTTACTCCAAAACACTTTTGGAGTAACCCCAAAAGCTAACACTTATGTCTATGTTATGGATTTGCATAAGTCAAGTTATTGCCCACAATTTTTTTCCAAGTATTCCCAAGTCGATCTAAAGTTTCCACCCTTGCAGTTTGCTAATTTATTGTTGAGCAGATCTTAAGACTTCTCTCCTTGAGTTTGCTAATTTGTTGTCAAGTCCAAGTCATGGGACATTAACATTTACTTATTTTTCCTCATTCCTTAATGTACTTTTGGTATATGCTTTGAAAAGATCATTGGACCTATTGTTGAATTGCATCCATTTATGATTACACAACTTGACATTGTCCCTACAATTTTGTATGGCAACCCAATTTGTAAATCTTTGAATTTGTCAACTCATAGTTTTAATGGTATTACAACATGATCTGTGTTAGATATGATTAATGCACATTGTTAAATGTTCAATTCGAAATAAAAAAAAAATATGGAATTTAGAAAATCTGTTCATTTTTTCTCAATTTTTACTCAACACTGCTGAAACTTTTGAAGGTTGTGTTTTTTGGAGATAACGTCCCCAAAGAGAGAGCAGATAGAGTTGTGGCAATGGTTAAAGGAGGAGATGCTCTACTTGTGGTGGGATCTTCTTTAATGACAATGTCTGCCTATCGTCTTGTTAGGTAATGAATTATTCTAACTTTTATATGATTCTTTATCAATGCTATGAATGTTAATTTTCTATTTGGCTATTGGAAACTTAGTGCACCATTTGTCTCTTCTCGAGTATATACTAATTGTGTATCTATTTTAACTATAAACGAGAAAATGCAAGTACTTGAATATCCAATTGAAATGCATCTTCATAGATAAGTTGTAAGTGAATTGCAAACCTTGTGTGCAGTACAGTAGTTGGAAAGAAAGAATTAAAAAATCTCTATGAAGGCAAGGTACACACCATGAAACAAAGACACCTCTCTTCATTTTGTGGACTTATCCTTCCTTCATTGTTGTGTCTAAAATATCCATCTTAACTCATTCTATAGAAAAGAAGGCTGGTATTAACTCTTTCTATCTTATTAGCCTTGAGGGTGAGAAGTTGCCTCTTTCGATCCACAGGGAACATCTCCAGATTTACTTCCATTGACCACCCTTTAGTGTTAGAGTTAGAGCTAGAAAGAATAAGCTATTTAGCATGAGCATTAGTTTGAATTTTCAATGCATGGTTGATTCTTGCATTTTTATTATATGCATTGCATTTAGATAGCTTTACTTTATGCTTTTATGTGTTATTAGATAGCTTCCTGCTTTTGGTTTATATTTATATATCTTGGAGGGGAACATTTCACCTCGTCGTACTGATATGTTGAAATGAGTCTTACATAGGAATAGGTCATGGATGAGCTCTTAGTTGAGCAAATGTTGCTTGTGTTACTTGTACCAGAGAGTTTGGAGTACCAAAGATTTCTAAGGTTCTCGTGCACTCTATCCTTGAGTACATGTCCCATAGTTGAAGCCAGATGTTACCCCTTGACATGTTTGGGGTGACTTGATCATCATTTTCTATGTGATCTTCCATCACATCCAACAGTTCCATAGATGAGATACATGGTTTCCCATAGACACTTGATAGAGACACTTTCAACTAGCTCAAAGATATTTTTAGCCTACTCAACCTTCCTTGCCATATGTTAGAGATAGATGGGGACATCTAATTGGTACCAGTGTAATTACATATCCTCTCAACTTGAATTATGGTAAATGCTTTCTTATGTGGACATAACATTAGGAGGTCAAAGGTGTTACTCTATCTGCATAGGGGAGCACCTCCACTTCAACTTGACACCAGCAGCATGGCCAGTCGCAACCCCATCCCAATAGTCGACCGAATTCTTCCAGATAACAACAACATGCTCCCCATTCCATGCAGCGTAACTCTACCCATTATAGCTCCTCTTCCAGTTCTTACTCCATTTAAAGTACTATTTTGAGATTCTTTCCTTCGACTTCGGATATTTGGAGAGATGCTTTTAGTAATCCCTGTTTCGAGTGCACCGTGACATACTCACCATTTTTGTACCACATATTCCATATACATTCCCCTTGTACATTTTTCTTCTATATCGGATCACTTTGTACATCTCTCTTTTGGATTGACTCTCCATCTTTGGAGTTAGCTCTTCATGGTTTTTTTTTTTAGGTTAGAGACTTACCTCTTGCTTTTTATAGGAGCTGCCTTAGCGCTCCGACTTTCTATTGACATCATGGTACGTCACAGTCCTGTTATCACATTCATAGTAGTCGGGGCTACCATGTCTTCAAACCATATTCCGGTACTTTTTTGAGCCAGTCCTTTACTATGATATGCTTGAGATCAACAATTGTAGGTATTCTATTATCACTCATATTTTCAGCAGTCCCAGAGCATTACAGCCTTATGCCATGACTGACCCTCATGTCCTCAGATTTGATGACTGAGGTGGCCATTTCCTTCAATACAAAGCAGTGTGATAGTGCCTAGAGTTATGTTGCAGCAGTGTTCTAGTGGCAATGATGGTTCAGATGATGGATGCAGGTATATGACCTAGTAGGTATATGGTTGTGCATCGGATATATTTATTGTGCTCTTTTACATATCTTAGTAGCTTGACTAGGTATTTAGTGGCCATGATTTGGCGATATATATATATATATATATATATATGGATATGGTTATTGGTTGATTGCTTAGAATTAAAGTGATCTAATTACTTGGAATCAGAATTTCTTGTGTATACTCGTTGGTCTTACCCTCTTAAGTAGTATGGACTTGGTCATGCCCACCGTTTATGGCTTGCTAGTTATGGCATCACCTATCACCTTTCCCCATCCATCCGTTCTCTTCCATATTTGGTTTTACCCTGACTTACACTTCAGCCTGTGATATGGAGGACTTCCCCACTTATGCCTCTATGTTGGATAGACTCCCTGTTGTTTTGTGTCTCGGCTCTGAGTTGTGCAACATAACTTACCGAAGCCTTGATCCTTCTGGGCTAGGAGAACCTGCTGGTGTTGGTTCCTGAGCTTAGGTGAGTTGGATTTGAAGCCTTTACCTCTGGTCGGTTGCCCCCGATGTTTGGTCCTGATTGTGGATGATCCCCCTAGTTTCTTGAGTTGTGTCAGCTAAACTTGAAGCAAATTGTACTACCATCATTACATGCATATGTGACTCATTGTTATATCTTATATGCAAGATTAAAGCTGTTCTTTTAAGCACAATGAAAGAGGGCTATGAAATGAAATGCAAAGCACCCTGGATAAAAAGTTGCAATTAGTTATGTTTCTAAGCACATGCAAAATCCTAAGGGTCATAAGGCCTAAAAAGCAGTGGTTAAATATATGCTAAATCTAAAGACTGTTGGCCATGATTGAAATGTAATGATTAATTCCTCACGGAGCCTATGGGTTGGGATGTGAGATGGAGTAAGGGACAACTAATTCTAAGTGTGCCCTAGAACCTCAAGTTATGGTTAGCTGTGTACCTAGTCACGATGGTTCTAGAAAGGATCCTCATGGAGTTGGTTTAAGCTTGGATGTGAGCTGTAGAAATTTGTTAAAGTTGAATAGGCACTCCTCAAATCAACTTATTCCATTTGTGAGACACCGCCATTCCTTGTGTGTTTTTTGTCCAATATATGCTTAGGTGATTTTCCGTTTTCCCCTTATCCAAAGTGTCACAGTGTTGAAGATTGTAAAGTCATTCCCTTGTCCTAGCCTTGTCTTTTCCACCTTCACCCATTTCTAGCAAAATGGCAACGTCCATGAAATGAGTATACACTTGAGGGTCTTTCTCTTAGTAATTAATTGTTTTAATCTAGACTTATATTTAATGTTTTGTTGCCTAATCGCCAGTGAAATGCTACTTTGTACTTTAGTCTTTCTATTGAAATAATTAAAGGAGCATATCTTATCCATTTGCACTTGCAGCATTAGTCAATTTGAGCCTGGGTCATTATTTTGATCAATTTTGACTTGGTCAACCCAGTTTGACGAAGTCAACCACAGGATCTGAGATGAGTTGGACCGATGATGTTCGAGATTGATTATTTGTGGTCCTATGGTTCCCATTAGATGGTTCCATGCATTAGACACAGGTTTCATGTGATGGTTTGATGGATTTTTATTATTATTATTTACAGACCATTATTTTTATTGTCCGGGCATGGTTGAGCTTACAGATGATCATCCAGGTGGTCACATGATGTATGAATACTCATCTCTACTACATTTTGACCTTTTGAGTCCATTGGTACACTCAAATATCAGTTTTAGGCACTTTCAGATAAGTTTATGGTCAGATTAACACTTTATTGCATATTTGCCATATAAAATGGCTTGTCAGCACATTTTGAGATATTTTTGGTTCTCCTAGGGCGCTACAAAGGGGGTATGGGGTCCAACCACTCGTTATTACCATATTACCATGCTCCCATACATTTTGGTGCAGTCAGTTTTGTGCCTGGGGCACCGGGCAGAGAGATACAAGCATTTTATTATTTTACAGGTGATATTCCAGGGATAAAAAATGGAAGAAATGGCTACCGAGGAAATCGATTTGGGAAATTGAGGCAAGGAATTGGCATGAGGTTTGTTTAGAGGATTTTTGTGATGCATCCCACACCTTCCAGCACAGCTTGCCACATTTAGTGGGGTCCACATACACTCTAGGCTTTTAATTGGGCATTTTATTATGTCATTGAGGGGCCATGATTTGGTCATATGGTCACAATATGATATTATCTTGAGTTATTATATGTTATTGTGCCATGGGGTCATGCTAGAGAAGGACATGTTACACCTCCTAGCCCCACTATGTGCTTATGTCACGTGTCTTACTCACTTGTCATGTGGTGCGTCCCCCTTGGATGTCTTAGTAAGTGCGCCCCCTCTATTTTTGAGTTGATCCATGTATTGTATTTCCGGCTCATCTTAGCCATTGATTGTCATTGTTATATCTTTTAATCTCAACCACTCATTCAAAAGGTGGTTAGGGTTTTGGTCTCTCTCATTCCTATTTAAGGAAGAGACCCCCACTCATTGTAAAGGGAGTTTTGGCTCTTGGCTATTGGAATAAAATTTGATTCTTGTGAGAAAGTCTTGGATATTGGTTTGGATGTATGGCTATGGTGATTGAAACTACTTTTCCATTGCATTGAGGATTTTGGTTGAATATCTTGCACATTTTTCTATCCATATTTTTATTTGCGGGTGAAGAGGACGATTTGGTATAGGGGTGCACTAGCTGGGGAGACTCACCTTGTCTCTCTCTCTCAAATCCGGTTTATTCAGGGAGTAGTTTTGTCTTTGTACCAGTTATTCTCTACATATTATTCTTTGTTTGCATTTATGCTCATTCTTGTTTGCTAATTGAGTTGATCTTCTTGGTTTTGTAGGAAGAGAGGGGTGCACTTGTGGACTTGGGAAAATCGTGGGAGCAAGAGAACAAGTCGCATCTTCATTTGATCTTTGCGGGAGTAGTCCTCATCATGCTAGCATCCATTCTCATCATCCAGGTACGCTCATAAGGTGAGTATTTTATTTCTCTAACTTACCCATCTATCATTTACATCTTAAAACCCTAAGATAAAACTTTTAAAAATTCCCTGGGTTTAACCACTTAGAATTTCGGCGAACCATTGCTGGGTTTTTACCTCTAGGCCTATCCCCAAGGGGGTTCTCAAGGGCGTCACCCTCTGAGGACTCCATCTACCCTTTTTCTAGGCACTGATCCTTTAACCCTTGCGGCCCTCCTTGGTTTTCTTATCTTTTGGGTTGTTAAAACCTTGGTTTTCGAGCTTGTGTGCCTTGATACTGTCAGATCTACCTTCAAGTTGTGCTATAAGCCTTAACTCTTCCAAATCTACTACTTGGGACCATTTTCCCATTTTTATTTCACGTTTCCCAAGGCAGTTAGATTTGATCATTTACCCTAGCACTTAAATCCTGGATCCATTCTTAATCTTCAAGTCATTGTGTCCCATACATCTAAGGTTGAATCTCATCTGTCTTACGCCTCCACAGTGACCTTATTCCTTAGATCTAGGGTTCTTCACCCCTCACCTTACGTACCCTATCGAATAGCTTGATCTGGTGATTGGGTTAGATCTTTCCTGTCGGGAGTAGATCAGGGTCTCCCCCTTTGCTATATGGGGCTTGGATAGCAAAAAAGTGAAGCGTGCCTCGATTGGCGTGAAAACCAATCCATCTTGGGGATCGAGGCCCTCTTAGGTCACCTCTTTAGTTGCCTAACTCCTCTACCGTCCTGAATAGGATCATCTTTAAGGGGCAACTACAAGTTGTGTGATAACAAGTCCCTTTGACCTACTTTTGTGATCATTTGTTGGACATTAATAAAAGTATCTTATCTTATCTTATCTATAATGGCTCATGTATCCTCAAATATTGTTTCAATAGCTTCGGGAGCATCATGGTGTGGTTACAATTCTTCTTTCCTCATCAGATTAAATGTATGACTTTGTGGTATTAGGTGTGCTCCTAGGGATTTAAGCAAGTGTGACCCTCATTTCATGTTATTAACAACATTTTACCTAGTGGTTTTTCATATAATGACATTTCTCTTGCCACTCCACCCATTTCCATCATGTTCCCCTTTCGTAATTAACCAATCATGTGTCATGTTCTAAGGTTTCTACATATTATTCCTATGTATGGTGCCTAAATTAAAGTCAAGAGTCAAAGTACACTGAGGGAAATGAAATTAAATGATGAATGTGAGCTATGCCCCTTTGCAAAAGCCATGATCCTAATGTCCCAACTTATCAAAGCTAAATCCAAAGAAAGGGGCTAAAGTTGTCAAAAAAAAAAATTAAAAAAAAAAGAAAGAAAAGAAGAAAAATAAATAAAAGGGATCATAAAAAATGGTGCAAGGAAAGGGTAACTCAAGAAGAAATAATTCCCTTCCAAGGCATACATATGGACGAAAAAAACTCATTAACTCTTCGCTCTTGAAAGCTAAGGACTTAGAACTTAGACACCCTCTCATGATAGTTAATTCGTGAATCCCTCTCTCTAACATTTCAATTAATTTCCCCTTCATTACATTACATTCACTTCATTACCCTCACTTTGCTTAGAAACTTAGGAAGTTCACTTAGTCTTAGAGGTGTAACATGTAAATCTGGATCAATTATGGTTGCACTTGCACCATGGTAGTTCTAAGGTTTATTGGGATAATTAATTAAATGATTTATTAGAAAAGTGCACATAATAGCCTTTTATGTTAATGTTTGCATGTAATTAAGTTGCTTTCCTAGGTTATATTATATAATGTTTAATGCTTGGTTATCTTCACTTGGTACATGTCTCCTTCTCTTAGGTGGTGCATGCCCCCTTTTCATGCACATTGTTAAAAAGTTAACTAGGAAAGTCATTCCGAGGAGGGCATGAAAATGTTTACATGCACAGATGCATGCAAAAGTGAGTTTTGCATGCACTGACTTTTAGGTTTTCGGTAAACCTAATTTTTCAGTAAGTTGATATAAGGAGACAGAAGGTGTCTGTCATGATTACCGAGCCAACTGATCTGAGATAGATCCAGTTGAGAGGTGGACGACTTTCCTTGGGAAGGAGGGCGCATTCTTTGAGGAGACAGAAGCTCGTTTAGCATCCGGTTGATCGATTGAGTGTTTGAGACTTTCAGAGTAGCCTTGTCTTAGTGAGTGAGAAAGGTCTGTGAAGATCAGAGCTCAAATCTGTTGAGATCTGGTTCCGTACGAGCAGTTATTGACTTTATGTAGATCTATGAAAGATTTAACTTTAAAACAAGTAGATCTATAATCTAGACTACTAAAAAGTAACCAAAGGAAGATTTTAATTGATGTTTGAGAGAAGGTGAAGAAACCAAGACTTATGAATCTTTAGCTTATGGAGTTGTTTGGGTGGAGCAAAGAGGGACTTTGTCTTTCTTTGAGAGATCTAGAATGAAGAAAAAGTCATGCAAGAATCTCCTTCTTCCGGATAGAAGTACCTGCAAAACTTCGAAAATACTTGCCAAAAAGAACTTGTCAAATCTGTATAGCCTACACTCAATATTATGATATCATGCAAGTAAAGAAACTAAAACATGAAGATTCCTTAGTCTTGAAGCATAAACAAATAAATGAGAGAGCTAATTTAAATCTTCTTCTCATTCCTATGGATTAGAAATAATCACTACAAGGCAGAAAGATTGACAAAGCAAAAAATTAACAAGTAAACTAAGATACAATTAGCCTAGCCTCCTTTTGCTGATGATCTGTGGAGAGAAACCCAAAAATTAAGAAGCGCTAGCTTCCGCAGCTGCACAGTGTCTTCTTCTTAGGTTAGCTCTGATACCATGTTAGATTTTCACAATTTAATTCAAGATTATCTAGGATCTTATCTGAGAGAATAACATGCACAACAATTCAAACACAAGAGACAAGAGACAAAGAATTTCATTGGGGAAACCATAAAGGAGAAAACCCCGCAACTTCCTCAGAGATAGAATGAGCAACAATACAATAAACCCCAAAAGTAGAAATGGTCTCCAGCAACTTCTCTCTTCTTCAATTGTCCTCCTACTCACTTATGCGAACTTGATGAGTGAGTGAATGAGCAAATAGAGAGGAGCACCCTCTCTATTTATAATTTATCTTTCATGTGACCTTTACCCCAACTAGACTGGGCTGACTTCTCTAGGGGAGTCTAATAACCCATTAACAACTTAACTCTGGGGTCTAATGCCCCGACATACAATGGAGGGTTAACCTGAATGACTTTACATGACCCAAATACAATAATGACTCCCCCGATCGGAGGAATAAACATCTCCGTCGAAGGTACAATGATAAAATACAAATACAATATAAAATATACAAGTGAATATCTTCCGAAGTTACAATTACATTAACACTCCCTCTTAACTAGGAAGGTATTCTCTTGACATAGTCATCAACACAAGTCTTCGTCACTGGATCATCATCAAAGTTGGATCATCATCGTCACTACTGCTGCTATCTCGACCATCAGTCTCCAATCTACTCATCATAGGAAGTTCTACAAAGCCAACCCTTTTTCATGCTAGATGTAGGCCTAGCCTCCATGTAGGTCTTCATCATCTCTGCGAGCAAGCCATCAAGTAGGTACATATCAGGACTTATTATATGCCACTGCAAAACTTGCAAGTTCTCCTAGGACTGATTATATGCCACTGCAAAACCTGAAGGAGCATCCCAGGACTGATTATATGCCTCTGCAAAACCTGCAAGATTTCCCAGGACTGATTATATGCCACTGCAAAACCTGAAGGAGCATCCCAGGACTGATTATATGCCTCTGCAAAACCTGCAAGATCTCCCAGGACTGATTATATGCCTCTGCAAAATCTGAATATCCTACTGTCACCTCATCACGTCCAAATTATCTCAATGTCAATGGAGCACAGCCCAGATGCACGTCACACAACACTTACATCACCCGACATGGGAGAACAAATCTACCACCATTCAGAAAAAGGCTTCAGCCCTTACATCTACACCATGGGAGGACATACCTACCACCATGTGAGAATGGCTCCAGTGCATCTGCGTCTTCCAGACTCATCACTTCCCCCTGGAAGGAACCTCGATCTGGAATACACCAAGCTTCTCTCTGAAGTACTCGAATTTCACTCTAGCTAGGGGCTTGGTCAACACATCGGCTATCTACTCGTTTGTCGCAACATATTGGAGCTTCACTGCTCCTTTATGCACCATATCCCTGATATAGTGATACTTAATCTCGATGTGCTTCGACTTGTCATGGAACAAGGGGATCTTAGACAACTTCACACAACTCTTGTTGTCGCAATATATACAAGTCGCATCCAACTGGACATCAAACAAATCAGACAGTAGCTTCCTCAGTCATATTGCCTCACAACTAGCCGAACAAATTGCGACATACTCTGCTTCGACTGTACTCAGTGCCACGCAGGACTGCTTCCTGCTAAACCAAGAGATCACACATGATCCCATACTGAAGCAGCACCCCGAAGTGCTCTTCCTATCAATGGCACTGCCCAATCCGAATCAACATAACCCTCCAGGTTAATCTTCTAATTCGCATCATACTTGAGCCCATAATCCACCGTACCCTTCAGGTACCTCAGAATATGCTTTGCAGCAATCAAGTGAACATGTCTCGGATCCGTCAGGAACAGCTCAGTGTGTTCACAACAAAGCAAATATCTGGTCTCGTATTCGTCAGGTACATCAAAGATCCAATCATGTGACGATACATCGTGGCATCAATCCGACTTCGATCAAGCATCACTCAATAGCTTCAGGTTCGATGCCATAGGTGTGGCCATGGCCTTGCAGTCCATCATCCCGAACCTCTTCAGGATCTCTACTGCATACTTCCCTTGTCCAAGGAAGATTCCATCTGCACTTGGCCACACCTCCATACCTAGAAAATAGTGCATCATACCCAAGTCCTTCATCTCAAACTCGGCAGCAAGCTTCCTCTTTGTGTCAGCAATCAACCCATCCTCACTTGTCACAAACAGGTCATCTACATAAAGTAGAAGTATCACTGGGTTCCCTTCCTCAACCTTGTAGTAAAGATTGGAATCTGCTTTACTCTTGGTAAAGCCCAAACTAGTCAGGAAGTTGTCTATCCTGCCGTACCACGTCCTGGTGCCTGTTTTAATCCATACAAGGCTTTCTTCAATTTGCACACGAGTCTCCCTGTCATGTGTCTCAAATCCCAGTGACTGCTCCACATACACTTCCTCCTCTACTACACCATTCAAGAACGTTGTCTTGACATCCATCCGGTGTACCTTCCACTTCATTATTGCAGCCAGAGCAAGTACCGATCTGATGGAAGTGTATCTGGATACAGTTGCAAATGTCTACTCATAGTCTATCCCTTCCTTTTGGGAGAAGCCACGTGCCACAAATCTTGCCTTGTGTTTCTCTATGCTACCATCTGCATCATGCTTGATCTTGTAGATCCATTTGGAAGTCACAACAGACTTCCCTACTGGTCTTAGGACCACATCCCAGACATCATTCTTCATGATTGACTGGTACTCCTCGATCATGGCATCCTTCCATTCCTTCCTTTCTGCCACTTCTTCATAGTTGGCAGGTTCCTTGTTAATGATGTCACACAGCAGGGCTACATAACTGGAGAATGGCCTCGGTCTCTTGCTTTCTCTATGCATTCCTTCTGGAGCACCATATCTCTCTGCATCTTGAATTGCTTCTCGTTCCCATGCTGGTTTCCTCTTGTGAGAATTCTTCTCATGTGGTGGATCTACAGGTTCCTGTGGGTCTTCCATCTCGCGTCTTCATGATCTTTTGGATTTGTTTCATTCATTGTTGTATCTCGGATCCTGGGTGCTTTTGGTTCTTCAATGTCTTCAATAGGTAGCTTTCGTGATCTTCGTCGCTTGAAACAAATCTCTCTTGTAGGTGATGGTACACGATCTTTCCTACAAGACAAATTCAATTGCATGATTAGAAACATATCATAGTTTTCAAAACAAATTCTTACTCATAAAGACATAGGTCATACAGTCATGCAATTATCTTAGCCAATGCTTCAATACAACATTCATCCATATCCCGTATTCATACAGTAACTTCCTAGATGCCTTCCATCTCTTACCAGAACATTGTTAAAAGTGTGCACTACTCCCAACATGTCAGCAAAGAGGTTTCATTATAGATAAGTAGAAATGGAATGTTGTATAGTACCATAGGCCACTTACCCATTACTTGCATATTAGTAATATCTTGTTCATTAATGCAACTTTTCTAACATGCATAATACACATCCTAAATCTAGGAACATAAGTATGTACATGACTGAACAACATCATTTAAATAATCAGATATACAAGAAATGACAATTCAAATGCTTATCTTTGTTTGGTTGTTGGGTGGACTCCCTCTCAATCTTTGCTTCCTTGCAGGAACTACTGGAGTGTGCTCCCTCTTGATATTTTGCTTCCTTAACCAATGCTGAAAATGGATGAGAGATTCTTCTGTAGATTATTGATCTTTATTTGTTTTTCGTAGTCCAACTTTGTAGTAGCTTTTTCTACTCCTTTCATGTAATACTGAAAGTCATCTCTAGTTTCACCTTATGAGGTGGAACCTTCTGAATGAACCCGTGTAACTGGTTACCTTCGTTACAATACATATTCTTCATCACTTGAGAATTCTTCACTTTCTTCTTTGGTTCTCTTTCTTGCAGGTTCATCATCTTCCGCGGTGTGAGCATGGTGTCTTTTCTGGTTGGTATTCTTCTTGTTGGAGCCACTTCTATATCTGGGACAATCTCTGGTGTAGTGTCCCTTCTCATCACATGTATAGCATCTAATAATGTTAGATAGGTATTTTCAGGATCTTCTAAAATTCTCCCTTTGACTTTGGTGGTGATGCTTCTCCTTCTGACTGTGGTGAGGATGCTCCCTCTTGGTGTTATTCTTCCTGGTGTGTGTTATGAGAGCCTGGTCTTCATTACTCATCTTCTCTTCTTGAGCTATAAGTCGAGCTTCTTCTTGTGAGCATTCCTCCCACAGCCTACTGAATGTGATCAATTACTTTCTAGCACAAATTCCTTGAATGAAGGCATCCCATGACCTAGGAAAACCATTCAATGTGGTCATCACTATTTCTCCATTTTCTATGTCTTCTACCACAACTTCAAGTTGTTCTTTTATCTGAGAGACCCTTGTAAAGTAGGAATGCATGGTCTCCGCATTTTGTGTTTTGACATTCTTCAATTGGTTCTTTAATGTCATCTTCCTATTTATATTCCTCCCTTCAAATAAGGTGGTCAAGGCATCAAACATCTCTTTAAATGTCTTCATAGATGACACATGTTGTATGAGATGGTCCTTGATAGAATCTGCAATGATTCTCTTAGCCTTAACCAGGTTCTTCTTGTGTAAGGCTTTAGCCTCATCTCCCTCTGGAACTGGAACCTCTTCATTCACATAGGTGTCCAATTCATTCTCTTCTAGTACAAGCCCAATCCTATACTTCCATGCTCGGAAGTTATCGACCCCTTCAAGCTTATCCTCAAGCTTGGTGTGGGGAGACATCTTTAATGAGTACTTCAAATGGAAATAGAAAAGATTTATGGTCTTACCAATTTGAGATGCCCGGGCTGGATCTGGAGCTGGTTGGCCTAGGAAATGTTTGTCAGAGAAACCCTAATTTTCCAAAGTTGGAATTTGGAACTTCTGCTTCGATAGATAGATGTGCCTCCTCAAGGAGAGTTGTCCAATGCACTCACTTCCCTAAATATGAGAACAAAAACCCAAAATATTTGATGCCCTAGTTTTCCTCCGGTAGTAGTGTCGGGCCGAAAAATGAAAATTCTCGAAATTGAATTATGTTTTCACAGGAAGATGTGCCTGGATGAGGCAAGTATTCTGGTATACTTGGTTTCTGAAGATTCCAAAAATTCACCCTTGAAAATTGACTTGCGAATTTCGGATCTGCAGTTTCTGGCTTTTTCTGGTCCAGTGTCAAATTAGGGTTTGACTTTTCTCGGGGTTCCACCCACTCAAAAACTTCAATTTTGGTCTCTAAATTTCGATTTTGATGAGGAGCATCTCCTTATGCTGAAAGTACTCCAAAATTCCTCTTCTGTGAAAAGCCCTAATTTCCCGCAGCAGTGACAGGTCAAAAATTGAAAATGCTCAGAATCAATTTCTGTTTCGACAGAAAGATGCGCCTTCCTTAGGTGAGTTAGCCTAGCCTCCTTTTGCTGATGATTTGTGGAGAGAAAACCAAAAATTAAGGAGCCCTAGTTTCCGCAGCTGCACTGTGTCTTCTTCTTAGGTTAGCTCTGATACCATGTTAGATTTTCACAATTTAATTCAAGATTATCTAGGATCTTATCTGAGAGAATAACATGCACAGCAATTCAAAAACAAGAGACAAGAGACACAAAGAATTTCATCGGGGAAACCATAAAGGAGAAAACCCCCCAACTTCCTCAGAGATAGAATGAGCAACAATACAATAAACCCCAAAAGTAGAAATGGTCTCCAGCAGCTTCTCTCTTCTTCACTTGTGCGAACTTGCCCTCCTCTTCACTTATGTGAACTTGATGAGTGAGTGAATGAGCAAATAGAGAGGAGCACCCTCTCTATTTATACTTTATCTTTCACTTGACCTTTACCCCAACTAGACTGGGCCGACTTCTCTAGGAGAGTCTAATAACCGAGTAACAACTTAAATCTGGGGTCTAATGTCCCGACATACAATGGAGGGTTATCCTCAATGACTTTACATGACCCAAATACAATAATGACTCTCCCGACCGGAGGAATAAACATCCTGTCGGAGGTACAATGATAAAATATAAAGACAATATAAAATATACAAGTGAATATCTTCCGAAGTTACAATTACATTAGCAATTCCCTCAATGAAGCATAGAGATAATTAACATCCACACAACCAAGATGATACCTGTTGTCCGCCGAGATGCACACTAGCAGAATAAATCTTCCGAAAGCTGTTCCCTCACTACAAGTGGGGAAGGTGTGGCCTTGGGGGCAAGCAATGAGCCAGGTACTGTCATCTGAATCCCAACTCCTCCGTTTAGGCTATCTCCTAACGAAGCCAAGGGGGGTAGTCCCTACAAAGAGTTTAACTATGGCTCAATGTGTTTTTTAATGTTTTTCATGTGTGGTGATGCGGATGGGTGTTGTTTAGGAGTTTTGAAGATGAGAGACACAATAACACTTTGAATAAGACACAAGATAACGCAATCCACATTGCAAGATATAGATCACAACAGAATATGAAGACTTGGAAATTTTAAATAGCATCCACAATATGATTCAAGATATACTGATCAACAGTTCGAATTAAGGTAATACATATAAGTTTTGAAGACCAGTGCCTTATGGAGTCAAACAAATATAGTGCTTAGGGATGTTGAAATGTAAGTCTCAATAGTAGTTGTTTGTGAGATCGGTGTGCAAAATATCTTGGTAAATTAAAAGTTTTAGTGGTCTTGATTATTTGGATAAGATCAACAAGGCAAGCAAAGAGACCGGAAAGTTATACTTTCAATGGTTATTCACGGTGATCTGACGGACCGTCCAGTTATCAAGAGGATAAGTGTCCAATGTTTAAACCACCCTCGAAGTCTGAACAACGGCACTCCAGCTCCACCTCCCAGAATAGCACTTTAAGTATTTATCGAAAACAACGCCGGTTCGTTGGTTGTGGGGTGAAAATTTTATTATGTTATAGAAGTTTATCAAATCTAACACCTTTCTGAGTACTAGCCCAACCTTTTCAGATTGGTAAAGCATACGGGTGTTAGATAGCAACCAAGATAAATTATTATGGGGATGTGAGCTGAAAGTTTTTATTATTACTTAAGCACACAGTTCAGCTCTCCGACAGAGAGAGCTTTTGACTTTGTCTTATGACAAGGTTCAAGAGAATTATTTAATCTATATGCCTAATGCAAAGGGAAATGCAAACTTAATATGCTCTTCGACAGAGAGTGCTCTTGACTTGAATTACTGCAAGTTCAAGAGGCTTTGTTGTTTATTAGAATAGAAGCAGCTTGCATGTGAAGAAAAGTACACTTTCTAAAGTAAACAAATGATAGAAATAAATAAGTACACTCTTTCTAAGGCCAAAATTAACAACTAACTAAAAAATAAACAACAAGGTGGGGTCAACCTCCGAACAAGGTGACCACTAGAACCACCAGTCCTTGAGAACTTCCAGCTAGCTGAATTTTGACAAGGAGTCTAATGGGGATAGAGAAGCTACCACAAAATAATGTGGCCCTCGGGATGAAATCCCAAGGTTGCTAACTCAAGTCAAAACTTGGGAGAGAGTTAATCTAGATACAGAAATAAACTTTAATCTAGAAAACTTGAAGTAAAACTAACTAAAGCATGCATGAAACAAACTTCCCCAAATGGAGAAGGAGAAACAATGTGTGGGAGGCCTTATCCCACCTAGCCTTTTTATTTATTGAATTACAATTGCCTTTGGGAATTAAACCCTTGAAAGGTCTTTCTCAAGAAAATAAACAACTATGGAAACAATATTTGGAAGACCTTAATGGTTTATACAAAAGGAGAGTGGTTTTATATCTTCATGGTTATCATCCCTTTCATTGGTTTTCGATCTTCTTATTTGTTTAGTTTTCCTCTTTGGCTCTTGCTCTTGATATTCTTTGAATCTTGTTTCTTCAAAGTACCTACAACAAAAGTTAACTTCAAGGACCCATTAGCATTAGTCAAATCAAAGCATTTAACTAAGTTTAAGATCTAGAAATTTAAATCTAAGATCTATATGCAAGCAACAAGCTAATCTATATGCCAAAAACAACTTTCAAATGCAAGTTTTAACTTTTAATATGAGATCTAAACTATGCTTAGCTACCTTTCCAAAAAATGGAAAATACTAATACTTAAACCAAATTGAAAACTCAAGAAAAACCTTTTGTTTTTTTTTGTGACTTTAGGGCTTCTTGGAGATGGACGAGAGGAGGGACCTAAGAGGGAAAACGAAAGGGTGAAGGAAGCTAACAATGGAAAAGGATGAGAGGAAGGAGAAGATGCCAAGGAAGGGGGACAAGAGGAGCTAGGAGGCAAAAAACGAAAGGTAGAAGGAAGACTAAGGGGAGTAGGACGAAAGTGACTAAGAGAGGAGGAGCGAAAGGAGACTAGGGAGGAGGAGCGAAAGAACTAGGAGATCAAGGCAAAAAATCAAGGAGAAAAAGGGAGGGCTTGAAGAAGATAGCCCTTAGAACCAAGGTAACCAAGTTGAAGTAGAAGTTTTGATGGATGGAATGCTTGAGAAGAGTTCTTCCTAGCCTTCTTAAGAGGAAAGATTTTGAGACTTTTGTAGATCTTGCAACCACAATATGTTAAGTCAAAGCTTGAATATGAAGCATGGGTTTGATGCAACCGAGCTCTTACCCTTCTTCACTTTAAGCAACACCTAATCACAACCACATAACTCAACCAACAAGTGAGATTAACAATGCTAGTATGCTAGAAAGATCAAGATTAAATCAACAATTTGTATAACTGATTACTCATGTCCACTTAGATCTTGATAAATTTTGCATAAATAACCAACTTGAACTGCAAATGGTTACTCTATTGTGCTAAAGATAGCCCTCACAAGCTAGCAATTAATCAAATACTATGCATAATTGAGAGACGGGTTTAGAGAAGATGTCACCTCAACAAGAGATGAATTCACACCAAAAATAAGAGCTCATAGACCTCCAAAGTCGAAATCTTTATTTCCAATGTGAAGCAAAAGTTATTACAAAATGTGCAGAGTAATCTTGCATCAAAGTATCCATGAGAAGAGAGCCCAAATGGCTTCTCTTTATAACAAACTAGACACACCTAAACTCTAAGTCGAATTGGCATGAAGAGGAGCCAATGGCACTAGTCACAAATTCGAACTCCACGATAAATCCAATCAAAATCCATGTTTAAGCCAAGCTTGGAGTCGATCCCACAATACCACTCGAGTTGGAAGCTTATGTGGATGGGGAGGTGGCCTCCACCTTGGCAAGGCGCCCCCTGTTGATTAAGTTGTCATTGATGCCAACAGTGCCTGGCCATTGATGCCAACAGTTGCGTCTTGGTGCCCCTTGTGGAGCCCCTGAGGGTTAGTGTTTGGTTTGTGGTTGTCTGTGTCAAGAGGAGACCTTTTGACTTTGTCCAAGCCCAAGCTTGAAGCCCTTGGAGGCCTTGGGACAATGCCAAAAGCCCTGGATACCCATTAACTTGGGTGAGTACACCTAAGTTGTATCTTGGTCCCAGTTGAGTCCATTATTATATCCCTTGCTCCTGGTTGTACTTTTATGGTCTCTTGATTGATTGTTGAATGAATGTAGCCCTCACATGATGAAGTCTTTCTTTTGATGATATCCTTGAAGAGATCCTACACTAATTAAAGAAAACAAGTTGAAGGACCCTGCCAATGCAAGCAAGATCCTCATAAGGTGATAGCCATCATTAAGCCCTTTTGATTGATATATGGAGTGTCTCCTAACTCCTTACGGTTGTTGAGTTATCGTCGTTTAAAGTTGATGAGGTCATGAAGCCCTTATCTTGGGGTTTTGAACCTATTGGTAATGAAACCAGTACATATGCTTTTAAGGCACCTATGATGACCTTGTGCCATTGAAGAAGCCCTTGGAAATCATGATGAAAGCCCACAAATTGGTCATATGCCCATAAGTTTGAAGAAGCCCATGATCTGTAATGATGGTGCCCTTATACTTGGAAGCTTGGTCCTTGAACCCACCCTTGATGATTTTTGATGTCATAGCTTGATGGTGAAGTCCATGATCTTGATAGGTAGAAATGACCCATTATGTGGTCATTTAAAACGAAATACTTGATAATGTCCATGCCTTTGTTGAAAAGTTTAAGCACTTGCACTTGATGTTGATGGAGTTGGTCCTTAAGCCCACAAGTCCGTTTCTTGAAGCCCATTGCACAATGGCATATGGTGGCTTGGTTGGAGTCCTACATGGTATATTGATGCCCTTGGTGATGCATTCTTGCTATAACAATGATGATGACGTCGTTGAAGCTCTTGTCCTTGAAGCCATTGCTATGATGAGTCCTATGTGTTGATGCCCTTGGACGTTTGGGTATTGAACCCACATATGGAGTTTGGTAATGTGGTGAGCCCTTGGTATGATGATACCCTCGCTAGTGGAAGCCCTAATATTTCACACATATTGTTATGCACAAATAAAAAAAAACATTCAATGATCATTGTGATTTTTTCCAACAAAAGGTAGTATGGTGACAGTATTTTTCATAAGACGACCCAGTCACTTAATAAAAAAATTTAAACAAAATTAAAAAATTCAAATTAAAAATTAATTTAAATATTAAAAATAATAAACAATATATATATTGCAAGGTCGGCCAATTTCTTGGGGACAAAAATCAGTATAAATACCCTAGTAACTTTGTCGGCCCCATAACTGAAATTAAGAAAAAAAATTCAAATTAAAAATTGTATTTTGCAAGGTCGGCTCCATAATTTTTTTTTATGAAAAACCACTATATATAACCCGTAAAAAGTGTCATTTTGTGGGAGGAGAATGGAACCATCATCATCAAGTAGATTATTGCCATGTGTAAAATTGAGCTCCAAAAGGGAATATGCGTGAGGGTAAGGAAGTAATGCATGATCTCTTCAAGGAGTTGAGGTGAGTGGATGTAGGAGTGATTGTTGAGTTGTATAAGGAGCCAAGCCACTTGATTGCACATATCTAGGAAGGCACCTACCATAGGCTTTAATGCCATCCGCCTACGATAGGCTTTAATGCCATCCAACCAACCCATTAATCACTTGACACATCACAAACTCGAGTTCTTGGTGAAGGAGGGTGAATTTGCTTGGAGAGATCCACTTGTGCTGACTGTATACTGAACTGAAGTTGATCGGAGATGACTGGAATCTTCATTAATGCCCAGTGCCATGTCAATTAGCCTTTTATTTTAATCCATTTGGATTATTTTGGAGAGATTTGGATTATCTCCAAATATTCATTTTTTAATATTTTAATTAATAATTTCTCTGTAATTGACTTTTTTGAGAAATTATTAATTATGAGGCTGAAATGACATCCGAAACCTAGGATAAACTAGTCCAGGGATCATGAATGAAATCTGGCTTAAGGTTGGAGCCTTGAATTCGGATCCCGGATGATTGACATATTACAAATTGAAAATTTTCCATTTAAACTATGGAAAAATTTATTAAAATTTAAAAAATAATTAAAAACCCAAATCCGGAGGACCGAGTAAAATTTTTTCGAAATTTTTTCTGAGGGTCCTAGGGACCTAGGACATGACCAAAACCTATTCTAATAGTGTCTAGTAGGCTTATATACATCAGTTGGACTCTAATAACACCCCATGGCTAAAATTTTCAAAATCGGGCATTCCAGCTTTGGAGGAAGTAGGAGAAAACCTCATCGATTATAGCTCGGATATAGGCAAAGTATAATTGACAAGGGAAAAAACTGCCTGGAATACCTTAGTTGCTTAATCAAGTCATGGGGAACCGAGCCACTCAGAATCCTACTAGCACACTTTATTACAAACCCCATGGGGCCATGGGCATGTCGATTGAAAAACAAAACCGACTAGCCAAAATTGGCTAGGCACAACTGATGGATCATCTAATACACTGGAGAACAGACATTCATCATGCTTGTCAAATGGCGGCTCTTCAGATAATCCAACTATAGTACAAAAAAGTTGGTAACAATACCCATGTAGCCTCCAAAGCTCTTATTTATTACTCAATGATAAACAAAATACAATAGCAAAATGGCAGAGCTTCAATCCTCCTATGCAAACAATGGAGAAAGAGCTTTCCTTTATAGACTTTGAGAGCCCAGGGGAGGTGCAACCTCAACGAGAGAAACTTGGGCGACTTTTGAGAAGATTGAGGGATTGGCATGAGATTTGGATTTTGTTAATATTGAGAGGTAGGTGCCACCTCACAAGGTCGGTGCCACCTCTTTCTTGGACTCTCCACCTCCCACAAAGAAGATGCCACATAGAGGATGGGCCCTCACCAAGAAGATATGTGCCCTCCTAAACTTGGATTGATTTTCCTTGACATGGATTTGATTGGAATCTCTCCGATTTAGCGCTTAAATAACTCCAAATCAAGGCTCAGTTAACTTGGATGATGTTTGGAACAAGTTCCCATTGATTTAGGAACTTGATTTTCTCTCATTATTCATTATTTTTCTATTTTTCTTCTTCTTTTTTTTAACTTTTTTGAGAGAAAAAAGGTTTGAGTGATAAATATTCACTCAAAACTTAGGAAAAGTGGGTTTAGGGGTTTTGTGGGTGCTCCGAGTTAGAAAAAGAGCACCCCCATGGAAAAATTGACCTCTTAACCACACTTTTATTACATTATTAATTTTTTCCTCTTAACGATGGAAAATAGTTTAATTTTAGGGGACAAATTATTTTTCTCAGAACATAAAAAAAACTTAGGGGGACCTAGCACATGTCCATATGACTCAATTTTAATGCCTAGCATGGTCAAATATATTGACACTTGGACTCTAATAACCTCCTAAGGCCGAGACACCAAGACGACCACCCCAACTTTAGAGGTATGAGTGAAAAACTGGAAAATTTAAGTCGTTTATTCAACAACATACAATTGACAAGGGAAAAAACACTTTGGGCTAGTCGAATTGATATCTAAGTCCTAAGAAAGCCGAGTCCGTTACATTAAGGCTCTCATGCCAATACATTTTATTACAATTCCCCCAAGGGGGTGGGAACATGTGGTACCAAAAAATAAAGGGCCTAGAAGGCCTGATGGACTTCTGAACTGTGATATAACCAAGTACACTTGATCATTCTCTGCCGACTCACTTGAAATCCAACTAAGTATGACTTAGTAGGCAACAGGCCTCACAGTTGAATCGATGTTTTAAGGACCCAACCAAAGACTTTCAAACTTGTCGTGGTCGCATGGTTTTTCATGTCTCTTTTCCCATTAAAGCACTACATATCCTACTTGAAAAATATTTCCTTTAGCCTTTCAATCAAACACCTTCTTGACTTTATTCTGTAAAACGGTCGTATGCTACATGTCTGTCTTCTTCTAATTGTACCAACCGATCAATATAATGTTGCGGGGTGTCTTGGTTGGTAGTGAATTGTGATAAAAACTTGTATACTAGTAACCTCAAATTACTGGGAGAACCACATCCAAACCATAAACTAATTCAAATGGGCTCTTACCAGTTGCATGTTTTGTGGTAATCCGATTGACCAAAAGTGCATACTTGAGGCAACTATCCCACGCTTGCTTGTTTTCACCCACTATTTTCCTAACGATCCTAATAAGATTTGTGTTATCAGATCCAGCCAACCCATTCCCCTACAAATAATAGTTGGCTGAATGGGCCAACATAATGTTGTATTGGGAACAAAGGGTGACCATCTCAATGGACCGACAAACACTAGTGTTGTCTGTAGTGATCTTGTTTGGGACTCCAAATCTGGTAATGGCATTTTCCTCCAAGAACATGACAATATTATTGTTGGATGAACCCTTCAAAGGAATTGCGTCTACCTACCTGGTGAAGTAACCTGTGGCTACTCAAATCCAACTATAACCATTGCTAGAATTCTGCTGAAACTGGCCAATGAAGTCCAATCCCCACTACTGAAAAGAGGACTACACTTTAAATGGATGTAAAGGTAAAGCAAGAAGCTTTTGCTTCCCTTCAAACCTTTAACAAGCCTCACATGTTCTTACATATGTATATGCATCTACAAATAGAGTGGGCCAATAGTACCTGACACATATGATCTTGTGTGTTGTGGTTCTACTAAGAAATGGCCACCACATGATCCTGCATGCAACTCATGCAAGATATCTGTTGACTCTTCCGAGCTCACACAACGCAAGATAATCCCATCGGGATTTCTCCATCCTAAACCACCCTACATGAAACAGTACTTGGTAGCCCGAAGCTATAGAGATAGCCTCCGCCTCTTATTAGGGTTAAATGGACAAGATAAAATTTTCAAATAAAATATGATATATGAATACCAATCAGAAAGCTCTAATGAAGAAGATAAAGAGTTTACCTGTTCCTCGACCTATATGTCAAGTATCTCACCCAAACTACTCTCAACCATCAATTTTGCAAGTCCTTGGCCTTTGATTAGTTTGGTTGGTTTGATCTCCAAGTCAAACTCTTGGATTTTGGTAATCCACCTGCCTCTGGCTCCACTACATTATTTTTGTACTAAGATATCATTAACCATTGGGTGTGGAACGTTTCAATCACTCTAGCATTCCAAAAGTATTCTCGGAAGTGGCCCAAAGCCTTCACCAATGCATACGTTTGCTTTGCCATCAATTCATAATTCAATTCAGATCCTTGGAAAGCTTTGTTCATGAATGCTATTGATTGTTCCATATCTTCATCATTTTTCTATAAAAGGACAACCATGGTAAAATCAGATGCAAATGAAAATAATTGAAAAATCTTACCATAGTTGGGGCTCGCAAGTACTGGGGATTGACATAAAGCTTGCTTGATATCAATGAATTTTCTTTTGGCCTCATCACTCCACTTCAAATCATGGCCCTTTTTTAGCATGTCTGAAATAGACCTTACTATTTTTGCAAAATTAGGCACAAATCACCTTACAAAGTTGATGCGACCAAAGAACGATTGGATTGCTTTCTTGTTTTGGGGAAGAGGTATTTCTTGTATCCCCTTCACTCTTTCAAGATCTATTCACACACCATCTTTGGAAACTGTTATCACACAAACTCTAGTTGCTTAATGAGGGGTATCCCAACAGGGACGGTAGAGGATGAGCAACCGGGATGGTGTAACCTACAGTAGCCAGGTACTCTGTCCAAGGGACAGAAGTCACACCGGACAAGGCTACAGTCACTTTAGACAAGGCACTTGGCCTAGTCAAGGGGGAGACCCACTCAACCGGTGAAGGTTGAGACTCAACAATCAGACACCCTAAACCCAAAAGATAATCAAAGCAGTAAACAAGATGGATGACTGAAGGTGAGATTTCTTCCAGCCTAGTAGAATCGGGATCTTGAAATGAGAGGATAGTCTATGGAAGACGAAATCAGATCCAATACGAGTATGATTAATGAATAAATGGAAGATCTCAAGGCTGGAAACTAAATCAGAAAATGAAAGATGACTAGAAGAGTGGCTGAAAAGTCTTCCTATAAGGGAATGAAGCATATAGTGATTACTCAAGCATGGTAGAATTGAATCAAGTAATTTAAACACATCTTCTAGTATTTGTAGAGTGATTATGTGACTGATTTAGTGCAAAAAAAAACGGACCAGCAAGAAGCGAAATTAACAGCCCTAGGGGAATGGGTTAAATAGTGGAAAAATGGACCTAGGGAAGTAAAAAAAAGATGCTTAAACTCACTTCCAGCTACTGATACTTGGTAATCTGGGGTAAAAAGACGTTATAAATCAGATTATCAAGTACCCATAACCCCAAAATTGACCCAAAGGTGTGATTGGCAGTTTTGCCCAAGTAGGGTGAAATCAGTGATGGACTAGTGCCTGGTTCTATGGGCATATGGAGTCGGAATGCTATGAAATTTCAGATATGGCTATTTAATTAGATTTCATTAGCGGGTTTTAAAGAACTAAGGATTCTAACAGTTGAAAGTAAAGATATTAATTTTTAGGGGTTTTATTGTGTTTTTGCAGCTTAACATTCACAAGAAGATGAGAACAAGGGAGAGCAACAATGATCGCCTAACTGAAGCAAAGGAGATGAAGAGTTTGATGCAGAAATGAATGCTAGATGCCAAATGTTGAGCAATGGTGCCTTTCCCTTGAGCGTTTTGGAGCAGCCAATAGTCCAAGTTTGCCCCTGTACCTGCCAAAGAGAGATTCAGATCAGTAGCTGAGGCAAATAACAAGGAAATACAAGTAAATAACGACAAATAATGAAGGAAAGCAAGATAATAACATAAGGTTTACTTCCCTTTGCAGAAATCCGGAGAGAAAACCCAACGTGGAGCTGCTAGCTCAATGGTTACACCTCTCTCTAGTGGTCGATTTCACCCGCAATGTTAGCTTGGACAAGAAGAAGATGGAGATAGCTCACTATCACTCAACAATACTCCAGCAATACGCCAATAATCCACATTAAACACTCCACAACACTTATGCACAAGAAGGTGAAGAAGATGTCTCTCAAGAGCTCAATAGCAAATCTCAAAATGTCAAGGAGTACAATGGAGAGAGTCCATTCTCTTATAGAGATGGCTCACACTCAAAATAGGTTTCTCCCCAAAACAGAGGGATGCGATCAATCCCCAACCATCCAAATCGAATGGTGGAGATGGCTCTATGGAGGGGGTTGCGAATTGCCCCAAGGAGAGCGCACATGTGGAGGAGAGGGGCCCATTGTGGGCAGAGAGGGGCCCATTGTGGGCCATACAATGCATAAGGTGGAGTTGGGGGGTGTTTATGGGATGTTTTATCCCCCAACTAATACAACAAGGGCCCCACATCAATACATCAACCAAAATCGAATCCCCCCTATGGAGAAAAACGCCCCTATGGGCCAAATCGACCTCAAGTGATGAGTTGCCATGGAGAGGGCCCCACAATGTGCCAACAATGCATCAAACCTTACCATTTACCTTTAGAAATTACCTTTACCTTTGCCAACCATTGATTTTGCCATTTTCCTATAGTTGCCTTAGTCAAATTCTGATTTTCCATGTAATTTTTGCTGGTTTATATGGCTGAAGATGAAAATTGGGCTTTTGACCCACTTTTATTGCTCGGATTGCCGAACTGTCTGCTGCAATGCGATCGTGGACCCCAAAAGTAGTAGGGATGACCACTCAAACGACCCCGATCCATCACTTTGGCATTATTTGCCCCAAATCCATAATTTTTAATTAAAACAAGTCAAAGTTGACCAATAATAATTAAAAATTTCACAAACGCTTCAGTATTTTGCAATTCCTACAATTGCATGCTCATATGGGATCCCTGTAGATAATAATTGATCGAAATCGAAATTCCGATCGCAATATTTTTTCGGGCCCATTTTTGGCCTGGTCAACTCAGTTTGACCAAGTCAAATCTGGTCAACCATAGTGCTAGCTGAATACCTGTATGCAACCATGAAGTGACAAGGCTCAATTATACAAGTTAGTACATTACTAAGCAATATAATGATAACATGGTGATCAAAAATACATTAAATCCCGAGATAATACAAGGCCCTGGTGAAGTGGGCCCACGACCTCCAAAAGACTAAAATGTTATGCACATCTATAGAATTGACCACTTTGCTGTCTTTAGGTGATGTGGACAACAAGGCAAAGGACATGGGAAGACAAGGATGAAGATCATGTGACCCTTTGGACAACTCGAGAAAGCGGGGTCCACTGAGGTAAGTATGCCATGACAGAACACGGGGAAGGGTTGTGCCTCACAAATGGGTATAGTGCAGGGAAACCACCACTAATCATCTAACAAGTATCTCACAACTCACATCCGTATCCGAAGACTCCGTGAGGTTCTTTTCTAGAGCCGCCAAACTGGGTGTCCGACAAACCGTAACTTGAGACTCTAGGGGGCAATCTTGAGCTTGTCCCTTGCTCCTTCTCACCTCCTTGTCCCGCAGGACTAGGTGAGGAATAACCACTACAAATGCTGACATGTATGGCTGACCCGAATCCATGTGTATTCATAAACACATTGTCTGGATTTTACAATGAGTTTCATACTTAGCCCTTTTTTGGCTAGATTTTACAATTACAACATAATGGCCTTTTTTAGCCTGATTTATATTTTATTTCTTCATTTACATCAAGGCTCTTTTGGGCTACATACATATCTTAAAAGATATAAACATGGTGCTCATACTGCAAAGGTAATGGGGGTGAGCAATACATGCTTCGATGACCAATGGGGAACACCCGGTGAGGCTACACAATCCTAACTGCATTGCAACATCGGGGGCAACCGACAGGAGCAAATTCCAGGTCTAACCGTGTATCTCACACACTAAAGAGTCGAGGCACAACAAATAGGGAGTCATGGCAAACTCAGAGATCAGTGGGGAAAGGGTTCCTCGGGATCACAAATCAGAATCCAAGTCGGGGAACAAGTGTCATGGATGAGTTGGATGGGTGGAGAAAGTGATAATGGAATTAAAGTCAGCTACCGAGAGGGACTAAGTGATCAAGTCTCTGCCAAGTATAGAGGACATGACTCAGCGTGCATATACATAAGTCTAACTGGAGGGGTGGACTGACATCATCAAAGGTCCAATCACATCATATCATAGCTAGATCACAAAATATATCATCTCATGCAAAGTTAGTGTACTAGCAAGTATAAAAAAGTCTAATCTACAACATGAGCAATAATCATCAAATGCAATACCTGCTGCACCATATACCTGCTGCTACTGAACCTGTCTCTGAGCTGGATCTCTGCTGAATCCGTGCACATGATAAACCAGCAATGTACTGTGATAGTCTCGATCAGAACAAGACTAGGCAACTATCTCAAATGGGCTTGTGTCAAAGCCTGGCAAGGAAAGGTGACCCTGTGGTAGATGGTAGGTGACAATGTGTGTGACACTGTCCAACTATCTGTCCCCTCTGATGTGTCTGCTAGGGGCAATCTGAACAAAAATGCCTCATCTGTAGGCAGCTGATCTCCGATCTGGAAAAAAAAAGTATTGTGCGGTCCTCGGCCGCACAGTCTGCAGTATGGTAGCTCCAGCTAACATAAAATGTGATAACATAAACAATGTGTCCCAACAATTTTCGTTCGAACACTCCCAAAATGGATTTCTTGGGATTCAATGATATGCCAAAATACCTGCAGTTGTCAAAAACCTTTTGTAAGTGAGAGACATGATCATTTCATTTTTAGAAAATACAGTAATGTCATCTTGATAAACTGTTATGAATTTGAAAAGATAATCAGAAAATACAAAATCCATAGCACGCTGGAAAGTACCTGCAACATTCATAAGCCTAAATGGCATATGAATATAGGCATATGTCCCCCATGGGGTTGTGAAAGCAGTTTTATACCTGTCTTCTTTGGTAACCAATACCTAATTGTAACCTGAAAAACCATCTAGCATAGATATCATACCAGATCCCGTAACTGATTAAAGAGCGTGCTCCATGCTTGAAAGTGGGTAATTATCTTTTAAAGAAGCAATGTTAAGATTGCAGAAATCAATACAAATCTGTACCTCTCCATTCTTCTTTCTTACCGAAACCACATTTGCTATCCAATTTGAATATCCAATAGGTGTTGATTTGGGCTTCCAACAATTTTTGTAATTCTCTTTGAATTATTGGGCATACCTTTGGGTTCATATACCTTTGCCTTTGTCTGAATGGTTTAGCATATCCTTTAATGGGATTGCATGACCGATAATATTTGGATTGTAGGTCTTGTTATCACACAACTTGTAGTTGCCCCTAAAGGTGATCCTATCCAGGATGGTAGAGGTGGTAGGAAACTAAAAGGTGACCCAAGAGGACCTTGATTCCCAAGAAGGATTGGTTGTCATGCCAATCGAGGCACTCTTCGCTTTAGATCAAGCTAAAGCAAGATCAAGGGGGAGACCCTTACTAGCCACTGAGGGCTAGTGAACCACCACAAGGTACTCTAAAGGTTAGGAATGATGCACAAGAGTTGATCTTGGTGGATAAAATCTAGATCTAAGGAAACGTAGTGGCTTATGAGAGTTAGGAACCGGTTGAGGATGCTTAGGCAATGTAGAGATTCTCAACCATATAAGAAATGTACCACCATGAATTTAGGAAAGTAGATCTAGATAGATCTAGTTCATATGAAGAATACCCAAATTGGATCTACCTAGGGTTTAAGCAAATGAGACCAAAGTGGACCCAAAATAGTAGATCCGGGTGTTAGAAGACTAAATCTAGGTGCTTGAAGAATAGATCTATGAAATTTGGGGGGGTTCAAGCATACCCAATTGATAGATCTAAAAAAATGACCAAAGACCCAAGGAGGGCGTCCCACCTAGAGATGACTAGTGCTAGATCCGGGGGTAAATGGAGTCGGATTAAGTTGAAAATTTAGATCTAGTGTTTTTATATTTATTCTAAAGTGGGTTTTGATAGCTGTACTCAAATAGGTACCCGATCTGTCAGATCTAGAAAATGAGGGTTTTAATGGGGATAGTTGGAATAGATCCCGTAACAACAAAAATAAATTTAAACACACCTGGAAATACTTGCGTTTGCCTTGCAAATTGATGATCTTCAAAAATCGAAGCAATCTAGAGTGATATCCAACCTCTCCAAGTGAAATCGCTATGCTCCCAAGATGGCCAATGCGCCCTTCCCTGCCAAAACGATCTGCAGTTAGAATCGATTCAAGAAAGAAATAAACTATACGATAGTAAAGATAAATCAAGAAGCATCAAAATGATCCAAGATACAATAAAGATACTCCCTAAGATGTAAGACGTCTTGAGAAGAGATATGGGGTCTCCTCACAATAGCGCCCTCTTGAATTCGTCCTCCTTCACTACCACACAACCCCTGCAAAAATAGTTATGGAGAGAGATAGATCCACAATGATGTCGAAGAGAAAAGACTTTACAATCACTTGCAAGAACATTCATCAAAGCTTCCAAGAGTTTTTGCAAATTTTTTTTTATTATGCCGGAAATCGAAGAGCCAAAAGTCCCTTTACAATGAGGGGGCTCTCTTCCTTAAATAGGAAGGAGAGAGACCAAAACCCTAACCACTTTTTGAATGAGTGGTGGAGATCAAAAGATATAACAATAGTAATCAATGGCTAAGATGAGCCGAAAATACAATACATGGATCAACTCACAAATAGAGGGGGGCGCACTTACTAAAAACGTCCAATGGGGACACACCACATGATAAGTGACTAAGACACATGACATAAGCACATGGTGGGGCTAAGAGGTAATCATATCCTTCACTAGCATGGCCCCATGGCACAATAACAAATAATATGACAATATAACATCATAAAGTGACAATATGACCAAATCGTGGCCCCTCAAATACACAATAAAATATCCAAAATGATGAATACTAGGACGTGTGGGCCTCACTGATGCTGGAACAAGTGCTAGAAGGTGTTGGCATCATCATAAAAATATCCTGGACCAATCTCATGCCATTTCCTTGCCCCACTAAGCCAAATCGATTTACTCAATGAGCCATTCCTTTGCCGAAAAACCACCTTTGAAAGTACAAAAATGCCTGTAACGCACTGCCAAGTGTCCCGGACACAAATCTGACTGTACCAAAATGTTTGGGGATGGGGTAAAATGGTAATAACGACTGGCTGGAACCTATCTCCCTCTGTAGTGCCCTAGGAGCACGTGCTAGCTCAATGAAAGAGCTAGACAAGCCATTTATGCATGGAAAACTAGAGAAAAGTGGTAATCTAACCATATAATCACCTTTAAGTGCCCGGAACTAATAACTGAGTGCACCAATGAACTCAGAATCCTTAAATCCACTAGGAATGAGTACTCATACACCATGTGACCATCAAAAAATACCTCTGTAAGATCACCCATGCCTGGAATAAAAAAAATAATGGTCCGTAAATAATAATAATCATAAAAATCCATTAAACCATCATCTGAAACTATTTTTTGAGGCATGGAATCGAATGGACACAGATGGGCCATGAATAATGCATCTCGAAAACTGTCTGCCCAAACTCATCTTGGACCTTGCAGTTGACTTGGTCAAACTGGGTTGACCAGGTCAAGAATGATCAAAATAATGATCCAGACCATGAATAATTGTTGCTGCAAGAACAAATGGTTATGATATGCTCTTTCAATTATATTAGTAGCTAGACCAAAGCATAGAATGATGTTTTAACTGGCATAAGCATGTACCTAATAATATAAATAAGATAAGTCTAGATCAAAGTAACTAGCAACTAAAAACAGGATTTTAAAGTGTATACTCGTTTACTGACTTGAACAATTTGCTAACCATGGGTGAGGGTGGGAAAACAAAGGCTAGGCTAGGGGAAGGACTCAACAACCTCAACACTACAATCTCTCAGATGAAGGAACCAGGGAGACCACCTACACATATTTGGATAGAAAATAACACAAGAAATGGTGGTGTCTCACAAATGGGTAGAGTGATGAGAATGCTTCCAATAGACTCTAGAAAAGCAACCTTTTAGCAATTTATCATTTGTCAGCTTTGACAATTAAGATTTCACATTTATTCCACTTTATAGATTTTCACTAGCCAACCTCCAAGAGCAGGTGCCCTGAATAGCCTAGCAGGCCTCAGATAATGACTCGGTATGACCTCCATTGCCCACCACCGTCCATAGGTGCGATGGAGTGACCACCCTGTTGTCCTGTGGGGGAAGACGACCTTACATCATACAAGGGATGAGTGTGCATCCCTTGGCCACTAACTAGCTAATATAGATATGCATGGTTAGTGTTTAGCAACACTGTTTTTGCTGACTAAGCATCCCTTAGATATAGCATTTAAGATCTGATGCTCTAGTGTTTAGCAACACGGTTTGTAGGAATACTTGGTTGACCTTGGTCTAACTGGGTTTGACCAAGTCAACATGACCAAAATATAACTCAGAATATCATCAGAAGCTGCAGCAAGTGTTGGAGGTTAATGCATGCTCTACAATCCATTCAAATAGCAACTATAGCAAAAAGTAATCATTACTGGCGCTCTAAATCCAAATATATAAAGTCATTAATTATTATTATTACTCAGACTAGACTTTCAAGACCATACTCACTTCATAGTTGTGACCATTTTGCTAGTGAAGGGTGAAGGCTAAAATAAATATGGCTAGGCTAAGGGATGACTTACTAACTTAACACTGTGACACTTTGGAAAAGGAAAGGGAATACACACCATAGCATATACTGAATGAGCAATAACACAGGGAATGGCGGTGTGTCATAAATGGGTAAGTTGTTCAAAGAGTGTTTATTCACCTTGATAGATATGCACAATCCATAATACAAATGAGGCCAGCAATCTTTTTGATATAGAGTTTAAGTTCCATTGCTTTTTGGGCCTTTAGTTTCCATAGCCTTTGATCTATGTGTGTTTATAAACACATTGCATAGATTTACATTTTATTAGGTTTCTTGCTGCAGGCGTGTTTTTAAGGCACTTGTTTACCTGAGCACTTCTAGGTGTGTCTTTAGACAGCTTGTTTACCTAGGTATTTACATTTCACAATAGATATAACATTTGATATTTCATAGCCATTTTCATTTGGCTTGCCTTTCATTCATGTGTGTTGAGAAACACATTGCATGAATGGGCTTTCATACAAGATACAACATTTTATTTCCATACTTTGTATTCATGGTAGCACTAAAAGTTTCAGGTTTAGCCAACAACATCGTTAGTGACTAGGGGGACTTCATGAGGAAATCCAACTCACCAAAGGTAAGTTTTGTCATCAACTTAGAGCCGAGACACAATAAACAAGGAAGCTCATTCAATACAGAGGCTACAGCGGGGAAAGGTCCTCCATGCCACTAGTCAAGTAGTAAGTCAAGGTAAATAACAAACTGAGTAGGGAATGGATGGATGAAGATAGCGAATAATGAGAGAAACACTAGCAAGCCAAAGTATGGTGGGAATGATCACCTCTAATCTCCCTAAGGAGGGTAAAACCGATGAGTATAGGTCAAGAACTTCTAAGTTTGAGTAGGGATAAATATGATATATATTAAAGTACAACCAGGTCCACATATCTATATGATCGCCATATCATGATACTAAATACTAAGACATGCTAAAATAATGAAAATAAGAGCAATATAACCACAACACCATAATATACCTGCTGAGTCATATATCTGAATGCTCATCATCTGAGCCATCATCTGTCCTCTGAAACTGCTGCTGTAACTCTAGGCACTACTGTCTGCTCTGTACAAATGGCGAAATAGCTACATCGGTCA
Organism: Larix kaempferi; assembly: GCA_027924585.1. NCBI lineage: Eukaryota > Viridiplantae > Streptophyta > Pinopsida > Pinales > Pinaceae > Larix > Larix kaempferi. Next base: position 20,220,741 of record BSBM01000580.1, on the reverse strand, counting down.
TCTCTCTGAGTGTCCTGTGACTCAGTCATGGCATGGGGGATAAAACTGCTGTCCATAATCTGATAGTGATCCATAGTAGATGCTCATTTCAGCATCTCAATTCAAGGGAACTGGCTGAAAAGTGTACTGGAATCTGACAAAAAATGTATGGTAGCCCTGCTACTATATATGTGATAACATCTGGCTCCAGCTGGGACAAGTGCTCTGCTGAAAAGAGCTCTTGAGAACCTTAGAATCTTTGGTCCTCGATCCAACACTCTACCTTTTTGCTTTCAGCCCTTTTATTTTATTTTGCACCTGTATCTGCGCTCACAAACACTAAAATACCTCATGGAGCATGTATGGGAAACATATAAAATAAAACCGGAACAAAATCTATTTTATAACAGAAATTAAAATGCGTAAAAGAAAACTAATCTATGAACACAACTTGCAAAGTTTGAAATTTATTGTGCAAAAAAAGAAAAATGACAGGTACTCAGTTAAACTAGGAGCTTCAAAAGGAGCTTAGGAAACGACAAACAAAAAGGTGCCAGACTCAATGGCTGAAAAAAACTAACTACTGCCGAAGTAGGCTTATTTAGTTTCTACCTACTCTAAACTAACCAGTCAGCACAAATGTTAGGTAAAATCATAAATCCAGTGCAACCATTCATCAAAGAGGTTAATGATTCTTCTTTGATTTTCGTTAATGAAACAAGTCATGACTGGATAAGGGATTAGAGAATTTGATAACACGATTTTCCTGGCTTGTTCAAAAATTGAAGAAGGGTTTGAATGGTGCAAAATGAAATCATGCCAAGGGAAAGACTGATTGATGCAAACATCCTCCATCCAAGAATTGATGGATTATAAAATTCATGCAAGTTATTGCTTAAGATTGATGAAGGAAAAATATAAGGCTTGCAATTCAATTCCTTTTCACAAAACATAACTTCCTTATTTACTTCTCCTACATATTCAATTTGATTCTCCTTGGGACTGATGATCAAATAAAAACCAAGTGGGGATAAATTAAAGCTCAGAAGATGAAAAGTCAAAATCAAACCCACTTGATGCTCAAAAATGGAGAAAAAATGAAATTGATCTTTAAACACCTTTTCTAGCCACCAAGAATGATTGATATCTTGACAACAAGCATTATGGTTCCAAAGTGACTGAAAAGGGAAATGAAGTACCTTTTCTCCAAACATGTAATCATGCTTATACTTCCTTTTGAAAATTTCCGAGGCAGAAGATTGACTAGAGCACCAACCCAAAGATGATTGAAAGAGTTGGGAAGGGAGGGTGGATTGCAAATATGAAAATTCTCCCAAATGGATAAACAAGTTCGACCTAGGATTTTGACAAAAGAAAACACTCTTTACTCTAGGAATTATTTCAAGCTCTTGGTCAAGTTTAATATTTACAAGCTGAGGACGAGATTGACCATAGCTGTCTAACTCTAAGCTATCTTGATTAAGGATGAAAAAATGAAAATTTAAAGATTCATTATAAGAAGTGGAACAAAGATTAGAACATCTAGTGTGACTCACTAATTCATCCTCATTTTGAGATTGACTTACTGATTCATCATTAAATTCATACAAGGATAAATGATCATTTTTATTTAATTTGTCAGGGAGAAAATTAACAAGCTCATTTAAAACATCCTGATTATTTGCATAATGATCATGTGAAAGCACTACTAAAGGACCTTGGTTAATGTCTCCACTTTTTTCTTCTTCAATAAGTTGATAAGGAATTGATTGATCACTAAAGATAGAATGACTAATGAGTTTCTCAGAGGGAGGAACTTCAATAGATTGATTTGCTAAAAGCTCATCCTCAGAAATTTCCTCAAGATCAGGACTAAGGCTACCTAAAAAGAAATTTGAAAACTTATGGTTTGTACAATGATTAGAGATTTGACCTTCGAGTGACTCAAAAGTAGAAGACTTATCCTCAAAAGAAATTGGGCAAGAAGGGTCATCTCCGGATGTTGACAAATCACTTGATATTTGATTGTTAAATGATTCAACAATAGGATCGGAAAGGGGAAGGTTTTGATCTTGGATTTGATTTGAAAAATACATATCATCGAATTCACTTCCCCATTCTTCTAAGAATTTATTTTCAAACATGTCATATCCTGAAATGCTATTGGGTTTCAAATTCGAAAACCAGAGCCCAACTCTTTCTTTGAAAGATGAAGCCAATAGTTTCATACACACATCCTCATGGGTTATGGATAACTCGTTAAGAACTTCCCTAATGATTTCAAGGTGCCTTTTAGCAGAGATTTCATAACTTCCATCAAAATTAGGAAATCTTTCACAGGCTTGATGAGGAATACGATGAGGATACCCAACAATTTTTGAGAAGTCAAAAACTTTTAAACGACCGAAAGTTCTAGGCCGCTCAGACGTAGCCTTGGATGGCAAATTTTATTATTATTATTATTATTTTTTTTTTTAAATTAGCTAATAATATATATATTTTTTTATATTTTTATATATATATATATTTTTGCAATATCAAGAACCTAAATACAAAATGATGCACCCCATGGTTTCTAGATAATGATGGGATCGATCACTAGTGGAGTCGCTTTTGTGGAGTCGCCAGGTAGATTTTAAAACTCCTCTACCAAGATGTATGTCGTTAATATGCAGGGAGAGAGTGAGCGACAAATAGATGGCTATGTTTAAGTTAAGGATTGAAATGATAACCATCTAAATTAATCCGGATGCGATAAGATATGAGTTATGCATGGATAATCGCAAACACCTAAGGTAAGCCTCTACCTCCCCGACAACGACGCCAAAATGTTATCACCAAACTTGTAGTTGCCCTTGGAGATGGATCCAAGATGGATGGCAGAGGGGATAGGCAACCAAAGAGGTGCAACCAATATAACCTCAACTCCCAATGGATGGTTGTCACGCCAATTGAGGCAATCTTCACTTTATGTTATCTAGCCCAAGACAACAAAGGGGGAGACCCAGATCTACTCCCGATAGGAGAGATCAGACCAAGACACCAGATCAAATCAAGTATGGATGACGTACGTAAGGTGTATGGTAAACCCTAGATCTATGGATGAAGTCACAAGATGAGGAATAGGTTGGATCAAGAGGTTTAAACAATGTAGATTTGGTTCAACATGATTGTGTAAGTGGCTTATGAGGTTTGAGATTAAATCCAGGATCAGGGTACTAGTCAAAGATGAGAAAATTCACTGCCTTGGGAACCGTGTCCAATGCAGGGTAGTTAAAGACCAATTTAGGGCTAGCTAATACCAAAGATAAGCTTGATGATTGGATACGACAGTGTTTATGTGTTCAAGCAGTAAGACAAAGATCAAACCACAAGCTAACTCAACAACCCAAGAAAGTCGAATTGGCTTGGAGAAGATTAGTGCCTTGGGAAATGGGCCAAATGGAGTCGGATGTCCACCAAATTGTAGATCAGGGATGTTGAGGTGTTAAGCTAGGTGGATCTTGAAAATTAGGATCATCCAATGGCTAGATCTCAGTAGATCTGAGATCTAAGATGTATCACTAAGTGACCCAAGTGGGACTCAACCCTCAAAATGAGGAATGGGGCCCACAAGGTGAAAATCACCAAAGTGACACACTAGGGGTAGGTTATCAACAATGTAGATTATGGATAAAGTGGGATCTCACCTACCCAGGTGCTAGATCATGCCAAACTCACCTGTCCAAGAAGTGTGACCTCCTTAGGGAAGGCTATTTTGCCTTGGAAAATGGGTCAAATGAAGGCCAATCCACACCAAACTATAGATATGAATCGCCGTGGATGCTATAGAGGTGGGTTTTAAATTTTATACCCAAAAGCCAAGTAGATCTTGCTAGATTTGAGAAATTGTAAAAATGAGGGTTTCAAGTATGAGGGTTTTAACAATGAAGTAGCTATGCCAATGGATTGGAACCAAGACAAGAAGAACAAACCTGTGGATCTTACCTGGATAACCTTGTAGATGCCTTGATGATGATGATCTATTCAAACCCGATCAATTTGGAGCGATTTGGAGTAGTTTTCTATGAAATGGATTTGCCAAAGGAAGCCAATGCGCCCTCCCTCCTACACAATAAACGTCAACAATATCAGATTTATTGCATCAAGAGATAAAGACTACTGCTACAGAAGAAGTAACAAGAGAAAAGCATAGATCACAATGATACTAATGATAACCCCCTGATACAAGCGAATGCCAAGTGGAGCAAGTTGAAGAAGCCTTGCAAAAACGCCCAAGATGAATTCGCCCTCCTGTAGAGAAGACAAATTTCCCATGAAAAATAGATCTTCCAACAAATGCCCAAATGCTAGGATACAATAGACTTTTCAATCACCATCTAAGAACACCAGATTCAAAGGAGACCACAAGAATTTCCACAATTTTTTTTTTCTCTATCAAGATTCCAAGAGCCAAAGACCCCTTACAATGAAAAGCTCTCTCCTTTAAATAGGATGGAGAGAAGCCATAACCCTAATCACTTTTTGAATGAGTGGCTAAGATTAAAAGATCAAATGATCTAATTAATGGTTGAGATGAGCTCAACAATACAATACATGGATCAACTCAATAATACAATATAATAATGGACAAATCACCCATAATAAGGGGGTCCCACTAAATGTCAATGATAAAATATAAGAAATAGCTTATGGTGGGTCCAAGGGGTAATTTCTAACACCCTTGGTCAATCCCCATAGCACAATGTCATCAAAATAATCATGTAAGCACCAAATCGTGCCTCTCTGGGAAAGTCGAGAGCCTTAGGAGGCTCCAGAAATCATCATAAAGTGCCAAAAGTGATGGGTGTGGGTCCCACTGGAAGCTGAAACTGTTGGAGACGGTGTGGAAGACATCCCACTCATCATCAAACATCATCCCATGCCATAACCTTTCCTCAGTAGCCCAAATCGAATTCCTCTGTAGCCATTTTTACCATTTCTGGACTGCCTCGGGAAGTGTGAAACTGCCCAAACTACCTCTTGGAGTGCCTGCGCTTTCAAGGTAAGCTCACCAATGTGTCTGGGAGGGGTGTAATATGGTAATAACAAGTGGCTGGACCACCTCCTCCATGCACAACGCCCTAGGTGAACCCATCAAATATCATCAATGCTTTGACAGGGCCTTTGACAGGCCAAAACTGCACTAGGATAGCCAACTGAGGCTAAATCATCACAGTAACTGCCCAGAACTGAAAACAAACTGTCTCATTGGACTAAGAGAGCCCAAATCCATCTAAGATGTGTACTCATACACCATATGGATCTCTGCATGATCATATAATTTATACAATATGCCCGGATAGATGAAATAATAATAATCTATAAATGATCAAATAATGCTGAAAGCCACAAATCATCATCATAAACCTGTACCTGCTGCATAGAACCATCATGTACCTGCACATAGACCATATACCATCTATCTGCATCATCAAAAGGTCTAACCATCTCATGTCCTGTGGTTGACCTTGGTCTAACTGGGTTTGACCAAGTCAACATGACCAAAATATAACTCATAATATCATCAGAAGCTGCTGCAAGTGTTGGAGGTTAATGCATGCTCTACAATTCATTCAAATAGTAATTATAGCAAAAAGTAATCATTACTGGCGATCTAAATCCAAATATATAAAGTCATTAATTATTATTATTATTACTCAGACTAGACTTTCAAGACCATACTCACTTCATAGTTGTGACCATTTTGCTAGTGAAGGGTGAAGGCTAAAATAAAGATGGCTAGGCTAAGGGATGACTTACTAACTTAACACTGTGACACTTCAGAAAAGGAAAGGGAATACACACCATAGCATATACTGAATGAGCAATAACATAGGGAATGGCGGTGTCTCACAAATGGGTAAGTTGTTCAAAGAGTGTTTATTCACCTTAACAGATGTGCACAATCCATAATACAAATGACGCCAACAATCTTTTTGATATAGAGTTTAAGTTCCATTGCTTTTTGGGCCTTTAGTTTCCATAGCCTTTGATTTATGTGTGTTTATAAACACATTGCATAGATTTACATTTTATTAGGCTTCTTGCTGCAGGTGTGTTTTTAAGGCACTTGTTTACCTGAGCACTTCTAGGTGTGTCTTTAGACAACTTGTTTACCTAGGTATTTACATTTCACAATAGATATAACATTTGATATTTCATAGCCATTTTCATTTGGCTTGCCTTTCATTCATGTGTGTTGAGAAACACATTGCATGAATGGGCTTTCATACAAGATACAACATTTTATTTCCATACTTTGTATTCATGGCAGCACTAAAAGTTTCAGGTTTAGCCAACAACATCCTTAGTGACTAGGGGGACTTCATGAGGAAATCCAACTCACCAAAGGTAAGTTCTGTCACCAAATCAGAGCCGAAACACAATAAATAAGCAAGTTCATTCAATACAGAGGCTACAGCGGGGAAAGGTCCTCCATGCCACTAGTCAAGTAGTAAGTCAAGGTAAATAACAAACTGGGTAGGTAATGGATGGATGAAGATAGCGAATAATGAGACAAACGCTAGCAAGCCAAAGTATGGTGGGAATGATCACCTCTAATCTCCCTAAGGAGGGTAAAACCGATGAGTATAGGTCAAGAACTTCTAAGTTTGAGTAGGGACAAATATGATATATATAAAAGTACAACCAGGTCCACGTATCTATATGATCGCCAGATCATGATACTAAATGCTAAGACATGCTAAAAGAATGAAAATAAGAGCAATATAACCACAACACCATAATATACCTGCTGAGTCATATACCTAAATGCTCATCATCTGAGCCATCATCTGTCCTCTGAAACTGTTGCTGTAACTCTGGGCACTACTGACTGCTCTATACAAATGGCTAAATAGCTACATTGGTCATCTCTCTGAGTGTCCTGAGACTTAGTCATGGCATGGGGGATAAAACTGCTATCCATAATCTGATAGTGATCCATAGTAGATGCTCATCTCAGCATCTCAAATCAAGGGAACTAGCTGAAAAGTGTACTAGAATCTGACAAAAAGTGTATGGTATCCTGGCTACTATATATGTGATAACAAAACCTTTTAGCAATTTAGCATTTGTCAGCTTTCACATTTAAGATTTCACATTTTTTCCACTTTATAGATTTTGACTAGCCAACCTCCAAGAGCATGACTCGGTATGACCTCCATTTCCCGCCACTGTCCATAGGTGCGATGGAGTGACCACCCTGTTTCCCTGTGGGGGAAAACGACCTTCCATCATACAAAGGATGAGTGCACATCCCTTGGCCACTGACTAGCTAATACATATATGCATGGTTAGTGTTTAACAACATTGTTTTTGTTGACTAAGCATCCCTTAGATATAGCATTTAAGATCCGATGCTCTAGTGTTTAGCAACACGGTTTGTAGGAATACTTGGTTTCGAGAATTAGAGGAGAACAACCACTATGACTAAAATCACACACTCCAAAGCCGAGACACAATACAAACTGGGAATCTATCGAAAACAGAGGTCTAGGTGGGGGAAGTCTTCGAGATCACTAACTAAGGTGTGAGTCGGGATAAAACCAAAACTGGAAGATAACGGATGGACGGAGAAAATGACTAATGGTGCCATGGATAGCAAAGGCCCTAAAATAAGGGAATGGACAAGTCAGTACTTCATGGAGTAAGGGTATGACTAACGAGTATATTTAAGAACCTCCTACTAATAGTAACCAACCACTTCTATTCTAAACAGCAAGTAAGTATCAAATAAAATAGTGCCAACAACCATCATAATATACCTAGTCATAAACTACCTAGATAAGAGGAAGAGCACATCAACCACCCACATGTACCAAAATACCTACTGGATCATATACCTGAGTCCTTGATCTGAACTATCTGAATAACATTGAAGCGCTGCATCTCAATCTAATATGGGCACTATCATCAATCTGCTCCGGATGATAGAGGAATCCCTATCTTAGTCACCAACCTGGTGCAATGGGGTTCAGTACTGGCCTGAGACTGTCAATGTACAAGCTCTGGATCCACTGAATGTGTAGGAGTGATCATCAAGAATGTTGCTTATCATCAACTGATCTCATCAAAATGTGTAAAGGACTGGCTCAAAAATATACTGGAGACTGATCTGCAATCATGGTAGCCCGGCTACTATAGATGTGATAACAAGTCTTTAACTCATCATAAGACCATGCAAAAATATCTTGGTATTCTTGCACTAGTGCCTCTATCTTCCGTCTTTCTTGTAGGGTACAATCTTGTCCAATTTTGACAATTATAGGAGATTCTTCAGTACCCACATTTAAGACTATTACTTGCTAATTTGCACAAGGTTTGTTAGTTCCAACAAATACATCAGATTTATCAAATAACATTTCTAAAGGAACCACACCTTTAGGAATCCTGTTAGACTTGAGCTAGATTAATGGGACTTTTTATCACATATATAGTAGCCAGGCTACCATACATTATTTTTCTTATTCCAGTACACTTTTCGGCTAGTTCCCTTACATTGAGATGCTGAGATGAGCATCTATTATGGATCATGATTATCATGGACAACAGTTTTGTTCCCCATGCCATGACTGAGTTTCACGATACTCAGAGAGATGACCGATGTAGCTATTCAGCCATTTATACAGAGTAGTCAGTATTGCCCAGAGTTATAGTAGCAGTTTCAGAGGATAGATGTTGGTTCAGATTATGTGCATTCATGTATATGATTCAGCAGGTATATTCTGGTGTTATGGTTAGATTGCTTTTATATTCATTCTTGTAGCATGTCTTAGCATTTAGTATCATGGTTTGGCGATCATATAGATATGTGGACCTGGTTGTGTCTTTATATATATTATATTGTCCCCTCTCAGACTTAGAAGTTCACTATCCATACTCATTGGTTTTACCCTCCCTAGCAAGAATAGAGGTGATCATTCCTACCATACTTTAGCTTGCTAGTGTTGGTCTCATTATTCACTGTCTTCATCCATCCATTACCAACCAGTTTGTTCATTACCCTGACATACTACTTGACTAGTGGCATGGAGGACCTTCCCCAACTTTAGCCTTTGTGTTGGATAAGCTTCCCTGTTTCTTGTGTCTCGGCTCTGAGTTGGTGACAGAACTTACCTTCGGTGAGTTGGATTGTAGTCCTAAATCATTCTGGTCGGTTGTCTCGATGTTTGGCACTGGTACGAAGTCCCCCTAGTCACTTAAGATGTGTTGGCTAAAACTGAAAGCTCATGTACTACTTATGGAAACTTATGTAAATTTGCCCTTAGAAATTGTAAACTCTAGAATGTGTTTCTCAACACACGTGAGTAAAGGGCAAGAGCAATGAAACGCTATAAATACTCCTTGAAGAGTATAAGAAAAGTCCAAAAAAGCAATGGTTCTTAAACTCTATATCTAAACGATTGCTGACCTTATGTATATGTACAAACATGCCCTGGATGCAAGCTGCAACTAGTTGTGCTTCTTAGCACACCTAAGGTCTGAAGGGTTATGTAGGCCAAAAAGGCCATAAAGTGAAATCAATGGATCCTAATGAACTTGGATCATCTTAAAAAGTAGACATGATGCCTAAGTTGAATAAGCACTCTTTAAACAACTTACCCATCTGTGAGACACTGCCATCCCCTGTGTTACTGCTTGTCCAGTATATGCTAGAGTGTGTATTCCCTTTCCATTCCCAAAGTGTCGCAATGTCAAGTCAGTAGCCATCCCTTAGCCTAGCCTTTTAATTTTTGGCCCTCACCCTTCACTAGCAAATTGATCAAAACTATGAAGTGAGTATAGTCTTGAAAGTCTGGTTTGAGTCATAATATTAATTAAAAGCCTTATATATTTGATTGTAGATCGCCAGTAAATGATTACTTCTTGTTATAATTGTTACATGAATGAATTGTAGAGCATGTTTTAACCTTTGGCACTTGCAGCAGTTTGATGATAGCCTAAGTTATATTATTGGTCATGTTGACTTGGTCAAACCTAGTTTGACCAAAAGTCAACCACAGGACATGAGGTGGAAGACCTCAGATGATGCAGAGATATGATATATGGTCTGGTACAGGTCACCAGATGGTTCTATGCAGTGGTTTCAGGCTTATGATGATGATTTCTGCTTTTCAGCACTTTTACAGATGATTATTATTTGGTCTGTTGGGTATATTGGATATTTTATATGATCATGCAGAGATCCATATGGTGTATGAGTACACACCTTAGATGGATATGGGCTCTCTGAGTCCAATGAGACAGTTTGTTTTTAGTTCCGGGGAGTTACAGTGATGATTGGCCTCAGTTGGCTATCCTGGTGCAGTTTTGGCCTGTCAGAGCAGAGGTTGGATTTGACTGGTTTTCCTAAGGCGCTGTGCATGGAGGGGGTGGTCCAACCACTTGTTATTACCATATTCACCCCCTCCCAGAGAGCTTGGTGGGCTCACCTTGACAGCCCAGGCACTCCAGGAGGCAGTTTTGGCAGTTTCACACTTCTCGAGGCAGATTAAAAATGGTAAAAATGGCTACTGAAGGATTCGATTTGGGCTACTGAGGCAAGAGATTGGCATGGGATGATTTTTTATGATGGGTGGGATGTCTTCCACACCTTCTCCAACAGTTTTAGCTTTCAGTGGGGCCTGCACTCATCTCTCCGGCATTTTTTATGGTTTTTTGGAGCCTCCTAAGGCTCACGACTTTCCCAGAGGCACGATTTGGTGTCTAGATTGGTTATTTTATATTATTGTGCCATGGGGATACATTAGGGAGGCAAGTCATGACGCCCTAGACCCACCATGAGCTAGATCTTATGTTTTATCATTGACATTTGGTAGGACCTCCTCTCCTAGGGCGATTTGGTCCATTGATGTATTATATTGTTATATTGATCCATGTACTTTTATGTTGAGCTCATCTCAACCATTGATTAGATCACTTTGATCTTTTAATCTTAGCCATCCATTCAAAAGGTGGTTAGGGTTTTGGTGTCTCTCCATCCTATTTAAAGGAGAGAGTTCCTCATTTTAAAGGGACTTTTGGCTCTGGATTATTGGAATAGAAAATTATTATTGCATCTACTTGTCTTGTGGTGGTAAATGCTTTTGGAGTTCGACTGTTTGTTCTTCCTTTGCACTAGGTTATTGGAGATTATCTTGCTATCTATTTTGTTCCACATTTTTCTCATCTACAGGTGAAGGCCGAATTGGTTCAAGGAGGACGCATTGGTAGGGGAGACTCTCCCTGCCTCTTCTTTGGGGTCTCTTCGTCGGTAACAGGGAGTATTACTGTCTTAGTACTTTCTACTTCATGTTGCTATTTCTATTTGCTTGTATTTCGTCCATTCTTGATCTCACTGATTGAATCGATTTCCTTGGTTTGATAGGAAGAGGAGGGCGCACGTGTGGAGCTAGGGCATCTCATTGTGGCAAAAAAAATCAAAGATCTCTCATTTGATCTTTGTGGGAACATTTCTCAACAACATGGCAATCTCTTCCATCACTCAGGTATGATCTCAAGGTAAGTTTCTCATTCCATTGATCTATCCATCTGCCATTTAATTCAAAAACCTCATTTAAAATCAACTAAAATTCTTCGAAAAAATCTATTGATCAAATCCCTTAGTCATTTGGCAAATCCTTTCTGGGTATTGTAGATCGGGCACATTGTGAGGTGGGTTCTCAAAAACATCTTACTTGGGTGACTCCATAGGCCTAAACCCCAAGGCACTTATCTCTCGAAGCCCTCACGACTTTCTTGGGTTGTCCAGTTTCCCTGTGATTTGATCTCTTTTTGGGTGCTTGCACACTTTGACATTGTCATATCCCTTCATCAAGCATAGCTAGAAAGCCCTAACTGTGAGATCTACGTTTTGGGACACTTTCCCTGTTTTAAGGGTCATGTTTCCCAAGGCAGTTGATTTTGACCATTTTGAACTATCTTTTAATCCTGGAATCATACCTAATCATAGAATCACTGTGTGTTATCATTCCCTATCATCTCACACTTTTCCTAAGCCTTCACATTGGTCCTAACTCCTTAATTCTAGGGTTCCATACCTGCCACCCTACGTACTTCACTTGATTGATTTGATCTGGTGATTAGGTTGATCTCTCCTGTCGGGTGTAGATCTGGGTCTCCCCCTTGCTATCTTGGCTTTGATAGCTAAAGCGAAGAGTGCCTTGGTTGGCGTGACAACCATCCTTTTGGGAACTAGGGCTCTCTTGGTTCACCACTTTAGTTGCCTATCCCCTCTACCATCCACCTTGGATCCATCTCTAGGGGCAACTACAAGATTGGTGATAACATTTTGGTGTTGTTGCCAGGGAGGTAGAGGCTTACCTTCGGTGTCTGCGATTGTCCGTGCATTAATCCATATCTTATCGCATCCGGTATTTTGCCTTGGTGATTGTATTTTGAATCTCATAATTATCCCAATCACCATTTTAATTTTCATTCATCTCACCTCTCCTACGACATATTTCATTTCGGTGAATTACCTGTGTGGTTCACCTGGCGACTCCACCCCGTGACTCTACTGAAGACCGAACCCAACGTATTAATCCTAAGTTCATAGAGTGTCTTAATCTTGAAGGAACCCCTAAAACTTATATTCGGAACCGAAGACCAATCAAAGAGAGCTCATCCAATTTTCTTTGGAAGATTTATAATCACTCTTCTTCTCCGAATCATTCTTTGGGATCTCCTTCAACCTCATCCAATCCAATGGCCGGAACAAATGCTGGTGGAAACCAGAATGTTCCTCCTCCACAGAACCCTAGGATTTTTGGAAGGAAGGCTAAGCCATCTCCTTTAGATTTTTCCCAAATCCAAGGGGGCCCGCATGATATGCCTGAAAAGTACTTTGAGAAAGTTCCCAAATTTGATGGAGTGTTTGCTATCTCCATTGAAGATCACATTGATAAAGTCTGGGAACATATGGAGCATCTGACGAGGATGTCTTCATGAAGGGCCTTCTGGCATCTTTGGAAGGAGATGTTCGGAAGTGGTTTGATAGATTGCCTGTTGTATCTATCATTGGGTATGACAACTTTGTTGCTAAACTCAATAGTGAGTGGTCCCGAAAGTTAGATGGGAAATTTCTCTTACATCAATTGTTTGACATTAACAAAAAAGAGAATGAGACAGTCCATGAATTTAACATAAGATTTGACAAGACTGTAGCTAATATCCTTGAAGAGATTAAACCGAAAGATCAAGCGATTGTTATTCATTATTTGAATGCATTCGAAGGATGGCTTGGTTATCACTTGAAGGATAAGAATCCCAATGACTTAAGGACTGCCTAGTTTAATGCAAAGATGGCTGAGCAGAATGCAACATCTATGAGGAAACCTAATTTTTTCGACCACTTTGCCCCATCCACTTCTAGATCTGACCCTAAGCTCCGAAAGCCCAAGGAACTTGTGAGTGAGCCAAAGGAATCAAAGGACAAGTTAGAAACAATGCAAGAGATGATGAGACAACTAATTGTCCTGACCAAAAATGTCGCGAGTTTTCATGATCCTAAGAGACATAGAAACTGTTATGGCCCTAAGCCCTACTGGAACAACAATAGAATGCCCGAGGGAGATAATAATAGACAACGACCTGAATATCTAGAAAATTCTGAAAAGAAGAATGTAAATTGGTGTGATGAAACAAAAGGAGAACCTTCTGACACCAACTATCCTGATGACCAACCTGATAACATCAATTTTATTAATGACTTCTCTTTTGATGATGATTTTGGAAGAATCCTTCTAGAAGAAGAGCCATGGGAGCAAGAAGATGTCGATGATGAACCAAGCTCCTCATGTTGTGCCATAAATCTCCCAGAACCTAAAGAACAACGAAAGATTCAAATATATAAACGAGGAAGTAATTCCCAACCTTCTTTCGTTGACAAACGCAAAAAGATTAATGAAGATAAAGAGGAAGAAGAAGATTTTGCCACTAATGATTATGATCTAAAAATTGATATGAAGAAAGAGTTAGGCAAAATAATGTGTAATATCCCTGTCACTGAGTTGATGAAAGTGCCCTCTGTCAGAAGCCAAGTAGAGGAGTTCTTTGATGGCATTGGCCAAGAGAAGACTCTTGAGGTTGTCTTAGAATCATGTCACATTTAGAGCCTTAGTGGAACACAACCTAGCAAAGTTGAAAAGGATCCACCAATAAACATCCATTCTACCATTTATGAAAGAAAGAACGGTGGTCACCCTCCCTTTTACCTTACCTTGCACATCCAGGATATGCTCCTCCACAACTGCATGTTGGATTCAGGAGCAGCTATGAATGTCATGCTCTTACATGTCATGAAGGAAATGGGACTGGAAGTGACTAGACCCTATGGAAATGTCTGTGGTATAGATTCCCGATGTGTGCAGTCTTATGGTTTGATAAAAAACCTTAGAGCTGATCTTTTTGCATGTTCAGACATTTCCACTATGATGGATGTAGTAGTGATTGATTTGCCCCCAGCATATGGAATGCTTTTATCCAGGAAGTGGGCAGCTGGCTTAGGTGGATACCTTATGATGGATCTATCATATATTTGTGTTCCTAACTCTCATGGAGCTTTGATTAGGGTTAATAGAGAACCTTGCTATGACAAGCATTTAGAAACTTTTGATGGGGGGATTAAAAACACTTATGGGGATGAATTGCTAAACAATGCAAAGCTAATTTTGTTGAAGATGAAAATGAAGTTTGGGAAAATGAGCAAATAGAAAACATGTTCATGGTAATGGAAGATTCTGACTCTTCTTTTGAAGAAGAGCAGATAGCTGAGCTTGCTAGAAGGATCGAATAATCGTGATAGAGGCAACTGAGTATGCTGGGATGCCATAATGTTTTTCTCAATTTTTATGGCAGCAGCTAAGGCGGCATTTAAGTCCTACGGTTCCTTTTCCCTAGGAAAAAAGGACAAAGATCCATCATATGATTTAAAATAATACAATAAAGCCATCGCTAGGTTAGGCCTAACATAATGAGGAATTCTATAATAAAGCTTAGAGAAGCGAGTGTTAAATTCAGATACAGTGTCGTTCACATCTTTATGGATGGATGCAAACGCATCCAACAAGAAAGAGTTGTCTTGTTTGAACACCCATTTACTTGCGAACTGCCGGAATGAGTCCCAACCATCAATGGAGTTGGCGGGAAGTGCCTTGTACCTTGCTCGTGCATGCCCTTCTAGGGTTTGCACGAACATCTTCATTACCACATCTTCGTGTTCAACCTCTAGGTCATCAATGAACTTTAAAAATGCATTCAAGTGATCTTCAACTGTAATGGCATTATTTTCTACAAACTTTGGCAATCGCTCATATGGTAGTCTCCTGTGGGCAACGCATGCGGCTGTCCCTGGATCTGTGTTAAATTTAATGAAGCATAAACTGTCAGAGAAGATCGAATTGTGGGTTGATTCCCAACCATGATACGAGTATGATTTAAAACTGAAACAACAAGAACTGGTAGTGTAAAAGAAATAGTTACCAAAGTTGGAGATGTGTTTGAAAATATACTTACAACAGTGTTGGTGACTGTAGAAATAGGAATAATAACCTGAGATACACTCGTGACTATGGTGGAGACAAATGGAACCTCAGGCGCATGTGTCTGTCTATTTCAAAATAAATGATCGGGTTCGTTGAGTGTTGGGAATAGACCTTGGGATGGATCAAGTTGAGAAGATTTCCTTAACTTATCCAAATTGGACCTGATCCTGAAAACAATGGAGTTGCCAGGTGAGCCTAAAAAATAATGAACATGGAAAAGGCTCACCAATCTCGTTTTTGAAAGCCAAGAAATAACGTTCATCCCCAGAAACAGCGCGAATTTGTTATCACGTGGATCTGCACCCATAGATTTGCTCAATTCTTACTGGGGGTGTCCTTGAGTATTGCACCCTGTAAATTGATATGCAAATCTGATATATATATAAAGAAAAACAGCGTATGGATATCTCCCCTTTGACTGTCCTAAACAGTTTAGAAGGGAGGTAAATTGTAGGTATTAAGTTTAGATAGGCTGAGACAATATGTTAGCACATTTGTCGCCACATGTCATACTAGGAGAGCTCACTTGATCAAACACTGTTCTTACTCAACACTCGTCTCCACCAAACTTTAGACCACCACCACATTACTTGCTTGAAGATATTGGCATTGACCCTACACATGATACAAAAAATGAGATGCTAATCAAAATAGCATAACTGAAAGAGATAGATGAGCATTCTTATTTAGACTTGCTTTTTACAATCATGGTGTGCCATGATAGTTTTGGCAATAGCCTTAATGCATGTCATGGATCAATGAACAAACATGATCAACCTGATGGAATGCCACTGGCCCTTAACCCATCCAGATTGTTGTGGAGCAAATCTAAGGGTTAACATCTAGGCAAGAATAATTTGCCTAGTTAGCATATGAGTCAACTATCCCTCTTAAATGTCGGGCTTTTCCTTGTTTTTTATAAATAGAGGGCTTCGTCTTGTATTTCAATATAAAAAATCTTATAGAATTGATATTTTTCCACCACTCCCTCCCCCTTTTCAACCCATATCATAGAAGGTTTTTTGGTGTCGCAGAGGTTTCTTGCTCCTGTGATGATGCTTACCCAACCTCTTCACCATAGACCTATAAAAATTAACACTTTCCAAATTATGTTCCTAAAACATGTATGGCAAGGTACTGTTTTCCACGCAATGGAAATGGTAAGAAATCATCATTTCATAGGTGTTTCCATAACCATGATAAAATTTGAAAAAACAACCATAAAATTTGAAAAAAACAAAAGCAAAGCACATCTTAATTTTATAGGTTTATATGGAATTTCTTTTATAACATTAATACCTATGTTGCACAAGTTTCCGGAACGAGGGAATGTTGGGAACATGGGTACAAGTATTGGATATGTCTAGAAGTTTCCCCCAAATTTGCAGGAAATGACAAGTTGGGAACGGCAATAATATATATTAAAATATATAAAAACAAAATAATTAAAAAAACATGAGAACCAGATGACTTCGCACAAACCAGATGAATTAGCTTATTCCTTATATTACGGTTGTAACTAGAACCTCTTAGCAGATGGAAATGGCAATAAAATCAAGATTACCATCCACGTCATTGATTATATAAGACAGACTCTTTCTAAAGTGGAAACTGTAGAAGTTATAGTACCTATATTTGTGGCTATATGTATAGAGTAAGTTTTCAGTTTTGTGTCAACTATGATTAAAATGTATTAGAATGTTATATGTTTACAAGACATTCTATGCTAGCATATTTGTAAAGGTGTATAAATAATCAAATTTAAATTATTATAAAATAAAAATCAAGATAATTTTTATTTAAAATATTAAATGTAATATATGAATTTAGTTTTAAAGTAAGATTTAAAACTATTTCCAATTATTTAAAAGTATATTTTTTTATTCATAAAGTAAAAAGTAAAATATATAAATTTACTTTCTTTTATTTAATATATAAAAAGTCAAAACAGATTTACATTTATTATTGATTAGCGGGAACTGCAATTCAGCGTAGGGACGAGTGAATACTCTAGCATGGGCAGTAGACAGAGATCAATGCACCAACTCGACAAGGTAGCACGAAATAGACTTTTACTGCAACTTAGTTTTCTAGAGAAAATAAGAATTTTGCAACTTACTGCAAAATTCTGAGTCAACCATGTAAAAGTATGGTTGCGAAGAAATAAGAATGCCGTTAACAACCTACATGGCCATCATGAATGCGTGGAAGCTCCCAGTGAAGGAAATGCGCAAGAAAAAGTCCCCAAGTTCCCAATTTTAGAGGGTAAAAGTTCCCAATAAGTTCCCAACCATCCGGAACGGTTCCCACTGGATTGGGAAAGTTTCCTATAATTTCCCAAGTTCCCTGAAACGTCGGAACTTCGAAAAAGCGTTTCCTAAAAGCCAAAAGCGGTTCTCGTGCTACATAGATTAATACTTTACATATTGTGTTATTGTAAATATTTGAATTCACTGAATTATTTTTTATGTGCATAATCTGCATATCGATGTGGTTCCATTTCTTACCCTGAAATCCTTGGGCCGTTGTTTCTTGTTCTATCGCTGTTATGTTTCTGGCAACACAGAGAGCATCATATATGTTTCTTAGAAATATGTGTATCCTTTCGTATAGCAACAAGAATATCATAAATAATATTTATTATTTGTTTACTACGGGCCGCTTTGCATAGCTTGATATATTTTTGTATATTCAATTCCTTATTTCTCCCAAAATACATTAAACTCAATTCCTGAAATTTTAGTAAACATAGTAATCAGTGAGTCTAGCAATATTAGATTTCGTAAGAGTGCGGTTCAAATATTCGAATCCCTGTATCCGTTTGCAATGAAATTTTAAGTTATTTTTCCTATATGCATGCATGTGTCCTGGGTAGTTGTTAGTATACTTCAAGGTAACGCCAAATCTGAGTTTTCCATAATTCACGTCCATGAGGTAAGACCTGCACACACAATGCATAGAAACATAACCAAGGTTATCTAAAGATTATTGTACGGAGAAAAGAAACTAGGTGTACTTTGGAGCTTGGTTGAAACTTGAAAGTGATGTCACAAAAATACATATTTTATAGAGTTAATAAATTAAAATGAAAAAAAATCATAAAATGTCACAAAAATAATGTTAAAAGCTACTATACATTATCTTAATGTTTGCTAGTGCTTGATAAATCCTTGGATATGAATCTGTGCTATAAACTAGATGAATGATAAAGATAAAGATATTTTGTCCTTTGGTTGTAGCTTGGGTGGTTGGGTGGAATGATTGTTACTCTCCCCACCCACTCAGGTTCAATTCTCATAAGTGACATGATGCTCTTGTTGAGTCCCTATTGTAAGATTGTATTTCTGGCCATACCTTGATTCTCTAGCTGAAATAGGAGGTGTTGGCATTCTTCCCCTGGATTAGCCCTCTAACAAACGGTGAACCACCATTTGAAAAAAAAAACAGAGATTTTATTTGGCTAAATGCATGGTACTCCCTCTTCCATTTCATGTGCTTCGGTTTGAGTTTTTGTTGTTCCCTCTGTATGTATGCAGGGCGGCCAAAGAGAAGGGAAATTCACCTATAGCAATTGTGAACATTGGTCCAACACGAGCTGATGACTTGGCATCCATAAAGATTGAGGCCCGCTGTGGTGAGGTACATAAGACACAAATTTGGATTGGACCAAACTGTTCTTGTTTTGTTTGCTTTCCTCCGCTGCTGGGCATTTGCATTTCAGTTTGAAACACTATGTATGCTTTCCAGACTAGCATTTCTATATCATCATATTAATGTTTTTCAGCATACATCTCTGGATGCAACTCTTTTGCAGATACTACCCAGATTGCTGGCCATGGGTTCCCTCGATATACCTCTCTAGTTGCCTAATTGAGGCATTCTGATTATTATCATTGTACTCGCCCAAAGCTCTTCTTTGATTATGTATTCATCTATCAAGTGACTATATCTTATCTTTGTACCGGACAATTTTTATGTAGAGATTAAGAACACCAATAATTGTATCGTAGCCTTTCCATAATAAATATATTTGAAATGTAACTATTCCATATTTAATCAAGTAGATTTTACTCAGCTATCCACATATGTGCTTTATTTTGAAATGAATTGGATAATTCAATTGTGTAAGAGGGATCTAAATAGAAAAGCTTTAATCCAATCAAAATGTGTAACATGGGTTACATTAGACTCTCGCATTGAAGTTTGGATAGTAATTTCCCTTATTTGTTTCTGAGTTATTTTACCGTAATGATTGATACGTGTGTTTGCTAGGTTTTATATAAAGTTATTTGTATTGACATATGAGAAACTACAATGTGAATGTAATGTAACCAATCATCACGGAAAAATAGCTCACAAGAGATGTGTAGAAAAACCGACCACTATTAATTGAAAAATGCAACATATACAATAGAGTTACATAAGCTACAATAGTGCCTCTAGGGCAAGAGTCTCAACTGCATCAACATACAACACTCTGGCTCACATAGCAATTGTCATAGGGTCACTCAATACAATAATGTCCTTATAGCCTATGACTCACACTAATTTACAACATGGAGGCTCTCACCTTGCTCATGTATCTCACCTCTACTCTTTATTGTTAATCATATATATATATATATATGATAGGGGTTACAGTGATCATGTTTTGTTGGATCAAATACCCACTACCTCAATGGTTTCATTGTTCCATGTTTATAGGATCATGGGCAATGATGGTTTCTCCTAGATCTTTAGATTGTTAGAGTTTACACTTTAATTCAATTATGTTAGATCTTTAAAGGGAAAGATAGACAAGCACAACAATACACAAAAGACACAAGAAATTTCCTCGGGGAAACCATAAAGGAGAAAACCCCGCAACTTCCTCATAAATAGATTCGTCACTAGTACAACATCAAACAAAATAGAAAACCCAAATATAAGATGTCTTCTGCAGCTTCTCTTTTTCTCCTCCAGCGAACTTGTCTTCTCTCTCACTTGGTGTGAACCTAAGTCACAGGGTTCGGCGAACTTCAAGCATCAGGTTCGAAGTTCGTCGAACCTCAAAAGAAAATTCAAGTTCATTTGGGTTCGTCGAACCTCATAACAGCCGAACTTGCCGGATTTTAAAGGCGGATTAAAAATGTTTACAGTCGTCGAATTCACAGTTTTCAGGGTTTTTTCGTTGTCGTTTGAGTCTTCCACAGGAACATCGCATAGTGCAGAGTTGGAACCCTCGCTCGCAGGTGATGTATTGGGCTCGACCTTCGACCCTCGATTCTGGACGGCGGAGTCAACTCTGGACAGTGGATGGCAGAGTCGACTCTTGACACTGGACGACGGAGTCCCGACTCTGAACAGTGGACAGCGGAGTCCCGACTCTGGATAGTGGAGGGCGGAGTTGACGCTTGACTCGTGACTACGAACTCGTTCAGACATGATTTTGGTTTATTTTTAATTGTTTTATATTTTTATTTTTAAATTTTTTATTGTTTTATATGTTTTAATTGTTATATATAATATATATAATTTAATTGTTATATATATAATTATATATATACCAATTAAATTATATATATTATATATAACAATTAAAAATAAACACATTATTTTTATTTTTTTGAAAAATGTATATATTCGAACCTAATGGCGAACCTCATCCGAACCTCATCAGAAACTCGAACCCGAATCGAACTTAAAGGTCGCTGAACCCGAACCTTGTGACATTGGTGTGAACTTGCTCGAGTGAGTGTGTTGTGCAAATGAGAGAGTGAGCCTCTCTATTTATACTTTGTGTGTGAGTGACCTAATTCTTCAATGGGTCCGACTTGCCTAACTGACTGGGCCGACCCGTCCTAGGGAGACTTAAAAATACATTTTACATTTGACCGTTGGGGAACTATTGCCCCGACTTACAATGAAGGGTTTACCTCGATATTCTTGCATGACCAAATATAATAATGACATCCCCGAACGAAGAAAAAAACATCTTCGATGGAGGTACAATAAAAGTACAATAATAATATAATAATAATATACCAAAGAATATCTTCCGAAGTTACATTTACAACAACACTCCCTCTTAACTAGGAAGGTATTCTCTCGACACAGTCATCATCACAGTTGGACACAAACTCTAGACAATGTCATCATCGTTGGAGCATCATCATCGCTGCTGCAACAATCCTCATCTCGTTGATCATTGACTAGTGACATCTCTCGAATCTATCCGTCATGAGAAGTTCTACAGAGCCAGCACTTTTTCATGCTAGATGTAGGCCTAGCTCTCATCTCGGTCTTCATTTGTAGCCATCAAGTAGGTACAGCCCAGGACTACACATTACATTGCCACAACAATCACCTGCGTCTCCTACTATCATCTCATCGTATCCGGATCATCTCATCATCCCATGCGGAGAGTAGCCCAAGTGCATATATCATGTCAAACAGACAACCTACGTCTTCCACCCAGTGGATACAACCCAAGAACATCTGCGTCTTCCACCATGTAAGATACAGCCCTGGTGCACCTGTGTCTTCCACCATGTAAGATACAGCCCTGGTGCACCTGCGTCTTCTAGTCACATCACTACCTCTTTCGAGGAACCTCGATCTGGATAACACCAAGCTTCTCTCTGAAGTACTTGAACTTCACTCTTGCTAACGGCTTGGTCAACACATCGGCTGTCTTCTCATATGTCGCCACATACTAGAACTTCACTGCTCTTCTCTGCACCATATCCCAGATATAGTGGTACTTGATCTCAATATGCTTCGACTTGTCATGGAACACCGGGTTCTCGGGCAACTTCACACAACTTTGGTTGTCACAAAAGATACAAGTTGCCTCTAGCTCGAGATCAAACAAATCTGACAGTAGCTTCCAAAGCCATACTGCCTCACAACTAGCCGAACAAGCTGCAACATACTCTGCTTCGGCTATCCTCGGTGCCACACATGACTGCTTCTTGCTAAACCAAAAGATCATACTGGATCCCAAACTAAAGCAACATCCCGAAGTGCTCTTCATGTCTGTGGCACTGCCTGCCCAATCCGAATCAACATAACCATGTAGGTTAATTTTCTTATTCGTCTCATATTTGAGCCCATACTCAATTGTACCTGTTATCACCAATCTTGTAGTTGCCCCTACAGGTGATCCAATGTGAACGGTAGAGGGGATAGGCAACTAAAGTGGTGAACCAAGAGGACCTTGGTTCCTAGATGGATAGTTGTCACGCCAACCAAGGCACTCTTTTCTTTAGCTATAAAAAAGCCAAGATAGCAAGGGGGAGACCCAGATCTACTCCCGACAGGAGAGATCAACCCAATCACCAGATCAAATCAATCTAATGAGGTACGTAAGGTGACAAGTATGGAACCCTAGAAATAAGGAATTAAGACCATTGTGGAGGCTTGGGAAAGGTGTAGTATAACAATGATAGATAATGCACAGTGATTCAATGATCAAGTATGATTCCAGGATTCAAAGCTAGTTTCAAATAATCAAAATCAACTACTTTGGGAAACGTGACCCTTAAAATAGGGAAAGTGTCCCAAATCAGAGATCTGACAATTAGGGCTTTCTAGCTATGCTTGCTGAAGGGATATGACAGTTTCAAGGTGTTTCAAGCAACAAGACAAAGATCAAGCCACAAGATAACTCAACAATCAAGATCTGTAATTTGGTGGACATCCGACTCTATTTGGCCCACTTCCCAAGCCACTGATCTTTCTCCAAGCCCATTCGACATTCCTGGATTTTTGTGTTAGCTTGTGGTTTGATCCTTTTTTTGGTTGCTTGAACCCCTTGACATTGTCATATCACTCAATCAAGCTCATCTCTGGTACTGGTTAGCCCCAATTCAGTCCTTAACTACCCTACATTGGACACGGTTCCCAAGGCAGTGGATTCTCTCATAATTGACTAGTACCCTGATCTTGGATCTTACTTCAAACATCATAAGTCACTCTTCCACCCATAATGGACCAAAGATACACTGTTTAAACCCCTTGATCCAAACTATTATTCATCTTGTGACTTCTTCCATAGATCTAGGGCTCACCACACACCTTACGTACTTCAATTATACTTGACTTGATCTGGTGTTTTGGTTTGATCTCTCCTGTTAGGAGTAGATCTGGGTCGCCCCCTTTGTTGTCTTGGGCTAGATAACATAAAGTGAAGATTGCCTCGATTGGCATGACAACCATCCATTGGGAGTCGAGGCCATCTTGGTTGCACCTCTTTGTTTTCCCTTCCCTTCTGCCATCCATCTTGGATTCATTTCCAGGGGCACCTACAAGTTTGGTGATAACATTTTACTCTTAGTCATGGCATGGGGAATATATCTGTTGTCCAAAATCTGATAGTAATCCATAGTAGTTGCTCATCTCAGCATCTCAATGTAAGGGAACTGGCTGAATATTGTACTGGAATCTGATAAAAAATGTATAGTAGCCCGGCTACTATATATGTGATAATAGTACCCTTCAGATACCTCAATATATGTTTTGCAGCCGTCAAGTGAACATGCTTTAAATCTATCAAGAACTGGCTCAGGGTGTTTACAGCAAAACATATGTATAATCTCGTGTTCGTTAAGTACATTAACGAACCAATCATCTTCCCGTACATCATGGCATCAGCTGTCTCTGATGAAGCATCACATAGTAGCTTCAAGTTTGATGCCATTGGTGTGGCCATCGCCTTACAGTCCATCATTCTGAACCTCTTCAGAATCTCCACTGCATACTTTCCTTGACCAAGAAAAATCCCATCTGCACTTTGCCACACCTCCATACCTAAGAAGTAGTGCATCATTCCCAGGTCCTTCATCTCGAACTCTACAACAAGCCTTCCCTTTGTATCTGCAATGAGCTCATCCTCTCCTGTTACAAACAGGTCATCTACATATAGCAGTAGTATCACTGGTCTTCCAACCTCAACCTTGAAGTAAAGGTTGGGATCTGCTTTACTCTTGGTAAATCCTAAGCTCATCAGAAAGTTGTCCATCATACCATACCATGTCCTGGGTGCCTGCTTCAAACCATACAAGGATTTCTTTAGCTTGCACACATGAGTGTGTCTGTCATGTGTCTCGAATCCCAGTGGCTGCTCCACATACACTTCCTCTTCAACTACACCATTCAATAATGTTTCCTTGACGCCCATCTGGTGTACCTTCCATTTCATTATTGCGGCTAAGGTAAGTATATATATGATGGAAGTGTATCTTGCTACAGGTGCAAATGTCTCCTCGTGGTCTATGCCTTCTTTCTGGGAGAAGCCACGTGCCACAAATCTTTCCTTGTGTTTTTCGATGCTACCATCTGCAACATGCTTGATCTTGTAGATCCATTTCAAAGTCACAAACGACTTCCCTTCTGGTCTTGGGTCTATCTCCTAGACATCATTCTTCATAATCGACTAGTACTCCTCGATCATGGCATCCTTCCATTCCTTCTTTTTCGATGCTTCCTCGTAGTTGGAAGGTTTTGTTATCACACCATAGTAACTGGGCTACTATTCTTGCTTAGCAGATATCTGCACTTTTCATAGCTTGGATTTTACAGAGATTGGCTATGATGCGCTTGTTATTTGTGATCACTCATGGATCAGAGCAGTATATTGTATCAGATTTTTGTTAGACCTTGTGCCAAGGCTAAGCCTTGAGAGCTTAGATTTGATGATCGATGTGACCCTTTGTTCCATACAGTTTCAGTTCAGTGCCTAGTGATTATATTGCAGCAGTGTTTCAGATGATTATTTTGATGTGATGTGACCTATGGACTTCTGATTACTGACTTTGGATTATTATCTTGTTGTTTTAGTCATTTTCATAGCTTTGACTTGGTATATGATTCATGATGTGGAAAAACTATTTAAAATGAAATGAACTATCTTGATGATGTTATAAATTATAAAATGGACCTATTACTTGCACACTTAGGTTTTCTGAAAAAACTCATTGGTTTCATTACCCTCCTATGAGCATAGATATGGCCTTTCCAGACATCTTTGTTTGCTAGCTTAGGCACCATTTTCACTTGACTCCATTCATTCATGACCTTCCTTATTTGACTTTCACCTTTGACTTGCCTTCTTGACTTCTTGATATTGAGGACTTCCCCATTTCTACCTCTGTGTTGGACCGCATCCATGTTTGTTTTGTGTCTCGGCTCCGAGTTGGTGACAAAAATTGCCTTTGGTGAGTTGGATTGTATGCCTAAATCATTCTGGTCGGTTGTCTCGATGTTTGGCATTGTGTAGAACTCTCTCTAGTCACTTGAGATGTTGTTGGCTAAAACTGAAAGCTCATGTGCTACCTATATTGGAAATATTTATAAATACGCCCATGGAAACTGTAAACTCTAAAATGTGTTTTTAAACACACGTGAGTAAAAGGGCAAGAGCAATGAACTGCTAAAATACTCCTCGAAGAGTATAGAAAAGGTCCAAAAAGCAAATGTTACTCAAAAGTTATATCTATTATTGCTGACCTTATATGTATAAACATGCCCCGGATGCAAGCTGCAATTAGTTGTGCCTCTTAGCACATGTGAAATCCAAGGGGTTATGTAGGCCAAAAAAGCCATGAAATGAAATGAATGATCCTAATGAACCTGGATCAACTTTATGTAGACATGATGCCTAAGTTGAATAAACACTCTCTAAACAACTTATCCATTTGTGAGGCATAGCCCTTCCCTTTGTTATTTTGTCCAGCACATAGTGTAGTTCCCCTTCTCCCTGTCCAAAGTGTCATTTAGTTGAGTTTGGTCAAGTCACCCCTTTTAGCCTAGCCTTGTTCTTAGCCTTCATCCTTAGCTAGCAGTTTGGCCATGTCCAATGGTGAGTCTGTGATTAAAGCTGTTGTGCAAGACACAAATAACATTGAAAATATATACATGATAAATGCCACTGAATGATGTTTATACTTTAAGTTTAGTTGTGAATATGATCTAAAGGAACATGTCTTAGTCTTTGTCATAATCTTGTCTTTGGTTATATTTTGACCTAGTCAAACATAGTTTGACCATGGTCATTATTGGGATCCGTGATGATGTGGACCATGTATGCTTATGAATGATGATTGATGGTCCCACATACTCTTATTGATGACTCCATATGGTGGACATATGATTCAGATGATGATTGATGCAGTTCAGCAGTTTTATTATTATTTCCAGATCATCAGATTATACACTATCTGGATATGGTGGACCTTATTGTTGACCCCTCAGGCTAACCCATGTTGTATGAGTATACATTTCTAGTAGATTTGGGTATTCTGGATCCATTGAGACACTTTTTCTTTAGTTTTGGGCACTTTTGACAGTGATAGATGCATTTTTCCACCCGTTGACCAGTTTTGGGCATGTTTCCCCAGCCTGTTCAGCAGAAGCATTAGAGGCCAGTTTCACCTAGGGTATTGGCTGGAGGGGGTGGTATAGCCACTTGTTTTTACCATTATACCCCCCTTCCAGACAGTTTGGTGGGATCAGTTTGACAACGCAGGCACTCTGGGTGTCAATTTGGGCAGCTTTAGGGTTTTCCGGAGGATTAAAAAATGGAATAAAAGGGTCACTGAGGAATTCGATTTGGGAAATTGAGGCAAATTTTTGGCATTTGGTCTTCAAAGAGGTCTTCCAAGGTGAACCCCCCATCTTCCAGTCAGTTGGCATCAGTCAGTGGGGCCCACAGTGGCCACAAGAGGCCTTTTACTGCATGTCTCTCACAGATTTTGAGGATAGGATTTGATCATTTGTATTATTTAAACATATTATTTTATATTATTGTGCCATTGGGATGAGCTAGTAAGGATTGATGCCTCCTAGGCCCACCATGAGCTTCTTGAGTCATGTCCATGTCATATGATGAGGTAGGCCCATGTATTTTAGCCCCCTCTTAGGGATGACATCACCCTCTTTAGTCTTTTTGAGGGATGACGTCACCCTCATTTTGAGTGATCCATGTGATTTTATGTTAGGCTCATCTTAGCCAATGATTATGTTGTGAGATCTTTTAATCTCAACCACTCATTTCAAAAAGTGGTTTTGAGGTCTAGGGTTTTAGTCTTTATTATCCTATATAAGGAGGAGACCCCCTCATTGTAAAATTTATCTAGAGATTTTTGGCTCTTGGCTATTGGAATAAAAATACTTTCTTTGGCATCTTGGATCTTGGAGTTGGAATGCTTGTGGTGATTGTAAATGCTTCTTCCTCTCCACTGACAAATATTGGTGGCCATCTTGGATTTTAGTTTCAACTAACATTTTTTGTAGGCAAAGAAGACGATTTTGAGGAGTGCGAATTGGTGGGGAGGCGTACCCTTCAAGTTTCAAGAGGATGTTTTGGGTGACAGGGAGTTGTTTTGTCTTTATACCAACAATTTCATGTTGTTCATCTCTTTGTTTGCATCCACTTCCATTCTTGTTTATTGATTGATCTTTGTGTCCTTGATTGACAGGAATAGGGAGGTCGTTTTGGTTGGAGGCAAAACATTGGCAAGAAGGGCTTCATCAAGTTTGGCATTTGATCTTTGTGGGAAGTAATCCTCGTCACAAGCCTCTTCCATCTTCATCTTCCATGTATGTTCCATGAGGTAAGATATTTTTCTATCCTATCCATGTACTCTCTTAGATCTCAAAACCCTCATTTTTCTATTTTTCTAGATCTACTTGGATCTAGCAAGCTTTTGGGGAAAATATTGAAAACTCACCTCTATAGCATCCATGACAATTCGGATCTATAGTTTGGTGTGGATTGGCCTCCATTTGACCCATTTCCCAAAGCACATTGGCCTCTCTAAGGGAATTCGCATTCCTTGAGGGAGGGCATTTGCTAGGTTCTAGTACGTGGGTAAGTGAGATCCCACTTGATTTGGATATATCTACCTTGATAACCTACCCCTAGTGCTTTACCTCTTTGATTTTTGCCTTGTGGGCCCCATTCCTCATTTTGAGGGTTGAGCCCCACTTGGGTCATTGGGTGATGCATTTTCAACCTTCGATCTATGGAGATCTAGCCTATATTTGGGCATTCCCTTTCAAACCCACCTTGATAATTGTCTTAACTACCCTGATCTACATTTTGGTGATGTTTTGACTCCATTTGCCCCCTCAATTCAAGGCACTAGTCTCCCTTGGGTAAATCGCACTCCTTGGGCTAGTGGTCTTTTGGCTAGATCCCATATGTGGGTGTTGCATATCTTGTCTTAGATCCATAGATCTACCTCATCTCATCCACTTAGTGCCATCTCACCCCTAATCCAACCTTGTGGCCTCCATTTGGACCATTTTCCATATTTTAAGGAGTGGGCCCCACTTGTGTCTTTACATGATACTAGATCTAATTCAATTGAGCTTCAATAAGTGGCCTTAGTCATTCATTGGTTGAAACACTTGTCACATCCTAAGCCTCTTCAACCACACTTAAACTCTTGGGTTCACTTAATCTAACTCACGCATTGGTTTCCGTAACCTAACTTACACATTTTCCTAGGAACCTTTGTGTCAGCTAGTCTTCATTGATTAGCTAGAGTCTCCCCCTTGGTCTTGATACGTCATGATCTAAAGTGAAGAGTGCCTCGGTTATCGTGACACCCAGCTTGCATTGGGAACCGTTGCACTTCTTGGGTCATCTCTTTAGTTGTCCATCTCCTCTACCATCCCGGATGGGATACATTTAGGGACAACTACAAATTGTGTGATAACAGGTTATTTATCAATGATGTCACATAGTAGGGTCACATAGCTGTTGATGTATATGTAACTTCGGAATGTATTTCATATATGTATTTCATATATATTTATTGTACCCTTATAAGAGATGTGTTATTCCTCTATAAGGAAGTGTCGTCATGTGGATTGACAAGTGTCGCAAGTGTGTGTACTTGCCGATGGGTTATTAGACCACCATGTGTGGGGTCGACCCTAAAATATATATTATATTGTGGATGTGTCTAGATAGACAAGTCGGCCCCATAAGGTCACTGGGCAAACAGGTTAAGTATAAACAGAGATCGAGAGATCTCTATTTGGATTATTCGGAAAGACACACTTCTCTCACTCAGAAAGTGGCGCACTAGTGAGGAGGAGGATCATCTGCTCTAGGAGACTATCTCAAGTGTATTTTGGTTGTACTTTGGTTGAGCCATTGCTCTCTCTATCTCTGAGGAAGTTGTGGGATTTTTCACCTTAGGGTTTTCCCCACGGAAACTCTGTCTCTTGTCTCTCATGCTTTTGATTCTTGTGATGCTTGTCATGCTTATTGTGATTGTTATGCATTGATATACTGTATATGTTATTCTCTCAGTAAAGATCCAAGAGTATTGTGAATTAATGCTCAAATTTTAACATGGTATCAGAGCTAACCTGAGAAGAAGACATTTTGCAATGACAAAAACTTGAGTTTCTTGTTTATTGGGTTTCTCTACACAGTTTTTGGAAAAGAAGTATAGTAGATTGACTCTACTCATCAAGGAGAATCTATCTGTCCAATCAGAATTCAATTCTGAGTATTTTCAGATTTTGCCCTAAAAATTAGGGTTTCCACAAAAATAGGAATTTCTGAAATTTGAAGCCATATCTGGAAGCTCCTTGCAAAAATCGAAGTTTAGAGCTTTGGATCGAGATTTTTGGCTGGGTAGATCTCCGGGAAACTCAAACCCTAATTCAGGGCTCTCCCAGTGAACCCGGGAGGACAAAAAGGCAAATCTGAAGGGTAAAGCTTTGCTGATCTCAAATTCTGAATACACCAGACTGATCAGCTCATCAAGGCGCATCTTTCTATCCTTTCAGAAAGTTGAAATTCACATTTTGAATTTTTAGGGTTTTTCCGACAAACCCTAATCCGGGACTAGATCCAGTTTTCAACATTTCAAGTGGTAAGACCTAAATCTTTTCTATTTCATTTGAAGTATTCTTTAAGATGTCTCACCACACCAAGCTTGAGGATAAGCTTGAAGGGGCTGATAACTTCCGAGCTTGGAAGTATAGGATTGGGTTAATCTTGGAAGAGAATGAGTTGGACTCATATATAAAAGAAGACATCCCTATCCCAAAGGATGAAGAGGCTAAGGTATTATTGCATAAGAAGAACTTGGTCAAGGCAAAGAGAATCATTGTTGATTCTATCAAAGACCATCTCATACCCTATGTGTCTTCTCTAAAGACACCCAAGGCTATGTTTGACTCTTTGACCAAGCTATTTGAAGGAAAGAACATAAATCGGAAGATGACCCTACGAAATCAATTGAAAGGGGTCAAGATGTCGAATGGAGAAACCATTCAATCCTATTTTTCCAAGGTCTCTCAGATCAAGGAACAACTTGAAGCTGTAGATGAAATGGTGGAGAATGGTGAAATTGTTATGACTACTTTGAATGGCCTACCTAGGTCATGGGACTCTTTTATCCAGGGGATCTGTGCCAGAAAAAAGTTAATCTCCTTCAGCAGATTATGGGAGGAATGTTCTCAAGAAGAAGCAAGGCTTGTGGCAAGAGAAGAGAAGATGGAAAATGAAGATCAAGCTCTCACAGCTCACACTAAGAAGGGCAAGTTCAAGAGGGAGCCATCCCATCACAAGAAGAAATCTTCTCATCATTTTCACAAAGACAAGAAAGATATGTGTTTCACTTGTAATGAGAAGGGTCACTTTGCTTCAAAATGTCCCAAGAACAAAAGGGACAAACACAACAACAACAACTCCATCAAGAAGAATAAGGGTAACAAAAGAAGGTACCATGCTCATGCTGCCGAAGATGATGAACCTCCAAAGAAGAAGACTAGGGTAGAAAGTGATGATAGTAATGATGACTCATCAAGTGAAGAAGAGTATGCTCTAATCTCTGCTCTCACAGGTACTATCTCCCATGGTTGTAATGATTGGTTAATTGACAGTGGGGCTTCCAAACACATGACTGGGTTTAAAGAATCCTTTGTAAATCTGTCTGAACATGTATCACCCCATAAGGTGAAACTTGGGGATGATTATCAATATCCCATCAAAGGAAGTGGTGAAGCCTGCTACAACCTAGATTCTGGAAAATCTTTGAAGATGAAAGAAGTCCTTTATGTACCTGGGCTCAAGAAGAACTTACTCTCCATCTCTGCATTGGATACAAAAGGTATGAGGGTTGCATTAGTGGATGGCCAAGTCCTAATGTGGCCAAAGGGAAAGACCATAGATGATGCAGTTGTGATTGGAGAGCAAGAGGGAGGTTTGTATAAATTAAAAGGACAACCTGAACATGTCATGGTGCATGAATCCATGGAGCCAAGTGAACTTTGGCATAGAAGACTTGCTCATATGCACTATAGGGCACTTTCAATTGCAAGCAAGGCTGTAGAGGGTCTTCCTGAAATCAAGACCAAACATGAAGGTGTTTGCAAAGGATGTGCAAAAGGTAAGAATATTAAGAAGACTTTCCCAAACAGTGAAAGCAAGGCAAAAGATATCATGGAAATCATCCACTCATATGTATGTGGTCCTATGTCATCCAGTTCTCTAAGTGGGTATGTTTACTATGTCTCATTTATTGATGACTTCTCCAGGAAGACTTGAGTATACTTCTTGAAAAACAAAGATGAGGTGTTTGATAAGTTCAAGGAATTCAAAACCTTGATGGAGAATCAAACTGACAAAAAGATCAAAACATTCAGATCCGACAATGGTGGAGAATTCACCTCAGGTGACTTCAAGAAGCTTTGCAGTGATTCAGGGATTAAGAGGGAGTTGACTGCTCCTTATAATCCTCAACAGAATGGAGTTGCAGAAAGGAAGAACAGAACAATGATGGAAGCAGCAAGGGCAATGTTGCATGACTAGGATCTATCTATGCATTTATGGGCAGAAGCAGCTAGAACAGCTGTATATGTGCAGAACAGAACACCCCACAAGATATTGGACAACAAGACACCAGAAGAGGTCTTTTCTGGTAAGAAACCTGAAGTCAGCCATCTTAGAATATTTGGTTGTCCAGTATACACTCATGTCCGAAAGGAAAAGAGGTACAAACTAGATCCTTCAGGAAATAAGGGTATCTTTGTGGGTTACAGTGAAAGCTCGAAGGCTTACAAAATATACTTTCCAGGGTTCAAGAAGATTGATGTCAGCAGGGATGTAACATTTGATGAAAACTCAGCATTCATCAAATCAAGGAAGGCACCTATCGAAGTTTATGAAGAATCTAAGGAAACTAGATTTCAAGACACTACCATGACTGAAGCAATTCCAAAAGTTGTTCGTGAGTTTGAAGATCTGCAAGAACCTGTAGATCCACCCTGTGAGAATAACTCTCACAAGAGGAAACCTACATGGGCTAGAGAGCTCATTCAAGATGCAGAAAGATTTGGCATTCTAGAAGAAGAACACAGAGCAAAGAAGAGAACCAGATCACATACCATCTATGTTGCTTTACTCTGTGACATTATGAACAAAGAACCTTCTAGTTATGAAGAAGTAGCGGAAAAGAAAGAATGGAAGGATGACATGGTTGAGGAATACCAATCAATAATGAAGAATGATGTTTGGGATGTTGTCCCAAGACCTAAAGAGAAGTTTGTTGTGACTTCCAAATGGATCTACAAAATCAAGCATGCTGCAGATGGCAGTATAGAGAAATACAAAGCAAGATTCGTAGCTCATGGCTTCTCTCAGAAAGAGGGAATAGATTATGAAGAAACTTTTGCACCTGTAGCCAGGTATACTTCCATCAGAACAATACTTGCCCTGGCTGCAGCAATGAAATGGAAAATACACCAGCTGGATGTCAAGACTGCTTTCTTGAATGGTATAGTTGAAGAGGAAGTATACGTGGAGCAGCCACTCGGTTTTGAAATACACGACAATGAGTCATATGTGTGCAGATTGAAGAAAGCCTTGTATGGGTTGAAGCAAGCTCCCAGAACTTGGTATGGTAGGATGGACAGTTTCCTATCTAGCTTGGGCTTTACCAAGAGTAAAACAGATTCCAACCTCTACTACAAGGTTGAGGAAGGGAATCCTGTGATTCTACTCCTGTATGTGGATGACTTATTTGCAACAGAAGATGACAGATTGATTGCAGATACTAAGAGGAAGCTTGCTGCTGAGTTCGATATGAAAGATTTGGGAATGATGCATTATTTCCTAGGTATGGAGGTGTGGCAGAATTCAGGTGGGATTTTCCTTGGTCAAGGGAAGTACACAGTAGATATTTTGAAGAGATTTGGGATGATGGATTGCAAGGCCATGGCCACACCCATGGCATCGAATCTAAAGCTTCTATGTGATGCTTCATCTGAGCCGGTTGATGTCTCTATGTATCGTGAGATGATTTGGTCCTTGATGTACCTGACGAACACGAGACCAGATATTTGCTTTGCAGTGAACACATTGAGCCAGTTCCTGACGGATCCGAGGAGTGTTCATCTGGTTGCTGTAAAGCATGTTCTGAGGTACCTGAAGGGTACATTGGATTATGGGCTCAAGTATGAAGCGAATCAAAAGTTTAACTTGCAGGGTTATGTTGATTCAGATTGGGCTGGCAGTGCTGCAGATAGGAAGAGCACATCTGGGTGCTACTTCAGTATGGGATCAGGTGTGATCTCTTGGTTCAACAGGAAGCAGTCCTGCGTAGCACTGAGGCAGAGAATGTTGCAGCTTGTTCAGCTAGGTGTGAGGCAGTATGGCTACGGAAGCTACTGTCTGAGTTATTTGATCTCCCATTGGATGCTACTGGTATATTCTGCGATAACCAGAGTTGTGTGAAGCTGTCTGAGAACCCAGTGTTTCATGACAGGTCGAAACACATAGAGATCAAATATCACTATATCAGGGATATGGTGCAGAGAGGAGCAGTAAAGCTCCTGTATGTTGCAACGGACGAGCAGATTGCAGATGTGCTGACGAAGCCACTAGCCAGGGTGAAGTTCGAGTACTTCAGGGAGAGGCTTGGTGTTCTTCAAATCGACGACACTTCGAGGAAGAAGTGATGGACACATTTGCTGAAGCCATCCCAAGCATGTTGGAAGGAGGATCCTTCACATGGCTGTGGAGGTAAGCGCTGGATGATGAGTATCAGGACGATGCTCCAGTTACTGCTTTGTATATGCATCATGTTGGATGCTAGATATGATCAGTTGGATCATTTATATTTGTATGTATGTACGCATCGTGTTGATGCTGGATATGATCAGTTGGATCATTTATATTTGTATGTATGTACGCATCGTGTTGATGCTGGATATGATCAGTTGGATCATTTATATTTGTATGTATGTACGCATTGTGTTGATGCTAGATATGATCAGTTGGATCATTTATATGTATGTATGCATCATGTTGGATGCTGGATATGATAGATTGGATCATTTGTATGTATTTGTATATGCATCATGTTGGATGCTTGGACCATGTATCTGTATCAGGTGGATACATTGTATGATCAGGTAGATCATGTATGTTGATATGTATCATGTATTTGTATTTGTATCAGGTGGATACACTGTATGATCAGGTGGATCATGTATGATTATATGTATCAGGTAGATACTTGGTGTGCATTAGGTGGATGCATTGTATGATCAGGTTGATCATGATGATGGTTTTCAAGATGTTGCTCCAGATGATATGTACCAGGATGGTACAAGTGATGATGATCAGTATGATCATGGGCATCAAGATGATGCCTCGTGCGATGATGATCCGTTGGATCATGAGTATCAGGTTCATACTTGGAGGTCAGAGATGATATGTGGCAGGTTGTGCAAATAGCATGTAATCAGTCCTCGGAGATCTTGTCGGTCGTGTTGCGGCACATAAATGTTTCTGGGGTACTCTTTCCGGTATTGCTATGTAGTATGTAATCAGTCCTCAGATATCCGATAGGCTGAGTTCTGTGCTCGTAATCAGTCCTGGGATGAGGTATTACTACGGAGACATGTATTCAGTCCTGGAGATCCGAGAGGTTGAGCTGTGTGCTCGTAATTAGTCCTGGGATGCTCTTTAGAGATCTTGCTGGTCGTGCTGCGGCACATAAATGTTCCTAGGATGCTCTTTAAAGGTTTTGTCTATCCACATGTAATTAGTCCTGGAGATCCAAGAGGTTGAGCTGTATGCTCGTAATAAGTCTTGGGATGCTCTTTAGAGATCTTGCCGGTCATGCTGCGGCACATAAATGTTCCTGGGATGCTCTTTAAAGGTATTGTGGAGGAGATACATGTAATCAGTCCTGGGAGATCTTACCGGTCGTGCTTAGGCACTTAAATGTTCCTGGGATACTCTTTCTGGTATTGCATCCGCACATAAAATTAGTCCTGAGAGGCCACCTCTATCAGACCGTTCGCACTGATGATGAAGACCTGCAGGTGGTGGGCCTACATCCAGTATGAAAAAGGACTGGCTCTGTAGAACTTCCTATGACGACTAGAGTCAGAGATTGGTTGAGATAGTAGCAGCAGTGACGATGATGATGACGATGATCCCGATAAGAAGACTTGTCTAGCAGAACTGTGTCGAGAAATACCTTCCTAGTTAAGAGGGAGTGTTGATATATATGTAACTTCGGAATGTATTTCATATATATTTATTGTACCCTTATAAGAGATGTGTTATTCCTCTATAAAGAAGTGTCTTCATGTGGATTGACAAGTGTCACAAGTGTGTGTACTTGCCGATGGGTTATTAGACCACCATGTGTGGGGTCAGCCCTAAAATATATATTATATTGTGGATGTATCTAGATAGACAAGTCGGCCCCATAAGGTCATTGGGCAAACAGGTTAAGTATAAATAGAGATCGAGAGATCTCTATTTGGATTATTCGGAAAGACACACTTCTCTCACTCAGAAATTGGCGCACTAGTGAGGAGGAGGATCATCTGCTCTAGGAGACTATCTCAAGTGTATTTTGGTTGTACTTTGGTTGAGCCATTGCTCTCTCTATCTCTGAGGAAGTTGTGGGGTTTTTCACCTTAGGGTTTTCCCCACGGAAACTCTGTGTCTCTTGTCTCTCATGCTTTTGATTCTTGTGATGCTTGTCATGCTTATTGTGATTGTTATGCATTGATATACTGTATATGTTATTCTCTCAGTAAAGATCCAAGAGTATTGTGAATTAATGCTCAAATTTTAACAATAGCTGGAGTATGGTCTGGGTCTCTTGCTTTCTCTATGTATCCCATCTGGAGCACCATACTTCTATGCATCTTGTATTGCTTCATGTGCCCATGTTGGTCTTCTCTTGTGGGAGTTATTCTCACGAGGTGGATCTACAGTTTCTTGTGGTTCTGTCATGCCATGGTCTTGGTGATCTTCTTGAATTGTCTCTTCCATAACTATGTCTCTCATTCTGGGAACTTCAGGTTCTTTTGTTTCTTCAATAGGTAATTTTCTTGATTTTTTGTATGCTGAATCTTCATCAAAAGTTATGTCTCTGTTGATCTCGATCTTCTTGAATCCTGGGAAGTATATTCGGTAAGCTTTTGATGTGTCACTGTATCCCACAAATATTCCCTTCTTTCCTAAAGGATCTAGTTTTGTTATCTTTTCCTTCGAGATGTGTATGTACACAAGGCAGCCAAATATTCTCGAGATGGCTGACTTCTAGTTTCTTTCCTGAGAAAGCATCTTCGGGAGTCTTGTTGTTCAATACATGGTGAGGTGTGCGGTTTTGTACATACACAGATGTCCTTGCTACTTCTACCCATAAGTGCATCAGAAGATCTTGATCATGTATCATTTCCTTCACTGCTTCCATTATTGATTTATTCTTACATTCTGCACCACCATTTTGTTGAGGATTGTAAGGAGCGGTCAACTCCCTCTTGATCCTGGATTCCCTGCAAAGTTCCTTGAATTCTTTTGAGGTGAATTCTCTACCATTGTCTGATCGTAAAGTCTTGATCTTCCTTTCAGTATGGTTTTCAACCAAGGCTTTGAATTCCTTGAATTTGTTGAATACTTCATCTTTGTCTTTCAAGAAATATATCCATGTCTTATGAGAAAAGTCATCTATGAAGGAAACATAGTATACATACCCACTTAATGAGCTGGAAGACATGGGACGACACACATCTGAGTGGACTATCTCCAATATTCTTTTTTCCTTGCTTTCACTGCTAGGAAATGTCTTCTTCACATTCTTCCCTTGTGCACATCCCTTGCAAATGCCTTCATGCTTTGTTTGGATTTCTAGTAGACCTGAAACTGCTTTGCTTGCAATTGGTAGTGCTCTATAGTGTACATGTGGAAGCCTTCTGTGCCATAATTCACTTAGTTCCATGGAGTCATGGACCAATGCTTGTTCTGGTTGAGCTTTCAACTTGTACAAGCCTCCCTCTTGCTCTCCAATTATTGTTGCATCATTTAATGTCTTTCCTTTTGTCCATATTAGAACTTGGCCATCAACAAATGCAACCCGCATTCCTTTAGGATCTAATGCTGAGATGGAGAGAAGATTTTTCTTCAAACTTGGTACATAGAGAACATCTTTAATCTTTAATGCTTTGCCGAAATCTAGCTTGTAGGATGCTTCTCCACTTCCTTTGATGGGATATTGATAATCATCCCCAAGTTTCACCTTGTGGGGTGACTCATGTTCTGGTAGGTTGATGAAAGATTCTTTGTATCCCGTTATGTGTTTGGATGCTCCACTATCTACAAGCCAATCATTGCTTCCATGGGTGATGGTACCTGTGAGTGCTGAGATTAAAACATATTCTTCATCACTTGAATAATCATCTCTTTCTTCTCTGGTTCTTTTCCTTGTTGGTTCATCATCTTCAACAGTGTGAGCATGATGCCTCTTCTTGTTGGTTCTTCTAGAGGAACCTTGATTCCTGGGACAATTTCTTGAATAATGTCCATTCTCATCACATGTGGAACATCTGATACTGGAGAGATCTCTTCTAGGTCCATGATTCCTATTGGGCCTTTTGGTCCTCGTGTGATGATGGTTCTCCCTCTTGTTATGATTCTTCTCAGTATGAGCAGTTAGAGCTTAGTCATCATTAGCTCCCATCTTCTCTCCCCTTGCTACCAGTCGAGCTTCTTCTTGGGTGCATTCTTCTCATAATCTGTTGAATGTGATTAGCTTCTTCCTGGCACATATTCCTTGAATGAATGAGTCTCGTGATCTTGGGAGACCATTCAAAGTAGTCATTGCAATTTCTCCCTCGTCAACATTGTCTTCAATAGCTTCAAGTTGTTCCTTGATCTGAGAGACCCTTGTGAAGTAAGATTGTATAGTCTCTGGGTGTTGGATCTTCACATTCTTGAGTTGGTTCCTTAGCGTCATTTTCTGATTGATGTTCTTCCCTTCGTATATCTTCGTCAAAGCATCGAACATCTCCTTGGGAGTCTTCAAGGATGATACATGAGGGATGAGGTGATCTTTTGTGGAGTTTGCAATAATCCTTTTGGCCTTGACCATGTTCTTCTTGTGGATTGCCTTTGCGTTTCTCCCTCTGGTTTTGGAACCTCCTCATTGACATACTTGTCCAAGTCATTCTTTTCTAGGACAAGAGAGATTCTATATTTCCATGCCCGGAAGTTATCAACTCCCTCAAGCTTATCCTCAAGCTTGGTATGATTTGTCATTTTGAAATGAGAACCTCAAATGGAAATAGCAAGGAATTAGATCTTACCAATTTGAGATGCCCAACCTGGTTTTGTTGATGTATTTGTAACTTCGGAATATATTCTTCTATGTATTACATTTGTACTTTATTGTATCCCCAACGGAGATGTATTATTCCTCCGATTAGAAGTGTCGTCATGTGTACTTGCATGTGTCGCAAGTTATATTGTAAGTGTTGTAACTTATACTTGATGGGTTATTAGACCACCTTGATGGGGTCGGCCCTATATGAGTCATGTGGGTCAAAGGGTTATTAGACCACCCTAGTAGGGGTCGGCCCAGTCAGCATTATGTTAAGTGGTTAAGTTGAGGCCGACCTAGTTGAGTAAAGGTCAAGTCAAGTTAGTGTATAAATAGAGAGTGTGTCTCTCTCATTTTACACATTCTATTTGTTCACTCACTTCGCATTAGTGAGAGAGGAGGAGTGCACACTAGTGGAGGAGGATTATGCTACTGCTATCATCTATCTCTTCGGTTTGATCATGGTGATCCTTGTATTGATGCTTATTCTATCTCTGAGGAAGTTGCGGGGTTTTTCACCTTCTTGGTTTTCCCCCGTGAAATGTTTTGTGTCTCTTGTCTCTTGTCTTTTATGCTTGATATGCTGTACATGCTATTCGTTCAGTTAAGATCCTAGATCAGAATGTATTTAATTATGAAAAACTAACATGGTATCAGAGCTAGACTGAAGGAAGGCATGCTATGGCATTTATGAGACTTGTTGCACTTGAGACAAATTGTAAGCTAGGGCTTGATATATCAAAAACCAGTCATCATGGCACTTTCGCTATAAATCCATTGGCGAAGGTTCAGGATCTGAAACCTTTACAGGTCGTAGACAACATCCCCATGTACCTTGTGTCAGAAGCACACCTTATAATTCGCTGTACTTTGTGAGTTATGATCAGTACAATCTAAGGTTTCTACCTCTTCCAGATCTCTATCATAAACAGATGACCTAGGAAAAAATGTCATAACTTGGGCTAGGAAGCTCCAAATGAAATTTCGTAAAAAGTGACAGGTAGGGCACGGACTCTAGTTTCTCTGCTAAGTTTTCCAGAGGCCGAAGTTGAACCAATGACACGTGGCATGCCATACAAGTTCGCTCTCCTTTTTTATCCCATAAACAAATCACGTTGCGACACTTGGCATAACTCTCTCTCAGAGAATCCAATTGAGGTCAGACCTGTGGGGTTGGAAAGATGACAGGTAAGGCTTCGACGGGTCAGGCTTTAACAGGTCGAAGTTTCAGACCCTGTAGATTCATAATTTCGGAGTTGCACCAGAAACAATCAGGTACATATTTATGTCCAAACAGAATTGATTTCTGAGCACCTTCATTTTTGGATCGTCATTGCTGTGGGAAATTAGGGTTTCGGAGAAAGTTGAAATTCTTGGAATCGGAGACCATGGCTGAATGCTCCTCATCAAAATTGAAATTTAGAGACCAAGATCAAATTTTTTGGTTGGGCAGAAGGCCGGGCTTGATCAAACCCTAGTTCGGGATTTTGATCGGGAAGGTGGAAAATTAGGGCTTCTGCAAAAGTTGGAATTTTTGAAATCTGTGACCGCGGATGGAAACTCCTCAGAAAAATCGAAGTTTAGAGCTTTAGATCAAACCTTTTGGATGGGAAGAAGACTGGGCTTTATCAAACCCTAGTTCAGGGTTATGTCAAGTGAATCCGTAAGTTTCAAAGGCAATTTTGAGGGGTCAAATTTTGCAGTTTTCAAAATTGAAGTATACCAGCTTGATCAGCTCAACAAGGCACATATTTCCATCCATTCAAAAGTCTGAACTTCCAAATTTAAATTTTTAGGGTTTCTCTGACAAACCCTAATCCGGCTCCAGATCGAGTCTCAGCAAATCAAAGTGGATTGGGTTAATCCTAGAAGAAGATGATTTGGTCACCTGCATAAATGAAGAAGTTCCATTTCCAGAGGGAGATGAAGCTAAGGCCTTACATGAGAAGGCTACAAGCAATCCCGTCAGGTATGACTTGAAGAGATACAGGTACGTTTTGAAATTTGTTCATAATTGAGGTTATGATATGTTTGTCTTCATATTATTGAGGTTAGTACAATCTTGATTATTTTTAGAATTGTCTTATCACCCTAGTAGAAGTATGAATGCATGTGAATGATAGAAGACATTCATTGATTAGGGTTATATGATTGTACTAATGCACTGTGGTATTATATGAGGATGATGTTGTCTGCTAACATGAAAGGTACAAATCAAGTTCTAGATCAAGAACATATGACCATGGTGACATGAAGACAAAGACTCATGGATCACATAGAAGCTCTACTTACGAGGTATGTATATTTTGGTTCTACAATGGTTAACTTATGAGTTATGTAGGTTACTAGCATAAGTCATCAAAGAAAACAAGAAGACATTGTTCAGGTATGTTAGACATAACTATCTAACATGATAATCCAAGTATGTTTTTCCTATATCAAGTTAGAACCCTACCTTGTGTTAGGATCTCTTATATAAGTATATCTTCGTATGATTGATGATTGTTCATGAAGTTATAAGTTTGAGTAATCATAGGATTATGCATATTATGTTTCTTACTTTGATTAATTATATGACTAACCAAAAGAGTCCTATGGTCAAATAAGAATATGCATGAGTAATAGAAGTCCTCCCTAAAACCTTAAATACTAATACTTATGAGAAATTACCTGTGTGTGAAATGATTATGACCATACATATTTAATATTATTTAGAATCATAATGTTTTGATAGTATTGAGATTATATTAATGGATGTATGATTATGTATGAGATCTTGAGGATGACACTAGTGCACACTTAAGCGTGCATAGTGGTCCAAAATGAATATAAGTTCAAGGATAGGGAATTCAGGAAGCAAAGATCAAGAGGGAGCACACTCCAATAGTTCCTGCAAGGAAGCAAAGATCAAGAGGGAGTCAACCCAACAACCAAACAAAGATAAGTATTTGAATTGTCATTTATTATATATATGATTATTTAAATGATGTTGTCCAGTCATATACATACTTATGTTCCTAGATTTAGGATATATATTATGCATATTAGAAAAGTTGCATTAATGAACAAAATACTACT
Source organism: Larix kaempferi (assembly GCA_027924585.1). Taxonomy (NCBI): domain Eukaryota; kingdom Viridiplantae; phylum Streptophyta; class Pinopsida; order Pinales; family Pinaceae; genus Larix; species Larix kaempferi. The sequence continues at coordinate 20,178,464 of BSBM01000580.1, read as the reverse complement.
AATATGCAAGTAATGGGTAAGTGGCCTATGGTATTGTACAACATTCCATTGCTACTTATATAGAATGAAACCTCTTTGCTGACATGTTGGGAGTTGTGCACACTCTTAACAATGTTTTGGTAGAGATGGAAGGCATCTAGAAAGTTACGGGATATGGATAAATGTTGTATTGAAGCATTGGCTAAGACAAGTGCATGACTGTATGACATATATTCTTATGTGTAAGATTTTGTTATGAAAACTATGAGAAGTTTCTAATCATGCAATTGAATTTGACATGTAGGAAAGATCGTGTACAATCACCTACAAAGAAGGACTACAACATTTGTTCAAGCAACGAAGTTTAAAGAAATATATCTATTGAAGAAACTGAAGTTCCCAGGATTCGGGATGCAGTAATGGAAGAAAGCCATGATCAAGGAATATCAGTCGATCATGAAGAATGATGTTTGGGATGTGGTCCCAAGACCTGAAGGGAAGTCTGTTGTGACTTCCAAGTGGATCTACAAGATCAAGCATACTGCAGATGGCAGCATAGAAAAGTACAAAGCGAGATTTGTAGCTCGTGGCTTCTCCCAGAAAGAGGGAATAAACTATGAAGAGACTTTTGCTCCTGTAGCCATATACACTTCTATCAGAACAATACTTGCTCTGGTTGCAGTGATGAAATGGAAGATACACCAGATGGATGTCAAGACAACTTTCTTGAATGGTGTAGTCGAAGAGGAAGTGTATGTGGAGCAACCACTTGGTTTTGAGACACATGACAGGGAGTCATATGTCTGCAGATTGGAGAAAGCCTTGTATGGCTTGAAGCAAGCTCCTAGGACTTGGTATGGTAGGATGGACAGTTTCCTATCCAGTTTGGGCTTTACTAAGAGTAAAGCAGATTCCAACCTTTACTACAAGGTTGATGAAGGCAATCCTGTGATACTACTTCTATATGTGGATGACCTGTTTGTTACAGGTAAGGATGGATTGATTGCCGATACCAAGAGGAAGCTTGCTGCCGAGTTCGAGATGAAAGACTTGGGGATGATGCACTATTTTCTAGGCATGGAGGTGTGGCAGAGTGCAGATGGGATATTCCTTGGACAAGGGAAGCATGTAGTAGAGATCCTGAAGAGGTTTGGGATGATGGACTGCAAGGCCATGGCCACACCTATGGCATCGAACATGAAGCTTCTATGTGGTGCTTCATCTGAGCCGATTGATGTCACGATGTATCGTCAGATGATTGGGTCCTTGATGTACCTGACGAATACGAGACCAGATATTTTCTTTGCGGTGAACACATTGAGCCAGTTCCTGACGGATCCCAGAGGTGTTCACCTGGTTACTATAAAGCATATTTTGAGGTACCTGAAGGGTATGGTTAATTATGGGCTCAAGTATGATGCGAATCAAAAGCTTAACCTGCAGGGTTATGTTGACTGAGATTGGGCAGGCAGTGCTGCAGATAGGAAGAGCACTTCTGGGTGCTGCTTCAGTATGGGATCAGGTGTGATCTCTTGGTTTAGCAGGAAACAATCTTGCGTAGCACTGAGTACAACCGAAGCAAAGTATGTTGCAGCTTGTTCGGCTAGTTGTGAAGCAGTATGGCTGAGGAAGCTACTGTCTGAGTTATTTGATCTCCCGTTGGATGCTACTGGTATCTTTTGTGACAAACAGAGTTGTGTGAAGCTGTCTGAGAACCTAGTGTTCCATGACAGGTCGAAGCACATTGAGATCAAATATCATTATATCAATGATATGGTGCAGCGAGGAGTAGTGAAGCTCCTGTATGTTTGTTGGCAGGAAAAAACCCTCTCAATTTTTTCTGCTCTATTGAATAAAATTGATTAGTTTCCTTCTGTAATTTATCATAAAATTATTGAGAAGTGCCTTCAGAATCTCTGATTCTGAAGTTACTCTTAAATAGAAGGTATTGATGATTAAAATAAAGTTGAGGAAATAATTTCAAATCAAGCTCGTTATTTTTACAAATTGATTATTCTAGCAGTTGTTAAAATATGATCAATCTTTAGTATTATTTCAGGTGGTTTTATTTATGCTCTGCTAGGTTTTATTAATTATTAACATTGCTTGAATTTGATTCTATCATTCCTTCTTTCATTTTTGTTATTTCATTTCTTCTAAGATATGATTTCCTAGGATTAAGTATATGATAATATATATACTTAGGGTTGATTAACGTTGTTGCAAAAATATGTTAACCCTTAGTACATATTTATATTATTCTTGCCATATGTAAATCATAATTTAATTTTTGTAAATAAATAAATTTGGCTTTGTAAATATGTTTTTCACATTCGATTTCATGTTGAGTTATGAATGCAGAACTTAGTGTTATGATAAATTTTGGTTGGTTGAGTAATATTGTATTATCTTAACTTGAACTTTGAAGTGAATCATTATGAACTTAGCCTTGTATAGTGTGGTTTATGTTTTCATCAACCTAGGGTTATGTGATTTCTTTGAATTCATAAAATCTTTGATCCATAACATTTCATAATGAAAATCATGTATTAAATCTTTGGTTGATTCATTTGGTACGAAGAACAATTTGATGATTTGATGGCACCTTTTTTATATAAACATTATGAAATGATTATCTGGTTCAATGTTGATTGTCGAACCCTCTCCATGATATTATTTCATTTTGTTTTTCTGTACGTCCGGAGCATTTCAAATCACCTTATTTTGATGGTCTGGTTCATGCATTTGTTTTTTGGCGATGATGGTTTTATTCTGGAGCACGTGTTTAGGGTTTATTATGTCTGAGTTTTCTTGGATCCCTATTCCTAACATTTTTACGACCTCCTTTCCTCCTAGTTTGTCTGGAGAATCATCAAACTTGAATATGGCACCTCTCTCCAGGTTTGAACCTGATGGAGCCGAACTCTTAGATATTAACCCCAACGTTGCATAGTTGTTTGATCAAATTGGATGGGGAGATTTTCTTCGTGCTTTTAGTGGGCATAATGTTGAAGTAACTCGACGATTCGCCCTAACTCTCAGAGAAGATGTGGCACACATTGGGGGTATAAGGTTATAAATTTATGAAGATTTCATTTCCAAGGCTACAAATTTTCCACAGAAAGGTGAGCGTTGGTTTAAAAAACAAGAGGTTAACAGAGAAAAATGGAGATACTTTCTACTTCCTCTTCCTGAGGGATTCGATGATAAGAATGGTTTTCCCGTTAAATATCTTCGGCCACAGTGGGAAACCCTTTTTCATATGATCGTTCGCTATATCACTTGCGATGGCAGGTATTCGCCTATTCATTTCTATCACCTGAGGATTTTAATGGCTTTCAAGGGTGAAAGTTAAATCTTCCTCATTTTTTGCTCAGAAGTTTACAAAAAATGTCATTTGTTGTGCAAAATACTATAGCTGAACAGGCTCATAGTCTTTTCTACCACGGTTTGGTTAAAATCTTGATCCAATATCAATTATCTTTGATAAATGTTACTTGGGATTTATTCCTGGATAAGAATGGTTTCGGCCAGAATGAGGGATGGCCTTCAGAACGACCTAAGACCAAACAAAAACAAAGACGGTCAAATGGGTCTAAGGTGGTTGAAGCAAGTGATGAACAAAGCCCTAAGGGTAACAGTCCCTTTCAGTCTGTAATTCTGGGAGCTAGGGTTATTGAAAATGAATCTTAGTCTAGTAGTATCGAGACTTCCAGTAATGAACAATTAGTTCAAAACAAGCAAACATCGGATAGAGGATTTGTGGAACCAACACAAGGGAAAATTGTTAATTCAGTTTTTGATAGTAAAAATGAGCCAAAATTTGAGAAATCTAACCTAATAGGTGTTCGCAGGGTTATCCGTAGTATGGCTATTGTTTTATCTATGCCCAAGGTGGCGCAGAAGAACTCAGAATCAATTGTTATTCAACTTGATTATGAAAATGATGATTTAGCCTCAATACCTGAGATAGCTCGTGCCTATGAAGCAGCTTCAATTGTTAATGATTCTATGATACCTGTGACCAAAGAGTTTGTTGATATTTCCTGTCAAAATGAAACAGTGGTAGAACCTTCAATTGTTGGTGTTCCTCAATTTGTCCAAGATGGGAACGAGCCAAGTTTGCCCCAATCTGGTTTCTGTGATCAAGAAGAAGAAAATCTTCAACAAGATTTCAACCAAGTTCATGAAACTAAAATCTCACGATTGAAGGTAGAATTAAAAAATTGCAAAACTGATGCAATGATAAAAGATGAGGAAAATAAGGCATTCAAGGCTGAATTGTCGGATTGGATAAAAAGATGGAAAGAGGCGAATTTGAAAAAGCGTAAGTAAAAGGAAGCCAAAAAGACTGTAATGACCACCAATACTCATTTGCTTGAGAAAATTGAACAGAAAAATCTTGAAATCTTAAAACTTAAGGTCAGGCTTTCTGAAGCAAGAAGGGCGATCAAATTGCAAATTAAAAATTGACATTTGCTCTGTTTCGGTTTTGATAGGTAATACTATAATTTGATGAACATACCTACAGGATCGAAAATTCCGTAGAAATGCTTAATTCTATTTTGTATTATTTCCTGTTACCATTAATTTAATGAGGATTATTTTTTTCATTATTGATTGTCACAGGTGCACCTCTGATACAAATGCTTTGAATTAAATGGAACATTTTTGCTAACAATTATACATATTTGAGGCTGCTTTATAGGAGGAGAACGGTTTTGCATTGCTAGCTGGCATATATTCTAGAATATCACGTTTTGTTTGTTTCGAAGAAGGCTCATATCTTCCAGGTACTGCTTTCAATGTCAATTGAATCATATCATTAGTTGAAAGAATGTAGGGATAATCATAAGTTATCTTAATAGCTGTTAAGAAATTGTTTTACTATTTTTGTAAATAGATCTTGTAATAGCTCGAAGATATCTCTCCTCGTTGTGTATATAAATCCAAACAATTTCTGTAAAGAGGGATGGGAGTTTTGTGCAGAAAGGACTTATACTGAGATTTCAAACTTTTTTACTGGTGGATATTAGAGAAGAATTGTCTTTTTCTTGGATTTTTCAGGAGCGTTTCATAAACTGGTATCTTTGTGATCATTGTTTTGTTGAAACGAATATATATATATATATATATATATATATATATATATATATATATATATATATAAGTTTGGTATCTGGATTTCTGGTCTTTATTAAATATTGTCATACTTGGTTATGGTTTTATATAAATCTTTAAAACTTGCTCTAATCACTCATTTCAATATTTGATATTTGATATTGTATCTTGATTTAATTAAGCTTTGCTTGGTAAATGAGTGCAATTGATATTATTTTCCTTTAACTAATTGAGTAAAATATTTTGTGTATTGACAAATATTTTGATTCACAATTAGTTAATTTTTCTATTATTCAAATATCAAAGTGTGTAAGTTTGATTATCTTTTGAGAAACTATGGTAAAAGAATAATGAAACTATTGTATTATTTGATCATTCTTTTCTCATAAATATTTTAAAGTCTCAAATGTTACAGTTTCTATTCGGTTGAGTTGTCTCATTGATTTAGAAGTGTTGCTTTTCAGACTTATTTATCATCAACAGGTGATTGAATTTAGTTATTAAACTCGCTCTCAGCTGAGATAGGTTAGGATAGAAAGGTTAATTAGTTTTATTTGAATTTATAAGTTAAATTTTAGCAGTTTTAATTAGATTTTATTTAGATTAATTTTGTTTAAATTTTGAAATTGTCATTAGATAAATAAATAAATAAAAACTAAAAAAAAAACATAAGACTTTCTTTAGGAAAGCATGTTAGATTAGATTAAACTTAGAGACTAGATTTAGGATTTCTTTCTTAAAACAGTAGATTAATTTAGGTTACATTTTGTTGAGTTTTATAATTCTCCTTAAGAGAATAAATTCAACTGGTAGTAGGACCATCACCTATGAGGTATTGCATCAAACTCTAATCTGAAAGCAAAGTTGAAATTTTGCTTAGATGGGGAAATTATTACTATTCATGCTCCTTTTCCAGATTTGGAATATCCTCCATCAAAGTATAACTTCCATATTTTATCTAACTTTTCATCTTTCATCTTTTCTTTAATAGGAGCCATGAAGTTAGATAGAATAGCATAGTTTCCGAGACTATCTGATTTTGCAACAAATTCATTATCTATATTCTTAGGGTTTTCAACATGGTACTTTCTTTCAACTTCTCTGTGTAGCTTAACCTGTGTGTTCTCTGATGCAGGTACCGTTGCATAAGTCCAATCCATTTGGATGTGTCCTCCTAAATTTGTAGCCAACTTTCTCGACAAAAGCATATCCCATGTATCTGGTACATCAATGACTAACACATCCATATCTAAATGGATTTGTGGATATTGTGCTAATATTACTTCAAGGTTTGTGATTATTCCAACAACTTTGATTTCTCTAGCATCCATGGCACAAACATTGTGGTATGGCCTTGTGATTTTCAAACCTAACTAATCCATAACCTCTAAGGTGATAATATTGGATGATGCTCCTCAGTCTAACATGCAGTTGTGAATATATAATTCATTTACCAATAATGAAACATAGAAGGGTGGATGATCTTCTCTTCTTGGATCCATACTATTCAAGATAACCATAGCATCTCCAAAAGTGTTTATATCTTCCACAACTCTGCCCTTGGGCTTATCCAGAATCTCATTTTTAGGTGGAGCTTTAGCTTTAGGATGAGTATCATAAATCTTATCTTGAGGATGATCTAAGGCTTTCAAGAACTTATCTTTTTGCTCTCGAATCTTAAGCATATCAGTGATAGGTACATTTACTTTAGCATGTGTTAACCAATCACCCATATCAAAGCTCAATTTATTTACTATGGGAGGATTTGTCACCTTTGAATGTACTGCTTTGCTTTGGCTAGGGCAGGATTGTCTCTTCTTTGATAAGTTTCTCCCTTGAATCTAGCATTAAACATTTCTTGGACTTGGTATGGTGTAGGCTTTTCTCCATTATTTTGAGTGATGAAATCCTTTTCCTGACTATATGCTACAACTTGCTGCCAATGTTGATCAGACAAAGGGTAGGTATGGCCTACAGTGTTGATGTACTCAGGCTCTCTTGAAGGTGCTTCATGGCTACTAGTTTCTGGTAAACCATGTTCCATGATGTGACGGGAACTATAATAAGTAGATTCCTCATGGAAATATTTACAAGGTCTGCAAAAAGGAGTTACTTCTTCAACCATGTTGGATGCATCTAACTGGTTGGGTGGCCTCTGCTCATAAGGAGGACCCTTCTTCTGCCATCTATCCCGGTTTCCTTTAGAGGGAAACCTTTGCATTTGTAAAATCTGAGAGGCATTTTACTTTTCCATAGTAACAAACCTATTTTGCATGGTAGTCTTTTGAGCAGTGTGGTTTTCTACTAAGGATTTTATAGTATCAATCATCTCTTTCATTGCATCTTTTGAGGAATCCTTAGCTTCAGTTTCAATAGCTTTTCCTTTATCCTGATGTTTGGGGACAACATGCATTCCTCTTGTAAAGCCAAGTAAATTAGATTTCCCTGATGATTGCATGTTTTCATCAATTTTAACATCAAGATCTCGGGCAACTTTTAGAGTCTCAGGATCTTTGTCTCTTAGCATGAATTTTAGTTCACCACTTAAAGCTTCCATGTAATAAACAAGGATGGACTTTTCTGGGGGTTTGAAGTCATCATGAATGTTGGAAAATATAGTTCTAAATTTTTTGTTGAACTCCTCCATGGATTCATTCTCATTTCTCTTAATTGAATGGAGGGCATTTAGCTGATAACGAGCCTCTTTCTTATCACCCCATATTTCCAAGAATCCTTTTGTGAAATCATCATATGTTGAATAATTGTTGGCATCTAGGCCTACAAACCAATCATAAACAACATCTTCTAAAGATAGAGCGAAGAGCCTCATGTAAACATCTTCTTGCTTTTGAGCAGCTGTTTGGCACCATACTAGGTTTCTTGCAAATTTGGTGAGGTGAGTTGTGGCAGTAATGGCGTTATTCCCTTGGAATGTCAGCAATTTCTCAATAGCCTTATTAGGTAAGTCGTGTGGATAACCTGCTATATGAGTAAAATTAAGGGGTTCGAAAAAAAATTCCATTGGATCTAAGAAATTATTACTATGGTTATTGTTTTCGAATAAGTTATGGATGTCTTCAATAGAATCAAATCCTAAGTTTTCAAGGATCATCTAAGAAGCAAGCCTGACTTGTCTCCTTCTGTAAACCCTTTTAGGTTCAAGAATGAAATTGACCCCGTCGTTTTCCCTTCTCCTAGAATATCTTGTTGAGTTTAAGTTTAGTGGAGTCCCCAGATGGATTAAGTAAAATTTTATTAATTAAAATAAATGCATAAAAATAAGGTAAAAACAAAAAGGTTAATGTCGTACCCAGGAATAAAAATATTTATCCCCGGAAACTGCGCCAAAAATGGTTTCCACGGGAATACGCGCCTGGGGTTTATCGCAATAGAAATATTCAAGTTGCTTGGGTGCGTTCCTTGGGGGCAATTTTCGAGTTGAGATACTGTCACTCAACACTCAATTCCTCCGTTTAGGTAGAACTCCTAGCGAAGACAAGGGGGTAATTCCTATGAGTCACTAAGGCTGATTAAGCAATTTATTTTTGAATGGGTGAGTTGTTTAGTATTTTGAAATCGATTGACTGAAAGCAAAAATTTACTTTCCAAATATAATTTAAGATTTAACAACACAACATAATCTTGTAACACATAAGACCTGAATCAAAGATTGAATTATTGTAAAATAAGACCAATGCTAAAGTGGAGTCGAAAAAGTAAAGTGATGTTGTATTGTATATGTTTTGCAAGTGCTTCTTGATTAGTTTTAGTTTATTATAGGATGAGACTTGATTACAGGAGAAAGGGAGCCCCATATATACCGTGAGGTACAAGGAGTAATGTCCAAAAATTAACTAAAGGAGGATCTTCACAAAGACGTGTGGGATGGAATGGAGTCTCGAGAGCGGTGTTAAACACTACACCAACAAGGGTGTAGCCTAATTGTGCCATGAGGTCGCCTCCCAGTGGTTCTTGCTTCTCCTGAGAAATTTTCCCACACAATAATTAATGTTTTAAGTGTTGAATTTTCACTATGTTCATGGTTGTTAATTTTATTAGTATGAGTTTTTATTAGATGTGAAAAATTAAGGAGCAGTTGTAACTCTTTTTGATTTCCCACGAGACCATGAAAATGCCCGCAAGGGGAAAGAGCATACTTTGAGTTGGAAACTAAATGTTTATTCCATTTGATTTCAAAATATAAAAAATTGAAGTAAAGTTTTATGCTAATTACTACAGGAAAGGAGTATCTTTCCTGATCATCCGATCACGTACTCAAGCAAATCCCTTTATGTGACGAAGAGAGCATACTTCGGGAAAGCAATGCCAAATTCATTACCTTAAACAAAATCAAAGACTAAAAATAAATTGTTAAACTAATTGTTGACACATATCTATTGACAGGGGTTCACTTCACACCGTTGTCAAAAAACCTCGACACAAATCCCATAGATATCATCTCATAAAGGTTTTATCCTTTCTAGAAACACCCGCAGAGCGAGTGAGGTCTCACCCGATATACCTAAGGGGGCTGTAGGAACCATGTTTTTGTAGATCGCAGAGGACATGCATCATTCACGTTCAATCACAATGTAACCCGGAGATCGGCATAATCAACATTCGCATTGTAATATAATCATCTCATAATCGACATATTAATCTTATCTACTTAATAACATATTATCGAAGCACATCTAAACAATTTGAGATACCTAACATATCTCATATTCATCCATAAAACATATTGAATCATACTGTGATATCAAACTTTGTGATAACATAAATTCAGTCACACTGCAACAATTTACACAGAGGAAAAGACATGAACAACATGATCATTCGCATTACTCATCATCATGTCATATACATCGCAAAATCCATCCGCAAAACCAACACAAAGTCAAAAAAATACAAAAGGCATGAATCGTAGATCAGATTCCAAAGATAAGAAAAAAAAATAAGGATGCCCTTAGGCTTACAATTATACTCCTATTTATAGGCTCACTTGGTCGTTACACATGGTCCACTTCGCAGAGTAACTCATTAACTAAATAACTAATTTCTTACTACTATGCATTATCCACCTTCTTGCGCTCCACGATTGATCCTATATTCTTGTCGCTAACCCTTTCTTCACTGAATGTACCAAAAATTATGCACCTTAGCCCCATGCCAACATGACCCCAACACAAACTTGTGGATTTCCCTCGATCCACCTCATATGAATGTTGTTGGTGCATTCACTTGCATTTTGAACTTGTCTTAAGTTGTCTTGATATGGTCGACAGCTTCCTTGGTTGTTTCTTTGAGAATTGCACAATCTTCTACTTCTTGCACTGTTGGGTGCTCAGCTCCCGTATGATGTACCTTCTACAGATTTTCCTTTATGTGTGTCATTCCTAACATCGCTTTGACCGCCAGTTTCTATGCTTTTGTCTATAGCTCATCCAACTATGCCATTCTCGTTTGTTGCCTTGTTCGTGCCTTGTTGACACGATGTTGTAATTCTTTTAATTCCGTTGCCTTCAACATTTGCGTTAGTAGGAGCATCGCATTAAGCAATCCCCTCAGTTCCTCTAGTTGTTCCTCTGCCTCTCTAAGTTGCACCTTGAGCTGGTGCAGTTGCTCGTCTTAGATGAGACTTCCCCAAAACTGCAACGCTTCTTCCGCAATTCTTTGTGCCGCTTTCTCTAATTCTGTGATTTTTGTCGCAGTCTCCTCAATGGTGCTCTTCCTTTCTTCTACTTTCTCTGGTGGTGTGCTAAAAAATGCCCTTGTCTGCAGTTCCTCATTCTCTTTCTGGATATCTGCGATGACTGCACCCAATCTCAACGCCTTTGCTTCCGCAAGCATATATTTTCCTATCTTTGGTGCGTCTTCACATGCCATGGATATTGCATGTTCCAATCTCCTTCTATCCTCGATTTCCTGTGCCCTTTCACTCATTACCACTTCTTTCTCTTCATGAATCCGTTCAATCTCCGCTTCAATGCTTCGCACCTACCTCTTGTAGCTGACCATTTGATTTTGCGCTAAAGCTTCATGGCCATTGATCTCTTCACTCACCCCAGTGTGAGTGCAATGCAACATAAACATTGGCAGCATGTTTAAGTCTATGATGATAAAGTCTTTTCCTCGCAACGCGACATCCAAATATTCATCTCCTATCGTGATCGCACTAGGTAATATTTGTACGATCCGCCACTGAGTGCCGATATCCACATCGACTCTCCTTACTTCTGACGTACTTGGCTAAGCTTTCCCTGGTTGTAGCCTTGTTTCCATGATTGCAGTACTCAGCGTCTGCAATAGCTGCGACACTTGGTGAAAGTATTCTGTCGCATGTTGTCACATTTTGTCACTATCGTGCAGTTCTCTTCCGCCGCAGTCGTCATTTTCTAAAGTAACCTATTCATTTGTTCATCAGGGAGACCAACAGTAGTGCTCCCCTCACCTCACTCCATTCTATTATTTGTTCTCGATTCCTATTGTTGGGCCTCCAACTTCGAATCTATCGGAGTGGATGATGATGCACCATCATAGCTTGAAGTGTGAGATTTTTTGTCTGCACCTTCACCCTCATCATAGGAGTCCTTCATATCTGTTTGATTCTTTGGTATGTCTGTCAGGTGCCCATCACCTGGATCCAACAGTTGATCCTCGTTCACTAGAAATTTCCATTCTTCGGGCCATTCTTCTACAATGGCGTCCAGTTCTCCCTCGCTCAACTTGTATTGTGTCGTGATCCATTGCTTTTGCGTGTCTTTGCGCACTTGGATGAATATCGCCTGAGGCCCGACAGCAAGCCTCGCGATTCTCCTGTACTTCGTCATTTCATTCTCCGTTAGTCGTGAAATTTCACCGCTTCTGTTCGCAGTTATTCCAAATAAATATAGAACTGAATATTATTCAATTTTTGTCTTTCCTTGTCGTTCAATGCCCATAAGTTTTGGTATCGTGCCCCTCGGCACACTTTGACTGTCTCTGTGTCCATACCCTGGTATTGCGGTGGCTCCATCCATGCAACTAGCCCAATCAACAATAGAATCCACGAGTATGTGAAGGGATTTCCCTTCTCTTGTGTCGCTACCACATCCTCCATCACCTCATTAAGAAAAAATAATGACCAATTCATTTGAACTCCAGCCGCGCACTGTTCCTCCAATGCAATCACCCCTGATGTACATTGATTTAGGAGATTCTTCCTCACGATCTTTATTGCAAACAAATTCACTGCAATCCTTATAGCTCGATCATTTATTGTGTCGATCAAATATCCTCGGGTCTTTTTCTCCACCTCGTACTTGACCTTCATCTTTGCAGCGATCTTTTTTTCATTGTCCTTCCTGAAAGTACTGTGATAGTTCTACCCCAGCCTTAGGTAATCTAGTGATCTGTGAAATAAGATTGACAGTGATCAGACTATTCATATCCAACCATAAGTGTCCGTCGTGAAAGCATACCAACAATTTTTTTATACATGCATTCACCTTCGTCGATCATCCGAAATGAGGCATATGAATTATTGATTGGAGCGCTGATCGCTCCAACCCCAACACCCATTGCATTGGCTCCCTAGTGATTGGTCCTCCATCTTCATGTGTCCTCTCCATGAATGTGCGTTGAGTGCACTCCAGATATGCCAAGATGTCAAGATCGTTGTATTGCAGTTTTTGTAATCGCTGCAATACGTCTCCTGTAGTGTGGAAACCCTCCGGTGTCACTGGCTTGATGATGGTATACTTGGCATTCTTTCCAAGTCGTATCAATTGATCCCCTTCCTTCCACGATGGCGCATACCCTGGGATTTATGCTACTATCGTACCTTGCTACCTTCCCCTTGCTACTGCTGCTATTTATTCTTCTACGGCACCTGATGTGCCTGCTTCTCCTCCTCTTGCCGCGACCCTTGCCGAGGCATGGGTAGTCTTCGTTCTTCTATCTGTACTAGCCGGTTGGCTGGCACTTCTTTTATTCCTGAATATTCGCATTGGTGCGGATGCAATTTCCAACTGTTCTTCAACGATGGTGGTGCTTGCCCTAGGTTGTTCCTGTGTGCTCGTGCTGGAGATTATGTGCGCCATCACAACTTCCTGACTTCATTTCTTCTAATATTCGCTCTAAAATTTCTTTCACAATTCTCACATTGCACAATGGGTCGAATTTTCCATCTATGCATGCTTTTATAGCTTTGGCTTACCGCTTCCCATCCATCAAGTCAATTTTGGACAATGATTTCCAAATCCTCCGTCGATTTACCAAACCTTGCACATTCATTGGTCATTAAATGCATCTTCATCCACTCGCGCCGTCGTCCGCTGCGTCTTAACTACTGCATTTATTTCCCGATTTGACCAGTTCGCACTCCGCTGGACGTCGATAGGATCCAAACCTCGTTGTTGTTTCAAAATTTGTCGCTATTCCATCGACCCACGTATGAATTCCAATCCTGTCGCAGTTACTTCGACAGAAGAAAGAAATCAACTCTTGTCGTCGCTTTGTCGACAGACTCCCAATCTTTGCAGTGTACTTGTTTCAATTTTTATTTTTGTTTACACTTGCTGTCTTTCTCAGGGGATCTGCGCCGAGCTATCACGATAGGGATTTAGCTGGCTCCCATTCACTAGGTTTGGAAAAAGTATTCCATCTAACTTTTGCAACTGAACTACACCGTCGTCAGTGATGAAATTTATGATGTATGGACCAAGCCAATGCATTTGGAGCTTACCTAGGTTGTTTGCGAACTTACTGTTATATAGGATAACCATATCTCCGTGTTGAAAGTGATTTTCCTTTACATGGTGATCATTCCATGCCTTTTGTCAGTTTTTTTCTACCTGTTGGTGAAATCCCTCGATGAAACGATCTTTTTCAAGTTGTAGTAGCTGTGCCAATATTTCTTCAATGGCTCCATTGTCTCTCAGTCATGTCGTTGTTTCTATGCACAGACCGGGGACGATGTATTCCATGTCATCACTGCTTCTTTCCCATATAACAACTTGAAAGGATTTTGGCCTGTCAATCTTTTGCATATTACCCTGTAGGCCCATAATATCGCAAGAATCTTCAAATCCCAATCGTCACGGTTTGTATTGCATACCTTAGTGAGCGCATTATCCAATATTTTATCCAGTGCTTCAACTGCTCCATTCTCCTGTGGGTGATATGGGGTACTCCTTCTATATTGAATCTGGAATTCCTCAGTCATCGCTCTGATGGTTTGATTGACGAAATGTGTGCCTTGATCGCTCATCAATATCTTTGGACACCCAAATCTAGTGACCACATTGTCAAAAAGAAACCTTGCTACTGTCGCAATTGTGCAATCCTTCACCAGTGCTTCTTCGGCCCATCTTGTCAAGTAGTCAGTCGTAGTAATAATGTACCTCGCACCTATCCTTTTCCTGGTAGTTTAATGGGTCCCACGAAATCTACTACCCACTTGTCGAAGGGATACATTGTCAACTAAGGCACTAGTGGCATCTCATCCCTTCACGATGGTTTCCATGTTCTTTGACATACGTCACAGCTCTTAGCATAATCTGTTGCATCTCCATGCACTGTTGGCCACCATAAACCAGCTCTAAGTATCTTCTTGGCGGTTGCACGCCCTTCGTAATGAACTCCTGCAATCCCGCCGTGAACTTCCGCCAATACTCTTTCTTGTTCATGCAGAAGGACACATCGACGAAGAGCTTCATCTGGTCCCATTTTGTATAAGTGTCTTGCGATTAGTTGGAAATCGATGGCCCCGATGACTAGTTGTTTCTTCTGACTGGTGGTGAACTCCTCAAGTGCTTTCCCTATGGCCAAGAAATGAACAATATGTTCATAATGGTCATCGACCATTCCAATCCTAAATAGTGGCACATCGGGCAAGCCTTCATCGATGCTCCTAGGTTCTTCGTTTGATTCAATCCTCGACAGATGATCAGGTACTGCATTCAATCATCCAGGCTTCACGATTATTTCAAAATCAAATTCCTGGAACAACATTAGCCATAGACATATCTTCCCCAACACAGTCTTGTTGACCAAGTATTTCAATGCTGAGTGATCTGTAAACATCTTGAAATGCCCTCCTAGCAGGTAGTGTCAGAATTTTTGCAATGCATATACCATCGCTAGACCTTCTCTTTCTGTCGTCGTATACTTCTTCTCCGTAGTGGAAAAATTTTGACTTGGAAATGTGATTGGATGGTCAAATGACCCTTCTCTCGACTGGGCCAATATCACCCCTAGCGCAACTGACAAAGCATCTACATGGACATGGAATTATTTCTTCCAGTCGGGGAAGGCTAATATTGGTGCTGCGACCATCTTTTCCTTTAGTATGTTGAGGATCTTCGGGCACTCGTCGTTCCATTCAAACTTTTCATCCTTCTTTAATAGCTTCTCCATGGGTGCAGTAATGGTTGCATATCCCCTTATAAATTTCCTGTAGTATCATGTTTGTCCCAATGTCTCCCTCAGCTGCTTTACTGTCGTTGGTGCTAGTAAGTTGAAAATGATCGCAATCTTGGTTGGGTCAACCAACATACCTTCCTTGCATACAATAGATCCTAATAGGATAACAACTGGTGCACAAAAGATACACTTCTTTAGATTCAATGAAATCTGATGCTGTCGACATCTTTCCAGCATCATTTTGAGGCTTGCAACATGGTCTTTCACTAACCCATACACAGTCTAGTCATCCATATATACCACCAGAAATTTATGAATGAAGTCTTTGAACGGAACAACGACTAATATTGAGAAAATTGCTAGGCATTCTTGAGACCAAAAGGCATTACTGTGTACTGAAAACATCCCCATTCCGTGACAAAGGTGGTTTTGTGTCGATATTCCTTCGCAATATTGATCTGGTGATACCTTGACAATCCATTTGTGAATGAGTATACCTCCTACCCACCAACACCTTCAAGTACTTCGTTGGTAAAGGGTGTGGGGAATGAATCATGAAGGCAAGCATCGTTCAACTTCCTCAATCGACGCAAATCCGAATTTCACCAGTCTTTTTATCTTGGACGACCATTGGGTTGATCCATTCTAACTCTTCGACAGGTTCAATGATCCCTGCATTTAACATCCACTCTATCTCAGCCTTTACCCTCTCTTTGTATCTGGGATTCAATCTATATGGTCGCTGCTTCACTGGCTTAGCGTCAAGTTTCAGAAGGATCTTCATCTCTCCCAAGTCCCCGGAAATGCCCTTCATCTCAGAAAACTTTGTCGGGAACAAGTCTTGAAATTCATGCAGTAGGTTGGTGACCTTCCCAATTGTTGAATCATCCCAATAGTCTCCACTACTAGCAAACTTTGGATTTTCCTCTAACCCAATATTGACCTTCTTTATCTTCAATGGTTGCTTGAATTTGTCGAATGGCATTTCTAGTGCTTCGACATCGCGGCTTCCTTCTGAATCTGGGAGATAGATGGATCTAGGATCTTCCTCGTCATCAGGTCCTCCCGACACATTGTAACACTCCATCATAATTTTTTATGTCACAGTCCATTTTAGTCCCATTGGTCTTTCAGTCGGAACTATCTCTAGTACCTTTATGTAGATTTCCTACAGCGTGATATGGATGGAAGTATTCTCATCTGCGAAACTGAAAGTATGACTGAAGCTAGTAGTCAATTCCTCCCACATTTTCGTTCCTCATCGCAGTTATGCGGAGATGTACCAGCTCCGCGATACTTCATCTAACGTATGGATGAACGCATGAACCCATTCCTGCATTGGCATCATTCCCCATGCGATTTGACATTCTCCCAGTTGATCCCTTGGATCACTTCTTCCATCATATTTCTTCCCTTTGTAGCATTCATCCTCCCCAAATCGTGCTTCCATCAATCGTCAACATAGTTTCCATCTTGTTATCGATGTCTTGTGCGTCGCGCACCATCTTGTTGTAGTAGCCTTCAATGCTTCTTCTATCACCAGCAAGAGTTATGATTCTGATACCTTGTCTTCGAATTCATTGTTAAAGATTGCCAAGTTAGGTAATCCTTCGTATGTCGGTAGATCACATACTTCTATCACTACCCATCTCAATGACTTAGTGATTCGTGCACACTTCCTGAATGATACTTCATGCAACCGATTCTGCCAGTTTTCTACCGCCTCGTCAGAGTTTGATGACACCAAACTGTAACTTCTCCACCCCAATTCTCCATCGGCGGTGGGATTGACGTAATCTTATGAAACATTGTAGACATTGTCCCATCCTTCCACGAACTCATCCCTCATTGGTTCGACATATATCTAGACTTCATGTGGATCCAATGGGGCAATGACCCTCATGTCGTTGTTCTCAAAAGACATTGTCATTTTCTTAAAATTGATAACTGCTAGGTTTTCCATTGCCCATTCTATTCCCAACAGCGTAGGATATGGGTTGGTATTGTCAACTATCTCTATAACATCGAAGTTTGCATATGTCCTCAGTCCTTCTAATTCGACGAGTAGATGAGGCAATCAACCGATTGGTGTAACTTTGCTCTGATTTTCCAGTCGAAGCTATACAGGATACCATACCAACTGCGGCTTCCCCATCATTTCCCATGTCTGCTTGGTTATGATATTCACATTCGATCCTGAATCCAACATGATGGAATTTACGTCATATGTGCCAATTTGGGCATTCATTCTCATTTCCCTTCACGTTTTCTTCTTATGCAACTGGTTGACTGTCTAATCCTGTCGCCCTTCTTCCTGTCTATACAAGAAGCTCGCTATCTCTACCAATACATCTTGATCCTTCGCTAATGTCAGACAACTTTCTAGAAAAAATTTCAAAGTGTTGACCTCCCTTACAACCTCTGTGATTTTGTCGTATCGAAAATCGGCGGCATCTCATAGATAGGTGACTTACCATTATTCTTGATCAGTGCATCTCTTGCTTCCAAAAAGGTTTCTTTTTCTGCTTCCACCTCAAATCTTACTTGCTTCTGAGTCATAGGTTGGACATTTGGCAGTGGCCTATCTTCTCTTGTCGCAGCTCCTCCTATGGTTACTACTGCGACATTTACTGGCTGATTCTTGATTTTAGCCGATATCTTCTGCACATTTGGATTAGGATTTTGGTTCTGATTTATGTTCGGGTTCAGCTGTGGTTGTGGCTCATTCTTAGCCTTCCATTTCGCAATCAGCTGCAAACATTCCTCAATAGTGTGATGAATTGCGCTACAATACGTACATTGAGGTGTCAGATTCGGACAATCCCTCTGATAATGTCCGATTTGTCCACAATTAAAGCAGGTAACCGGACCTCAACCAAAAGTTCCTCCACGACCAAAGCCTCCATTGCGACCACCGTGAAATCCCCCTCTGAATCCTCCTCGTTGTTGATTGGACTATTGCTTATTATATTGGGGTGGATGACACTGCGTTTTATTGTAGTAGGGATTATTATAGTGCGGTTGATTAAACTGCGGCTGTGGTTGATTATACTGCAGCTGCAATCGAGGTCTCTCAGCCTGTTGTTGCTCGTCTCCCTTCATAAAATAAGTATCTGCATTTCTTTCTTGGAGAAAATCATATGCTCTGCAATCTTTCTCCTCATGACCGACCGATCGAAAAAATTTATAGAAAATATTAGCCGTCTTCGACACAACCTTCTGTAAATATACACATTCCTTTGAGCGATGTCCTCTTGTTTGACTGATTCGGCACCAAGGAATTCCTCCTTGACTGAGCGAATTTGGTGCTACAGATTGTAAATATTCACAGAATTCAGGAAATTGATCTTTGTGATGACATTCAGACTTGCATCGACTGCACCATACTTCTTCGTGAACTTCCTTCCCCTTCTTAATATCTTGTAGTTGGATAGTCAAGTTCTCCAGCTATGACTGGATCTGGCTCATGCCAATCCCTGTTTCTCCAATCGGCGAAGCTTCAAGATTCATCGCAAGTTCCAAGGCCTCCTCCTAGGATACAATCTTCTGTTGCATCAATGGTATTTTAATATGTGGTACCAAAGCTGCGATAAACCATTCTTTATGTTGTACATCACTCATCCCAAAACTGAATTTAGCCATAAGAGTTTTAAACCTCTGATCAAAATCCCATACTGATTCATTGGGAAATTTCTTTATCTCTTTTAATTATGTAATTTAATGCGATTCCGATTTCGGTTTCTTAAATTCATCGATCAATCTAGCCCTGATTTCTACTAGGGTCTTCTGTGGACGCCCTAGAGGTACTTGTACAACTTCATATACCAATCCAACGCACGGCCCCTAAAGGTCGTCGCCATTTGGCCTTTCTTGATATCATCATCTTGTACTTGTTTAACTGTACACACTGCTTCACACAAGAACCAATATTATTCGGGATCCTCGGTCTTGTTACCGTGAAACAAAGGTAGCTTCACGTAGTCTCCCTCCATTCTTGGTTTTCTACCAGTGTTTGTCGATCTACTACTATTACCACTATTTTGAAACGCATGACAACCCTGCGAAGAACTTGTGTTTCTTCCTCCAAAGTTTGGCAAAGTGCACGGGGTTGTGGGTACGTTGTAGCTTTGGGATTGTCCTTCCTCAGGTTCATGTGTAGCCTGGTCGTTCCCTTTGTCACTGTAGGGTCGCTTAGTCCCTTGTGGTATCATTTCACAGTTCTCTGTTCTGGTCGCACTAGGACTCTATCTCAATCCTCCTCTTCTTCTCCGACCAAAACCTCACCCCACTTCGCAGGCGAACACAATATTCCACAGCTTCCCTCACAATTTTGTCGTATTTCATATCCATCTTACCCACATCATTCCATAAAACCTGCATATGCGCAGTACCCACAACCTTCGCACACCATAGCTTTACATGTCGAAGTTCATCTTCAATATCCATTTTTCACAGATGAGCATTTTGATCCACAATTGCAGTGACAATAGATACCTTCCTCTGGGCCCCTTAAAGAATTTCCTTTTTGCGTCGTTGTATGACCTGACTGTGTCGACGGAAAACTCAGTAATGTATCCCTCCAAAATACTATCTACCCAAACGTCGACACCCTTGAATCCTTATTGTTAACCCTACTCAATTGTTGGATCAATTTCAAGGTCCAGTGTTCAGGCTCACCTCCTTGGAAATTATTCTTCTGAAAAGTTAGTTGTGCCAACCATTCATACAGCAGTATCGGAAATTCACAGAAAAATACCTCATGGATATCAGAGTAGATGTGCTTTTGCAACCACTCGTCTTTCAACCATCCAGAATTTTGATTTTCCTATTTAGCAAATTCTCGCATCTTCTTATGGAACCAGTCCGTGATATCCAGCTTTTTCAGATGCCACAGCATGTCCCCTCCTTTTCGCACTAGGGTCTCGACAATGGAACCATTTGTTGACACAGATCTGTCGACGGGGGTTCACTTCGCATTGTTGTATACAAAACTCGACACAAATCCCATAGATATCAACCCAGAAAGGTTTTATCCTTTCTAGCAACACTCACAGAGTTAGTGAGGTCTCAGCTAAGATACATAAGGGGGATGCAGGAACCACGTTTCCACAGATCGCAGAGGACATGCATCATTCACATTCAATCACAATGTAACCCGGAGATCGACATAATCAAAATTCGCATTGGAATATAATCATCGCATAATCGACATATTAATCATATCTACTCAATAACATATTATCGAAGCACATCTAACCAATCTGAGATACCTAACATATCACATATTCATCCATAAAACATATTGAATCATACTGCGATATCAAACATTGTGATAACATAAATTCAGTCACACTACGACAATTTACACAGAGGCAAAGACATGAACAACATGATCCTTCTCATTACTCATCATCATGTCTTATAGATTGCAGAATCCATCCGCAGAACCAACTCAAAGTCAAAAAAATACAAAAGGCGCGAATCGCAAATCAGATGTCAAAGATAAGAACAAAGATAAAGGATTCCCTTAGGCTTACAATGATACTCCTATTTATAGGCTCACTTCATAGTTACACATGTTCCACTTCGCAGTGTGACTCATTAACTAAATAACTAATTGCTAACTACTCTGCAATGTCCTCCTTCTTGCGCTCCGCGACTGGTCCTTTATTCTTGCCACTGACCCTTTCTTCGTTGAATGTACCAAAACTTGTGCGCCTTAACCCCATGCCAACAAGCCCCCAACACAAACTTGTGGATCGCCCTCACGCCACCTCATCGAGATGTTGTTGGTGCATTCACCTGCATTTTGAACTCGTCATAAGTTGTCTTGATTTGGTCGACAGCTTCCTTGGCCGCTTCTTTGAGCGTTGTGCAGTCTTCTGATTCTTGCACTGTTGGGTGCTTGGATCCCTTCTGTTGTAGCTTCTCTGTATTTTCCTTTATGTGTGCCATTCTTGACATTGCTTCTACCACCAATTTCTTTGCTTTCGTCTGTAGCTCATCCAACTGTGTCGTTCTCCTTTGTTTCCTTGTTCGTGCCTTGTTGACACGATGTTGTAATTCTTTTAATTATGTTGCCTTCGTCATTTGCACTAGTAGGGATTGTCTAGCATGGAAATATATATTGACACTTGAACTCTAATAACCTCCTAAGACTGAGAAATCATGCCGACCATCCCAAATTTGGAGGTATGAGTGAAAAACTCAAAAATTATAAGTCGTTTATTCAATAACCCATAATTGACAAGGGAAAAAACATTCTGGTCTAGTCGAACTGATAACTAAGTCCTAGGAAAGCCGAGTCCTTTAAAAAAACCATCATGCTATGAAATTTTTACAATTTCCCCGCAGGTCATGGACATGTGATTTTATTAAGAAAAATGGACCAAGGTGGCCTGCCAGGACTTCTGATCTTCTGATTATGAACAAGTAGACTTGTTCTATATTCGCAGGCTCACTTGAAATCACCTAAGTGCAACTTATCTGATAATAGGAACCCCCTCATAGCCACAAATAGGACAGTTTAGAACCCCCCTCATAGAAGCCTATAATGGCAGTATAAAACCCCCTCATAGCAATGTACAGGGACAGTTTGAAACCCCATCATAGAAACCATAATCCATTAGAAGTGCAATTTGTATGTGTCAAAAAACGATTTGCACATGTCAAAATGTATAAATCTAAGTCCCATGTTTCCCTTTCAACATCCGACACTACAGAAGACAAATAACATCATCATTCAAACTTGAATCATAGCTGCTGGATTATTACATTATTTCATGGAATTGGTTTCACTTAAAATATGGTAACACATATCTTCAATTTCAACAATCTTGCAGCATGAGAAATAAATTTGATAGCATACAATGGCTGAGTTTTTATGGCGGACCATAATTACCTTGTTTTGTTCAGTCCTGCAAGAAGAACATTTTTAGCCAATAAAACAACTTCTTTTTATTCAAAACAAAATCAAAGAAGTAAAAAGTCTTATACAAATTCTCAGGATCCAGAGATATGCTCCTGCTTTTATAAGCAGAGTAAAGATCCATCTGAAGCTCTACATAAATAAACATTACTAAGATTTACATAATTGTATTTTACTTTAAACTATCAGGGTAAAAATAATGACAAAAAATTGATAATTGTACTTACTTCATTCCTCCTTATACTCTTAAAAAAGATACATAATCAAAACTAAGATCTTATAAACAAAACTTATAAACACCAATATGGGTGTGAATGTATTCCTCGGCCACAACAACAAATAAAGGTTAAAGTATATAAATTTGTCATTTCCAGCACTTTGGTTTTTACATTATGTGCATAAATCCATTTTCTCATATATTGAAAACCATGCATTGGAATGCCATGAAATTTGCAAGGGAGATGCACTAAGGTAAGATGAAAAACCCCAAAAAATCCAAGTCAAACCAATTCATATTTTGTGAGAAATGAGCCACCATCACATACAACCATTTTGCAATTTTCTCGAAATATGTGAATTGAGTTTTGCTCCAATTTTGTGTGCTAGAGCATTATAATGAACTTAACATGCTCACTAAAAATCAACCCAATCTAGTTGGTAAATCTGAGAAAATCAACAAAAAGCATCTTCATAATTCTAGGGCATGGGGGTGGACTTTGGCAATATTCAAAATTTATTTCAAAAAAATTTCAATATGCGCATTTTTATAAAAGTTAACAATAGCATTCAAGTAAAAAATATGGTCAATTAATTCATACAAGTACATTCAAAACAATTAAGAGTATGAAAATGTAACTTTCAACATCATGAATAATACTTATTTATCAACATCCAACCATGTAACTAAATCATGAATAATACTTATTTATCAACATCCAACCATGTTCCTTCACAATATTGTTGAACATAATCCATGTCACCATCATCTACAACTTCATCATCTTTGCATTTTTTCCTTCAAATTCTACAACACTTGATGGATATGCATACTCCAATTCATATGTGTTATTGTTTCTCAATCCCTTTGGAGGGCATGTCAGAACTACATACCAATCATTCTCTATATAAGGATCATGTACATAGAATACTTGATTTGCTTGTGATGCTAGAATAAATGGATCATCTTGCACTCTGTCCTTACTTAAGCATCTCTTCGGATTCACCATTGTGAAACCAATTTCATCAACTTTCATCCATTTTTCCTGTGTACATCTACCCAATCACATTTGAACAAAGGATAGTGCACACAATAGTAGTCCAATATGATTATTTCTTGGATCACTCCAAAATATGTAGTTGTATGACATATATGATTTGTGTTGTTTGCACCTTATCTCATTAATGTTTGTGCATCTATGCACCCAACATTATTTTGGGTGGCCCTAACTTTCTCTATGCTTTTAATATGAAATATGCATCCATTTATTAAGTAGATGGCATACTTAGTTGCATATTTTCTTAGTCCACGTGCCACCCAATTAAGGGTATTAGAAATATTTTATTTTCCTTCCACCTGTAAATTATTAAATGTCGTTAGAAGACCATGCAATTTCAAACTATATTAAAAGAATCTTAGTTTCACACATCATAATAGTCTTTTTCAGTTAATTTTAAATAATTATAATATTAAGAACATATCACTACCTCCTTTCTTAACCAATCGCTAAATTGTTGGTTGTGGAGCTTTTGTGGAGCTTTTGTAGCAAGGCTTCATCTTTTTTGGCTTGGATGTTTCTATTTCCGATTTCACTCAAGTGCTTCCTAATTTCATGTAATGTCAATGAACATTTTTTTCAATATATTTTGATAAATTCTAATAAAAAACAATTTTATAAGGTTGTGCTTATTACTAACTCTATCCAAGGTTGAACTTCATATATATTGTGCAAGACCCACCTATGGGCCTATAACAAATTATATCCAATTCAATAGAAGTTCCACTAGATAAGGCCTTCCCATAATGACCAACCTCTCTTTCCTCATCATCTCGAGCATCATTTATACTAAACATGCTTCCAATATATTCCATACATTCAACATATCCAACACAAAATTTGATGGATTTCTCCACAGTGTAGTTTTGAGCTATGCACCCTTCCATCCTATTAGTGTTCTTCACATAACTTTTGAAAACTTTCATGTTCCTACAAAAAAAACACACAAAACTTGCAATAAAGTCTAAAGTACGAATAAATATTTTCTAGTAATGTACTAGATGCACATAATATGTTGGAACCAAATGTGGATTTTTACACATAGTAAAATTTCACTTACCTTTCAAAAGGGTACATCCATCTGTATGTGATTGGGCCACAAAAACATAGCTCTCATACCAAGTCTACGGTCAAATATATCATTATATCAAATAATGAGGGGGGGGGGATATTTTTTGAGTAAGCACAATGTCTCCACAACATCATCTTCTAAGTTTTCAAGATCTGTTGGATTCACCATTTTTGCACAAATTCTCCTATAAATGAAGCAAATCCTACAAATGGTGTTTCACATTGATTTTGGTAGCACATGGTGCAATGGTACTGGAAAGAGTTGTTACATGAGAACATGGAAATCATGTGCTTTCATTCCATGAAAAATAATCTCTTCCATAGATATATGATTTCTAGGATTTGAACTATAACCATCAGGCACTTTTAATGTGAACAAACAAACACAAAATATCTCTTTCTCTATTTTTGAACGAGTGTGTGGTGCAGGTGGAAGATATAATTTTTTTCCTTGGTCTTGTAGCCATAGTGACCTCCTTATTCATCATGATAACTTTTTCCATCCTTTGATTTTTTTTATATCTAGAAGGGTGACAAAAATGCTTTCACATACATTTTTTCTACATGCATTATATCTAAAATGTGACGTACTAGGGGATTTTGCATCCAACAGTATCAAAATGAATGCATGATGATATGGAGGAAAATTTAAACAATAGATTAAAATAAAACATATAAACTAGTGAAAGCCTAAATAGCCTTTTAGTCTACGACTAAGGTTAAAAATCAATGTTTTATGTATAGGTTAGTATAGAAATTAAAAAAAAACTATTTACAGTCCATCTATACATAGTTTACAGTTTTTGTGGAATATAAAAAAACATAAAAATGAAAGCATAGCTGAAATGAAAAATAGAGGAAGACGCAGATATGCCCAAAATCATATTTTATCAAAGGATGGAATTTGACAGTCCTCTAGTACAATAGGCCATGGTCGGGTTAACCCCTGAAAAAGGGAGGTTTCCGAGACCCTACGCAATTCTCGACAGCTCATTTTCATCCGGGTGAAACTAAGGTGAATGCATGATGATATGGAGGAAAAGTTAAAAAATGGATTAAAACAAGACATATAAACTAGTGAATGCTCAAATAGCCTTTTAGCCTTCTAGCATTTTAGACATATAAAATATTGATTCTTAGCCTAGAGTTAATGTTTATACATACCTTCCAATATGGTAAATTAAATAGAAGTGAAATTTTATTCTGTTGATGCTCAAAACAACATGGTTAGGGGGACAACACACTAAACACCCTTGGAGGGTTGTTTAAAGGGAAGTAGGTGATGGAAACCCGGGTTGCATTTAGAGTGTTACCAAACAAAATAGTAGGGCTAGTGTCCAATAGACAAATGTAGGGAAAATGTGAACATTGTCGCCTTAGCAACACCTCCAACTTCTTAGGAATTTCATAACCTCCAAGGGGAGAACCCTTAAGCTATTATGTAAGACACTTGGACAAAAGACTATATCCTCTATACAATGATATTAGTGACCAGTGCCTTGAATCAATCAACTTGAGAATGAAGAAGACATACTATATAAGATATGAATGTGGTAGATGCAACAATGTATCAATGTCAATATATAGAGATCATTCAAGTATCCAATTCAACCAAGTACGTATAGTAATGTAATATAGTAAACAATCCAATTATCATGCAGTTACTTGTGAGATCATTCACCCTCAATAAGAAGATCTAACATATGAGTATTAGTACTTCAATAGCCACCACAACCTTCAGCAATAAACATTCTACTTATGGCAGTGATGTATAGCAACAAAGGGTATAGTAATTATCAAGCAATTGATGCATTCAAACAGTAATTAATCATATTCAATGTATGCCGATCATCTTCAATTTAAAACTTTAACTTCCAGCAATATGGATCAATCAGTGAAGTCTAATATGTGTCATTTATGGCATGTAAATAGTACTAAGATCGGTCATTAGCATAAGCACTTAACGTGAAACTTTAGGCCTTAATAATACCTCTCATTAAAGAGTAATTAAAACCAACCTTTGACTAACCTCTATTGTTACTTGTGGAATTTATTAAGGGCTTCAAAAATGTGTGAGAGTCTACAATAAATTGTAGACCGAAAGAAGTGTTTTAAAGAGCAGCAAGAGGGCTACTACAGCCTGTAAAAGGTTTCCCCAAGGAAATTCAATCCTAGGGCAGGCCTAGAAGATGAGGTTCAAGCCCCTTTTGAGGGAGTGCGAGGGTTTTTAGGGGACTGAAGTCAGATAGAAGGAGGCTGAGGGTAAGAGGAGAGGAGAGGAGGGTCTAGGAGGAGGTCCGAGGATAGAAGGGATAGAGAGGAGGGAGGATGAGTTCCTAGTGAGTAGGTCGATGGATGTTCAAGAGGAAAAAGGAGGGTCGTGAGGGAGATAAGACAACCATAGGGTTGCTCAGGTTTAGGAAAGGACTATTTTTTAGGGTTTTTATATTTTTATGTAAAAAATTTAGGGTTTTATAATAATAAAGCATAAAAACGGACCTAATTAGAAACAGTAAATAAAATGCAGACATAATTTAAATGCCTAATATAGCATGAAATTCATATTTACACATGCATATGCAAAAACAAATTGGTAAAATACTGATAACTTAGGGTTTTTATGGATGAGACCCTTAACCCTCGCCCTAGAGGAAGGTGAGCAACCTTACTCTTGGAGTATTTTCTCCTTGTCTACTAAATTAGGGCTTCCTATAAAAACATCTAGGGTTCGTTATAAGATCCTAATCTAGGGAAAAATTGGAGATCCAAGGCTAAAGTTGGGAAAACCTCCTCTAGGGAGCATTTTACACCATGCAAAGAGGATAGAAGGCAGACAAAAAGGCCCTATTCAGAACAAATGCATCCCTAAGGCCACCATTCAATCATTTAAGAAGCAAGAATTTACCTACCTTTCACCAAGCAAAGCTAAAAACTAGAATTACTTGGGATGGTGTTCTTCCAGCAATTCTAGCATCCACAAAGCATTAACAAAACCAGAGATAAGCATCTAATTTCAGCCACAAGAGCAAGAAGAGCCTACTTTAAGAGGGGCGCATCACTTCCAAGAGAGACATCTAAGGTAAAAGAGAAACATTATGAATTTTTTCCCATCATTTATTATTTACAAATGAGGTGAGGATTTCTATTTATGTGTTTCTCAACTTACCTTTACAAAATAACCAGGCCGACAAGCCAAATAAAGATGGCTACCTGGGGTATTTTCCCCCTAGGTGCCTAACAATTGTTAAAAATGACTAAACTGAGTAGAAAGCTTCAATCTGAAAGGTAGAGTGAGCAAGGGGGGATCATCATGCCCCATCTAACCTTAATAATGTTGAAAATCCCTTAATGTCCCCCCTTTGTAAACATGTGGTCCTGGTGACCAAAAGTGACATCATTAAGGAAACTGGACCAAGGAAGGAGGGTGCTCTGCTGGAAAGGAGCCAGGATGGGTGCATAAGGTGACCCAAAGGGGAGGCAATATCTTTAGAGTTGGAAAAATGTTACTGGTGTTGAAAACAAGCAGGGAGTCATGTGACCTAGTGACCCACCCCTAGGATCCCCAGACACCAACCTTAGGGCTACAAGCCCTAGAATGAGGTAGTCAACAATGCCACTAAGCCATAGTACTCCTAAAGGAAGGACCAAAGGGTCCTACCATAACCACCTCTCATAAAGCACTAGTAACACCCCATCATGGTCGTGAAGAAAAAGAACGACCCCTCTCCTTGGGAAAACATTTGAAGGTGCATTGGTACTGGTACCACGTAACACTAGATCCAACTGCGGGACAAGTGCTCTTCTCGGGAGTGCTTGAGAACCTGTGAATCTTCTGGTTACCTGTAGACCTACACACATATCAAATATCCAAGGGCATTAAAAGCATCATGAGGCAGATAGTTATGTCCCACCTTGTTAAGTTTAATGTCATGAAAGGTTGACTAAATAAAGAAGTAGACTAAATGCAGACACATGCAAACACGAAAGAACGATAAATGCATTGCAAATGTAACAATATATGTCAAACTCAAATGAAACTAAACTTACCTATGGTAAACGTGATAATCAAAATGGGTTAATTGAAATCATACCACCAATGTAGCCAGCTGAGTAGGTCATTCATACTTGATCTTTTTCCTTTGTCTTTAGAGACAATCCATGATAAGATCTCATTGATGATGAGATTATTACATACCATGATCTTCATCGGGATGGGCAATGAAAGATAAATAATTGTAGGAACCTGGAAGCCTTGATACTGCTACCACGAAGAAGGATTACTTTCATATGCTTCATTTATCCATGCTTCTACTGGGATTATGTATGGGACATCCCCATCATACATTCACATTGAGAAAAAAAATTTCCTGAAACTGGTCACCTGATTTTGAACTTGGGGGACCATTTGTAAAGGTGGACCTCGCAAATCGTCATATGCTAATTGCAACCTATCCTTGCATTTGCTTAAACATTTCTTTGGATACACAAGTATATTTTTAATCTTTGTAATGATCATGTTAGTATCCCTAATAATATTTCAAATTTTGAAATTTCCAGCCACATAATTTACGCCTTCACATTTCAAATGAAAAGATAAACAATGGATATCCTAAACATGTGAAATGAATATCATACATGTCCACATACCTATATTGATTTTGTTGAAATGCATCATTAGAAACTCACCGATACTGTACATAAAAGGTTGAACATCTTCCATAAAACTTCTTGAGGAATGCCATTGGTTAAGGCACACTATGGACTAATTAGATTCTGTAAATCTCACTACAATATAGTGTTGGAAACACTATTCTAGAGACATCATCGACTCGATTACAGTGGATACACTATGTATATGGAAATTGAAAACATGAATCACATCTCGCACTACTCCGTCATCGAGTAAAGAAAAAGAGTTGATCCATTCTTCATTGATGGTAGAGTACACTTCTTCAGCTAAACGTGTGCTTGGGAAAGGGTCCACCATGATGCTACAAGGTCTCGAAGAGTCGTACACATGTGAACTAAGGAACTTCCAGTAATCGTTGTCTCCGGTAAACTTGTTATTTTCTTCCAAGATAGTCGAAATATCATGATAAATAGTAACCTGAGGATATGGAGAACTATTTCTGTATATTCTTTAGTTTCTTCAACTAAGGCTTCTTTCTCTTCATCTTTAGGAATCCCTTAATATTTGGTCATAAGGGCTATTATGTCATTTACCACGTCTTGAACAATGGTTTCTTTAAGAAAACATTCTGATATTTGATCTTCGTCATGAACTTCCTCGTCAAGGACTACTTCATGCTCCTCTGAGACATGTTCATCAATATCCATATGATTGTGCTTCATAATATTCATGACTTCTTCCTTAGTATTGGGATCCCATTGATCGCTAAATGCCTCAACCAGATGCATAAAGAAAGATATACCCTTAGCAGGGAGTCCATCATACCAAGCATCCATATCCTCACCACCTCCTAGTTTGAAGGACATTACGAACATCTGCATAATGGTGTCCTCATCTGTGATATCTCATGCCGCCATAAATTCTTTGAACTTCGTAACATGTGTTGTAAGGGTATCCTCCCCCTTGTGGAACATTGGGATATATTTCATACAACGATGTTTATCAAACTTATTCGGGTATCCTGGAATGTTTGAGAAGTAAAACGGATCGAGAATCACCATATCTTCTACTTGAGATTGATTGCTTTAAACTTCTTTATCTTTTCTTCAATGGAGTGGCCTTATATGACATGCAAGGTTAGCCTGTAACGAAAATATTATAAAATGACAAAACAAATCTTACCTCTTGGCCTCACTCTTGTAGAGTACTTCTTTTAATTTTCTTCAGTGGAAGTCACCAGGAAAGACCTGCCAAGTTAAACTCAAAAAAATCTCACCAAAGTACCAAACAAGAACATACTTGAGATTATGGAAGGAGAAATCGCTAATGGAGTCGTCAGAAAAGACCCGCGGGGTTTGTCCTTTATTGATATTTTCAAAATATAAGGAAGAAGGACTCACCTTTGAATTCTTACCAAATGTCGTTTTTCCAAGGGTGTAAATAACTCTAGATAAACCACTTCAATATTGGAAGCGTCCCCGGCAACAGTGCTAAAACTGTTATCGGACACACTATCAAGTGTTACACCCAAAATCTCGCCATCATGAGACCCATGTAACCTCAGTGCCTAAATCCCTGAAGTCTCATGATCAAGCTAGTCATTTAGAGCAATTTGATGTCCTTTATCCACACTCCTAATTAGGCTGACGCAGGTTGTCTTTGAGAAAAGTGTGCCGACGCAGGTTTCCTTCATTCAGCATGCGCCGGAGTCACTTTCATGGGATAAAGGTAGCTTTCGAGCAAATTCTAGAAGTTGGATGAGGTGGATCTCTATCCCTAACTCCTAGGTGAGATGTCCTTAGGTTCCCTAGCCTTTGGGAAGGATCCCTTAACCCTCTCCCCATGATCCTCAACCCACTCTATCCACTTGGTCCTATAAATATAAGAGCCCTCTTTATTCCAAGGGGAGGAAGTCTATGGTACTCTTATGCTGGTGAAATTAGATCAGTAGTTCAGTACCCTAGTGGAGGCACCTACTTCTCTTTAGCAGATTCCGACGTTGGGGCATCGGTTGTAATCCTCTCTTCTATTGCATTTCCCACTTTTTATAGAGTAATATAAACACTTTCCATAAATGTTATTGTGTTGATGATATTTATAGTTTACCTCCTCAACTGTTTACTTAGACTAGTTAGTGTTTAGGCATGTTTTACTGCTTGTATTGTTCCTATGTGTGTTTGATAGCTCTTACAGCCATAGATCTGACAACCGCGGAACTCGGAACAACCACGAGGAGAAAGATATATGAATCTAAGGTAAGATGCTTAATTACTCGATCTCTAACTAGATCTAGGAGAGTAGTTTCATATTCTGTCCCATTTGTTCTAGACTTACATTGAGCTAGGGAGATCACGCCTTAAGTCCGCTTTTGGTAGATTGTCCAATAACAACAGGGCTAGTGTCCAATAGACAAATGTAGGAAAAATGTGACCATCGTCACCTTAGCCACACCTCCAAAGTGTCGTAACCTCCAAGGGGAGAGCCCTTAATCTATTCCGCAAGACACTTGGAAAAAATACTATATCCTCTATACAATGGTATTAGTGACCAGTGCCTTGAATCAATCAACTTGAGAATGAATAAGACATACTATATAAGATATGCATGTGGTAGATGCAACAAATTGTCAATATAAAGAGATCATTCAAGTATCCAATTCAACTAAGTACGTATAGTAATTTAATATAGTAAACAATCCAATAATCATTCAATTACTTGTGAGATCATTCACCATCAATGAGAAGATCTAACATATGAGTATTATCACTTCAATAGGCACCACAACCTTCAGTCGTAAAAAATCTACTTATGACAATGATGTATAGTAGCAAAGGGTATAGTAATTATCAAGCAATTGATGCATTCAAATAGTAATTAAGCATATTCAGTGTATGCCAATCAACTTCAATTTTAAACTTTAACTTCCAGCAGTATGGATCAACCAATGAAGTTTGATATGTGTCATTTATGGCATGTAAATAGTACTAATATCAGTCACTAGCGTAAGCACTTAATGTGAAACTTTATGCCTTAATACTACCTCTCATTAAACAGTTATTAAAACCAACCTTTGACTAACCTTTGATGTTACTTGTGGCAGGTGTTAAGGGCTGCTAAAATGTGTGACAGTCTGCGATAATTTGCAGACCTAAAGCAGGGTTTTAAAGAGTAGCAAGAGGGTTGCTACAGCTTGTAAAATTCTCCCCAAGGCAGGCTGACCCTAGGGCAGGCCTAGAGGATGACGGTCGAGGCCCTTTTGAGGGAGTTCGAGGTTTTTTATGGGAGGCTGAGGTCAGATAGAAGGAGGCCGAGGGTGTTGCAACCTAGGATGAGGGTAGGAGGAGAGGAGAGGAGGGTCGAGGAGGAGGGTCGAGGATAGAAGGGATAGAGAGAAGGGAGTTTGATTCCCTAGTGAGGAGGTCGAGGGTTGTTCAAGAGGAAAAAGGAGGGTCGTGAGGGAGAGAAGACAGCCCTAGGGATACTCGGGTTTAGGCTAGGACTTCTTTTTAGGGTTTTATATTTTTATGTAAAAATTTTAGGTTTTTATAATAATAAAGCATAAAAAAATGGACCTAATTAGAAACAGTAAATAAAATGCAAACCTAATTTAAAGACCTAATCTAGCATGAAATTCAATATTTATACATGCATATGCAAAAAAAAATTGGTAAAAGAATGATAAATTAGGGTTTTTATGGATGAGACCCTTAACCCTAGCCCTAGAGGAAGGTGAGAATCCTTTTGTTTGGAGTATTTTCTCCTTGTCTACTAAAGTATGGCTTCCTCTAACAACCTCTAGGGTTCATTATAAGAGCCTAATCTAGGTCGAAATTGTAGATCCAAGGCTAAACTTGGGAAAACCTCATCTAGGGAGCATTTTCCACCATGCAAAGAGAATAGAAGACATACAAAAAGGCCCTATTCAGAAAAAATGCATCCCTAAGGCCACCATTCAAAGTTACATTTACCTCAGATATGGAGGTTGGTAGACCTCTTGCAGTAGTCCAGGAGGGCTTCTTTCGTGCTCCAATGGGTTCCTTCTCCTTCTCCAAGGTGCTTGGATGGTGAGCCAAAAGGGGCACTCAAATGGGAAAACTAGCTCAAATGGTGAGCTAGGGTTTCAAGAGTGATTTTGGCAGAGTGAGGATAGGATAGATTGTGGATCTGAAATGGGGAGCCTCCATCACCTATTTATAGGTTTTTGGTGGTGGAGTATTGACCTATGGTTTTTGGTACCATATGGTTTAGGTCAATGGTTTAGGGTTTTTGCTTCATTTTTCCCTCTTTTTCCTTTTTTTTATATTTTTTATTCCCTTTTATTTGATTTTTGGGAATGTAGGGCCCTTTTAGAGGGTTTTTGCTATCTTTTGAGGAAATTTAAATTATTTTTGGGGGAAAAGGGGGTTTTTTGGCCTTTTGGTGGGTTTTTAATGGTTTTTTGAGGTTTTGGAGGCTAAGATAGTGGGAAAAATAGACAAATGAGTCATGTGGTGAGGGAGACGAGGTAATGAGCACTTTTTAGGTGTTAATAGATTACCCCTTGATGTGTGAGGGAAGGAGCTCATCGTATGGCCGATAGACATCATAGGTCTTTTATGGTTTTCCTGGGGTGTGGAGAAGAGAAGAAACGGATTGGAGACCGGAACAGTGGTCCCGAAGCAACTGCAAAAACTGAAAATACATTACCTCAACAATGAATGAGGCATAATCTCAATATATGGACGAGGCGGGCATACCCATACTTGTATCAAGATATATAAAATAACAATGAGGCCCAAAAGGGGGACCTGAAAGATACATGGAGAACTACTGTGTACATCATAAGGGTCCAGAGAGGACACAAATCTGGGATATACTGCCGGTCTAACCATGTCTGAGCTAAAGAACTGATACACTGGAATAATAATAGTGTTGTTGAGTGTGGTACCAGAGGAACTGATAAGTTGTTGGATCATAATGACGGGAAGTCATATCCTCAATGGTACACTGAACTATAGCTATACTGGGTACTCAAGGAAGCATCTGAGTGGGTGGCCTCCGAATACTATCGCCAACGCAACCCGGATATCCACGGGAACATATAACTGGGTGTTCCAAAGTGACTCACCAATGTGCTAGAGTTGGGGGGAGTCCAGGGTCTTCAACCAATAACTAAAGGGATGCATACCATGCACGAATCTCAACGGTGCGATCAAGGTGTTGAAGTCGAGCATGTGAGAAACAACCATTCGGAGAGGCATTGAGGACTCCACTCAAAATGGTCCATAGGCACTCAGCACAGATGGTGATGAGTCCAAGGTGTAGGGACCTCTGGGTCTATCCTCTGGAATATATGAGCTGGCGTCGACAGAGGGAGACCTGTAACTAGCAAGGTAATGATGTTTCCTTGATAGGAGCATGAGGTGGATAAACAAGAGGTGATAGGACTGGTTGTGTAGCTGGCATACTGGGAGGGTAGGAAACATGGGTTTGTTGGGTGGGGGGACTCAAACTTCCTTTGTTCAGAGTATGATGGCGAGGGTGGTCAGGCAGCATATGACACTGACTTGGGGGAAGGGGATCATAGCTTTGAAAGGACCAGGGAGTGTGACTATAAGGAGGGATACTCAAGTTGATATAGGATGACAGGAGACTGGAAGGATGGTATACCGCAGAATACTCTGAACAAAGGTGACCTTATTGGGGGTGTTGTCGAGATGAGTGAGCATAGTGCCGAGAGACACCGGTGGGGCCTTCTTCATGGTTTAAAGAGCTGGAAGAAGGGATAGAAGTTTTCTCACAATGGTACTATCATGTGGATTTAGACGAGCCCAGGACAGTTCATGCTTGTGATTGCTTTCAATTTTAAGGAGTCTGAAAGCGATAAGAAGACTCTGAAATAATGGAATGGTACCGCCGTGTGGATTTGTATGAGCCTAGGATGGTGCATGCTCGTGGTTGCTTTCAATTTTAGAGAGTTTGAAAACAATAAGAAGACTCCAGGGGGTTTCTTTTTGTGTGTTAGTCTCCAAGGCCTGAAAAAGCATAAAAGGATGCAATGGAGAACTCTTCTAGCCGGTGTGACTAGAGTATTCCTTTTTTGTAATTAGTCTACCAGGTCCGGAAAAGGATTAAACTTATACCAGATAGATGCCCTTTCATGTACTTTAACGAGCATGAAAAGAAGCAAGATTGCTCGGTGATCTTTTCATTCTTTTAGGAGTCAGAAAAGAGCTTAACAAAAACTCCCTAAGTGCCTTTTTCATAAAGGACTTGTCTAGCCCGAAAAATGGATAAAATTATACCGAACAAAAGGAATGGCCAGGCAAGGAGAGAGTGTTCAATCAAGGGACATCGATGAGAACCAAAAACAAGGGTTGGGGGGGGAACACTGGTGGTATCTCCTTGCGGGATGGTGAATGGTGGGAAAAAAATGAAATAACTGTAGTATGAAGGGAGTGGAAAGTTCATGGATATGCTTGCAATGTCAAAGCAATTGTAAAGTGTCAGTGGCCGATGTGGCTCGCAGACCGCGGTTGTGTGGTGGACAGAAAAAATGTCAAAAAGGGGTGACTGTGACAGCGATAAATGATCTCAAGCATCATCACGAGTGTGGAAAACTGAATCCGATGATATAAAAAAAACATCAAAAACGAATAACGGTCGAGGTGGCACGCAAACTGAGATGACTAGGGGCTGGTGAAAAATGCCCGAAAAATATGGGGGTGAGAGCGAGAAATGATCTCAAGCATCATCACGGGCTCGGAAAACTGAATTCGATGGTATAAGGAATGCTAAAAAACTGATAACGGTCGATGTGGCACACAAATCAAGATGGCGAGATGCATGGAAAAAATTCAAAAAAAGGGGGTTCAGAGAAAATGAGAAATCGAGTCGACCATTCTGAAGGTCTCATCGTTCTGATTCCAGTGGTGGAAACGGTTTGGAAAATGGACTCCGTATGGATCCAAAATGTCCGAATCAAGAAAAAGTCAACTGTCTATAAATAGTAAGTGGACCCATAATGCCAAGTGTCATTCGTGCGGTTGACTTTGACAAGAGAGTGTGGTGAGCCAGAGCGGATTTGGCATTTCTGGGCGATCCGACCAGTCGATTTTATTTCCGTGAGTTGTAGGCATTTCAATGAACTTCTACCTTTAATGTTTTCTCGATTCGGGTGGGTAGTGGGTCCTCAGGGAGGGTGGTATGGTCCATGAGGGGTGTGGATCGCGAGTTTCAAGGTGATGGCCGCGATCATGGATCACGGTTGTGGCCTCCATAGCCACAATCCCAGATCGCGACTATGGCCTGGATAGCCGCAATCTGCGACCGTGGCTATGTCCTGGACAGCCACGATCTACGACCGTAGCTATGGCCCCCACATGCACGATCTGCGATCGCAGTTGTAGTCCAGATAGCCGCTATTTGGGATTGCGACATTGGGCCCCACAGTTGTGATCTGGATCGGGATTGTGGAGTCATACCGGGGGGGGAATGATGGTTTATTTGATGATGCTCTGATGAGTTTTGAGACCCAAGTTGCAAAGGCCAGGTTTGGAGACCAGCGGCTTGCTCCATCGGCGAAGCCAACATAATAATGTGAAAGATGGTCCATCTGTGATCATGCAGGAAAATGACGAATGTAAGGTTGCAGGAAAAAAATTAGAAAACAAAAAGAAATCAAACTATACATGACGGACCAGCGGGTCCGCTAGATTGTTAAGGATAAAAGCATTTAAGATACAATCCATTATGGGGGTTGCGCAAGGGGTCTCCTTCTGAGTCAGTTAGAATATATGCCCCATTTCCAAGGCAATTATGCACTATGTAAGGGCCTTGCCACATGGATTCGAACTTCCATTTACCTGTCTTGTCATGGGCTTGGTCGTAAACGAGGACTAGATCTCCTTCACGGAAAGCTCATGGGTGGACATGTTTTTCGTAACCAGCTTCAGAGCGGTTCTTGGAGGCCTCAATTGTTTGGAGGGCTGCACGACAGTCTTCATCAGCTTCTTCTGATAATAGCAGACGTTGCTCGAGTGGTGAGGTGTCAGGGAGGAGTTCAATGGCGATGTGTAAGGCAGGTATCTGACAGTCGATGGGGAGGACAAATTCGACACCGTGGACTAAGTGAAAAGGGGTAAAGCCGGTGGCAGTTTTAGTTGATGTATGGTAAGCCCATAATGTGGGGAAAATCATGTGATTCCAATTGGACTTATGTTGGTCAATAGTGCGTTGGAGGATTGTTTTCAAAATTTTGTTAATGGCCTCAACTTGGCCGTTCCCTTGGGGGTAGTAAGCAGAGGCATACTGATGTTTGAACTTAAGGAGAGTGGACAACTCGCACCAAATGGCATCTTCAAAATGTGAACCATGGTCTGAGAAAAGCTGTTTTGGGACCCCGAATCGTGTAATGACATGGTTAAAGAAGAAACGGGCAGTGGTGTCGGCTTTACAATTGCAGGTAGGCATGGCTTTAGCCCATTTGGTGAAGTAGTCGATGGCGACGATGATGTATTTATGGCCATTAGCAGATGAGGGTTTACACTCCATAAAGTCGATGGCCCATTTACAAAAGGGGCCGATGGTAACGACCGGATGGAGCAGGGCAGGTGGTGTTCGTGCCTTCGGGGCAAAGAGTTGGCAATTACGGAAATGCTTGACCGCAGTGATACAGTCAGTGAAAAATGTGGGCCAGAAATATCCGGCGTGGATTACCTTCTGGGTTGTGGCCATTCCAGAAAAATGTCCGCTGCAGGCACCACTATGACAGTCGTTGAGGACTTGCTCAACCTCCTCTCATGTGAGACAACGGCGGAGGATAATGTCGGCACCGCGTCGGTAGAGGACATCGCCTAGAAGGAGGTACCGAGAGGTATGGTGACGGATACGGCGGCGTCCATCACGATCGATATCGGGGTGAAACTTCTGCGTGCGAAATTATATCAGAATGTCACCATACCATGGGTCATCTGATGAGATGATGAACAAATGATTGTCCGGTAACTCATCGGGGATTGGCAGGGACAACAAAAGGGATGGGAGGTCGGTTATGAGCTGGGCAAGCGCAAGGGCTTTAGTACTTTTCGGAGTTGTGAAAGTTAGGTCGTACTCTTGTAGGATAATTACCCATTTAGCGGCGCGGCCTTGCAGAAGGCGACGGTTCAAGAGGTAGATCATGGGGTTGGAGTTGGAGACAACGGTAGTATGACTTAGGAGGATGTAGTGTCGCAATTTCTGTATGGAAAAGACGACGAAAATGGCCATCCTTTCCTCATATGGGTAACGTAGGGGTGGTCCAAACAAGGTTTGGCTAACTTAATAAATGACATGCTCCTGGCGAGCAGCATCTTCTTGAACAAGGACCCCTGACATGGCGTGGTCAGATGTCGAGACGTAAAGGATGAAGTCCTGAGAGAAATATGGAGGGGAGATCAAAAGGTCTTGCATGAGAGATTTTTTAAGGGCTTCGAATGCAGCTTGTGCCTGGTCGTTCCAAACAAAGGGTATGTGAGTACGAAGCAGATGTAAGAAACCATGAACTGTTGTGGCATAATCAAGAACGAAGCGGCGAAGGAAATTAGATTTCTCCTGTAAGCTTTGTAGCTTCCGAAGCGTGCGTGGTGCGGGAAGGTCTAATATGGCTTGAAATTTGAGGGGGTCAATAGTGATTCCTTTGTGGGAAACAATGAAACCTAACAACCGGCCTGCCGGAACGCAAAAGACACACTTGAGTGGGTTCAAGCAGATCTGATACTTGTGACAATGCAAAAAAACTTGCTGGAGGTCGTTAAGGTGGTCGGATCGTTGCTTGGAACATGTTGTGAGATCGTCAAGATAGACTAATAGGATATGAACCAAGTCGTGAAAACAATAGGCCATGGCTCGCTGGAAGGTGGCCCCAGCATTATTAAGGCCGAAAGGCATGACCCGATAGGAAAAGGTGCCCCATGGGTTGGTGAAGGCAGTCTTGTATTGATCTTCTTTGTGGATCTAAATCGGGTTATACCCAGAGAACCCATCCATGAAGGATAGGACTTCATGCCCTGCGCATGCATCAATGAGTTGGTCAATAAATGGCATCGGGAAGTTGTCTTTGGGACATGCTTGGTTTAAATCGTGGAAGTCAGTACATACCCTGATGGTTCCTTGTTTTTTGTTAACAGGGACGGGGTTAGAAACCCAAGTGGTGTATGCGATGGGGTAAATGAAACCTGTTGCACGAAGTTTTTCAATCTCTGCTTTAACGACGGGGAGCTTTGATGGGTGAATGGGGCGTTGTTTTTGGCGAACGGGAGGCACATTTGGCCACGTGTCAATGTGGTGCTCTATGATAGTGGGATCAAGACCAGGCATTTCGGTGTAGGACCAGGCAAAGACATCGTGGAACTCTTGAAAAAAAAATTGTACTCTCTGACCTCGTACTAGGTGCAGGAGGCTCCCAAAGTAATGAGTTCAGGGGCACCACCTGGGGCAGAGATATCAATGTGGATTGTGGGTAAGATATTGTCCATGTTACCTTCCTCGAAGGCATCGGGAGCGGGAATGGGCTCTTTAAACCAGTCAAACTTGGTGGGGAGGAAATCTTTGGAATCAACCGAAAATTGGGTGGTTGTGGCGGAGGAGGATGCCTCCGGGAGGAAACATGAGCGATGGTGCATATCATCCCATGGGTAATCAGGTGTGGTGAGAGCCTCAAGAATCTCCTCATCATTGTGGAAACTTTTTGTTGTCAAATCGGTTCACGAGGGATCACTAGTAGTAGAGATCATGTAAATGGTATTGATTTCTCCTGTTGACTGGGATTCTGGGGGTGGATCTCTTCAATGGTGGAGGGAGAGGTCTCGAGGTCCAGATTATTCATTTCATAGAGGGTGGCTCTGTAATCCGGGAGATCAGGGCAGTGATGTGATTAATGGCCATAAATACTGCATATTGCACAAGGGTGATTGGTACGCAGTGATTTATCGCGAGGCTTAGGGGTAAGGTTGAGTTGGACAACCGGGATGTTGGGGTCATTGTCAAGCATTTGCATGTGCTCTTGTAATGCAGGTAATTGTGGACATTGATGGGTAGCATGGCCCAACTCATCACACAAAGAGCATTTGGGAGGAGCACGAAATGGTGGAGGATTCTCAGTGGCTTTAGGCACGGGCGGAGCGATGTAAGGTTGTGGGCCTCTGCCCCCAGTGTATTTGGCAAGAGGGGGTGGGTTGGTAGAGGAGGAAGGAGTGGTGACACCGGGAGGTGTCCAACTAGCAGTGGTGATAGGTTGCACTGGCTGTAAGATGACATTGGGCGTCGGAGGGGAAACGAGAGGTGTGATGTACCATATAGGTAGTCCTAAAGTTAACCCCGAGAGGTTTAGTGTGGCCATCACCGGAGTGCTTACTACTCCCGAAGGGGGAAATAGGAAGGGGATTGTATGGATAGGTGTTGTGCCAACATGACTGGGTACCAATGGTGGTTGGGGTAGCAAGGGCGGTTGATGGTTGGGTGTTTGTGTATTGTGGGAGAGGGTACATAAGTCAGATATTTCGGTCGCTAGTGACGGGGGTGGAATGGATTGGAATGTGGAAGTCATCGGCGTATCTAAGTAGACTCTGGGTCCAACTGAGGAAACCAACAAGGTAGATGCACCGCGAACAGGTTGTTCAACCATGGGAAGAACGTTTTCAGGTGCAGTGGGGGCATTGGGATCGTAATAGGTGAGTTGATCAATCTTGACCACTTGTCCTTCATGGGGGAACATCATGGTACGAAAAACGGATGAGGCAACTACCCGCATGGAATACATGTAACTGCGGCCAAGTAAGAGGTTATAATCAAGTTGGGCGTTGATGACCTCTATGTCAATAAGCACTGTTTTACCAGCCAACTGGACGAGGACATTAGCTAAGAGACCTTGGGGTTGAGCCGAACGACAATCGTAGGCTCGCAACGCAGTGGTGGACGGTTGGAGAGTAGGGGATCCCAACTTCTGCCAAACGAATGTGGACATAACGCATGTAGAGGCACCGTCATCGATGATGCACCGATGGATTACAAGATTCTGAATGGATACAGAAACTTGGAATGCTAATGTGGAAGGCAGGCGTGGTTCAGATTGGTCCAAATCAAAGGCCATCATTCGTGAATCAGTCGGGTCGATAGAACCAATGGCTGATAACAGAGTCTTGCGCTGTGTAGGACATATTTTTAAGACCTCTAACGCAGACATGGCTGC
Source organism: Larix kaempferi (assembly GCA_027924585.1). NCBI lineage: Eukaryota > Viridiplantae > Streptophyta > Pinopsida > Pinales > Pinaceae > Larix > Larix kaempferi. The sequence goes on along the minus strand of BSBM01000580.1, from coordinate 20,136,849 downwards.
GGGGGACTGAACTAAGTAATCCACAATGTTGTAATTAGACGCAGCGCAAGAATTAGGGTTATTGTTGATGCGGCGAAGGGAAGCGAGGGGCTTTTGGGGCTCCATCTAATGGGGCAGGAGGTATGCATAATGGCTGATCGGTGGGAAGAGAGTTGGTGGTTTTGTCGGTGGGAGGGGCTTCAGGGGTGGAGCCATATTGGTTCCGACAGGTTTGAAGGTTGACATTGGCGGATGACAGCATTAACAAGTGATGGCTTCCTGAGTCTAAAGTGGGGTGGGTAGGCGCAGTGTACGTGACTTGTTGTTGTGGTGGTGCGATTCCTTGAGGGGGAGCTAGCGATTGAGTGTTCACCACTCCTTGGGTTGGTAAAGGGTTCTGTAACACCAAGGGTTGAGTTTGAGGTGGTGGGGGGTTAGGTGGCGCTTGAGGTGTCGCGTGCCCTTGGCAGTGGGCATCATCGGTCCAGAGTTGTCGTGCCTACTCCAAATGTGGGAAAGCATGTGTGTAATGGCCATAGATCCTGCAAATAGAACAAGGGTGGTTTGTTCGTAAGTTAGGGTTTTTAGCTTGCTTTGGCAGCCTGTCGGGGTTTTGGTTGGCAGGTGTCGTGTTATTATTGTTTGGGGGATTAGGTGGATGGCCGCCTTGGTCTGGAGGGGGGTTGTTCCCGCGGTTACGTTCGTTTCCACAGTTTTGTTGGCCTTGTTGGCGTTGGGTATTTTGGTTATGCTACGGATTTTGTTGCGCGTACACTTGCCCTTGGGCGGAAGGTGGGTGCTGGGGTTGTGCAGGTGCGGGAGAAGGTTGCGGCAGATAATACGTGGGTGGGGGTGGAGGCGGTGAAGGTGCGGGACCTTTTGGGGGTTGTTGATACGTCTATATGCCGGGTGGTTGATTTACCGCAGATGCTGCCTGTGGTGGATAATAAGCGGGGGGGGGGGGGGGGGGGCTTGAGAGGATACAGGAGCATGCACGACCTGCACGTGGTAATATGGTTGAGGTGCAACTGGGGGAACGTAAGTGGGGGATGCATGGTTGAAGCACTGAGGTGGACATGAGGTTCCGTGGGAATGGCGGTTATGTGCCATGGGAGCATACGAATTGGTTTCTCCAGAGTGGGATGTAGCCCGCGAAAGGTCGGGGCCATTACTAGTATGTGTCATGGAAAAGGGCTGGTTATGCGATGCAACATGGCCAATGATGCCATCGGTGGCATGGGATGCCCCCGGCGCATTGTTTCGGGAGGAATCGCCACGGGGGGCATCAGGTATAATGGTATATAAGTAACCAGACTGGGCGTAGATAAGGTCAAACTGCTGGGCTTTTAAGATGGCTTCTTCTTCGGACTAGGGTCGATCGAATGTCACATCCTTGGCAATGACGGGAAGGAAAGATTTGAGAAACCAATCTAGGTATATATAGTCATCTAACTTGATTTTTCACAGGCTTCGGCGTCACGCATGAATGTGGTTAGTGATGTGGGTGGCCGTATTCTGTCTGCAAGACAGTAGGATCTCAACTCCCACATCAGAGCGAACAGGTAACTGAAAGAATTGCAGGAAGGTCGAGGTGAGGGAAGTAAAGGTGGCATGGGTCCCATGGGGCTGCTCGATGTACCACTTGGCTGCAGAGCCAGTGAGAGTTCGTTGTAACAGACAGAGTCGGATGGAGTTATCCACTATGGCATTGGAGGAGCACCATAGATGGAAGGACATAATGTGATTTTGTGGGTCTTCACTTGCCTTGCCCTCAAACTTGGGGATGTCTGATGGGAGTTTGGTAGGCATGTGAGGCCACGTGGGATCGTGTCTGATGGGATCGTTGGTCAATCTGGCTAGGTCAGGAAGGTTGAGACTGGCCATCAATGGAAAACTAGTAGAAGGATGTGACGTTCTAGTGGGGGTGGCCATGGTGGGATTGCTGCCCCCAAGTGTGAGAGTTGGGTTCATGTTGGGGATGTTACCCCCATACAGAGGAACGAAGGTGGTATGGGAAGGTCCTGCACCGCCAAGTGTAGTGTGAGACACTAGTGGGGTTGGGTTGGGTATGTTAGCCACTGGAATTGGCATAGTGACCGGAATGGTGGGTGTGGTCCCCATCGAGGGCATACCCAAAGCAAGTGTGGTGGCCGGGGTTGTTGTGGACGTTCCACCGAGGGTCCCTACAAAGAAAGGGTTGGAAGTCATGCCAGCCATTTGGCTGGTTGGTGCAGTGTAAGTGGGGTGTTCAGACTCTGCCTCAGAATCAGATGTGAAATAAGGAGCATCAGAGTCAGGGGACGGAGCTCTATGGCGTCGACGAATGGAGTCGAGTGACGAAGCTCTAGGTCTATGACGAGTGGTGTCGAGTGATGCAGCTCTACGTCTATGATGGGTGATGTCAAGTGAACTGTGTTGCGGGGGCCTACCCCGGAGGCGCCGAGAGTGTCTCGGGGACTCAATGGTGACAGATGGTGCCAAGTATTTGGGGGTTGTGTCGAGTGAAAAAAGGCTCGAAAACCCTAATGCAACCGAGTGTGCAGAAGGAGAGCGCAAAAGTACAGAAATCAGGCCAACAACCAACTCAAAACGCTTACTGTAACAGTTGTGCTACAATAAGTGGAGTATCAGAAAAAATGGTCAAAATCCAACAAGCAAACGGCTTCCTAAAAATAAAAATGGTGGAATCGCTAGACCAAAAGGAGGTAAGGGAGCATACAAACACCTAGCTAAATAGTATTCTGATTCAACCAGACATATCCTCTGCAAGGTGATGAAATCCAAGTCAGACAATATGGATAGTAGAACCAAGTGGCTAAAGGGATCCCCCTACCAGGAGGGACACCGGGTAAGACAATCCTAGAAGAAAGGCAACTAAGATACCCCATTCTTGACACGTCCAGAAAGGTGAATCTGCAGCTCCGGTCCTATCACCGTGTGGGCCTAAAAGGAATCACCACGCGCGAACCAACGAGTAGGTAGCCTTCGGTTACTGGGTGGATTGCGGTATTACACTCAAGCCTCTGGAACCAGTCTGGCTACTTCAACCCTCCTAAGGGAGAGGCCCTCTGATAAACTGGTCGTGACCGTGTCAAAAAATACTAGGGTATTTTGGTACCCTGAAGGACAACAACTATGTCTCAAGTGTAAGCGATCGAGGGGTGTTATTTGGATGCCTATCCCCTCTGTCCTACCTAACTAAAATATTCTTATGTGTTCCCCAAGTGGGGTTAGAATGTTGGTTGTGTTAAGTAGTGTTTTAAGGCTCACTTGAATTAGGTGACAGAGTGTGTGCGTGTGAGGTAATGAACCTAATCAAAAGTGCCATGCGTGGGCAACTTTTTAACCAATAATAATGCAGAAATTAAACTTGCAATGCAAAATTTTCTTTTTTCAATGTAAATGCTTAAACTTAAAAATTCTGTAAATGGAACAGAAAGCAAACTACAAAAAAAGGTTGTAGGTAACTGTGGCTGCAGACAGCATAGGTGGTTGTGCAGGTGCAGAAAATATTGCAGAAAAATTATGGATTCAAAAAAGAGTAAAAATGCTGAAAACATATCGCAGGTCTGTGACTGAGATGCGCAGCCTGGAGCGCGGCTGTAGGGGTGAATCCTGCGGTCGGATTGTGTGTCTATAGCCAAAATGCGCAGACTGGGGCGCGACAAAAGGGTAGAAATTTGTGATCGGATCACGGGTCTGTGGCTGAAATGCACGACCTGGAGTGCAGCTGTAGGGGTGAACCTTGCAGTTGGATCGCGGGTCTGTATCCAAAATGCGCGGTCTGGGGCACGGAAAAGGGGTAGAAAGCTTGCGGTCGGATTGCAGGTATGTGGCCAAAATGCGCGGTCTGGAGTGCGACAAACGGGCAGAAAGCTACGGTCTGGGCCGCGGGAAAGAGACAGAAAGTTGCAATCGGGTCGCGGAAAAATGGCAGGAAGTCACGGTCTAGGCCGCGGGAAAAGGGAAGAAAGTTGCGATCAGGTTGCAGAAAAACCCAACTGGCCGAAGCCACAGCCGAACAGGGAAAATAGAAAAATATTTGCAGAAAATAAAAACTTTTGAAATTTTTAACCAGAAATTCAAAGGCCAATAGTGGAGTCGCCAAAACTGTAGCTAGAGTTTTCACCCTAGCTTGTGCAAATAAGCACCTACTAAGGAGAAGGGCCTCCTTAGTAGCATTTCAGTAAAACAGTAAAACAAGGTAAACTCTAAGCTAACATGTGCATCAACAAAAAGTAAAAAGACAATAACAATATAATAAAAAAATTTCTTTTGTATTATGATATGATCAAAGTTACATTCACCTCAGATATGGAGGTTGGTAGAGCTCTTGCAATAGTCCAGGAGGGCTGCTTCCATGCTCCAATGGGTTCCTTCTCCTTCTCCAAGGTGCTTGGCTGGTGGGCCAAAAGGGGCACTCAAATGGGAAAACTAGCTCAAATGGTGAGCTAGGGTTTCAAGAGTGATTTTGGTAGAGTGAGGATAGGATAGATTGTGGATTTGAAATGGGGATCCTCCATCACCTATTTATAGGTTTTTGGTGGTGGAGTATTGACCTATGGTTTTTGGCACCATATGGTTTAGGTCAATGATTTAGGGTTTTTGCTTCCTTTTTCCCTCTTTTTCCTTCTTTATTTATTTTTTATTCCCTTTTATTTTATTTTTGGGAATTTAGGGCCCTTTTAGAAGGTTTTTGCTATCTTTTGAGGAAATTTACATTATTTTGGGGGGGAAAAGGGGTTTTTTGGCCTTTTGGTGGGTTTTTAATGGTTTTTTGAGGTTTTGGAGGCTAAGATGGTGGGAAAAATAGACAAATGAGTCATGTGGTGAGGGATATGAGGTAATGAGCACTTTTTAGGTGTTAACACTTTATAGTATGAAATAATACATTCAAGGAAGCACCAACTTCCTGTGTTTACCAGCACCAACTGGGAGGCTCAAACCCCCTGAGTTTTCTCCAGCACCAACTAGAAGGAGACATTGATACCCTGTCGCTTTGTTTTGTAGGAACCAACTTGAAGGAAGTTGCAACTCCCTGTCTTTGTGTTGTTTACAGGAACCAACCTAAAGGAAGCTCCAACTCCCTTTATCCTTGCCCCGTTCGACCGCCCTGATGTCTGATATATTTTATTTTCTTGTTGTCCTTCAACTCTACGCACTTCTTGAGGTCTTTGGATAATAATTTTGATGTGTGCAACTTTCGTATGCAGACGGTTATCTGTTACTGCACTGCATACATCACTTGAATTCTCTACCTTCTCAATTCATACCTCTGTTGATGACTTACTTCATGAATTGTGTGCTCTGCTAATGTTGCAGGTTGTGCTTTCTAATTCAACGTTCTTCTTTACATGACTGCAAAGATCAAATGATACTATGCTTTCTATTCATGATATGTTGTACTGAAATGAAGCACCAGTAACAGTGGTAATTGCGCACCTTATGACGTGTCCATTCTAAATAAATGTTGCAGTTCTTCAGACAATTTGTGACCTCCTGTGCATCAAATGATTGGTTTGTTTAGTATAACGCACTTATCTCATATCATCCGCATCATGATGTGCTTGTCTAACTCTGTTGTTGTGCATCATATGTAATCTTCAACTTCGCACTTTCACTTCAGTTCATCTACATCAGCAAGACATCCGCGTAATATCTGATATTTATCGCTTTTGTATTTGTGCTTCTATTGTGACTATCGGTGTGTTGATTGTGATACAGTCCTTCAAGATATCCGACACTTGCACATTCTTCAGTATTTCTTCCTTTCAACATTTGTGTAATTGTCACAGACTTATGGCATCATTTTGCGCACCATCAAAACTTCATTGTGTGCATCCAGCTCTTCGCTAGATCATTTGGTTTTTTCCACGAGACCCTTGATGCCCCAAAACAAACTGAAACTTGCACTTGACTTGCAGTCTTCGTGCTTCTCCTTCCAAACCTATGTATCTCCATCTTGCATCTCTATTTATACATGTCCAGCATGGATTTTATGCTTGCAATTCAGTCCTTGCATATCTTCTTCCATACTTCATGGATCATGCATATGCCGTGTGTCATCATCTGTAGTATTTCTATGTCATCTCTAATGTATCAAGTGCCCTTAGGATCCACAAATTAGTGGGACTTTGTTTGACGGACAATCTACCAAGAGAAGACTCGAGGTATGATCTCCCTAGCTCAACGCGAGTCTAGAACAAATATGATAGAATATAAATCACCCTCCTAGATCTAATTAAGGATCAAGGAACTAGATACGTTTACCTTATAGATTGCTAATCCTTTTCTCCTTGAATGCTTCTCCAAGCTTGACGATCTTCATATCTGAGCTGCAAAACCTGTCAAGACAACAAGACAACAAAACAAGTAAAACACATCTATACAATAACATATCTAAGTAAGCAGTCAAGCAGGAGAACTACACAAGATATCATTAACACGATGAGATTTTGGTGGAAAGCACTTATATTACTGTATTGAAAGGGAAGTACATAGGATAGAAAGATTACAACCATTGACTTGACGTAGCAATCCTCATCCGATCGAACCAATGCCAAAGCCTCCCAAGGAAGTGTGAGTCTCCCAATAGATGAGTAGAGATCTCTCCTAAGGTAATTTCACTAGCATGTAGACACTATAGACTTCCTCCCCTTGGAATGGGAGTGAGCTTCACTTATATAGGACTAAGTGGATAGGGTAGGTTGAGATATGGTAGGAGAGAGATAGGGGATCCTTCCAAGAGGTTAGGAACCGAGTTCCAGCTCTCCAAAATGGTCAGGGATAGGGATCCATGTCATCTAGCTTCGAGAATGGGCTCGAAGAAGATATTTTTGTCCATTAACTGACATCGTTGCATGCTACAAGAGGCCAACCTGCAACATCGCAGGTTGCTTGAGGACAACCTGCGACGACCTATCAAAACCTAGTATGAATGGGTTTGTATCTCTTCCAAGTTAATAAATTAGTTAAGGAAACTCTAGGGATGATTACACTGAGTCTCATGATGGTAAGAGTTTAGGTGTAACAGAATGCCCCCCAAAGCATGAAGTTGTTTGGAATTGGACAGGTGAAATGCTTTGACAGAAGGAATGGCAATGGTTCATCAAACGAAGGACGATGCTGCAGTACAACTGACTCTGAGTACACAGTCTCGTATGACGTACAACATGGCTTCCGACCAATACATTGCAGATCCATGATACTAATGACCGACTGAAAACAATCATGGCTACTAGACACAAGCGTAGATCCATGATGAGATGATAACACAGCCACGACCAATACAAATGTGGATCCGTGTGATATGACTCAAAACAATCTCCATCACAACCTGGGTAAAACATGACTCCCCAGGGTCTTCAAGCTGAACCCGCAATGATAAGAATCTATCCATGTGATTACAAATGTCTTGACGTCGAACATGGTAGAAACCACTTGATTACCGGTCATTGATGTATACCGTTAACAAGCGCGAGGGAAATCACCATTGATGTCAATGATTCCCAAGGTATCATAGTACATATCACCAAGCGTGAATAAATGAGTTGAAGTCGAACGCATGATGAAATCTTTCAATCAAGAGTCAATGATGTAAACTCATGTCGAAAGTGAGGTAACCTACCATTGAGACATGCAAGCCCAAGGTACTTGGTTTGTTTCTAGATTCAATCCTCAGATGATGTGTTGAAGTCGACAAGGATAAATCCGTCGAAGGAGGGCCATGATGAATCCCCCATCATCGACACGAAACACGACAAAGATGTGTAGAGTAGATCGGATGGTACAGTGACATGCAAGACTGACTCAGAATAAACCGACATGGTAGTAGGTGTACTGACTATAGATAATGAATAGTGAGAATATTTCTTGAACATGGGCATGGCATGACTTGGCAGTATTGACATGACAAGTACGACACCAAAACCTAATGCAACTGATGAGAGAAGCATTCTTTGAATGACTCAAAGGAGTGACATGACTCAGGAAGCGGGTGGAACTCAAGGACAAATAGATGATCCAAGTGCAGTATGCAAATGTAGATGAGTGCCATGTTCAAGAACGACTAGGTACTGCCACAGATAAAGGGTGCAACATAAAAACTTTCCTTTTTCCCCATCATGAACGATGAGTGCCTCATGTGTTTTTTACAAGCTTGATGAGGGTAACCAGATGCTCGATACAGCTCATCTCATAGATGAGTCCAATCCCGAATATTTTCCGGACCTGGGATAGGAGGGGTCTGTCCCATGATGGGCCCTTCAATGTTAGAGTTTAATGAGTCCATAGAAGGTAAATGCGGTCGTCATTTCATGTTTAGAGAGTCTGAAAATAACTAAAGAAGACTCCAACGGTCGTTTTTCGTAAAGTTAGCCTCGTCGTCCGAAAAAGGCTAAAACAACGCGGGAGAGGACTCTTCCAGTCATTATTGGCTGGAGTATTCCTTTTTCGTAAATAGTGCCCCCTGGTCCGAGGAAGGGGTAAACTATCACCAGAGAGACGACCATTCAAATCCTTTAACAAGCATGAACGCGACAAGTTCGCTTGGCAATCTTTTCGTATTTCGAGAGATTGAAAAGAGCTTAAAGATAGACTCCAGGGGGGGTTCCTTTTCCGTAGGAGTTTAGTGAGCCCGAAAAAGTGATAAATCATAACTCGGTGACGTATTCTCATGGTTTTAAGAACACGAGAAAGAAAAAAGAGTAAGCTCGTCATCATTAAATAATTACAATATAACGGATACAAAATAATGACAAAACATTCAAAGGGTTGTTCATACCTGAAATGACGCTTCAATGTGAAAACGTCGCACAAAGAACACTTAACGACTCCTGCACACTTGAAAACTAGGTCAAAAAGTCAACCAGGTATTCAATTGCCATAAAAATGATCCAAACTATAGCAAATGACCTAAAAAGCATCAAATATTTGAAAAAGAATATTCCTTTTTGTCTATAAATAGAAACAAAAACCAAATATAGTTACCATTGTTCATTTGCCAAATTGGGGAGAAGAAGTGCCATTTGGAGCCAAAAGTTCACTTGTCGATTCCGTGAGCTGCGAGCAACCATTTCACGAGTCGTCCGGAGCAGGTAACTCTAAACCTCATCCAGGACATTTCCAATGGTTTACAACTTTAATTTTAGTTCATTTTTTGGGTTTTTGAGTTGGTTTGTGGAGGGCTATTGCGTCCTCGGGTCGTCGCAGGTTTCCCTTATGGGAACTACGACAAACCCGAGTTGTCACAACGACCACAAAGTTGGGTTGCGACGATGTCGCACTGTCAGTATTGATGGGGTGTGATGGCGGAAATGTTCAACCCCACCAACAAACCTAGCCCAAAAAATGAAACTCCAATGGTTGGGAAGAGCTCTGATGGTATTAAAATGCTCCTATTGGCAGGTTAGTAGCAACCAACATGGTCTTAGAGTGGCGTGAACGAGAACATGAGGTAGATGATGTGTAAGCTGCAAGTGACCCATTATGTGTAGAGGCATTACGGAACTGCGAGATACTGAAGTTCTTCAACGTTCAGGACATGAGGGCCCAAGTACCACTGCTAGAACATATGGTCCGTTGTTGGGACGCTGCGCAGCATCATTTTGTGATTGGAGAGCACACTTTGACTATAGATGTGAAAGACGTCTACTTCTTGACTGGATTCTCCCAGAGGGGGGACAATGTGGCTCTTACCGGATCACAGGGAAGTGATTGGATAGTAGACAACTTGATCCTTCAGCATTGCACTCCTCATGCCTGTGCCTCTCGTGGGAAGATTCCCATCAAAGAGATACGAGAACGTCCACTGCGAGCTATTGTTTTCACCATAACGAGGATAGCAGGGATCCAAGCGCCCCATCTAGCTACTAGGTCCCAGATGCTATATGTGGAGGAGTGTATGTCTCCGAAGGTAATCAACTGGTGCGAGGGACTCCTCGCTAACATTCGAGCTCAGCTGACCAAGTGTCGGCATGGAGAGCTCAAACAGTTCGGATACGGATCTATAGTGATATCATTTCTATTGGAGCGGGTTCCCCTCTTGCACCCGCAGGTGCCCTTGGATGATAGGGATCCTAAGGATCCACACATGGCCAGATGGAAAAAGGTGATGGCCCGCCATGGTGGGGGTCCTATCATCGGGTATGGTCTTGAGTTCTTCACCTGGATGGAAGGCTAGCTGCTCACGGTAGAGGATTACCTGTACAGTGGTATGGATTACAGGGAGGACCCATACTTGGCACTGCCCAAGGGAGCAGAGTGGGGAGACATCAGTAAGAACAATGACCCTTGTACTTTTTAATTTTGTGTATTTATGATTTTTTTATTATAGGGTTGATAAGTTAATAACACATGTGTGTAGATGTGGGCCCCATGCGACCAGCAGGAGTTTCTCTTCTTGCAAAAAGAGAGAGAGGAGAGGGAGCAGCTGTGGCTCCAGCCATACATGCTGCCATTGTGGAGATGGAGGACGTCTACAAGAACCTGGCTAGGTTGACGTTAGATGTTCTTGATCCGATAGTGGATGAGTTACCGCGACCCATGCAGAGGTATGCGGTGGGAGCGTCAGTGCGCTTCAATGTGCTGCTTCGCAAGGTAGCGAGGGCAGTTGACTGCTTTCGGACTCAGCAGGCTAGAGCTACGAGACCTAGGGGTGCACGGGCTAGGAATTAGGCCTTATGTTGCTATTATGTATGTAATGAGAGCTTAGAAGCCTCAGATTTTGTACTATTGAAAGCTATGAGGCTTCATATTTTGTATAGACTCACTGGAAGTCGTCATGCTTCAGATTTTGTACAAGCACTACTTTTTATGATGATATATATATACAGACATTTTGGTGGTTTTATACATTACGTGTTTTAAATGGATGAATGATGTGATCTTGTTTATGTGTTTGCTTATAAAATGAGTTATTTACATGTTATGTCAACTTTTAACAGTTCATGAATATGCTTATGTGTGTGCAATGTACCAATCTAAGATGAAGTTGGCCATGGAGTCGGCAACTGTGTTTATGTCTCGTGGAATGTGTAGGTACTGAATGGACTGGAAGGACCTTTCCAGAAGACGGACTCGTCTATAGAGACGGAGTAAGGTAGGATCACAGATGGTGTAGACTCGGTTAAGATGAGAGACCACTAGTTGAGAATCCAAGTGGATGACAACGTGGTCCATACCCAAAGAAATAGCGTCGGTTAGGGTTCCAATGACTGCTTGATATTCTGCAACATTGTTGGTCGCGAAACCTAGACACATTCCTCCTGAGCTGATAAGCTTGCCAGTAGATAAATAGAGTACCCAGGCTGCCGAAGCAAGGTTGCGGGTATGGCTGGCGCCGTCCGCGAATCCGTAGCAAGTTTCCATCTGCACACGCAGACATAACATGGTATAAGAAACGAAACAAGACCTAAGCACGCAAAAAATCAAAGTGTCACACCACACAAAAACACACACACACCATGTACAGTATATCCAAAAGTACTTATGTATGAAAGACTCAAGCATAGTACCTCTTCAGGTAGAGCCTGTTGTGGGGCTCACCCAAATATATCCCGTCGTAGTCTTCAAGCTCATAAGATCCCTTCTCTAAGACGCGTTTCACTACGTAAGGTCCATGCCACATGGACTCAAACTTTCCTTCCCCCATCTTATCATGTTTTTGGTCGTATGTGAGGACCAAATCTCCTTCGCTGTAGGGGCGAGGTTATACTGACTGGTCGTACTACGCTTTGATGCGTCTCTTATGAGCCTCGTTGGCAAGATTGGCATCTTGGCGAGTCTCGTCGAGCTTAGCTAGGTAGGGTAAACGTTCTTCCTCGGCAGTAGTGTTGGGAAGAAGTTCGATGGCGAGCTTGAGGGATGGAATCTTGCACTCAATAGGAAGGACAACCTCCCATCCATAGACTAGTTGGAAGGGAGTAAATCCAATGGCGGTTTTAACGGAAGTTCGATAATCCCATAGTGCGAAGAAGATCATTTTATGCCAGTTGGACTTGTGCGTACCCACCATTCGTTGGACCATGGTTTTCAAGACCTTGTTGATGGCCTCTACTTTTCCATTTGACTATGGGTAGTACGGTGTTGATTTTTCATGGCAAAAACCCAATCTAGTGCTCAACTCGTCAACCATATGATTCATAAAGTGAGAACCATGGTCAGTAACTATCGCTTGAGGAACTCCAAACTGCGCTATTACATGATTAAACATGAAGAGTGTGGTGGTCCTGCCGTCGTTCCTGTATGTAGGCATTGCCTCAGCCCACTTTGTAAAGTAGTCCACAGCTACAATGACATAACTATGCCCCCCGGCCGAGGTAGGCTTACAATGCATGAATTCAATGCCCCATTTAGCGAAGGGTCCAACGACATTAACCGGGTGTAACGGGGCGGGGTGGGTGCGCTTTTTCGAATGAAAATGTTGACATGGAGGACATTTTTTTACGGCCTTGATACAATCTTTAAATATAGATGGCCAATAACATCCTGCGCGAAGAATCTTCTGGGTTGTAGCCATCCCAGAGAGATGACCGCCACAAGCCCCAGCGTGACAGTCATTTAGGACGTGTTCAACCTCGTCATGAGTCAAACAACGTTGAAGAATGGAATCGATACCACGATGGTACAAAGTATCACTAAATGGTGGCGTATTCGACGACGGTCGTCACGAGACAATTGAGGGCTGAAACGTTGGGTCTGAAGATATAAAGTGATATCTCCATACCACAGATCAGACGTACTGATAAGAAACAATGACTCATCTGGAAAAGATTCATTGGGCTCAAATTCTACATCAGCACGGGGAAGGTTGTAGATGAGCTCAGCAAACACCAAATACTTTTTAGACTTGGCTTTTTCGAAAAGAAGATCAAATTCTTGTAGTATCACGATCCAGCGTGAATACTTTCCCCCAAGCACCTGACGAGTCAGAATGTGGTACATGGGGTTCGAATCGGCGATGATGGTGGTGGTGCGAAGCAGAATGTAATGTCGGAACTTCTGCACGGCGATAACTGCCGCGAGAGCGAGCTTTTCAACATGTGAATATCGAGTTTCAACATCAATAAGACCTTTACTGGCGTAGTATATCACATGTTCTTGGGAGTTTTGGTCTTCCTGCACCAAAACCATGGCGATAGTGGTGTTGGAAGCAGCGAGGTATAGAATGTTATCTCGATAGTAATTCGGCCGTTGGAGCACAGGGGCATGCATGATGGCATGTTTGAAACTATCAAAATATTGTTGAGCTTGGTCATCCCAAATGAACGGGATGTCTTTTTTCATTAATCTCATGTAACCCTGCGTCTTTTGCGCGAAATTAAAGACAAAACAACTTAAATAAGTCTCTCTTCCTTGTAGACTCTGAAGTTCCGTAATGTTAGTTGGAGGTGGGAGAGCGACAATGGCTTCCACCTTCAAGGGATCAATTCGGATCCCGTCTTTCGAGACGATAAACCATAAGAGGCGTCCAGACTCGACACAAAAAATACACTTATGAGGGTTCAGATGGATATTGTACCATCTTCATCTGAGGAAAATGACCGTCAGATGATCTATGTGGAACTCGCGCTACTTTGAGTGGGCAGGGAGGTCATCCAAGTAGGGTTCCACAAAGTCCTTCACATCATGGAAGGCATACGACATGGCCCGTTGGAATGTGGCACCAACATTTTTAAGGCCAAATGGAAGTTTACGGTATGCAAACGTTCCCCAAGGACAAATGAATGCAGTCTTGTGTTGGTCAGTGGGGTGGATCTCAATCTAGTTGTATCCTAAAAATCCATCCATAAATGAAAAAATGACACTTTTGGCACAATTGTCGATGATCTGGTCAATAAAGGGAGTCAGGTAGTTGTCCTTAAGACAAGCCTTGTTGAGATCCCGATAATCGACACAGACACAAATGGTGCCCTGTTTTTTAGTAATTACAGGGATGACATTTAAGACCCATTCTATCAGCGGGACAAGGTAGATGAAGTTGGCCTTCAAGAGTTTCTCAATCTCTGCCTTGATTGCCGCAGTCTTCCGAGGGTGTACCGGTTTCAACTTTTGGCGGACATGTTTGACATCGGGATAGGTTTTGATTTCATGTAAAAAAATGGCGGGGTCTATCCCAAGCATCTTCTCGTAGGTCCAAGCGAACACGTCTCAGAATCGCTTGAATAAGGCCGTATAAGCAATGAATTCTTCAGGGGAACACTTCTGGCCTAATTGAATGTGTTCCACTACACCAAGAGTAACCAAAATGTCAATCGAAGTGGTAGGGTCAATGTTGGCTAAGTTTCCTTCGAAGTCCATTTGACACGTGACTATCGAGGACGGAGAGCTAGAGTAGACATCTGGTGTAAAAATGGTGCTAATGCTATTATCCACAGTATCCAATATGGGAAGGAAAGACAAACGATGATGGAGGTCTTCCCACGGAGGATCATCTGCATTCATGATTTCCATAATGGACTCGTCAGAATGAAAAGTCCGTAGCAGGGGATCAGATGATGTCCGTTGTAGAGAACAGGAGGTGGAGGCCACAACTAAGTGGTCCTCCGGTGCTGACTGGATAGCCTTGTATGTGAGTTCGGTGGGTGATAGAGGCATAGTGTCTCCAATCAGGTGTGTGGCGGCTTCGTCAAGTACAAGCCATGAATCAATGGAGTTGGGGATAGATGAAATCTGTGAAGAGATCATGTTCATGGTGATTGTTGTTCCTCCAATTAATTCCTGCACAGAATTTTTCAAACAAACCTTATCAAATGCAAAATGCAAAATAGATAAAATACAGAATGAAAAAGAAAATGAATTATTTATGTACAAATCATGTGGATATTGCAGTTCTTAAAAATTGATAGGGGTTGAGAAAAATCCCTGTCCCGGCGTTAGCTGATAGTCTGGATCACTTGCAACATGCGAAACGAAAGCTTCCCTTGAGATCGGCTTGTGATACAATCGCAGCCGATGACCATTTGCGAATAATGGCGTTTTGTTTTCATCAATGGTGATCAACTGAACTGTTCCATTATCAAATACCCGATCTATCTAATAGGGGCCCAACCAACGGGTATGCAATTTGCCTTTAAAGTCCCTCTTGAACCGAGAATCATACAACAGAGCCCAGTCTCTTTCTTGGAAGACTTTCTGCTTTATAAATCGATCATGCCACTTAGAGCGTTGTTGTTGGATTAAGGCTGTATGATGTACTGCAGCTATGCGCTTCTCATCTAACTCATTGAGCTGATTCAGACGGTCCTTTTGTGCCTCTGATAAATCAAGGTTTGCTTCCACAGCTATTTTCAAAGTCATGATTTCAAATTCGATTGGAAAAACAACATTTTTACCATACACTAACTCATATGGGGAAAAGCCAGTGGTGTTACGCCATGTAGTACGATAGGCCCATAGTGCCTCTGGAAGTCTTTCAGCCCAATCTTTACGATGGCTCTTCACTGTTTTTTGTCAAAATAGCCTTGATAACCTTGTTTGTACTCTCCACTTGGCCATTGGCCTATTGATGATATGGCGAGGTTATTCTGTGTTGAATATGGAATTTATGTAACAGTGCTTCCAGCTTGTGAGACACAAACTATGGTCCACCGTCTGTAATGATTTCCTTAGGTACTCTGAACCGAGCAAAAATTTCTTTATACAGGATATCAATCACAGCCTGATCATTGGCCATAACCAAGGATACTGCTTCTATCCATTTGGTCATGTAATCTGTGCAAACCAAGATGTGAACTTTATGTTTTGAGGGAGGGTTGATAGGCCCTACAAAATCTAGATCCCACCTATCAAATGGTTCAACCACAAGCTGTGGCTGCAAAGGCATTTCATCTAATCTGTTGGGTTGGCCCATCCTTTGGCATCTATCACATGCCTGGACATACTTCTTTGCATCCCAGAACAATGTGGGCCAGAAATAGCCCATTCTCAAAACTTTATTACCCGTCCTTTTGTCAGCAAAATGTCCCCCACAGGGCTCATCATGGCAAGCTTTAAGAATGCTAAAGATCTCATCTTCTCTAACACACCTTCTGATCTCTAAATCAAACCCTGTGTAGAAAAGATGGCCATCAATCCAGCAGTATCTAGCACTCTATTGTATGATCTTCTTTTTTTCTCTCTTTGATAGATGTGCTGGGAGCTTACCTGCAGCCAAAAAGTTAGCAATATCTGCATACCATGGGGAATGAGCTGATACTGCAAACAAATGTTCATCGGGGAAGGAATCTTCGATTGGTAAATTGTCATCACTGTTAGTAAGTCGAGATAAGAAATCTGCAACAACATTTTCCTTCCCTGGTCTATCAATCATTGTGATATCAAATTCCTGTAACAGTAACAACCATCTAGTAACTCTAGCATTCGTGGTTGGTTTATTCATTAAATACTTGATAGCAGAATTATCAGTGTGCACAAAAGTAGAATATCCAATAATATAATGTCTAAATTTGTTGATGGCATAAACAATGGCAAGGAATTCCTTTTCTGTGACAGTGTAGTTCAGTTCGGCAGGAGATAAATTCTTACTAATGTAATAAATTTCATAGGGAGCATTACCTTCCTACTGTCCCAAAACTGCTCCAATAGCAGTGTCTGATGCATCTGAAGAAATATGAAAAGGCAGATCCCAGTTGGGCCCTCGTAAGATGGGTGTTGTAGACAGCCTTTTCTTTAGCTTAGTAAATGTTGTTTGGCATGCATCATTCCAGACAAACTGTGCATCCTTCATCAACAAAGTGAACAAAGGAGAGGCTAGTTTGGAAAAAATTTCTATGAACCTCCTGTAATAGCTAGCATGCCCCAAGAATTTGTGTACATCCTTCTGTGTTCCAGGAGTTGGTATATTTTCAATTACCTTGATTTTGGATGGATCTACCTGGATACCCTCAGATGAGATGAAGTACCCCAGCACTATGCCCTCACTCATCATCATATGGCACTTTTCAGTGCTTAAAGAGAGTTGGCTTTGTTCACAGTGTTTCAAGACCTTTTCTAAGTTTTTCAGTGCTTCTTCATAACTATCACCATATGGAGTAAAGTCATCCATAAAAATATCCATGCAATCATTTACCATTTCCAAAAAGATTCCAATTACTGCTCTCTAAAATGTAGTTGGTGCATTGCACAACCCAAAAGGAAGCACTCAGTATGCAAAATTTCCCCATGGACAGGTGAAAGTGGTTTTGTCTTGGTCTTCTGGAGCAATCTGGATCTGGTTGTAGCCACTAAATCCATCCAAAAAGGGAAAATATTTTTTCCCAAACAGGGTATCAAGGACCTGATAGATTAAAGGTAAGGGGAAGTGGTCCTTCTGCGTTGCTTTGTTCAATTCTCTGTAATCCACGCAGACCCTCCATTTCCCATTCTTATTTGGCACAATCACAAGTGGAGAAACCCACTCACTGTCTAAAATCGGGTATATGAATCCTGCTTCCAAAAGTTTTTGGATTTCTTCTTTCACTATGTCTCTTAGGTTCAGGTTCATCCTTTGTTGTGGTTGACATACAGGCCTGGAGTCGCTCTTAATATAAATGTGATGGGTGCACAGATGAGAAGGAATCCCTTTCATGTCTGTGTACTCCCAAGCAAAAGCTACCCTACGCTGTTTCAGCAGAGTGACTAGCTATTCCAACTCGCTAGGCGCCAGATTGGGATTGATATTCAATGTTTTCCCTGGCCCAATTTCTACTGGAACACTCTTCGAATTCTTGAGTACTGGAATTATACTGGCATCACCGATTATAGTTTCTTCTGTAAGATTTTCTTGTTGTATTGCAGCTAGAGTACTGTCCAAGATCCGATAGACATTTTTATTAACTGACGTGGGCTCACTGATGAAACTATTAATGGCATCATCCTCTGTTTCATCTTTAAACGTTAAGGTTCTCCCTATTGTTAATAACGGCTGCACACCTTCTTCCTCCTCCAAATCTGCCCACAATGGAGTTTCAACTTCTGTGCTTGGTTGAGCTGGAGGGTACAGGGTTAGGCTCTTGATCTCAGTTCCGGCTGAAATGGTCATAGATCCTGACCGACAGCTGATACAGGCATCTGCTATGTCCAACCACGGTCTTCCCAGGGTCAGTGGGTGACCCCCCAACTGGGATTTTGGCTGTAACACCAAGAAATCCGCAAGGTATTCCCACGAGTCAACTGATATCATGAGGTCATCTAAGATCCCTCCAGGCTTGATCGTTGATCTGTCAGCAAGTTCCAAAACAGTAGGGGTCGGCCGAAGGTTAGTGAGTCCCAATTTCTTCACAGTCTCTATGGTCATAACATTAATAGCTGCGCCTAAATCTACCAAGACATTGGGAATTTGTGTGTACCCTATGTGAACTGTAACAGTCGGGTTCCCACGGTCATTGTATTTTGCCACATGGGCCTTCCCCATTATTAATTCTGAAATTTTTCCCAATACATGGACAGTGGGGGGGTCCCTGGTCCTTCTTCCTGGTTTCTTGACACACAAATCTCTAATAGTTTTAGCATAAATGGGCACATCATGGAGGGCCTGTAACAGTGGAATTTTAACATACAAAATTTTCAATTCTCCCACGAGATCGAATCGGGGCTGTTCCACTGTTTTTTGCAGGGCCAATCGTTCAAGGTATGGCGGTTCTCTCATCAACTGTGTAGGTTATGATACTTCGTGTGTTACTCTCTGAGTCTCAGCTACTGTCTTGGTAGGAGTATCAACATCCTCAATGATGGGGCTTGCTGAATTAACCATATTCTCATAGTGCTAATCCACTCTAGTTTCAATCACTGGGGATGAAATATCCTCAGTGATAATAGGTTCCACCACCCTCCCTGATCGTAAATGTATATCATTGCAAGGAATCTGGGTGATGGAATATGCAGGCATGTTGGCAGTCTCAAATTGGTGGACTGCTTTATTGTTTGGGTTTGAGTTAGGTTGTGCAGGTAGCTGTGGTCGAAGTGGTGCATTCATAGGTGCGGCATTGTTTTGGAATGGGAGCTGCGGTTGCTAATAATGTTGGTGTTGATACTGTTGAGGAGGGTACTGTTGATACTGAGTCTGGTGATGGGAAAGTTATTTCCTTGGTAAGAATTTCTCCAGTTGGAATTCCAAGGAGCTTGATTGTTTGACTGTTGTGACCATGGTGTCCATGAGTTAGGATTTTGCATTGGGTTCTGAGATGGATGCCACTGATTGTTAGAATAATGTGAAGGGAATTGTGTATTCATATTATGCATATTGTTCATTCCATTCATATTATTCAGAAAAAATGATGGGCCTGGATTCATACCTTGATTTCGAGGCTACCATGGTTTCTTTTGTGCCATGAAGTAAGCTGGCTCCACATCCGGAATGGATTCCTGCAGGACTTCTTTGACCTTAGGTAATGAAGGACATTCCTTGGTGTTATCAACTGATTTGTACAATAGTTGAAACCTCATTGAGCCACCAGTGTTGGAACACATCAGTGTTCACTTCCAGAGTATCTGGGTTTCATATATTTGGGGCTAGCCAGTTTTGGCTAGCCAGTTTTGTTTTTGAGTCGACATGACCATGGCCCCATGGGGGTTTGTATCAAAGTGTGCAAGTAGGGTCTGAGTGGCTCGGTTCCCCATGACTGGATTAAACAACTAAGGTATTCCAGGGAGTTTTTTCACTGTTAGATTATACTTTGCTTCAGGTGAAATATAATCTCTTGGTTTTTCTCTCGCTTCCTCCAAAGCTGGAATGCCCGATTTTGGAAATTTGGCCATGGGGGGTTATTAGGGTCCAACTATAATGTATAAACCTACTAGACACTATTAGAATAGGTTTTGGTCATGTCCTAGGTCTCTAGGACCCCCAGAAAAAATTTCGAAATTTTTTTTACCGGACGCGTCGGAGTTGGGGTTTTTTATTTTTTAATTATTTAAATTTTAATTAAATTTCTCTATAGTTTAAATAGAGAAATTTGGGTCTGTAATTATGTTAGTCATCCGGGGTCCGAATTTAGTGATTGATGGCTCGTTTCATAAGCCAAAAATCACACATGACCCATGGAGCAGCTAAACCCAACTTTCGGATGTCAATTCAGCCTCATAATTAATATTTTCTCTGAAAAGTCATTTACAGAGAAATTATTAATTAAAATAATAAAATTGAATATTTTGGAGATAATCCAAAACTCTCCAAAATTAATCAATTTGATTAAAATAAAGGGCTAAATGACATGGAAATAAGCATTTAGGAAGATTCCAATAAACTCCAAGTCCTCCCAGTCAACCATCCAGTCACCAGCTAGAGATCTTCTTGAGCCAATTCGCCCTCCTTCATGCAAAGTCGAGTTTGATGTGTTGTCAATTCGTGGTTGGGTTGGTGGCTTGCAATTAAAGCTTGAAGTAGGCGCCCTCATGACTCACCCTAATTCGAACCTTGGCTCCCTTTGATGATTTGAATCTACACCTACTAAGCCACACATTTCACCCATCATGCCAATTCGCATATCCACCAAAAGCTCACGTCAATCTCTATTAGCTTCATGTCTAAGCCTTGTTGGAACTCGTTTATTGGTTGGTGCAATCATTGATTGGCTTGGCTTTCTTTGGAGTGGAGTTAGCACCTACCTTTTTCCACTTGTCATTCATCAACCAACTCGCATGCCTCCACATAGCTCACACCCTTCCTACCCTAGCTCGCATCAATCCTCTACCTTAGCTCGCCTTTCCTTGTTGTAGGATGATTATTGGATAATGCTTTCAAACTCAACCTACCTCAAAGTCGAGTTTGCCACATGCCCATTTCTACCAACCTCAAAGCTCGACTTTGGCTTTTGTCTACCTCTCCAAGCCCTTGTTGATTGGAATTCGACCTATCTTGCCATTGCCAAATTCGACCTAGGGTTTAGGCTTAGGATTCTGGTGTGTTTTATTATAAAGAGAGGCCCATTTGGGTTATTATCTCATGGAGACTTTGATGCAAGATTACTCTACACAAATTTGTAACATGCTTTGGATTAATATTTTCAATAAAGATTTCGACTTTGGAGGTCCATGAGCTTTCAATCTTTGGTGTGAATTCATCTCTTGTTGAGGTGACATCTTCTCTAAACCCATCTCTTGATTATGCATAGTATTTGATCAATGGCTAGCTTGTGAGGACTATTTTTAGTACAATAGAGTAACCATTTATAATTTAAGTTGGTTATTTATGCATAGTTTATCAAGATCTAAATGGACATGAGTAGTTGGTTATACAAATTGTTGATCTAATCTTGATATTTCTAGCATACTAGCATTGTTGATCTCACTTGTTGGTTGAGTGGTTTGGGTTGTGATTTGGTGTTGCTTAAAGTGAAGAGGGGTAAGAGCTCGGTTGCATCAAACCCTTGTTCATCTTCAAGTTTTGGCCTAACACTTTGTGGTTGCAGGATCTACAATAATCTCAAGATCTTTTCATCTTAAGAAGGCCAGGAAGAGCTCTTCTCAGGTTTCTCATCAACCAAAAACTCTACTTTTAAAACCTTGTTACTTTAGGCTTCCATTTCTTCAAGCCTTCTTGTTTGATCCTTGAAACTTTTGTACTTGCATGCTAAGCCCTTTCTAGCCCTTCTAGTCTTGATCCAAGTTAGTCACTTATCCTCTTCAAGCCATAGATTAGTAATCCATAAGGTTGAAGTTCCTTCAACCTTGGGGAATAACTTGGGATTTGTTCCCTTGTGCTCTCTTCAACACTCGTTGTCGGCGTATCACCGGTTAACCGGAGGATTTCCAAGGTGGTGTTTCTACCATCCCAAGTGTTCCACTTGAAGCCCTTGCCCTAGATCTATTTCTCCTTGGTTTGTCTTCATCCTTGCATTCGTCCCACTTCACTTTTGCATTTCTCAACCATTGCTCCTTTCGTCCTACCTTACCTTCCTCCTCTCGTCCCTCTCTTCTTCATCTCCTCCTTCCATTCGTTTCCTCCTTGGTTTTTTTCCTCTCCTCCTATCGTCCATCCCCATTTGCCCTACAACATAAAACAACAACAAAAAGCAAACAAGTGTTAGTATTAGCAAGTGGTTAGTGTAATTTTCATGCTTAGTTAGTTGTTAGTTATTTGTTTAAAATTAGTAGTTGATTAGTTGTTCTTCTTTTGAAAGGGTTAATGGTTAGATTTCTCTTATAAAATCAAGGTTTATGCATTGAAAGTTTAAGTTAGGCATATCCAAAGGTCATTTAGGGCTTGCATCTAGTCTTTCCTTTAAAAGTTTTGTAATCTCATTTCAAAGATAAACAAGTTGGCATATAGGATAGTGTAAATTTTTGTGGTTGTGTTCTCATTCCCACCGTTTTTTGGGGCATTTTAGCTTGCTGGTCCGTTTTACCATATTAATTATTTTAAGACAAAATCTCATGCTTTTTCATGTTTTAGTCTTATTTTGCAAACCTAGACTTGATTGTTCAAAGTTTGATTAGATTTCTAACGCTAATGGGTGCATGAGTTATTGGATTATTCTTGTGGTAAGATTGTGGGAAGAGAAAGATCTCTTAAATCAAAAGATCAAATCGAAGAGAGAAGAAGGAATCAAGCATCATAAGACATATTTCAAGATACACCTTCTTATCCTTTGTAAAAGCCATTAAGAGCTTCAATTTTTTCAGTTTTTATAAGTTGTTTCTAGGTAGCCATTAAAGACCTTTCAAGGATTTTCCCTTGAGGCACTTGTAAAAGATTAATAAAACTTATAGTGGATAGGTCCTCCATTTTTGGTCTTCTTCCCCATTTGGGGAAGAGTGTTGGGTTTTGTGGTTTGGCTTAGTTAGATCCTTTTCATATGCTCTTAGTTTAATTTCACTTCAAAAAGTCATTTTACTTATCTTCCATATTTACTTACCCCCATGCTCTCCCGAGTAGGGTCTTTGACCTAAAAGAGACTCTTGGGTAGTTTAGATTTACTTTTGTTTATCATTACATTGTCTCTCTTCCAAAGCCTTTG
This sequence comes from Larix kaempferi, assembly GCA_027924585.1. Classification (NCBI taxonomy): domain Eukaryota; kingdom Viridiplantae; phylum Streptophyta; class Pinopsida; order Pinales; family Pinaceae; genus Larix; species Larix kaempferi. Next base: position 20,113,936 of record BSBM01000580.1, on the reverse strand, counting down.
ACCGGAAGTTGTATCCTTGGGATTTCATCTCAAGGGCAGGACCACATAATTTTGTGGTTACTGTTCCTTCCCCGTCGGTTTCCTTGGTAGAGCTTTCAGCTAGCTGGAGGTTCTCAAGTGCAGGCGATTCTAGTGGTTGATCTTGTTCGGAGATCAATCCCACCTATTAGATTAAAGCTTGTGTGGTAGAACACTAGTTTGATTTTGGTTTCATTTTGGCAAAGTAGTATTGTTAAGCATTATTTCATATCTGTCAAATCTATTACGTGGTTTCAATCATTTGAAGTTGATTTATTGCTTTTGCAACACAACTACTATCTGCTTCTTAAAACGAACCAAAGTCTCTTGAACTTGGCCAAATCCAAGTCAAGAGCACCCTCTATCGGAAGGCATTCTTAGTTTTGCATTTTCCCTACATTAGGCATTTTAAGCTTAGCAAGTCTCTTGAACTGTGGTCATAAGATCAAGTCAAGAGCGCTCTCTGTCGGAGAGTTGAACAAGGTTCTCTAATAATAAAATTTTCCACTCATACACCCCTTTAATTAATTTACCTTGGTTCTTGTCCTACACCCGTATGCTCTGCCAACTGGAAACGGTTGGGCTAGTACTCAGAAAGGTGGAAGACTTGCTAATTCACAAGCGATAATTTAATTAAAATTTTTACCCAAAACCTCAACCAAGGCAAATTACTGTTCTTCCCACAAGAGGTGGTGTCGGAAATCCACTGGTCAGACTCGGGGGCGGTTCAAACATTGGACACCTATCCTCTTGAATCTGAGTGCTTCCGACCTATCACCTAGGGTTGCCAGTAGTTTTCTTAGATAAGGTTCCACTATTCTTTTGATACTTTGTTCTTAGCCCTAATAATCAAGACAATTAAAACTTTAAATTTACCAAGATAAGCTGCACAACGTTCTCATAAACTTCTATTTTCAAGCACTTATACCAAGCTTTTACAATCACTTTTATATTTGACTCCATAAGGCATTGGTCCTTCATCATATATCTTGCATGCTTAAATATCAACATTGGAGTATTTGCTTCTATTTACGTGAAAAGTGATTTATTTATTTGTCCAAGTGTATCTTTCATTTTGTATTTGCAACGTGGATTGCACTATCTTGCTTTACTTTTAAATCTTATATTGTCTCTCATTTAAAAACTCCTAAATAACACCCATCCGCATCACAACACCTAAAAAAAAACACTATAAATACTAGAGTCTTAGTGACACTCTTTTATAGGGACTACCCCCCTTGGCTTCGTTAGGAGTTTGCCTAAACGGAGGAGCTGGGATTCAGGTGACAGTACCTGGCTCATTGCTTGCCCCCAAGGCCACACCTCTCTCACTTTCAATGAAGAGACAACTTTCAAAAGATTTCCGCTGCTGGTGTGCATATTGGCAGACAACACTTGGTATCATGCTCCAATTCACATATCCTACATACCTCTGCTTTGTCCAACAGGCATTCCTTTAGTGGGTGCTTTTTCCTACATTTAGGACAGAATACACCAAGTGTAAGATCTTCTACTACTTGCTTCTGCTTTGCTCTCATGACATCTAACTCTGGGGAAATTGAGCTCATCATGTCTGTTTTAAGGTTCTCCAGTAAGTTGCCTATTTCTGCTCGAGTGGCCCCTCCACTAGTTGACTTCTGAGTCCTAGTGAAGGCATCCTAGTCTCGATCTTTGTCTCGTTTTTTGGTTCTAGAGGATCCCCTGGAGTACCTTCGACATAATTCAACAATCTTTTCGAAAGGTTCCTTCGAGATGTCCCCTTTTCCCAGCATATTCAACATATCAAGGTAGTCTTCTCTAATTCCTCTTAGTAAAATGATCTTGAGCACATCCTTTCCAATCTCAGCGTGACCAGATCTTTGTAAATTGTACAACAATCTTTCCACAAAGTCTTCCAAACTTTCTTCATCCTTCTGAACCATTTTAAACAACTCCTCTTTTCTATCCCTAGTTCTGCGATATTCTTGATACTTAGAAAGGAAGGTGTTTTTCATTTGGTCCCAAGTAGTAATGGTATCACGACCCAGACTCATGAACCAGCGCAGAGCATTTCCCTTCAAGGTGGCTGGGAATAACTTCATCTTCTGAGCACTAGAGGTGTAATCATAAATACGACAGAGGATATCAAACTCAAAACGAAACTCATCAGGATCCTCAGAAGACTTACCATGAAAATTCGGGAGAACTGATGGTGAGATATTTTTCATGGGAGCTGCTCCAGGTGTCTGGAGGATAGGGAATTCTAATGTATCCACAGTATTACCAGGCTGATTATTTTCTCCTTCTTCTTCTCGGTTATCCCCATGTTCGTTCTCTCCTTCCTGTTCTCTACCAACCATGGTTCTAGTCCAAAATTCAACAACTTCCTTTATGCGTTCTTCCTCTGCTTTGGCTTCTTCTTCTCTTCTCCTCTCTTCTTCTCGCCTTCTCTCTTACTCTGCTATTCGATGAGTCTCCAACCACACTTCTTTAGTAAATCTGGTTCCGTTGATATGATAGATCTCCTCTCTATCTGGTGCACCTACAGCACTTCCCTTATCTTCAGGAGGTTTATTTTCTGCAACAGGAGTTGAATGTTCCGTTGTATTCTCCACTGTTGATGCTGAATGTTCAAGATTGGGAGGAACAGAATTTTCCCTGCCTGTAGATGTCCACGGTGGTCTAGTGGAAGAATCAGCTCTAGCAATTATCTCATCAATGTATGTATGTCTTCCCTGACCTGCATTACGACCTCGACCTCTTCCTCCTGCAATGTTAGTATTCAAAGGGGGTTCCCGATTTGTTTTTCTTGTATTCATGCATGCTGTAAATAATTGAACTAAAAAAAATCAAATGAAACCAACTACTACCTCTGTCTATCTATTACCATCCCTGGCAACGGCGCCAAAATGTTGGTCACCCTATATGTCAATTAATTAAAGCTAACACACAGGATGGTCAATATAAATTGTCAAACCCAGGGAGGTCTTTTATTTCAATGGCAATAAGCATAATCTGTGCATAAACATGTCAAGCAGTTGATTAACTAAATGGAGATAATGATCCTACCAGTATGTCCAGCCAAACTCATCCCATAAAGGAACTAATCTAATTCATACACCTAGGAATTCAATTGCAGCTACCTTCCTACAGAGATCAACCTAGCAGTTATAAATTTAAGAATAGAAATAAACTAGATTACTTTTACAAGAATTTAAATCCTATAATGATCAAACTACAATATTCAATCTTTACCAAAATGATCCATCTAGTAGCTATTGTTACTCAATCACAATCTGCCTATTCTAATAAACCAATTGAAGATACAACAGCAACCAGAATCTAAACATAAGCTTGAACTCTAACTGATAAATTACTGGAAATCCTAGAAAGCATAAACAACTGAAAGATATTGGAATTGAGCTTGGCTGTTACAGCTGATTCGAACACACATGCATTAAACTGAATTAACCTACACAGTCGACTGTCACACCACTCTGTTACAGTTATTCAAGATGCAATCGTGAACTACCAAAAGGAAAGCTAATCTCTGTTGCAGCTAATAGTAACATCTACAATAATTCCACACCACACACACAAAGAAAGCTGAATTAACCTACCTACTTAAACCAGCTATCTCTGTGAGAAGGCAGGCCCTGGCCTTCTAACATAGATGCCGAGAATCACAACAAATTAAGACACAGAAATGAAGAACTCTGCTCTCATATTAATGATGGAAATTGACAGTCTCATTGCTCTATTACAGCTTATACAAAATGGTAATTGTCCAACCCCAGGCTACAGGAGCCTTCTCATATTTATACATTTGAAAGTACAGATCACGATCCACTAAAATTGTGCAGCAATGAAGATCTATGATCTTCAAGACACGGAGTTACAGCTAACTGTTACAACCGTATTAAACAAGGTTGTTACTCATGAAGGAGCTGTTACTCCAATAATCAATGGATCAACGGATTTAGCAAGCTGGAATGCGATCTGTCTGTTGCAGCTGGGTTTTGTTTCAGTGGAGGCTTGTTACAGATTCTCGTGGAGGAATGCGTTGTCCCTTGGAGTTATGAGGAGTCGGGCTTTGAAGAGTAACAGTTGATGCCATTTGTCTGATACACCTACACTTTAGATCTTGACTAAATGAAATCACATAGATTAGCATAAATCAAGGACTAGGATCCAAAATCTTAACAATCTTAGGCATAAAACAAATAAAGCAATAACAAATTATACCTGTCAATATTATTGGTCGATCTGGAGAAAAGGCATAGATATAGCTTATGAAAATAGGATGTAATCAGGGCAAAGTGATGTAATAAGGATGGCCAAAAAGGGGCATTTCCTAGACCCAACACTACTGAGGCAAATCATGTAGCAGTAACAAGTACAGTGGGGAAATCATGTGTACTTGTTGGACTTAAGGTAGCATGGTAGCTCATTGAGAATTTTAAGATCACGAGATTTGTAAAGTTGTAGAAGGTGGCTCCCATAGTTTGTGATGAGGTTGGAAGAATCAAATAAAACTGTATGAACCCCAATGGTTATTGGGTCTACCTCGTGGAGGCAAAGAACATCCTCCACCAAGTTATTGATCAGTGCTTGGATATTTTCTTGTGATGAGTACAGAGAGACCTCTGAGTAAAGATAATGCAAGGGTCACAAATAGAATGTAGTCTGTGGAGCATGAAACATGAGTTTGCATGGGGGAAGTAGCAAATGTCAATGAACATGATTTGGAGAGGTGGGTTATGCTCCATGGAATCTGAACTCACATAACCAGAAGCAACCATTGATACTTTGGACTAGAGATCATTGCTACTGAGGCAAATCATGTAGCAGTAACAAGTACACTGGGGAAATCATCTGTACTTGTTGGACTTAAGGTAGCATGGTAGCTCATTGAGAATTTTAAGATCATGAGATTTGTAAAGTTGTAGAAGGTGGCTCCCATAGTTTGTGATGAGGTTGGAAGAATCAAATAAAACTGGAGGCTAAGAACATCCTCCAATAATCAATGGATCAACGGATTTAGCAAGCTGGAATGCGATCTGTCTGTTGCAGCTGGGTTTTGTTTCAGTGGAGGCCTGTTACAGATTCTCGTGGAGGAATGCACTGTCCCTTGGAGTTATGAGGAGTTGGGCTTTGAAGAGTAACAGCTGATGCCATTTGGCTGGTACACCTGCGCTTTAGACCTTGACTAAATGAAATCACATAGATCAGCATAAATCAAGGACTAGGATCCAAAATCTTAACAATCTTAGGCATAAAACAAATAAAGCAATAACAAATTATACCTGTCAATATTATTGGTCGATCTGGAGAAAAGGCATAGATATAGCTTATAAAAATAGGATGTAATCAGGGCAAAGTGATGTAATAAGGATGGCCAAAAAGGGGCATTTCCTAGACCCAACACTACTGAGGCAAATCATGTAGCAGTAACAAGTACAGTGGGGAAATCATGTGTACTTGTTGGACTTAAGGTAGCATGGTAGCTCATTGAGAATTTTAAGATCATGAGATTTGTAAAGTTGTAGAAGGTGGCTCCCATAGTTTGTGATGAGGTTGGAAGAATCAAATAAAACTATATGAACCCCAATGGTTATTGGGTCTACCACGTGGAGGCCAAGAACATCCTCCACCAAGTTATTGATCAGCGCTTGGAGATTTTCTTGTGATGAGTATGGAGAGACCTCTGAGTAAAAGATAATGCAAGGGTCACAAATAGAATGTAGTCTGTGGAGCATGAAACATGAGGTTGCATGGGGGAAGTAGCAAATGTCAATGAACATGATTTGGAGAGGTGGGTTGTGCTCCATGGAACCTGAACTCACATAACCAGAAGCAACCATTGACACTTTGGACCAGAGATCATTGCTACTGAGGCAATCCACTTCACTGGAACCCTGAATCTTTTGATTTCTTCATGAGTTGTAGCCAGTAAGAGCCATAATTCAGAACTCTTTATTTATTAAAATACATTTAAAAAAAACTTATGACCAAGTTTAATGTCCTGTCATTTTAGCCATCTTGGAGATAGTAGCCTGAAGCCCCCGTTTCCTGAAGGCTGTGAAAACCTGTTTTCAGAGGCTTCAACATGTTTTTACCAGTTTATCCTCATTGAGTGGTGGATTACTTTCATCTGCTTCTTCCACTTTACTCTCTTCCTTGGTTTCTCAATGATCTTCCACCATGTATATTTTCTTACACAGATTCTCTAGATCAAATGTCAGTCACCACAATATTAACATCTCTTCATTGATATGCTTGATATTTTATATTATCTCCTGATCTTGACAGGCACATTTAAAAACATTCCCAGGAGACCTGGGATGCTACAACTGTAGCTCATTCTTATCATTTATGCCTGGTCTTAACTGTTTCAATGCTGCTTTGAAATTACACTTTGCCTTCTGCCAAATAATTATGCTTAATAAGAAGTTGTAGCACACATTAAACATTACTAACAATCAAGCCTTCAGAGCAATTTAGTAAGATGAAGACTTAGTATCCCCTTAATTATGAATTATGCTCAGTTTTGGCTTGGGAGATACATTTTTTGTGTTCTTGGTGATCTCTCTGATGTCTTTATTTGACAAAACTAAAAGTTCAATCTGCTGCTGCAATTCTTATATTTCATAGCAAGCTGCAATATGCTGATTATTGTTAATGAAATGGGGTTCCCTGTTTGTTAGTTTGTTGTAGTTTTAAACTATTCTTAAGATATAGCGATGTCTTTTAATGTGCGTGCAAACATACATCTCAACATTTTGGGCAATGTACTTGGTGAAAGTGTACTTGCCTCTGCTTACCGTGATTCAAACTTTTGAAATTTAACAGGGGTCCATCTTGTGGATCTCGAGGGAAAGTGTTGTTGGCTTTTGAAGAGAATGGGCCATCTAAACTTGGCGTACGATTTGATAATCCAATTCCAAGGGTGTTGACCTTGGTGTTCTATGTGAAGAAGATCATGGTTTCTTTTGTAGTGGTAACATTCTGGCTCAAAACTAAAACTCCCTTCGATGTAATTGATTTATTGCATTTTTACAATGATTTATTAATGTTAAATATGGATTTTGTTTGACAGCAAATGAACTTCGGTTAGACAGTTCTGCTGGAGAGGATATGGACAAGTTAGATATCAATGCACTTTTTGAGGTAGTCTCTCATTATATTTCAATGAAATCTGATTATACAGTTATACTCTGGTTAAGTTTTAAATAATCTGCTTTGTTTTCTAGGTTGTGAGTGAAAGTAAGAATGGCCCTCTGATACTTTTTATGAAAGATGTTGAAAAGTCAATCATAAGCAATTCAGATTTTCATTCCGCCTTAAAAAGTAAACTGGAAATGCTGGCTGATAGCATCTCAGTTATTGGGTCGCATACGCAGGCAGACAGTAGAAAGGAAAAGGTAATTTTATGTTGTTGTACTCTGATTGCTTGGACCAGTACTGGAAGCTGCAGTGTATGCAGGGGTTTTGGCTTTTGTGGATTGTACTCTTTTAGAATGTTTGTGGGGTTCATTTCTCTAGTTTTTCATTTTTTGCTGAGTTGTGGATAATTTTTATTTTGGCAGTCACATCCTGGGGGTCTTTTGTTCACTAAATTTGGAAGCAATCAAACTGCTCTCTTGGACCTGGCTTTTCCAGTAAGTTAATTTCAATTGTTTGGACAAGATATTTGTTTGAGGATCCAGAAATTTAGATTCACCTGTCAATTTTTTGAAAGGAGGGGTTTGTATGTGTGTGTTGTATGTTTTTCTAAGCATATGAATACATTTGTTGAATTGTTCATGTAGAATAGGTTTAAAGAGCTTTGACTGATGTGCTTTTTCTAATGTCAATAAGATGTCAACATCTTCAAGGTTACCTAGAATACTGGTGCTTTTTGGTCACACAAAGATAATTGTTAATCTGCCTTAGATATAGTGTTTCGTTGATGTGTAGATTTGACATCCACATATGTAATAGCAGTTAGAACATAGACTTCAGTCTTTCACTTATCTAAGTTAAAGGACACCCCTATTTTTGACTTACCCTTAGTGGAAATAATTTTTATTCATATAGTGTTGGTTTTCTTGGTGTAATAATTAGAAAGGAAACACATAATCAAAGGATAGATCTAGTAGGTACTAGACATTAAACAAATTGTAGTGTGGTAATTAAATTAATCTTGATCTATGCCATTTCTTGCTTCATTTGTTTGTATTGGTGGAGTTCTCATTAAGCTTAAGCAATTAGGTTGAAATTGATCACCTTGGATGAGGTCATCTAGCATTCTATCCACAGTCTTCACTTATATAATCCCCAAAAGGAGGCTACTGCAACCATTATTATACAAACCACCATAATACCACATATAGAAGGTGAAAATTGAGTGAAAAACACCTAATTGTGTGCAGGATGTTTTTTCTTGGTAGAGTGCATGAATGAATATTCAGTTTGATTCTGTTATTCTACCAATGAACTAGTGACTTCAATTTTTATTTTGAAATTTAATTAAGAAATCTTGCAACTAGATATTAAAAAATAAGGTACGATTTAAATTTCAAGAAATGCCATCAATTGAATAGGGGTAGGAAGTATCTTTCACCTTGAATCTCCAACAAAGACTCAAACTGATTCCCCTGACATGGGGACATGAGGACACAGTTGTCCTGCGTCGAATGTACAAAATCAGTAAAGTATTGACAAGTCCATTGCTTATAGGCTCATATAGAGTAAAACCCATGGAATTTTTAAATGGCAATTGAATGTGCATTGGCTCGTTTTCTTCTTGATGGGTGATGGTAATCATGGTAACTTTGTGGGTGAAAGCTTATTGGATGCATTCTTTAAAATTCAATGGCAATTGTGTTGGATGTGCTTGAGACTTAACTTAAGGCCGACTTTGGTGTTTCTCATTTGTGGCGAGTCGAGAATCTCCTTAAATGCAATTGATGTGAGTAAGGAAATTATGTATTGTCCTTGATGAATCGTACTGTTTGTTTTCATGTTTGGAGAATAGAAATGTTTTTATTTGGGAAATCCGAATTGCCACAAAAGTAATCCCCCTTTTTACTTTGTGTGCAGTAAAGTGTTTTTTGTTGGTTTTTAAATTATTTCTTAAATTCTTATTCTAACAAATCTGACTATTATAATCAATGTATATCATGTAAATTGTTTACTGTAGATGGATGTCATACCTAGAATATGACTTGCTTTGTGGTGGTCTAAGGTCATTCTATGCTTGCAGATAGAATTATGTGTGTGCAATAGATGTTTTTGTTTTTTAAATGTTTATGTGAGAAATCTGACTAGTGTAAGCAGTGAAGTTATATAAAATGTTTACTGTAGATAGTGTGATATCTGGAATACAGCTTGCTTTGTGGTGGTCTATGTTTTCCTCAATGTAACACGAGTGTGGATACCCAAACCATCCTGGACTGGGATTCTGTATCGTGGATGCTGAGTATGTATTGGGAACGGCCCAGAAGTACCTGGTACATCAGGTACTTTAAGGTATGCCAGTGGCTACACCAGAGTCCAAAGTACCCAAGATTTGCATACCCTGCATTTGTGTATGCACAGAGGGCCCTGTGTCCTTGAGGGATGCTTAGAAGTACCACGTGTGCCATCCTTTTTCAAGGATATTTAAAAAGGCCCCAAAACCTTATTTCTAGTTTCCTGTCCTCATTTAGTTGGTCACACCAACCTTCCTACACTATATAAGCCTGAAACAAACAGAAAAGGTCATCATTTTGTCATTGCTGGGAAGTCATTTGGTAGCCGAAAACTCATAACAGGAATGGATTCTCAGCGCACTTTCATTTGATTTGTCACTGAACAGTTATTGATAGTATCGTTATTCGAGTATGTATCAAGAATGTATTATTAATGATCATTTTTAAGAGTTTAAAACTTTAAAAGTTTAAACATTAATATATTTCTATATTTCAGTGTCCCCTATGTCCCTTATGTCCTAACCCTAGTGTACCCTGTCGTCCCCTGATTTTTTTTATTTTTATTTTGGTGGGTGGGGGATCTTTATGCTTATAGTTTGCATTCTATCTGTTGGTTGGTAAAGTTAGGGTTATCTTAAGTTTTAACCCTTTGCAATGATTGGAATCTACAGGACGGACAATGCAATAAAGAATCACTGGAACAGCTCAGCTAAAAGGAAGGTTGCTTCATATTTGGCCTCAGGCTTACTTATAGAGCTTCCTGATTTGCCTGCTTTCTGTTCATCCACAGAGTTGCAAAGAATGGATGAGAGATGTTCTGATCTACCTGTTCTTGTACCAATTATGGAACAATTATATGGTTGCAATTTAGAATCACCTTCTAGTGGTGCTAATCTCTCAGATTCAGGGAATGCGAATAGAGTCACAATGCAGCCTGGATATGGAAGCCTAGGCATGAATCAAACTGCAGATACTTGGAACTAACACAGATATTGAGGAATGCTGTAGGAACTAACACAACCTTTCATTTAGTGTTCTTTAGCATGGTCCTAGTCATTATTATTTCAGCAAGTTAGCATTGGTATGAATCCCAAGTTAGCATCTAAATCAGACCTAATTTTAGCGAGTTTCTTGAAGATCAACTTGCAGATTCAGATCAACTATTCCTCTATTGAGAATAACTCTTGCATGATCATTACATCCCAACCAGAAAAATAACTTCCTTGTAGATCCAAATCAACACATTCATGGATCTATGCTGGTTTTAATTTTTTTAGCTTTTGTGTATAATTTGAAATTGATTTGGTATATGTTACCAAATAACTTTGTTTTTGGTTTTTTTTGGTCACATACGTGATAACGTCTCCCCCATATTAGTCTGTAGAGCACATCGCTCCTCTCAGTGTAGAAAAATGAAATTGAGTTGGAATATGTCACCAAATAGCTTCATTTTTTAATTTTTTTGTCACGTATTTAACATACTTGACAACATCTCCCCTACACTGGGCTGTAGAGCACCTCGCTACTCTCGGTGCAGAGACATGACTTAGAAAAATTAAATAAGGGGGAACCAATATCCATTTCATTCCATCTCAAAACAATGGATTACATGCATGCACACCTCCTTATATCTTCCTCATGCAATATCCATCATACTAATCAATCCTCATTCCATCAACATAACACTACTTTTAGCACCTCCTCTAATTGACCCCCATTACCCTTGTTTATACATATTCTGGTCAGTTACATTCCGGTACAGTTGTTACATATCCCTTTTCTTGATAGGCACACTTGAAATCCTGCATGCAGTACATAACAATCCTGCACAACAAACAATATTACAAGGCTACACATAGAACAATGCCTTCGCGCACAACAAAACCCAGGAGCATGCACTTCCTAAGCATGCAAAAGTCTTCAAAATGGAAAAATAGGGCACCAACAGGCCTGCAAGCCAATATGACTTAATTGGGTAAAATAGGGCACCAACAGGCCTGCAAGCCAATATGACTTAATTGGGTAAAATAGGGCTCAATGAGGGAAGCTCCTGTTTCATTCAGGCGAGCAAGCTTGCAATTCTCTTGGTTTCAAGTCGTCTTGTCTTATTTTGATTAGTGAAGGGTGCTTCTCTTTATAGTTTTTTTTTACCTCATCCTTGGCATCTAAATATTATCTGTACATTTATGGAGGTTGATCTTCAGTTTGTGACCAATTTAATCACTCTTTTTGAGGCCAGATTTATTGCTATTCTTTCCAGAGTTGGTGTGCTGGCCTTGCATGCAGATAGGGTAAAGTTCTTGAGGAACTTTTGAGCAATGTAGACAGTGCCATTTTTGGCTAACCAAACCACTTTTCTTGTGAAGATTATTCATGTGTGGAGGAGGGTTCGTGATATCTAATTTAGACACCTTTCTTGATCTACTTATAACATGCTTATATGGTTTAATGAGGTGACCTTGCAGGGCACATATTTTTGGTCTATTGTTAGTTTGGAATATGCTATGTGTAGATCAGATCTCAGTTATAAAAGGAGAAGCAAGGATACGAGAAACAACCTGCTTCTGATCCTTCTCTTGCAGTTAACATAATTGTCATATCATGAGCGTGCATGGTCCTTCCCCTCGCTTGATCATGATGGATTGAGGTTGAATGACCACATTTATTTTCTATTGTGTACCTATGATAGGTGTGACTGCTTCCGGTGGCCACTTGTGCAAGCCTTCCTTCTTTATACTGTTCTCAACGTCTTGTTACCTCAGTATTAGCATTGATACATCTGAGCAATTAGATGTATAGAAAATTTGTGAAAAAATAGGATGTAAGATGATGTTTTTGGGAGTTCCATAGTACAGATTTTGGTTTCTTGTTGTCTATAAACAATTTTTATTTCATCTCTCTCATATAAAACACTTGATTTGAGGAGTGTTTCTATGTTACACCTTCATAAAGAACAGATATATTTCCCTAGATCTGAGGGGTATTTATTTTTACCAAATTTGGTTGGAATTAACACCTAACCTCCTAAAACTTGTGCCATTCGAGCATAGCAGAACATGACAGGAATGGAACTTAGTACTCTCCATCAACCTCACTAGTGAATCAATGCATCATCGACTTGTCTTTGTTTTTTTGGTGAAATCCTGGGCAAGAAAGGTGTCCATTTGCATCTTAATATGCACTGCAACGTGTATAATATATATATATATAAGGTGTTGTTAGATTGTGCAACAACCTTGATTTATAGGGGTTTTCAAATGCATCTTACTATAGTGAGCCTTTTCAACGATAATTTTTGGACTTTGAGTTTGGACTATATTGGTTGGGACTTTAGACAATAGTCTATAAGTTTATAGGGTCGGATTTGAAACTGACCTGCACATGGGTCATTTCAAGTGACCTAGAGCAGTGGCCTATGATTGCATTCCGATATATATTCAGCTCTTTCTATCAGTTCATGATCATTCGTATTCTTTTTGTTATAATGCCTTTTTGAAGGAAATAATCTCATCCCAACCTCACACACATAAGTGAAGAGTTTCATCCTCTGTTGCCTCCAAAACATGGGCTGCATACAATTGAAAACCTTTCCTACAGAACTTCTTCAGCTGCATGGCTGAAACCTGTCTAACAGAAATCACCTTTGGAATTCCTTTTACAACTCTTGGGTTTCCTTCTTTGTCCATGCATTCAAATGTCTTATTGTAGTAGTCAAGTTTAACCTTGTGTGCTTCTAACCAATCCATCCTAATGAGAATATCATAGGAACCAAGTGGAAAAATATTCAGATTTGCGTAAGTGAACAACCCATCCATCTCTAATGGAATTTTCTCTACAATTTCACTAACTTTTATCTTGGTTCCAATGGCTAGTTGAACTAACCAAGATTTACTATGCTTTAATTTCTTAAAAGCACAAATCTCAACAATTTTAGGAGTGATGTAACTGTGAGTAGATCCAGGATCAATCAAAATAGAAACATATTTCTTAGCAATCTTACCTTCAACTTCAACCACAGTTGATTGATGATCTGCCTGGCGGTCATCTAGTGTTGCATAGATTCTAGGGATTGTCCTTGCCACTTGACCCACAGTTTCAGCTCCTTGGATGTTGTGAACTTGATTTGCATTCTCATTTCGATGTGGACAGTTCCTAAGCATGTGGTCTCCTCCACAACCCCAACATTGAAGTGGTTCTCTTGGCTCCTTTGTATCTCTTGGCTTGTCTCCCATCATCCTAGTTGGCTTAGTCACAACCTATGATGGCTGCCTTTGTTGATTTATGATATGAGGAGGTTTGAAACCTTTCTTCCTTTGGTCAAACTTCTCATTTTTCTTGTCCTTCCATGCCTTATGGAAATCAGGTTTGCTTTTGTTTTGATCATAGCAATACTTGGCCTTCCTTATTTCCTCTTCTAGAGTTTGAGGTTCATCAAATTCAATCCTATCTTTATATGACTGAGGTATCCCACTTAGAAAACGCTGAATTTTCACCTTATCATCTCTAATATACCTGACATACCTCAACAGCTCCAAGAACTTGTTTGCATACTCTTCCATGGTCAATTGTCCCAATTTCAGCTCATGGAACTCTTTGATCTTGTCATCATAGTACCTATGAGAGAGGTACTTTTGCTTGAAGTATTTCTTGAACCGCTTCCACACAATCTTTCTTTCATTGATCTTCCTCACTTACCTGATATGATCCCACTATATAGATGCTCTTCCATTCAAGTTAAAAATGGCTACCCATGCCTTCATATTTCCAGAGTAGTCTTGGACTTGGAAATACTTTCTCATCCCAAGAAGCCAAGCTTAAGCTTCTTGACTAGACTTTACCTCTCCATCAAATGTAGGAGGTTTTGCCTTCTTAAATTCCCCATGTGAGTTGTTATGGTGATGTCTCTTCCTCTTACTCTTGCGAGATGAAGAGCTTGAACCTTCAATGGATTTCTCAGAGTCAGATGATCCACTGGAAGAGATCTCTAGAGTATATGTTCTGTCTCTAGAAACCCTTCTTGAGCTATTGTCCCTCTTGCGGGAATTCTTCCTTAAACTACTACCACTCCTTTCTAGATTTGATGTCTGATGCCCAGAGTTTATTTGCCTTTGGATATCTATCAAACTCTGTAGCATGGTTGCATTCAACTGATTTTGTTCTTCATGAGCTTTAATCATCCTTTCATTATCTTCTTTGCAACTTTGCAACTCCTCCCTTAGGCTCCTCATGGTGGCTGCAATACCTGGGGGAGTCTCTTGATTTCTTCTACCATTGGATTCTGTTTTAGCATTCTCAACATGTATGTTTTCCTCCATGGCATCTGTCTCAAGTTCATAGGGATCATGTGCATCATATATGATGTTGATTTTCTTGGCCCAACCAAGACCCAAAATTTCCAACTACACTATCTGGAATGCTGCTTTGATGTGACAATTATTATGCAAAATGTGTTTATAGACACAATTGTTAGCTACATTATAATATCATAAATTCATTGCATGTATATGGAAAAATCCTGTATTGACAACTTTGTCCAATCATAGACTTTCTCACAATCAACGACAGTCTCAGGGGGACGACGGGGGTCAAGGGGGCTTGCCCCCTTGTGGCTTCCCTGCGCCACTGCAGGGCGGGTCGAGGGCAGTGGCCTCATTTTTTTTTTTGTAATTCTTTTGATTTCGCGCAATCTAGCACATAACTTTCATGGCGATTTTCCATTTTTGGCACCTGAAAATCTCAATGAAAAGCTGTTGTATTTTCCCCATTTGGCGGACTTATCGAATTCTCCCCCAACCATGTCGCAACAATTTATGCTAAGATCACCGACCGTCGCTCTCCGGTTGGTGACTCAATTTTTTTTCCACTGCGACCGTGTCGCGAAAATTAAGTCTAAAAATCCCGCCCATGTTGCGGAATTTATGGTTAAAATTGTCGCCGATGTCACGGAAATTAACATTAATTTTGCCGCGCGCGTCGTAGAATTAAACATAATTAGCATTAATTTCGTTGCGCGCGTCGCAAAATTTAACATTATTTTCACCGCGCGCGTCGCATAAATTAACATTAATTTCGCCGCGCGCGTCGCAAAATTTAACATTATCTTCGCCGCGCACGTTGCAGAAATTAACATTAATTTCACTGCGTGCGTCGCAAAATTTAACATTATTTTTGCCATTCTCGTCGCAGAAATTAACATTAATTTCGTCGACACAGCCTTAGGAAAAATTTCAAAAACACTTAGAAAAATTTAAAATTTTTCCTTCTTCTTTCTTTCTGTGATGATCATTGCTATCACTGCTCAATAGGAGGGTCCTTACCTGTACAACTATTCAATCTTAGCCTGTTTAGGCCCGATGTTGTAACCTGTAGTGATCAGAAAAATGGGGTCTTCCCTTGTAACTGTGATTAGATTTGGCCCATAGAGGTCCAAGTCTGTAGCCTATGGCTCTGATACCACACTGTCAAGTCTCGTCCCATCAAACCAAGCAAGGGAGAGAACATGACCCTAAAACTGGGCATCTAGCCCCATGATTATTAAGTAAAACTCATTGATAATAAAATACATATACATATGCATATTGTAGAAACACAACGGAATTAAAATCATCTTAATATCTAACATACATTCAACATTTTCATGACAACCATTAAATAAAGACATTGCCGAATTATAAAAGAGAGTACTTATCTTGAAACAAAGTAGTCCCGAGCAACTGGCTATGCAACTGCAACATTCCACCTAACCATAGGCCAATTGTGCTCATCAATCTCTCAGCACAACTGCCACCCCCCGACCTGGGCATGATTTCTACAAGGAAAAGGGAACAACAGACTCACACATAGCCAAAATACACCAAAACTAGCCAAGCCAATCCACAGTTGGGTTTATCAGGCTGCTAAAGTAATGGAAAGGAAGAATTGCTAAGCTAGTGAGCTCAACCTCAGAGATATGGATGCCCTCTACAAGATCTATCTAGCTTGGTCCTCACAATACCTACACACCTGGAACAAGGAAGTATTCCCTTCACTACTGCACAGTTCCTCAGGCCATACCTCCCATTCTAGTGTTCTTCCAAGTATGCATAGAAGAGTAACCAACCATTTTTATCTTCATGAGAGGTTACTGTTATCACATATATAGTAGCTGGGCTACCACGTATTATTTTTCAGATTCCAGAGCACTTTTCAGCCAGTTCCTTTGCATTGAGATGATAAGATGAGCATCTATCTATGGATCAACATCAGATTTTGGACAACATATATATTTCCCATGCCATGACTGAGTCTCAGGACACTTAGAGAGATGACCGATGTAGCCATTATACCATTTATGCAGAGCAGTCAGTAGTGCCCAGAGTTACAGCAACAGTTTCAGAGGACAGATGATGGTTCAAAGGATGAGCATTCAGGTATATGACTCAGCAGGTATATCATGGTGTTATGGTTATATTGCTTTTATATTCATTCTTATGGCATGTCATAGCACTTAGTGTCATGATCTGGCGATCATATAGATAGGTGGACCTGGTTGATCTTATTATATATATATTCTATTGTCCTTACTCAGACTTAGAAGTTCACTACTCATACTCATTGGTTTTACCCTCCATAGGGAGAATAGAGGTGATCATTCCACCATACCTTGGCTTGCTAGTGTTGGCTCCATTACTCATTGTCTTCATCCATCCATTACCTACCTTTTAGTTTATCACCTTGACTTATTACTTGACTAGTGGCATGGAGGATCTTTTCCCCACTGTAGCCTCTGTATTGGATGAGCTTCCCTGTTTATTGTGTCTCGGCTCTGAGTTGGTGACAAAACTTACCTCTGGTGAGTTGGATTGTAGGCCTAAATCATTCTGGTCGGTTGTCCCGATGTTTGGCATTGGCTCGAACTCCCCCTAGTCACTTGAGATGTTGTTGGCTAAAACTGAAACCTCATGTACTACTTATGGAAACTTCTAAATTCGCCCATGGAAACTAAAAAGGGCAAGAGCGATGAACTGCTAAAAATACTCCTTGAAGAGTATAAAAGAAAGGTCCAAAAAGCAATGATTCTTTAAAACTATATCTAAACAATTGCTGACCTTATGTATGTATAAAAAACATGCCCTGGATGCAAGCTGCAACTAGTTGTGCTTATCAACACACCTCAGATCCGAAAGGTTATGTAGGCCAAAAAGGCCATGAAATGAAATTGAATGATCCTAATGAACCTGGATCAACTTGATGTAGACATGATGCATAAGTTGAATAAGCACTCTCTAAACAACTTATCCATTTGTGAGACACTGCCATTCCCTGTGTTGTTGCTCATTCAGTATATATTATGGTGTGTATTCCCTTTCCCATATCCAAAGTGTCACAATGTTAAGTCAATCAATCACCCTTTAGCCTAGCCATTTTATTTTAGCCTTCACCCTTCACTAGCAAATTGATCACAATTATGAAGTGAGTATGGTCCTGAAAGTCTAGTCTGAGTCATATAAATAATTAATGACAATATATATTTGGATTTAGATCGTCAGTAATGATTACTTTGTCTTATAATTGCTATTTGAATGAGATGTAGAGCATGCATTAAACTTTGACACTTTGCAGCAGCTTCAGATGGTAGTCTGAGTTATATTTGGTCAATATTGAACTAGTCAAACATAGTTTGACCAAGGTCAATCACAGGACATGAGATTATTGGACCTTATGATGACACAAGTAGATGATATATGGTCTATGTACATGTACATGATGGTTCTATGCATCAGATCCATGTTTATGATGATGATCTATGGTTTTCGGCATTATTTGATCATTTACAAATTATTATTATTTCACCTGTTTCGGTATATTGGATATATTATATGATCATGCAGAGATCTATATGGTGTATGAGTACACATATTGGATAGTTTTGGACCTTCTGAGTCCAATGAGACAGTCTATTTCCAGTTCCGGGCAGTTACAGTGATGATTTAGCCTCAGTAGGCTGTCCTAGTGCAGTTTTGGTCTGTCGGAGACCCTGCTAGAGCAGAGATGATATTTATTTAGTTCACCTAGGGCGCTTATGATGGAGGGGGTGGTCCAGCCACTTTTTTTTACCATATTACCCCCCCTTCCGGACACACTGGTTCCCTCACCTTGACAGCACAGGCACTCCAGGAGGCAGTTTGGAACAAGTGCACGCTTCCCGGGGCAGTCTTGGATTGGTAGAAATGGCTACAAAGGAATTCGATTTGGGATACTGAGGCAAATTTTTGGCATGGGATGATCAGTGATGATGATTGGGATGTCTTCCACACCTTCTCCAGCAGTTTCAGCTTCATCGAGGCCCACATCCATCACTTATGGCACTTTCTGGTGATTTCTGAGGTCTTTTGAGGCCTACGATTTGTCCATAGAGGCACGATTTGGTATATTGATGACTATTTTATTATTATTGTGCTATGGGGATTGACCAAGGGTGGCTAAAATTACCCCTTGGACCCACCATAAGCTTATTGTTATATTTTGTCATCATGATTTGGTGGGATCCCCTCTCCTAGGGCGATTTTGTCCACTTATTGCTATATTTTATGGTTGATCCATGTATTTTATTGTTGAGCTCATCTCAACCATTGATTAGATATTTTGATCTTTTAATCTTATCCACTCATGTAAAAATTGGTTAGGATTTTGCTCTCTCCCCATCCTATTTAAGGAGGGAGCCTCTCATTGTAAAATCATCTAGAGATTTTTGGCTCTTGGCTCTTGGAATAAAATTTCTATCTTTTGGAGTACATGCTTGGGTTGGAGTGGATGTTGGTTGTTCTGATTGTAAATGCTTTTGTCCATTGCACTGGAGGATCTATTGTAGCTATCTTGCATATTTGCCATATCTTTTTACAGGTGGAGAAGACTTCTTCAACAAGTGCGAATTGGTGAGGAGGCTTGCCCTTCAAGCTTGGAGGAGGACGTTTTGGGTTAAACAGGGAGTGGTTTTGTCTTTGCACCAACTATTCTTTGCTTATCTCTTTCTTGCTTGTATCTACCTTCAACATGTTAAATTGATTGACGCTTTGCTCCTTGGTTTTGACAGGTTAGAGGGACACATATGTGGCTTGGAAAAATCGATGCAAGAGGGCTTCAAAAATTCTCCATTTGATCTTTGGCAAAAGTAATCCTCATCTCAACTAGCATTCATCTCTTCATCCAAGTATGCTCCAAAGGTATGATCTTCTTCTTCTTTGAATCATCCATAATTTCTAGATCATAAAAACCCTAATTAATCAAAATCCTCATTTTGGTTTTTCTTAGATCTACTCAGATCTAGCCTTGCTTTTGAAGAGATATTAAAAACCCACCTCTATAGCATCCACCCCTAGTTGGATCTATAGTTTGGTGGTGATTGGGTTAAAATTGACACACTTTTCAAGGCAATAAGGCCCTCTTGAACCAAATCGCACTTCCTTGGAGAGGCTTGTTTGGTTAGATCTAGCACATGGGTAGGTTGTAAGTTTTAAACCTTAACAGTGAAGTATAAACTTATATTGATTCTTAAGCATTAACAAAAAATACACAATGGCACACACATTACACAGAGATTTTCACTTGGAAACCCTTAACCGGGAAAAAAAACCAGCAAAACTTAAAGCCGCACAGCTCCTTTTCATTATATGTTTACAATATATGATATTCCGCAACATCTAAAACCCTAATTCATTTACCCGAAATTAGGTTACAACCCTAATCCCTTTTACCGGGATTAGATAGAGTACAATGGGTCGAAATCGCGATAAAGCAAAAAGCAACCCATTCCCACCAAAAAGCAAAAAGCAAAAAGCAACCGGGATTAGATAGAGTACTATTGGGCAAGGGATCGTGTTGTACACGCAGCCACCATGTGAAGAGATATAACATTCCCACTTGATTTGCAATCTACACACTTGATAACCTACCCCTAGACTTTTACTTGGGTGATTTCTACCTTGTGGGCATCATTCCACATTTTAAGGGATTAAAACCCCCTTTTGAACTACTTGGCACCTTAAAACTCAGATCTAGTAAGATCTAACCCTTAGATTGACTTAATTTTCTAGATCCACATAGATCAGTGCCTAAGCTACTTGGATCTACAATTTGGTGGCCATTGGACTTGATTTGACACACCTTATCCACCTTTTAGCCCTCCTTGAGCAAGGTCGCACTTCCTTGGGTGACTGAGTTTGCCCACTTCTAGGACCTGGGTAGTTGAGATTTCAGTGGATTTGGAATGGGCATACCTTGAAACCTATATCTAGAGTATCATTTTGTGATGATCTACCTTGAGGGTAGCATTCCTTGATTTAAGGGATTGTGGTCCACTTGGGTCATTTCATGAAACCCTAGATCTAGCAAGATCCAACCACTTTACCTCAATTAGCCCACTTGTCTTGACCTCTAGGTGTCCCGATCTACACTTTGACATATCTTTTGACTCCATTAACCCATCCAACAAGGCACTAGTCCTCCTTAAGCAAGTCACACTCCTTGGGAATTGTGTCAAACCTTAGATCCGGTACATGGGTATTCCTAATTTCAACTTAGATCCATAGATCTACTCATTACATATCCTCTAGTGCCAATTGCATCCCTTAATTTCACCTTGTGGGTCCATATTAAGCCATTTCACATATCCCAAGAAAGTAGGACCCACTTGTGTAACACATGGTACCATATCTTATCATTATAACTAATCATGTGGCCTAAATCATACGTTGGTTGAAACACTAATCATTTCTCAAACCACCTTCAACCATACTTTAATTTCTAGGTCCACTTTACCTTGCATTGGTTTCCGTAACTTACCATTTACTCATCCCTAGGAACCTTTGTTTGGGTCCAATCATCTTTGATTGGTTATAGGGCCTCCCCCTTGGTCTTGATTCACCTTGACCTAAAGTGAAGAGTGCTTCGGTTGACGTGACTCCCACCTTGCATTGGGAACCGTGGCATCTCTTGGGTCACCTCTTTAGTTGTCCATCTCCTCTACCGTCTCGGATGGGATACCACTAGGGGCAACTACAAGTTGCGTGATAACATTTTTGGCGCCGTTGCCGGGGAAGGTAGAGGCCTACCCTAGTTTGACATATGTTTTTCAAGCCCTACTCCTATTCTCTTTGCCAACATTTTTGGCGCCGTTGCCGGGGAGGTAGAGGCCTACCTTGGTTCATCATACATGTTTTGTCTCACTCTCTCCCTACACTTTAAACGACATACATCTTGGTAGAAGAGTTTTAAAATCTACTTGGCGACTCCACATAAGCAACTCCACTGGTGATCGATCCTATCATTATCTAGAACCCATGGGGTGCATCATTTTGTATTTAGGTTCTTGATTTAAAAAAATAAAAATTAAAAATTAAAAAAAAAAAATTTTTGCCATCCATGGTTGCTTCTGAGCGGCCTAGGACTTTTGGTCGTTTGAAAGTTTTTGACTTCTCAAAAATTGTTGGGTATCCTCATCAAATCCCTCATCAAGCCCGTGAAAGGTTGTCTAAATTTGATGGAAGTCATGAAGTATCTGCTAAAAGACACCTTGAACTTTTTAGGGAAATTATTAAAGATTTATCCATAACCCATGAGGATGTGTGTATGAAACAATTGGCTTCGTCCTTCAAAGAAAGAGCTGAGATCTGGTTCTTAAATTTGAAGCCCAATAGAATTTCCGGGTATGACATGTTTGAGCAAAATTTCTTAGAAAAATGGGGAAGTGAATCCGATGATATATATTTTTCAAATCAAAACCTTCCCTTTTCTAATCCTATTGTTGAAACTGTTAATAATCAAACATCAAGTGAATTGTCAACATCCAAAGATGACCCCTCCTGCTCAATTTCTTTTGAGGATAAGTCTTCCACTTTTGAGTCGATTGAAAGTCAAATCCATAATCATTGTATAAATCATAAGTTTTCAAATTTCTTTTTAGGTAGCCCTAGTCTTGATCCTGAGGAAATTTCTGAGGATGAGCCTTTAGTCAGTCAGTCTATTGAAGTTCCTCCCTCAGAGAAACTCATTAATCATTCCATATTTAATGATCATTCAATTCCTTATCACCTTATTGAAGAAGAAGAAAGTGAAAGCATCGACCAAGATCCTTTAGTGGTGATCTCTCGTGATCATTGTGCAATTAATCAAGATATTATAAATGAAATTGTTAATTCCCCCCTGATCAATTAAATGAAAATGATCACTTATCCTCTTATTATTTTAATGATGAATCAATAGAAGGTCAATCTCAAGATGAGGATGAATTAGTGAATTACACTAGATGCTATAATCTGTGTTCCACTTCTTATAATGAGTCTTTAATTTTTTCCATCCTTAATCAAGATAACTTAGAGTTAGATAACTATGGTCAATCTTGTCCTCAGATTGTAAATATTAAACTTGATCAAAAGATTAAAATCATTCCTACACTAAAGAGTGCTTTCTTTTGTCAAAATCCAAGGTCAAACTTATTTATTCATTTGGGAGAATTTTCATATTTGCAATCCACCCTCCCTTCCCAACTCTTCCAATCATCTTCAAGTTGGTGCTCTAGTCAATCTTTTTCCTTGGAAATTTTCATTGGGAAGTATAAGCCTAGTTACATGTTTGGATAAAAGGAACTTCATTTCCCTTTTCAGTTACTTTGGAACCAAGATGCTTGTTGTCAAATTATCAATCATTCTTGGTGGATAGAAAAGGTGTTTAAAGATCAATTTCATCTTTTCTCCATTTTTGAGAGTCAAGTGGGCTTGATTTTGATTTTTCGTCTCCTAAGCTTTAATTTGTCCCCACTTGGTTTTTATTTGATCATCAGTCCCAAGGAGAGTCAAATTGAATATTTTAGAGAGGTGAATCAGGAAGTCAGTTTGTGTAAAAGGAATTTGAATCATATGCCTTATATTTTTCCTCCATCCATTTTAAACAATCACTTGCATAAATTTTATGATCCTATCAATTTTTGGATGGAGGATGGCTTCATTAATCAGTCATCTCCTTGGCATGATTTCATTTTGCTCCGTTCAAATCCTTCTTCAATTTCTGAACAATTCAGGAAGATTGTGCTCTCAATTTCATTAATTTTTAATCCAATCTTGACTTGTTTTATCAACAAAAATCAAAGAAGAATCATTAATTCATTTGGTGAATGGTTGCACTGGATTTATGATTTTACCTAGCATTTGTGTTGACTGGTTAGAGTAGGGTAGGTAGGTCTTGAATAAGCTCACTTGAGCAGTAGGATTTGTGTGCTTTTTCTGTGTGATGAGTTGCCAATTTTTCTTTTTCTTTGGAGTGTCTGCTTGTTTTTCTGTTTGACTGAGTTGAGCCTTGCTCCTTCCTTAGCTTGTCTCTTCTCCTGCATACATTAAGGATTTTTTTTAGTTTCCGTTTACATTTTTGGCTGCCTGTGCAAGTGAGATTGCCTGCTTGAAAAAGTCCTCTTTTCCTCCTACACAGTAATAAAAAAAATAAAAAAATGAATGTTGAATAAATGATATATGCCATGTTAGATTTAAAATTTCTTTTATGCATTTCAGATTCTGTTTTAAAGTAGATTTCAGTTTCAGTTTTATTTTATATATTTTTCCCATACATGCTCCATTAGGTATTCTAGTGTTTGTGAGCGCATGTACATGTGCAAAATAAAAGCTGAAAGTAATGATGGTGCAGTGTTGGATTGAAGATTGATGCAGAGCAGTTCGAGACCAGAGATTCTGAGGTTCTCAAGCGCTCTCTCCCTTAGAGCACTTGTCCCAGCTGGAGCCATATGTTATCACATATATAGTAGCCGAGCTACCACACATTATTTTTCAGATTCCAGAGCACTTTTCAGCCAGTTCCTTTGCATTGAGATGATGAGATGAGCATCTATCTATGGATCAACATCAGATTTTGGACAACATATATATTTCCCATGCCATGACTGAGTCTCAGGACACTTAGAGAGATGACCGATGTAGCCATTATACCATTTATGCAGAGCAGTCAGTAGTGCCCAGAGTTACAGCAGCAGTTTCAGAGGACAGATGATGGTTCAGAGGATGAGCATTCAGGTATATGACTCAGCAGGTATATCATGGTGTTATGGTTATATTGCTTTTATATTCATTCTTATGGCATGTCATAGCACTTAGTGTCATGATTTGGCGATCATATAGATAGGTGGACCTGGTTGATCTTATTATATATATATTCTATTGTCCTTACTCAGACTTAGAAGTTCACTACTCATACTGATTGGTTTTAACCTCCATAGGGAGAATAGAGGTGATCATTCCACCATACCTTGGCTTGCTAGTGTTGGCTCCATTACTCATTGTCTTCATCCATCCATCACCTACCTTTTAGTTTATCACCCTGACTTACTACTTGACTAGTGGCATGGAGAATCTTTTCCCCACTGTAGCCTCTGTATTGGATGAGCTTCCCTGTTTATTGTGTCTCGGCTCTGAGTTGGTGACAAAATTTATCTCTGGTGAGTTGGATTGTAGGCCTAAATCATTTTGGTCGGTTGTCCCGATGTTTGGCATTGGCTCGAACTCCCCCTAGTCACTTGAGATGTTGTTGGCTAAAACTGAAAGCTCATGTACTACTTATGGAAACTTCTAAATTCGCCCATGGAAACTAAAAAGGGAAAGAGCGATGAACTGATAAAAATATTCCTTGAAGAGTATAAAAGAAAGGTCCAAAAAGCAATGATTCTTAAAAGCTATATCTAAACAATTGCTGACCTTATGTATGTATAAAAAACATGCCCTGGATGCAAGCTGCAACTAGTTGTGCTTATCAGCACACCTCAGATCCGAAGGGTTATGTAGGCCAAAAAGGCCATGAAATGAAATTGAATGATCCTAATGAACCTGGATCAACTTGATGTAGACATGATGCCTAATTTGAATAAGCACTCTCTAAACAACTTATCCATTTGTGAGACACTGCCATTCCCTGTGTTGTTGCTCATTCAGTATATACTATGGTGTGTATTCCCTTTCCCATATCCAAAGTGTCACAATGTTAATTCAATCAGTCACCCTTTAACCTAGCTATTTTATTTTAGCCTTCACCCTTCACTAGCAAATTGATCACAATTATGAAGTGAGTATGGTCCTGAAAGTCTAGTCTGAGTCATATAAATAATTAATGACAATATATTTTTGGCTTTAGATCACCATTAATGATTACTTTGTGTTATAATTGCTATTTGTATGAGTTGTAGAGCATGCATTAACCTTTGACACTTTGTAGCAGCTTCAGATGGTAGTCTGAGTTATATTTGGTCAATATTGACCTGGTCAAACCTAGTTTGACCAAGGTCAATCACAGGACATGAGATTATTGGACTTTATGATGACACAGGTAGATGATATATGGTTTATGTACATGTACATGATGGTTCTATGCATCAGATACAGGTTTATGATGATGATCTATGGTTTTCAGCATTATTTGATCATTTACAAATTATTATTATTTCACCTGTTTCGATATATTGGATATATTATATGATCATGCAGAGATCTATATGGTGTATGAGTACACATCTTGGATAGTTTTGGACCTTCTGAGTCCAATGAGACAGTCTATTTCTAGTTCCGGGCAGTTACAGTGATGATTTAGCCTTAGTAGGCTATCCTAGTGCAGTTTTGGTCTGTCGGAGACCCTGTCAGAGCAGAGATGATATTTATTTGGTTCACCTAGGGCGCTGATGATGGAGGGGGTGGTCCAGCCACTTGTTTTTACCTTATTACCCCCCTTCTGGACACACTGGTGCCCTCACCTTGATAGCGCAGGCACTCCAGGAGGCAGTTTGGGATAGGCACACGCTTCCCGGGGCAGTCTTAGATTGGTAGAAATGGCTACAAAGGAATTCGATTTGGGCTAGTGAGGCAAATTTTTGGCATGGGATGATCAGTGATGATGAGTGGGATGTCTTCTGCACCTTCTCCAGCAGTTTCAGCTTCATCGGGGCCCACATCCATCACTTATGGCACTTTCTAGTGATTTATGAGGTCTTTTGAGGCCTACGATTTGTCCATAGAGGCACGATTTGGTATATTGATGACTATTTTATTATTATTGTGCTATGGGGATTGACCAAGGGTGGCTAAAATTACTCCTTGGACCCACCATAAGCTTATTGTTATATTTTGTTATCATGATTTGGTGGGATCCCCTTTCCTAGGGCGATTTTGTCCACTTATTGTTATATTTTATGGTTGATCCATGTGTTTTATTGTTGAGCTCATCTCAACCATTGATTAAATCTTTTGATCTTTTAATCTTAGCCCCTCATGTAAAATGTGGTTAGGATTTTGCTCTCTCCCCATCCTATTTAAGGAGGGAGCCTCTCATTGTAAAATCATCTAGAGATTTTTGGCTCTTGGTTCTTGGAATAAAATTTCTATCTTTTGGAGTACATGCTTGGGTTGGAGTGGATGTTGGTTGTTTTGATTGTAAATGCTTTTGTCCATTGCACTGGAGGATCTATTGTAGCTATCTTGCATATTTGCCATATCTTTTTACAGGTGGAGAAGACTTCTTCAACAAGTGCGAATCGGTGGGGAGGCTTGCCCTTCAAGCTTGGAGGAGGACGTTTTGGGTTAAACAAGGAGTGGTTTTGTCGTTGCACCAACTATTCTTTGCTTATCTCTTTCTTGCTTGTATCTACCTTCAACATGTTAAATTGATTGATGCTTTGCTCCTTGGTTTTGACAGGTTAGAGGGACACATATGTGGCTTGGAAAAATCGATTTTGCAAGAGGGATTCAAAAATTCTCCATTTGATCTTTGGCAAAAGCAATCCTCATCTCAACTAGCATTCATCTCTTCATCCAGGTATACTCCAAAGGTATGATCTTCTTCTTCTTTGAATCATCCATAATTTCTAGATGATAAAAACCCTAATTAATTAAAACCCTCATTTTGTTTTTTCTTAGATCTACTTAGATCCAGCCTTGCTTTTGAAGAGATATTAAAAACCCACCTCTATAGCATCCACCCCTAGTTGGATCTATAGTTTGGTGGTGATTGGGTTAAAATTGACACACTTTTCAAGGCAATAAATCCCTCTTGAACCAAATCGCACTTCCTTGGAGAGGCTTGTTTGGTTAGATCTAGCACATGGGTAGGTGAGATCCCACTTGATTTGCAATCTACACACTTGATAACCTACCCCTAGACTTTTACGTGGATGATTTCTACCTTGTGGGCATCATTCCACATTTTAAGGGATTAAAACCCCCTTTTGAACTACTTGGCACCTTAAAACTCATATCTAGTAAGATCTAACCCTTGGATTGACTTAATTTTCTAGATCCACATAGATCAGTGCCTAAGCTACTTGGATCTACAATTTGGTGGCCATTGGACTTGATTTGACACACCTTATCACCTTTTAGCCCTCCTTGAGCAAGGCCGCACTTCCTTGGGTGACTGAGTTTGCCCACTTCTAGGACCTGGGTAGTTGAGATTTCAGTGGATTTGGAACGGGCATACCTTGAAACCTATATCTAGAGTACCATGTTGTGACGATCTGCCTTGAGGGTAGCATTCCTTGTTTTAAGGGATTGTGGTCCACTTGGGTCATTTCATGAAACCCTAGATCTAGCAAGATCCAACCACTTTACCTCAATTAGCCCACTTGGCTTGACCTCTAGGTGTCTCGATCTACACTTTGACATATATTTTGACTCCATTAACCCATCCAACAAGGCACTAGTCCTCCTTAAGCAACTCGCACTCCTTGGGAATTGTGTCAAACGTTAGATCCGATACATGGGTATTCCTAATTTCAACTTAGATCCATAGATCTACTCATTACATATCCTCTAGTGCCAATTGCATCCCTTAATTTCAACTTGTGGGTCCATATTAAGCCATTTCACATATCCCAAGAAAGTAGGACCCACTTGTGTAACACATGGTACCATATCTTATCATTATAACTAATAATGTGGCCTAAATCATACGTTGGTTGAAACACTAATCATTTCTCAAACCACCTTCAACCATACTTTAATTTCTAGGTCCACTTTACCTTGCATTGGTTTCCGTAACTTACCATTTACTCATCCCTAGGAACCTTTGTTTGGGTCCAATCATCTTTGATTGGTTATAGGGCCTCCCCCTTGGTCTTGATTCACCTTGACCTAAAGTGAAGAGTGCTTCGGTTGACGTGACTCCCACCTTGCATTGGGAACCGTGGCATCTCTTGGGTCACCTCTTTAGTTGTCCATCTCCTCTACCTTCCCGGATGGGATACCACTAGGAGCAACTACAAGTTGTGTGATAACAGTTACCTTCCTCACTAGGTTTATCAAGCCAATTCTGGTCCACTTCCACTCCAAATTTCTTGCTCACAGGTTCAAACCAAAACAATGATGCACATAACAACAAAATCACAAGTGTTGGGAATGAAGGGAAACATTTTTAAATTGGGATGTCCAAAATGGGGTTTCCATTAGCTGCAGAAAAATGTGGGCAACCAAAAATGAAAAGGCAATTGGGGAATCAACCCTGGGAGAGAAGAATCATTTCCAGAATACGTTTATGGGCATTCAAGGGACAGAAACGACCTCCATAAACCCCCAAATCATGACTCCCTTCCTCCCAGCCACTGTGCAATACAAAAACGAGTTCCCAGCCATGGAAAATGCAGGAAAAAGATGGAAAACGTGAAGGAGAAAGCCCCATCTAGCTCAGACTACATGAGAGAGCAAAGGCCATGGGTGAAGAATGGCTTTGGGCACCATTCTGTGGGTGTTTTCTTGCCCAAGAAGCAAAAATATGATTTCCCGGGTTGATGGCTTGCCCATGCACGAAATTGGCTGCCATACCTCTTCGTTCCCAAGGAATTAACTACCTCAACCAACTCTTGGAAGAATTAAAAGATTGGGTGCATAAGTCAAAATGGGTAGTTGGGGTTCATTCATGGACATTTGGGTTAACACCATTGGCTCAAGGGTTTGGATAATTTTCCCTCCCTATTCCTTGTGAAATCATGCCCCCATCTCTGTGTTGCATTACATAACTAGTTGTGGGCATTTCATTAAAATTCGTATTTACATGATGTCTTAATTTACAATGTGTCTGTCTAGCACAAGAACCAGAGGCATCTATTTTTAATTGTCGATACATAAAACGCTAAATCAATGGCGGGGCCTTGGCCTTGAGCTCCTCACCATGATTTAATAACGATATTTACATCATTTACAATTTTAATGCAATAGGGTCAAAACCAGGATATTACATTCCACTTGGCCACTGGTTATACCTCTGATGTTCTGATTTTTAAGGTCAGATTTGAAGTCCTTCAACCATAAACACATTTGACAAGCAAACATATAATGCATCAAATCAAATGTTTCCCTAATTATCCTTTTTTGCCGAGTTTGAGTGTACATTCATATTGTTGATTTACTCAAAAAATTCTGGGTTTGATCATCCTTAATTGCTGCTAGTTTAATGTAGAATGTTACAATTTCCTTTCTGCCTCAAGCAAATTCATTATAAAATACCATGCCACTAATTAAATTGAATCATTTAGTTCCTAAGTTATCAAGACACTTGGGTATGAAATTCAAGAATCAAATCATTTTCACAATTCAACAAGAAGCAATGTATATATATATATATATATATTATAGCTATAAATTAGTAATTACTAATTAGTCAATATGACTGAATTGCCTTACTTATGAAATTCAAGAATCAAATCATTTTCACAATTCAACAAGAAACGTGCACATTGCTTCAAAGTTCATGAATCAGAATTACATATATGATATGAATCATAAGTCTAAATTTAAACATGATCATTGATATGAATGTCAAATAAAGTATAAACCAAATGGAAATTCAAGTTACATAATACATATTGAAAATAACATCCTCATTCACACATGTAGGACAAGGTTTCTTTCAATAGAGCTCTAGGGAAAGGGTACTTGTGATTTAGCTCTGGACCAATGGAAAATTGATCACTTGACATTGTAACAGTAGATTGAAAGAAAGTTGTATTTTTCACCATTAAAATAATGGTTCACTATTGGAATCTTTAAAAAAAATGAATACCACAAGGGAAATAAGAATTGGATTGAGGAAATAAGAACTGAACTACCCATAGAAAACCCATCAATTGCCTTATTTTCCTGTCACTGACAATGGATGATGAATGTATACCCTTTTGCATATGTTGCTACAAAACTACTAGATTTGCTTGATGAGTGATAGATAATTTATTTAGCAGTCTTGACACACGGGAAAATTTTCCTTTATGGTTTCCACTGTTAGGAATGTGCATAGATCCAAACATAGTCATCCCATAGCTACTTCTTGATATTGGTGGAAGGTGAAAGAGTGCCCAAAAATGACCTAGACACACACAGACTTGAGATCATTGCTTCTTTTAATGGCCTAAACACACCCAGAATTGTTTTCTTAGTGCAATACTTTCAAAGAGGGGTGCTATGTTTCATGAACATAATAGAGGCCACATTGGCACTATGTCCCTAACTACCAAGAACAATGAACCTAATAGTTTCTAGGCTTTAAAAAAAGAAGGCCTTGAAGAAAAAGGGGAGATGGAGTAGCAGTATCATCAGACAACCACTCTGTACCACTAAACAAAACCTTTAATATACATGTTTTTGGTATCAATACATTTTTGGAGTTCATAGTTCTCATGCTCTGTTTCTAGGTTTGTTTTCCATTTCTCCATTTCTCTATTTTTGTTTTATATTTGATTATTTCATGTCTTCCTGCTTCTATGATTCCCACCCTTGCTTCTTTAACATCAACAAAGTTTCTGACGGTTGTTGTCCCTAAGTTTCCCTTGGGAGGATAGATTAGTTGTTTTCATTATCTTTAAGATTCCTTAGATTCTATAATTTGGTAGTGTTAGATTTGGGACAACAGGTACCTGCCCTTCACTATCTTGCTCAAGTTTCTTCGGAGGCCTCTTTGTCTCAAATGGCCAAACCAAGAGAACTTATCCTTCTTACACAAGGCCTAATATGACAAATGATTTTTTTGTATAATTTTTTATGATATTGGAGGTATTCAGTCCTCCCTCCTTTTTTAGCAATCAACAGAGGATATGAACAATCCAATTTTAGTTTTCTATATTAAGAATTTGAAATGAGAGATTTTTCTGGGTCCAAAAAGGTTCAAACTACATGGGTAAAGTAGTTTTTTGAGAGTCTAAACAACAAGAATGGAAAACCTCATCAAAAGTAAGTGAAGATTTATTTGTTTGCAATTCCTCCTGTAGCCTCTGCAAAAACAAATCGAGGAAATGAGAAAACTGTAAATTTCTAAGATAAAATAGGCTAACAATCTCCTATTGACATAAATAACGCTAGTTTAGTTATTGTGAAGTACATCGTTTGAATAACATGGGGCTTATTTAGGACACCAAACTTCCAAATCTAGTAAACCTAAAAAGGTTATCCAAAATTCCAAATATCACAATACTATAAATTTACTAGCTGGAAGAATCCAGTAGTTAAAAGATAGTTTCAATTGCTTTAGGTTTTAAATGTTGTTATTCTAAGGGAAAAAGCTTGACAAGCAACATAATCACAATTCAATGGTTAGAGGCTCTTGGTAGGAGCAAAATTTTCAATAATTCCAAAGAACCACAATCAATCTATCAGAGGTTTTTTACAAGTTTAGGGTGATGGGTACAAGAAAATGGGAGAGGAAAAAAAAGGCTATTAAGGTGTTTAGGAAAACAAAACTCAACAGACAGTAGTAGAAAGTTTAGGTGTATTATTCAACCAGAATAACAACCAACATAAATCATTCAAGGACAGGTGAATTCAATACAATTTCATTAAGCATACAAAACAAGAAACTAGGAGTTCAATGTTGCTTTGAAATACTAATGCAATACGTGATTGAAATTATTATTACAGGTCACAAGATACATTAAGAAAATGACTCATGAAATACTGTAATTGATTGATCATTCTCACACAAAACGATCGTTATAATGAGAAATCTTCAAACTACAAAAGCTCTGATTTATTAATATCAGAAATTTTCATGAACATAGTGAAAAAGGTGTTTGAAATAACTTGAAATACAAAACACAGAGAAGAGTTACAGACTGATACAATAATAGGGAAAATGCCTTAAAAGATGACCATTAATGATCCTATATGCCAAAGAAATGTCTGAGCTTCAAATTATGTAATTCCTTGCAATACAAAGCTCTCTTTTTTCTTGGAAAATATTCAACCATCTATACTCCGTTCTTGATTACATATATAGAGCTTAGTTTCTTGATCGCCATTAATGATTTGTTCTAATCGATGTGGAAACAAAATTCAAAAAATAGATATTGTTATCATTGTCCCAGAACACATGCAAGGTGGTATATTGTTTCAAATATTCTTCAATGCTATGTCCCGTTAGCTTCAACCTGTTGACCCATGCTCACTTGAGCTGATGTGGAGGCTTCATTTGGGTCGTCGCCATAGAAACGTTGGATGGCCCGCCAATCCTTTCCCTTAGGATATTTGTGTGCTTTCACCCTTCTATATCCCATGTCCAGTTGGTTATACTGCTCTGAAATATCCGATGGATTTCCAAGTACAACTCAATAATTCATTAGTTGGTTCGCTATAGTCTCACCCTTCAGAGGTGAAGTCATACCATAGAATTTACTGTTTTCAATTTTGAATGTAGCAAAATCCTTATCATATGCTTCCTTTTGGATCAAAGTACGGTTTTCTTCCCAAAAGGGAGGAAGCCCTTTCTGAAAAAACTAAATGAAATTTAACCCTAAAAAGCTTTATTACATTAGTTATCCACTTACAGTACCCTTGAATTGATTGAATCATTTTTCTCATTTACTCAAAACCTGGTTTTCATCCATAATTAGTTTAGTTATATTTGACACCTTCAATAGCTTCAATGCATTCCATGATATTAAATTGAGATACTCGATTGCTCTCTCTGCCGGATTAGGCGTATCTCCTAATTGGTCCCATAATATTCGTTAACCACTTTGGACCTTATTCACCAATTGTTCCTCATCATGTAGAATAATAAAGTGGTCCCACCCGTTAGTAATGACTCTTAACATTTTGTCACAAATGTGTTTTCTAGATCCAATTATGTGGACTCTTCATGTTTTGATTTTCTTAAACTTCTTAACTTCGTTCCACAAATATTCCCTTGTACCCTGAATATTTGTTATCTCTTCATCTCTCTCTTTAATCTGGTCTTGCAAAATCTGATTTTGCTCCTCCTGTGTGGTCAAAATTTTCTTCATTGTTTCTACTTCATTCTCTTTTTCACTCAACTGCGTAATAGCTCTGGTTAAGTCTTCGGATTCTTTCTCTAGAACTGATGTAGAGACTAATATTCTAGGATATGATTTTGATATTAAAGCATCAATCTGCTCCTTTTATAGCTTTTCACTCTTGACTTTGTAAAATCTAACCTTATCATTTTACTTCATGTTCTTACCAGTTAATGTTTGCATCTCCTTGAGAACTGCTTTCAACTCCACACTTTGGGGATTTTCTATCACATTGCAGTTTAATTTCTTCTTAAGAGAAACGATTTCAGTATGCTTCTCTTTTATGAGATCCTGAAATGGTTTAGGATCTGTAATATGAAAACCTAGAGCAACAATTTTCTTCTCCAAATATTCAATTTTTATTGATTTTGCTTTGTTAGATGCTTTTTCATGTTTTACTTGTTTCTCCATATTTGAAAGTGCCTTCTCTAATTCTATCGTGTATTTGTTGTGGTCTTCATGAGATCCATGTAAATGAATTCTCCAGTTTTCTTATGGAGATCTATTTTTTCCACCACAATGATTTCATTAACATTAAGTTCAATATGAATGAATTTGTATTCTTGTGAGGACTAGACCTCGTTTGGAGAAAATTCCATAGGCGAGAGGACAACCAGTCTTAGAATCCCTTCTTTCAAATTTGTGGCAATAAACAATCTAGGTTGTAGTTGTACCTGTCCTGGAGGTAAGATTTCATTCTGCAATTGCACATATTCCTCCTTATTTCCCTTTTTCAAATCTTCTTCAATGCTATGTCCCGTTAGCTTCAACCTGTTGACCCACACTCACTTGAACTGATGCGGAGGATTCATTTGGGTTGTTTCCGTAGAAACATTGGATGCCCCCCCAATCCTTTCCCTTAGGATATTTGTGTGCTTTTACCCTTCTATATGCCATGTCTAGTTGGGTATACTGCTCTAAATTATCCGATGGATTTCCAAGTACAACTCAATAATTCATTAGTTGGTTCGCTATAGTCTCACCCTTTAGAGGTGAAGTCATACCATAGAATTTACTGTTGTCAATTTTGAATATAGCAAAATCCTTATCATATGCTTCCTTTTGGATCAAGGTTCCATTTTCTTCCCAAAAGGGAGGAATCCCTTTCTGAAAAAATTAAATGAAATTTAGCCCTAAAAAGATTTATTACATTAATTATCCACTTACAGAACCCTTGAATTGATTGAATCATTTCTCTCATGTACTCAAAACCTGGTTTCATCCATAATTAGATTAGTTCTATCTGACACCTTCAATAGCTTCAATGCATTCCATGATCTTAAATTGAGATACTCAATTGCTCTCTCTGCCTGATTAGGCATATATCCTAATTAGTCCCATAATATTATTTAACCACTCTGGACCTTATTCACCAATTGTTCCTCATCATATAGAATAATAAAGTGGTCCCACCCATTAGTAATGACTCTTAACATTTTGTCACAAATGTGTTTTCTAGCTCCAATTATGTGTACTCTTCATGTTTTTATTTTCTTTAACTTCTTAACTTCGTTCCACAAATATTCCTTTGTACCCTGAAT
Organism: Larix kaempferi; assembly: GCA_027924585.1. NCBI lineage: Eukaryota > Viridiplantae > Streptophyta > Pinopsida > Pinales > Pinaceae > Larix > Larix kaempferi. The sequence continues at coordinate 20,078,633 of BSBM01000580.1, read as the reverse complement.
CTTTGTTATCTCTTCATCTCTCTCTTTAATCTAGTCTTCCAAAATCTATTTTTTCTCCTCCTGTGTGGTCAAAATTTTCTTCATTGTCTCTACTTCATTCTCTTTTTCACTCAACTATGTAATAGCTTTGGTTAAGTCTTCGGATGCTTTCTCTAGAGATGATGTAGAGACTAATATTCTAGGATATGATTTTGATATTAAAGCATCAATATGCTCAGTTTATAACTTTTCACTCTTGACTTTGTAAAATCTAACCTTATCATTTTACTTCATGTTCTTGCCAGTTAATGTTTGCATCTCCTTGAGAACTGCTTTCAACTCCATGGTTTGGGGATTTTATATCACATTGCAGTTTAATTTCTTCTTAAGAGAAAGGATTTCAGTATGCTTCTCTTTTATGAGATCCTGAAATGGTTTAGGATCTGTAATATTAAAACCTAGAGCAACAATTTTCTTCTCCAAATCTTTAATTTTTATTGATTTTGCTTTGTTAGATGCTTTTTCATGTTTTACTTGTTTCTCCATCTTTGAAAGTGCCTTCTCTAATTTTGTCGTGTATTTGTTGTGGTCTTCATGAGATCCAAGTAAATGAATTCTCTAGTTTGCTTATGGAGATCTATTTTGTCCACCACAATGATTTCATTAACATTAAGTTCAATATGAATGAATTTGTATTCTTGTGAGGACTAGACCTCATTTGGAGAAAATTCCGTAGGCTAGAGGACAACCAGTCTTAGAATCCCTTCTTTCAAATTTGTGGCAATAAAAAATCTAGGTTGTAGTTATACATGTCCTAGAGGTAATATCTCATTCTTCAATTTCACATATTCCTCCTTATTTCCCCTTTTCATCTCAATCATATGAGTAAATACATTAATACATGATTGTTGATCCACAGTGGAAGATGTCTTCAACTGAGTATGAATTTATTCTACCAAACCAGTAGTAGATGGCACTTGCAACAAAGAAATGTCTTCTTATGAAAAGGTATATATTGAGTCATAGATTGTTCATCATCCTAAGATACAAAGATAATTTCATCTTCTTCATCAACATCAATCCTCTTCCTCTTAACCTCAAGTGATTGAGGAAGACTTCCATCAACCTCCATATTAGTATTACTTTCTGGTTTAGGCCTTTTCACACCTTTGTCAATTGTTTTGTTGTACAACCACACATTGCTTCATTTCTACTATGACTTGATCACTTATAAGAGGGTTATGAATATTTTCTTTAATTTGCTCTTGAACCTGATGCTACTGCACTACCTCTGAAATCACATTGTCAACCTGTTGTTGCTAGGTCATCTCCAAAATTGATTTCTTTGGATGCTTTGTTTGGAAAACCTCTGAAGCTGCTTTGTCCAATCCATGGCTACTTTATGTCCTATTGACACTTCCTCCCATTTATCTCTATTTTCCAACCTTTCTATTTCAATCTTGGGGTCGTGTTGATATGGACCCAATCCCTCAACAATTCTTAACTTTGATATGATTCCCTTTGGGTCATACTTCCATTTGATATCCTTCAATAGACTTAAAGATGATAACATACTGCCTAATATAGTATCTGTTGTCCTAGATTTGACCACAAAAGGACCCACATCTTGAGGGATTTTGAAAATCCTCTTTCTGTTGTGGCTGGAAAAATGTATTTGATCCACATTTAGACTGTATAATAAACTCTAGTGAAAAAAATCTAGGATTGAGATAAACTGACAACTTATAAGGTTCCAGTTCACATTTGTAGAGTCTTATTATGGTGTAGTCTTCATAGAGATACCAATCCCCCACAGCTAAGTTAGGGCTCAACTATAACTTATTCTTAAATTCTAGGAAAATCCTGGCTGGGGATTGATTATCAAACAAAATATGGGCTGGATACATAAATGCATCTATAAACCTAGAAAAGCCTTCATTATTTGTGTGCTTCCTTACTATTGTTGTCCATTCAGTCACTGATAAGGGTTTCTCGTGTTCATCATTCATCTCCTGAGGGATATGCTTGTAGTTATTGCATCTTGAGAACAACAATAAGTAAACCAACTATGACCGGTACCTAAAGAAGTGGGTTAAATGAAAGTTTTGTAGCTGAAAATGAATGTTATTGAAGAGATATTGTGCATAATTGAACAGGGTTGGGGATCCTTGCCCAGGAAAAATTGCCTCCATGAAACCTAGGATAGTAGCATATAAGGTAGAATCATTATCATATCCAACGATCAAACACATAATAGAAACAACCTTCTTGTTTACCTCAGATGGCCCAACAACTCCCCCTTGATTTTGCAAAATAAAGGGTCCCCCATGTAAAATTTTGTATGAAGGGTTGCTTTTGATCTCGTCTTGTTTGAGTTTGATTTGTGGTTTGATGGTCTCCTTTTTGAAAGATGATTTTGTGGTCATTTTCTTTCTTGATTTTCGGATTTGAGTACGTCATGGTTGGTTATTTTGATTACCTTTCTTCCGATAATGACTTTGCGACTTTATCGAAGCAATTAGTGAAAAGTCATAGTCATCTCTTTTCATTTCATTTAACTAATTTTTTGGCAACAAATTATTATTTTGTCGTTTGAGTCTTTTTGCTTTTTAATGGTTGAGCAAAACTTCCGTACCCTTACTTAAGTTCATATGAGTTGATCACATGCTTTGGTTTGCTTAGGTTAGATAGACATAATGCTTTGTCAACTTTGTCAAATTTTTGTCTTTGGTGCATTTGTGAATTAAGCAAGCACTTTGGCGGGTCTAGATAAATTGGTTAGTTGCTTCTTTTATTGATTTCTATCCCCGTCCAGAAATATTGCATATAAAGGAATGGAACCATGCCCTTGGTTTTCTATTTAGATGGTTTATCAAATTTTTCCAATCGTTAACACTTGATAGAAATTTATAATTTTGAGACAACATTAAATAATTTGCTTAAGGCTTATTTTATAAGATTTGATCATATTCTTAAAGAACATATTTTAAGACATAGAAATGAGTCATTTTTTTGAAGTAAAGTATTATTTCTTGGCACAAAGTATAGTTGTCTTTAAACACCATCCCCACCAAGCCCAACAGAAAGAATCCAGAAGACATATGACCTTGCTTATTAGGTTGTTGGCTTGCTAGGGATATACTTTCGGGCTAGACAACAGGTTTACTTTCCATTTGTTCTTTGGTAAGTAAGTCTCGTTCTTTCCCCGAGACCCTGTCCGATTCGGCGTCCTCACCCACCATTGGGCGCCGGTTTAACTGCATGTGAAAAAAAAAATAAGTCTCGTTCTTTTAGTTAAGGTTTTTTATGGCTTATTAAATATTTATATATATAGAAAGATTAAACTTTTTAATCCTTCTTCCATATTATTGCCTTAACAAATCTTCTAAGTCATATTATTATGTCCGCGACATATATTTTTTGGTCGGGGCATTAGTTTCGGTGCTACTGTGCATATTTCATTGCGGAGTTCAAAGGTTTGGTAAGGGTTTCGGAGCGATGGATGGCTTCCTATTTTTCTCTGATTTTCAAAATGGGTATTTTTCTGCTGGCCCATTGGTTCCATTCGCCATGACGTCTGCATTGGAATGGGCGTCCCGGACCTCGACGGCGTCATGGTGTCATGGGGCTTAAATGTTTTGCAGGTGGTTGTTGTGGCTTAATTCCCCGGCTCAGGCGTTGTGCTACGACTGTGTTAATTCAGTGGGGCTTTTCCTTGCTTGCGTTCAGGCATTCGATGGATATTCCCATGCCTTTGCCATTTTCCGTGCGCAGGGTTTCCGGCGTGTTTCCGACGAAGGCAGGAAGCGGGGTTTTTCGTTCCCGTCATTGCATTGATTCTGGAGTGGGGCGGTGTCATTTCAGTCATTCTACTTGTTCTGTTAGTGTTCTGACGAGTATGGGGAACCTATCTCTGGTGTCGAACCCTTCTCGGGTCGGGTTTGCGGGGGGTATTTTTGTTGGACGATGGCGATGGATTTTGTCATTGAGCTGGGTGTTTTCACTGTGGTCTTTGCGGTTTCGAACTGTTCAGCGGTGCTCGTTCTCTTGTTTGCAATTTGCAATAACCCTGGTTCAGGTTGTGGGTGTTCGCCTAGTCTTCCGTTGCAGATTCCATAAGAGGTGGTCGATTTGGGACCAGTTTGCATTGTGCTCAGCCTGGTGTCATTCACGGTTACAAAGGTATGCGCGTGGGATTCTTTCCCCCGTTCTCTGAAATATTTCCTCTGCTCAACAGTCTTCGTTTTGTGCAAAGTTTTATATTCGAGGTTGATTTCCTCATTCTTTGGCATAGGGTTTCCATGGAATGTGCAATGGAAAAAAAGAATTGCTTCGTGCATGGCTTTAAAATTTTCTTCCTCTTGTGGTTGGGTTTCGTGGGGTTGGAATTTCCTTTCTGTGTTATTTCACTCTCTGTGGTTTTCTTGGTTTTCTCCTCGCCAAGGTTTGGGTCATGAGCGTCTTTTCCTTATAGATATTTCTATAGGTGGAGGGCATTACGCATATATTTTCTTGCTTCTGCTCTGTGTTCATGCAACTGCATTCTGGCGGTTTCCAACTTGTCTGTTTTTTCAATGCCTGGGATGCTTTGGTCATTTGTGCCATGGGAAGGTTTGAATTTCGTTTCCCTTGGTCTATTTTTCAAATCGGCAAGGAATCTGTCGATGGAGAAAATGTCTGCCCATGTTCATAAGACCAAATAAAGTCTAGAAACAAAATCATTTCCCTAAAAATCGCGGCGTCAAAAACCCTGAGCTTAATATTTAATGTTTATGGATGGTGGCTCCAAAGAGTGGGACCTTAGATACTGTTGGTCATCTAGATGATAGCTTCGTTGCTCACTCTCCATTGCTTTTCATAGACTATCATATCTTAAATAAGAGTTTTTGGGGTCAGTGAACAAGTCCATGGTTTGGTTAAAACATAGATGAAAAACAATGCATGGAAAATAAAGCATAGGAAGATAAAGGTCATCTTGTTCAAAGATTCTGTATTCGAAATGTGAATGGTTAGAGTCTTCGTTAGGAGTGAATAGTCACTTATAAAAACAAAACAAATACATATGGGAACACAATAATGTTTTAATGGGTATCGTGTTCTGATGTTGTTTTTTATACATATAATTTGTATGGTTATTTGCATATGTGTTTAGGTGGATGCCTTTGCTCCTGCGAGTTGGTGTTATGCATTTATTGATGTTTAGTTCATGGCTTTCCTTCCCCATATTTTCCAATCTTGTTCTTTTCTTCTGGCTACCTTTTTCTTGTGATTGCTTTGTGGAAAAGCTTATCGGCTTTGGCTATTGGTTCTCTGCAATGAAAAGACTAGAGAACAGTGGAGGAATTGCTTATCTTTTTTGATAAATTGATTATCAAAAAATATATTTCAATCGAACATGGATTTAAATTATTTCTAACGTGTTTAACTTCTATTTAGATAAGCTTGGATCTCTTCCTTTTCTCTCCAAAAAACCACTACCAATACCTGTCACTCTAAGTGTTTCGCCGTTGGGGTTAGCTTGTTTCTAATGGTTAAAACTTGTTTAACATTTATTTAGATAAAATTAGATCATTGCATGTTTCTCTCCAGAAAACTGCTCCCAGTACTTGTCACCCAGAATGTTCAGGGGATGTCATGCATCTTCATAGACAGAAACCACTACCAACACCTGCCACTCATAATGTTTTGGGCAGTTCTGGGGATGTCATTTATCTTCACAGAACATTTTGGGCATGCATATTATGGTTTGGAAATGGATAGATTCTGAGAATGCTTTGGGCATGCATTGTCCAGTCTGCTAATGGATATCTTTTGAAAATGTTTACACTTGTAACTTCAATCTTGACAACGGACATTGATTGTTTTGATGTTTATTTGGAAAATATGGGCATGATTTGTGTTTACTTGTAAGTTCAAACTTGACAATGCACATTGATTGTTTTGATGATTATTTGGACAATATGGACATTTGTTGTGTTGATTATTGAACAAAATTGTTTTTATTTTATTTTATTTTAATATATTACTCAATGTTCTCACAACAACATCTGAAACCTCGGGTTTGTATTGACGTATTTTGATTTTTGGTTTTGTTGATTTATCTAGTGTCTTCTCAGTAATATAATGTCTTTTCAGTAATGTAATAAGAAGCCTGATCAAAATGGTTTTTATTTTATTTTATTTGATCAAAATGGTTTTTATTTTATTTTATTTTAATATATTACTGAATGTTCTCACAGCAACATCTTAAACCTTAAACCTGGGGTTTGTATTGACGTATTTTGATCTTTGGTTTTGTTGATTTATCTAATGTCTTCTCAGTAATATAATGAGAAGCTTGATGCTTTTGGTTATTTGTGTTATCTTATGTTTGATTATTCTTGTTATCTTTTGTTTGATTTAATCGTAGTTTTTTATATATTGATTATATAAGTTTAGTTGTGCCACCATTCTAAATTTAAATTGGAAAATCCCATTCTATCATTCTAGACCTAAATTGGAAAATCCGATTCTTGGTATTTAGAAAATAATTATTCTTGGGTTTTCTATTAAAATTTTAAAATAATTGTTGTCACCAGTTTGTTCCAATTAAATTTGTTCATATTCTTCCAGCGTATATGTAAAAGAAGTGTTCCATTAGTCATTCAAAATGTGCCTTTAATTCAAGACAAAGCTTCATCTGTCAAAACGACCAGGGCTAAGCCCGTTGATATATGTGTTTACAGGTGTCGAAATTCACTAATACATTCATATTAAAAGCTAGATGTCCAAGCACACGGTGAATTGGCTGTCATTGTTGAAAGTTTCTACTTTTTATTATTATCACTCCATGAATTTAAAATAGGGGTTCGAGGATGCATACACATGGAGAATCGATGCAAGGAGATAAAGTGTTGTCATTTTAAAACATATAGGGTCACGTGTTCCCTTTGCACGTCATATCCTATTTCCAAGTTAATGTCATACCAACCACTACTCTCATTGAGTTCACGTTAGTGTCTGCCGAATCCATGGTTCAAGATTTCTGCTATACACGTCAATGCCAAATGGAAATAGAACTCAGAAGGAGCCAAAAGCCTTGAACAATGCGCCAATGCACTGTGGAGACAACACATATATGAACACACTGTCAAGATAAATGCTCAATTCAAGCATTCATGGAAGAGACTCAGGCTAAACCCTGTTCCTCATAGAAATTCATAAAGGCTGAGACGAGGACAAAATAATTGCAGGAAAATTTGGCATTATTTCAATATGTAAGATGGGACAGAACTTTGTCAGTCTAGGGACTTCTGATATCTTCACAGCCAGGCGATCAAGCTCGGGATTTTCAACCATATCCAAAACAGTAACAGATGGCAGCAAGTAGTTGAATTCTGGAAGAACATTTCAGGATAACATCGATGGTCAAACTATATCCCAGGTTAAACGCCCAGGTGTCATATATCAAGCAGAACTCTTATTATTTCCAGATCATCAGGGAGAACCTCGATTGGCAGAATACAAGTGGAAAAGAGGAATAACAGAGCATTTAATAGCTATGGATATTTGGAAATCTTGGAGATGCTTCATAATCATGGATTCTAGTTTTTGTTTTATGCATTGAACTCGAATCCCTAAGAGCTAGCAGCAGCTTGGGTCTTGTAATCCTTATAAATTTCATGATTTGTGATGTAAATAGAGGGAGGTAGAGATCCAGCCGAGAGGGCTGAGGCAGGGGTCAGTTTGATACAGACATTTGCGGGCATGTATATGTTCTTTATTTCCATATTGATCAGAAATGATTGTTTTTGAAATGGATTATGATCTTTGAGCCCTTTTTCTATTTTAATTTATGAAGTATATATTATCATTATTCTGTCTATGCATGGTCTCAATTTTATGTTGTGATTCTCTTGATTAGTATATAACTATGCCACTATCCCAAGATGGAACTTGAGTTTTTACATTCATAAATTCATTCTCACAGCCATTCTGTGTCCTTGTTTAAGTACTGAAAGCAATGTACTCTCTGCTATCTAATTATTGAGTTGCTTGATCTCTGTCATATACTCATCTGCCACCAAAACTAATAGAGTTACTGTGTAGATATCCTATGTCTACTATCTAAGATTTCCTTAAGCTTGACCCTAGTAGTCAGGGTTCAACTTTAGGAATAACAGTAATTATAAATGAAATCAATAGGATAGTAGGAATGATGATAGTTATTCAAGTCTCTAGAGTCTCACCTCATAGTTCCAATTGTTTACTATTATCACATGTTACACTTTCTCTTTTAAAAGATTTTACAATTGTTTGCAACTCTTATCACATGTTCACTTTTAGAATATTTTCAGCATCTCTGATCATCTTAAAATATAAAATATGGATAGGGACAAATGCTATTATAAAGATGAGCATTTATTGTAAATTAAATGGACCTTAAATTACAAATAATGAAATCGTTCATGGACCTTAAATTACAAGTAATGAAATCCTAAAAATATCAAGAAATGAAATGCATTGAAGACATCCTTCATGGACCTTAAATTACAGGTAACGAAATGCATTAATAAAATCCTTTATGGACCTTAAATTACAAGTGGTTGCATTTTCTAAAAATTAATTGTATGGTTAGTAGGTTGATTTATGGATGGTTTTTGAGAAATAGAGGACCACGGTGAAGAATTGATTTATGGGTGGTTTCTGAGATATAGAGGACCACGGTGAAGAGTGACTTGTTAGATTGATTGAAATTAACTATTTATTAAATGTTGAGGATAGTTGGTTGCATGACACTATTGGATGATTGATTTTAGGTGGTTGTTTTTAGGTTTTGAAATATATGTAATCAAAATCTTTCATTTGGGTTTAACTAATTATCACTTATAATGGGAAAAAAGTACCACGTGTGTAGGGAGAGGACCGAAACTTGAACTTGAAATTTATCAAAAAAAGTTGTAAAATAAATATGCAACAATTTATTTACTATGTACAAAGTTTTAACAATCAATGTTAGTACGATATCACTGGTTATTTTTTTTAGCAAGCCTTTAGGTTAGTTGGGAGTAACATATTTGTGGACCTAATGGAGACTGAAATGAGGAAATACCAACAAACTAGGATTAAATCAAGGGCAAATAGTTTGAGCGTAAACCAAGTTTGTTTGTTCAATCCTTTATGATCAAAATAGGTTTAGCATGGTCAGTTGTTAACATTGATAAAGTGAGTAGAGGATTGTGAGGACAAGAGGAAGTGTACATGGCGTAAACCAGTGTCCATATAGAGGGGAATTTATCATGCCACAAGAATTCTCAAAAACCATCTTGAGTCGTTGTCACAATAAAATAATAATTGAATTCAAAGAAAACTGAGATAAACTCAAGAGATTTCTTTGTATTGTATTCCATTATATACAAGTGAGCTAATCCACTCTATGATTGTGGGATAAATTACTGACCAAACTAAAGTGAAGTAAGACATAAAACATAATATAGTTTATAGTCAAAAGCTTATGTCCAATATCTACTTGATCATTATTAATTTGATATTACTCTTAATGTCCTTTAAGAGTCAATATACTTATCTTGAAATTGTACATATTTGTCAAGACCAAAAACATGGTAAAATGTTTGCAAGCTTGATATTTTTTTTCATTAATGCCACATTTTAATAGATTCATATTCTACAAGTTGTTTGATTATTCTTGAGCACTCCTTGATTACCATAGAATAGAGGCATTGGCTTTGTATTCTACATCTCATTTGTGAAATATTTCTCTTGAACCCTAGTCTTTCACAAGCTTCTTTCATTTATCCTTGATATCATTATTTAATTATGATGCTTTTTGATGGTCCATGTGATTGCACCCATGCTATGGATGGAGACATAGTTAGAGGTGGTTTTTATTATCATTTAAGAAACCTTCGTAGATTAAATCTACAGGGGGTGCTTGCTTGTGTTATTTAATAACTTATATGAAATAACTTTTGTTGCATATTAGTTGTTTCCTTCAAACATTTTGCGTTGGAGCTTAAAATGAGTTGACGTTTGTCTCAAGCTGAAAAGCAATATTGCTAAAATATGGTTGGCACCAAAATAATTCTCATTCGAATTGTTGTTTCATTTATTATTTTATTGTGTGTGCAATGTTTCTAGAAATTTGGATATTTTGTTGAATGGATTGTTACTGTATGTAAATTGATGTTCTGCATTCATTCATCTTGAGTTCATGGTTTTGTTTCTTGCTTTTTTCCCAGCTCTTTGGTGCTTGCTCTCTCTATTTTTCTATGGAGAATTTGTTTGTGAACAAGTTCTCTGTTTCATGTGTTGATTCTTTCGAGTTAAAATAACAAATAACATTTATTGATGGTTGTCTCTATTTATATATTGCATTCTAGCAAGAATATTACCCGTGTATGCTTAAGCAATTTGTTTGTGTTATGTTGCCTCATCTTTCCCAATGTTGTCTGTTGGTTTCCTTTCCTATTCTCATATCGATGTCAAAAGCGCCTTCGAGACTTCCATTGTGAGCTTAAGGCTGTTGCAAAGTATTCTTACAGTTTTAATATATTTGTGGTGGGAAAAAAAAAGGAAAAAAAATACAAAACCTTTATTTGAAGATATAGCTAGGTAGGTTGGGGCTCCCTCTTGGAAAATCCACCTTCTATTCGGGAAGACAAATTTTAAATGGCCTTCTGCAATTGTTGTGCTCAACTGCATACACAGTTAAATTTTTTTCCCAAACAAAACAACACCGGCACACACACATATATATATTCTTCGTTATATATATATCCTTCCTGATGTCATTATTTCTGATGTGTCAGTTTCTCCGGATACTCTTTGTCCTACCCCATCCCCTTTGCACACGTCCTTCCCTTCGTCTTCCCCCTCTACCTCGCCTCCATTTGCTACAAAACTCCTACCTCCAAAAATTTACAATACCCGGTCTAAAACCGCCTCCTTAGAAAAAAAGGGTTTGTTGGAAAAAAATGTTGAAGTAATAACTAAAGGTCTGGAATTGGACCCAACACCCAAAATTTCTCTTGGAAGGAAGTCATTCCTCTCAAAGGCTAAAAATCAAGTTGTTAAGGAGATTAAAGTTGGAAAACAGTCCACTATAACTAGGGCCCTTAGAGCAGGCAGTGCCCAGCTCAAGGTTCCTTAATGCGTCTTCTCTCTTTCAATTGTAGGGGGTTATCCCCCCCCCCAAACAAAATGCCCTCAAACGGTTGATAAAAACCATGAATCCAACTGTAATCCTTCTTCAGGAAACAATGACATAGGGCTCCAAAGCTATTGATTTAGTTGGGCATTGGCTCAAGGACTGGTCTTTTTTCTCTCGGGATACGGATGGACACTTAGGGGGGTTATTAATAGGATGGAGTCCTTCATTGGAAAAAGTGGTCTTTGAAAGTTTTGATTCAGTACTAAAAACGATCTTGAAAGACTCTGCAACTGGTCTTTCCTTTACTGTTTTGAATGTTTATGGTCCTTTTATTAATCGCAGACCCTTTTGGGAAAACTTGGCATCCCTCGGTTTATTGGAGGATCGGCATGTAATTTTAGGAGGTGATCTAAATCTAAAGGTCTCAGTTAGGGAAATGTGGGGAAACCTCGCTAGACCAGACTCCCTTAGTAATTTCTTTATCTCTTTGTTTGAAGCTAACAACCTTGTGGACGTCACCCCCTGCAAATTAGAACCAACTTGGAGAAACATAAGAAGTGGTGACAAAGCCATCTCGAAGAGATTAGACATATTTCTTGTCTCAGACCATATCATTGAAAGTCATCTCTCTATCTCTTCTTGGGCCGGGGAAGGAGGGCTCTCATATCATCACTCCATTCTCCTCGAACTGCTTCAGGAAAACAAGTCGAAAGCTCCCTTCCGCTTCAACCCCTTATGGATTAAAGAAGAAAGTTACTTACAGTTGATTAAGGATCATTGGCTTCCAGTTAACCCCTCTTCACATGACTCATGCATGAAGCAATTAAGGGAAAATATAGCCAAAGCTAAGGAGGCTTCTAGGGCTTGGTCCATTAATTACAAAAAGAATCAGCAAGCCCTTCTAAAAAAAGTCGAAGAGGAAATCTATGCTCTATACAAGAACAATCTTTTGGGTTTTTTTCCTCTGAAGAGATGGAGAAACTAAAGACTCTAGAACTAACAAGAACGAAACTCTTAGCCAAAGAAGAGGCTATATGGAGGTTGAAAAGTCGAGCAGTGTGGATAATAGAAGGGGATAACAATACTAAGTTCTTCCATAAATTTGCCTCCTATCGTCGAAATCTAAACTCAATAAGTGAAATCCGGAATGAAGAAGGAGTAGCTGTATCCAATTTCCAAGATAAAGCAGCAGTAGGTGTCTCCTTTTTTAGTTCTCTTTTCAAAGAGGAGGGGTTCCATATACAAGAAATGTTAAAAGTCCTGAGACTTTTTCTCAGATCTATCTTAGAGGAAATGAACATCTCCTTAATGAAGGAAATCACAGAGGAAGATGTAAAAGATACGCTTGTTAAATTTTGAGCATTAATTCACAATACTCTAGGATCTTCACTGAGAGAATAACATATACAGTATATCAATGCATAAAAATCACAATAAGCATGACAAGCATCATAAGAATCAAAAGCATGAGAGACAAGAGACACAGAGTTTCCGTGGGGAAAACCCTAAGGTGAAAAACCCCACAACTTACTCAAAGATAGAGAGAGCAATGGCTCAACCAAAGTACAACCAAAATACACTGAGATAGTCTCCTAGTAGCAGATGATCCTCCTCCTCACTAGTGCACCACTTTCTGAGTGAGAGAAGTGTGACTTTCTGAATGATCAATCTTAGAGGAAATGAACATCTCCTTAATGAAGGAAATCACAGAGGAAGATGTAAAAGATACGCTTGTTAAATTTTGAGCATTAATTCACAATACTCTAGGATCTTCACTGAGAGAATAACATATACAATATATCAATGCATAACAATCACAATAAGCATGACAAGCATCATAAGAATCAAAAGCATGAGAGACAAGAGACACAGAGTTTCCGTGGGGAAAACCCTAAGGTGAAAAACCCCACAACTTCCTCAAAGATAGAGAGAGCAATGGCTCAACCAAAGTACAACCAAAATACACTGAGATAGTCTCCTAGTAGCAGATGATCCTCCTCCTCACTAGTGCACCACTTTCTGAGTGAGAGAAGTGTGACTTTCTGAATGATTAAGTTGTCATTGATGCCAACAGTGCCTGGCCATTGATGCCAACAGTTGCGTCTTGGTGCCCCTTGTGGAGCCCCTGAGGGTTAGTGTTTGGTTTGTGGTTGTCTGTGTCAAGAGGAGACCTTTTGAATTTGTCCAAGCCCAAGCTTGAAGCCCTTGGAGGCCTTGGGACAATGCCAAAAGCCCTGGCTACCCATTAACCTGGGTGAGTGACCCTAAGCTGTATCTTGGTCCCAGTTGAGTCCATTGTTATATCCTTGCTCCTGGTTGTATTTTGATTGATGGTCTTTTGATTGGATGATGTGGTAGTTTGGTCCTTAGAGCCCACTCACGCCCACAAACTGGACCTTAATGACCTTATTGTGTTTAATGTTGACTTTGGAGTATATGTCTTGTAGAATGAAGCATGTTGTGATAAAACCTTCTTGCTTGATCATTAAACCCATGATGTCATTGCTCTCTTATAATGACTTGATGTACTATGGAGCACTTGTCTTTAGCCCATGATTGAAGAAGCCAATGCTTATGTGGATGGCACTTGAACTTGTCCTTGATATCCACGATGAAAACCTTGATCTTGGAAACTTAAATAAAGCCCTTGGTTGATAGAATCCATGCCAAAATGATGAGGAACCCACACATTTTCCCTTACACTCTTGTACATGTTGAAGCTTGGTTGTTGATGATATCTTTGGGTCATGGAACCCACACACTTGGAGTCCTTTTGCTTAAGCCCATAACTTTGTTGAAGCAATTGCACTTGAAGATGATCTTGCTACACACGGTAAGGTTCTTGAAGTTGATGCACTTAAGCCCTCACTCTCGATGTCCATTGAAGCCTTGACCTTGGAACTTATGCCTAAGGTAACATGGTCTTTGGCACCCTTATGTGTGGGGTCTTTGACGTCATGAACAAATTGAAGAATTTAAGGGTATTGGACCATGCATTTGCAAATAAACCCTCCATAAGATGTTAGTCCTTGTCAAGCACTTTCCGTTGATATGTGGAGCGTCCACTAACTCTTCACGGTTGAAGAGATATGAATTTTTTAAAGTTGACAATGCATTTTTCACCCCATTATTTGGGCCAGCCGTCCAATAAAAGGAAGACCATTAGAAGTTGACTATATGCAAAAATAATAAATAAATAAATCATTATGATAAAGCCCTCGATCCCTATTGAAGGGATGGTCTTACAAAGAATAAGACCTAATTAATTTTAATTTAATTATTTAATTAATTAAAATTAAAGTTTATTATAAAATTAAATTTTTAATCTAGTGTCAAGTCGGCTCCCAATCTAATAAAAAATTTGAAAGGTTAATTTAAATTTACATTTGCAAAGTCGGCTGGCTAAAAACCATAAACGTTGACCTATATAAATACTCCATAAATTTCATTCATTTTAAAAAAATTCATAAGGCACAAGAGCTCTGATTTTCGCGGGTACTGTAGCAGCAACAGTAGACTGAATTTTTTTTGGTATGTGGAATTTGGTGTGACAAAATTAGCTCTGATTTTCGGATGAACTTCAGGCTGCTACAGCAGCACACAATGGTGATCTAGGGATTTGCTGAGGCTCCCGAAATTTGCAGCAGTCAAACAGTCATCCATCCAAGTTTTGTAGCTCTGAAATTCAAAGATAAGGCAGCAGTCAAGGTTTTGTACAGTCAGACTTTGTGCAGCTGTAGCAGTGAAGTTTCAGCTCTAAAATTTGGTCAATTACTGAGGCAGATTTTCGTGGGTGATAAGACTAATTTTTGAGGCAGCCACATGAGAAATTTTTGCTGCAAGTGCTGAACATCTTAGCTCTGAATTTTGGGATAATATATCACTAAGGCAGCCGCAGTGAAGGGTGTCATGAAGGCAGCAGAAATTACAGTGAAGCTGAAGGTCTGAAATTAGACACAGGACAACAATTTTATTTGAGTATTTATACACAGACAGTTGTACATATCAGACTTCTCTATGGACTGACTTTAGATACTGGAGATTACAGATGACTGAGAATGCTTATGGGCTTAAGAACCTGTCTATATGACTGGGATAAAATAGCTTGACAGAGAGGTCTTAAGTATGTTGAAGATCAGAGGAAGAGCATTTGAAGACAGTGACATTAACTTTGATTTGACAGTTGATTTTACTTTGACAACTGAACTTGATAGTGACAATACAATTGTTTGGACAAGCTTTTCTTTAAGTGAATTGACTGTGACGTTACAGTAACAGCTTTACTGAGACATCCTTGTTGAATGACCTAGAGATTGATTTGACAGTGTTAGTTTTTGATTGATAGAGAAAGCCTTGACTGGATAGTGACAGACCTATTGAAGCTTGGAGGTTAAAGACAGTCAAAGGAGGACACTACAGAAAGCATTGTCCAAAAGAGACCAAGTAAAGTTTTATGAAGCTACAACAAGATATATGAAGGTATGTCCAAGAAATCCTGATTCAAACAAGTATACCTTTTTGCAGACATCCTGTGTCTCAGTGCTATTGAATATATAAGGGCTGGAGGTTTCGGACTTGTGAGCAGACCTGACTGGGTACATATTCTGGCATGATTATTTGAACAAGAGATAGTCTCGTAGAAATAATTTGCGACTTCACAATCTTGCTTGACAAGCAGCATGTGACAGTATGATAGGACAAATGTGACTACATCAGACCTCTTGAAGACTTGCATGAGTAGACTTGACTGTGACAGTCATGACAACAAGATGAGCAGAGGTATATGAGCAGACTTCCTTGTAGGTCTTATTGTGACAGCAGTGACATGTTGATGAACAGAGGTATGTGAGTAGACTTCCTTGTAGATCTTATTGTGACAGCAGTGACATGTTGATGAACAGAGGTATGTGAGTAGACTTCCTTGTACACTTAATTGTGACAACAGTGACAGATTTGATTGTGACAGTATTGACGGGTTGATAAGTTGATGACAGTTGAGGTAATGAGCAATACGTCCTTGTAAATCTGATTATGACAGCAGTGACATGTTGATGAACAGAGGTACATAAGAAGCTTGGTACAGGTTTGGCACAGGTTGCCTTATGTGCAGTTGGTCTAACTCAGATTGGCTAAGTTGTATGAGCAGTTGGTTTGACCCAGGTGGTCTGGTAAACAGTTGGTTGAACTCAGATTTATTGATTCGAATAATGAGAACAACAGATTGATTTATGCACATAGATTGATTGGTACAGCATAGATTGATTGGTACAGCTAAGATTGATTGGTATAGCTAGATAGCAGTGTGGTACAGTTGTGATGAGCAGTGGTCAGTTAATGAGCAGTGAACAGTTGATGAGCAGTGAATGAACAATGAACAATTGATGACAGTGGTCAGTTGATGAGCAGTGACTTAGATTGTGCAGTGTGGTACAAGTGTTGGATAGCAGGTCCGCAGGATCAGTGTAGTTTGTGGTTTAGTAGTTCAGTTTCTACCTTCATATCAGGGTGGCAGGACGGGGCAAGGAAATTGAGGGAGCTAAGGCTTCCTTCAGGTTGTAGCCTGTAAACCAGGGGGTTGTAGCCTCCTTCCAGTTGTAGCTGGAGAATTGAAGTCTTTGTAACAAAGGGGGTTGTTGCCTCCTTCCAGTAGTTGCTGGTAAATTATTATTATAAAGGCTTCCGTGGTTTTTCCCCCAGGACTTGGGTTTCCACGTAAAAATCTTGTGTACTGTGTTTTGCTATGCTTCCTATGTGATGATGATATGATGATATGTGATGATGAGCTGTAATTGTTAATAATGCTGATGATATAATGATAATGTGGTAATACATTAATGAATGATGTATTGAAGAAGCAGTTGATGATTGTTAAAGTTGAAAAAGTAATAAAAAGCTATACACACTGTTCACCCCCCCCTCTCAGTGTGCTCGGTGTGTCTAACAAGAATAACATATACAGTATATCAATGCATAACAATCACAATAAGCATGACAAGCATCATAAGAATCAAAAGCATGAGAGACAAGAGACACAGAGTTTCCGTGGGGAAAACCCTAAGGTGAAAAACCCCACAACTTCCTCAAAGATAGAGAGAGCAATGGCTCAACCAAAGTACAACCAAAATACACTGAGATAGTCTCCTAGTAGCAGATGATCCTCCTCCTCACTAGTGCACCACTTTCTGAGTGAGAGAAGTGTGACTTTCTGAATGATCAAAATAGAGATCTCCCGATCTCTATTTATACTAACCTGTTTGCCCAATTACACTATGGGGTTGACTTGTCTATCTAGATACATCCACAATATAATATATATTTCAGGGCCGACCCCACACATGGTGGTCTAATAACCCATCGGCAAGTACACACACTTGTGACACTTGTCAATCCACATGATGACACTTCCTTATAGAGGAATAACACATCTTTTATAAGGGTACAATAAATATATATATGAAATACATTCTGAAGTTACATATACATCAACACTCCCTCTTAACTAGGAAGGTATTTCTCGACACAGTTTTGCTAGACAAGTCTTCTTCTCGGGATCATCGTCATCATCATCATCACTGCTGCTGCTATCTCAACCAATCTCTGACTCTACTCGTCATAGGAAGTTCTATAGAGCCAATCCTTTTTCATACTGGATGTAGGCCCACCACCTGCAGGTCTTCATCATCACTGGCCATACTGTGGAATCCTCAGGATTTATTACGTGCGTCACAAAACCTGGCTGTAGCATCCCAGGCTATTACGAGCACACATCTCTACCTGTCAGATCTCCCAGGATCACATTACATGTGACCCATCACAAAACCTGGCTGAAGCATCCCAGGCTGTTACGAGACACAGCTCTACCTGTCGGATCTCCCGGGAGCACATTACATGTGATCTCACCACAAAACCTGGCTCAAGCATCCGAGGCCTTTTTCATCCTTTCCAGATCTCCCAGGAGCAAATTACATGTGGTCCACCACAAAACCTGGCTGAAGCATCTGAGGCCTTTTCCATCCTGTCCAGATCTCCTAGGAGAAAATTACATGTGGTCATGGAAAAAATTGGCTGAAGCATCTGAGGCCTTTTTCATCCTGTCCAGATTTCCCGGGAGCAAATTACATGCCATAGGACAAAACCTCTCAAGAGCATCTCAGGATGTTATGGGTACACAACTCTAACATGAAGATCTCCCAGGGCACAAATTACATGTCCTCCCAGAGCAATATCTCGAAAGAGCATCCCAGGCTGTTATGGGTACGCAACTCCGACCTATAGGATCTCCCAGACATGCTCATCTGCACAACCTGATCCACGGCCACAAAGTATCATCTGATACTCACCATACATCATCATGATGTACACATGATCATCCTGATCATCATCACTGCAACATCCTGCTGCATGTCATCTGGAGAAGCTCGTCATCCACGATCACCCTGATCATACAATGCATCCATCTGATGCACACCAAGTATCTACCTGATACATATCATCATTCATAGTGTATCCACCTGATACATAGATACATGATCCACACAATGTATCCATCAATATACATGATCTACCTGATCATACCTGATACATATCAATATACATGATCTACCTGATCATACAATGTATCCACCTGATACATATACAGATACATGGTCCAAGCATCCAACATGATGCATATACAAAATACATACAAATGATCCAACCGATCATATCCAGCATCCAACATGATGCATACATACATATAAATGATCCAACTGATCATATCCAACATCCAACATGATGCGTACATACATATAAATGATCCAACTGATCATATCCAGCATCCAACATGATGCGTACATACATATAAATGATCCAACTGATCATATCCAACATCCAACATGATGCGTACATACATATACATATAAATGATCCAACTGATCATACAAAGCAGAAACTAGAACATCATCCTGATGCTCATCATCCAACGCTTACATCCACAGCCATGTGAAGGATCCTCCTTCCAACCTACTTGGAATGGCTTCAGCAAATGTGTCCATCACTTCTTCCTCAAAGTGCCCTCGATCTTAAGAACAACAAGCCTCTCCCTGAAGTACTCGAACTTCACCCTGGCTAGTGGCTTCGTCAACACATCTGGAATCTGCTCGTCCGTCGCAACATACAGGAGCTTCACAGCTCCTCTTTGCACCATATCCCTGATATAGTGATATTTGATCTCTATGTGTTTCGACCTGTCATCAAACACTGGGTTCTCAGACAGCTTCACACAACTCTAGTTATCGCAGAAGATACCAGTAGCATCCAATGGGAGATCAAATAACTCAGACAGTAGCTTCCGTAGCCATACTGCCTCACAACTAGCTGAACAGGCTGCAACATACTCTGCCTCAGCTGTACTCAGTGCTACACAGGACTGCTTCCTACTAAACCAAGAGATCACACCTGATCCCATACTGAAGCAACATCCAGATGTGCTCTTCCTATCTACAGCACTGCCAACCCAATCTGAATCAACATAACCTTGCAGGTTAAACTTTTGATTCGCTTCATACTTGAGCCCATAATCCATTGTACCCTTCAGGTACCTCAGAACATGCTTTACTGCAACCAGGTGAACACTCCTCAGATCCGTCAGGAACTGGCTCAATGTGTTCACAGCAAAGCAAATATCCGGTCTCGTGTCCGTCAGGTACATCAAGGACCCAATCATCTGACGATACATAGAGACATCAACCGGCTTAGATGAAGCATCACATAGAAGCTTCAGATTCGATGCCATAGGTGTGGCCATGGCCTTGCAATCCATCATCCCGAATCTCTTCAGGATATCTACTGTGTACTTCCCTTGACCAAGGAAGATCCCACCTTCACTCTGCCACACCTCCATACCTAGGAAATAATGCATCATTCCCAAATCTTTCATATCGAACTCAGCAGCAAGCTTCCTCTTAGTATCTGTAATCAATCTGTCATCTCCTATTACAAATAATTCATCCACATATAGGAGTAGAATCACAGGATTCCCCTCTTCAACCTTGTAGTAAAGGTTGGAATCCGCTTTACTCTTGGTAAAGCCCAAACTAGATAGGAAACTGTCCATCCTACCATACCAAGTTCTGGGAGCTTGTTTCAAGCCATACAAGGCTTTCTTCAATCTGCACACATATGACTCCCTGTCATGTATTTCGAAACCGAGTGGCTGCTCCACATATACTTCTTCTTCAACTACACCATTCAAGAAGGCAGTCTTGACATCCATCTGGTGTATTTTCCATTTCATTGCTGCAGCCAGGGAAAGTACTGTTCTGATGGAAGTATACCTGGCTACAGGTGCAAAGGTTTCTTCATAATCTATTCCCTCTTTCTGAGAGAAGCCACGAGCTACGAATCTTGCTTTGTATTTCTCTACACTGCCATCTGCAGCATGATTGATTTTGTAGATCCATTTGTAAGTCACAACAGACTTCTCTTTAGGTCTTGGGACAACGTCCCAAACATCATTCTTCATTATTGATTGGTATTCCTCAACCATGGCATCCTTCCATTCTTTCTTTTCCGTTGCTTCTTCATAACTGGAAGGTTCTTTGTTCATAATATCACAGAGTAAAGCAACATAGCTAGTATGTGATCTGGTTCTCTTCTTTTCTCTGTGTTCTTCTTCTGGAATGCCAAATCTTTTTGCATCTTGAATGAGCTCTCTAGCCCATGCAGGTTTCCTCTTGTGAGAGTTATCCTCACGGGGTGGATCTACAGGTTCTTGCGGATCTTCAAACTCACGAACAACTTCTGGAATTGCTTCATTCATGGTAGTGTCTTGAAATCTAGTTTCCTTAGGGTAGTGTCTTGAAATCTATTTTCCTTAGGTTCTTCATAAACTTTGATAGGTGCCTTCCTTGATTTGATGAATATTGAGTTTTCATTAAATGTCACATCCCTACTGACATCAATCTTCTTGAACCCTAGAAAGTATATTCTGTAAGCCTTCGAGCTTTCACTGTAACCCACAAAGATACCCTTCTTTCCTGAAGGATCTAGTTTGGTCCTCTTTTCCTTTGGGACATGAGTGAATACTGGACAACCAAATATTCTGAGATGGCTGACTTCAGGTTTCTTACCAGAAAATACCTCTTCTAGTGTCTTGTTGTCCAATATCTTGTGGGGTGTTCTGTTCTGCACATATACAGCTGTTCTAGCTGCTTCTTCCCATAGATGCATAGGTAGATCCTGGTCATGTAGCATTGCTCTTGCTGCTTCTATGCTTGTTCTGTTCTTCCTTTCTGCAACTCCATTCTGTTGTGGATTGTAAGGAGCAGTCAACTCCCTCTTAATCCCTGAATCACTGCAAAGCTTCTTGAAGTCACCCAAGGTGAATTCTCCACCATTGTCGGATCTGAATGTTTTGATCTTCTTGTGAGTTTGATTCTCCATCAAGGTTTTGAATTCCTTAAACTTATCAAACACCTCATCTTTGTTCTTCAAGAAGTATACCCAAGTCTTCCTGGAGAAGTCATCAATAAATGAGACATAGTAAGCATACCCACTTAGAGAACTGGATGACATAGGACCACATACATCTGAGTGGATGATTTCCAGGGGATCCTTTGCCTTGCTTTCACTACTTGGGAAATCCTTCTTAATGTTCTTACCTTTTGCACATCCTTTGCAAACACCTTCATGTTTGGTCTTGATTTCAGGAAGACCCTCTACAGCCTTGCTTGCAATTGGAAGTGCCCTATAGTGCATATGAGCAAGTCTTCTATGCCAAAGTTCACTTGGCTCCATGGATTCATGCACCATGGCATGTTCAGGTTGTCTCTTTAATTTATACAAACCTCCCTCTTTCTCTCCAATCACTACTGCATCATCTATGGTCTTTCCATTTTGCCACATTAGGACTTGGCCATCCACAAATGCAACCCTCATACCTTTTGCATCCAATGCAGAGATGGAGAGTAAGTTCTTCTTGAGCCCAGGTACATAAAGGACTTCTTTCATCTTCAAATATTTTCCAGAATCTAGGTTGTACGAGGCTTCACCACTTCCTTTGATTGGGTATTGATAATCATCCCCAAGTTTCACCTTATGGGGTGATTCATGTTCAGATAGGTTCACAAAAGATTCCTTAAACCCAGTAATGTTTTTGGAAGCCCCACTGTCAATTAACCAATCATTACAACCATGGGAGATAGTACCTGTGAGAGCAGAGATTAGAACATACTCTTCTTCACTTGATGAGTCATCATTACTATCATCACTTTCTGCCCTAGCCTTCTTCTTGGGTGGTTCATCATCCTCGAAAGCATGAGCATGAAACCTTCTTTTGCTTCCCTCTTCTTCTTGTTGAAGTTGTTGTTGTCCTTCTTGTTCTTGGGACAATTTATGGCAATATGTCCTTTCTCATTACAAGTGAAGCATATTCTTCTTTCTTTGAAGTGATGTGAATATTTCTTGGAGTGAGATGGCTCTCTCTTGGACTTCCCTTTCTTGGTGTGAGCTATGAGAGCTTGATATTCATTCCCTATCTTTTCTTCTCGTGCCACAAGCCTTGCTTTTTCTTGTGAGAATTCTTCCCGTAGTCTACTGAAGGAAATCAACTTCTTTCTTGCACAAATTCCTTGAATGAAGGAGTCCCATGACCTAGGTAAGCCATTCAGAGTGGTCATGACAACTTCACCATTCTCCACCATTTCATCCACTGCTTCTAGTTGTTCCTTGATCTGGGAGACCCTTGAAAAATAAGATTGAATGGTTTCTCCATTCTGAAACTTTACTCCTTTCAATTGGTTCCGCAGGGTCATCTTTCGATTTATGTTCTTCCCTTCAAATAGCTTGGTCAAAGAGTCAAACATCTCTTTGGGTGTCTTTAGAGAAGACACATGGGGTATGAGATGGTCTTTGATAGAATCAGCAATGATTCTCTTTTCCTTGACCAAGTTCTCCTTATGCAATACTTTAGCCTCTTCATCCTCTGGGATAGGGACGTCTTCTTTTATATATGAGTCCAACTCATTCTCTTCCAGGATTAACCCAATCCTATACTTCCAAGCTCAGAAGTTATCAACCCCTTCAAGATTATCCTCAAGCTTGGTGTGGTGAGACATTTTAAAGAGTACTTCAAATGGAAATAGAAAATATTTAGGTATTACCACTTGAAATGTTGAAAACTGGATCTGGTCCCGGATTAGGGTTTGTCAGAAAAACCCTAAAAATTCAAAATGTGAATTTCAACTTTCTGAAAGGATAGAAAGATGCGCCTTGATGAGAAGATCATCCTGGTGCATTCAGAATTTGAGATCAACAAATTTTTACCCTTCAGATTTGACTTTTTGTCCTCCCGGGTTCACTAGGGAGAGCCCTGAATTAGGGTTTGCGTTTCTCGGATATCTACCTAGCCAAAAATATCGATCTAAAGCTCTAAACTTCGATTTTTGCAAGGAGCTTCCAGCTATGTCTTCAGATTTTAGAAATTCCTAATGTTTAGGGCCAAATCTGAAAATGTTCAGAATTGAATTATGATTGGACAGATGGATTCTCCTTGATGAGTAGAGTCAATCTACTATACTGCTTTTCCAAAATCTGTGGAGAGAAACCCAATAAACAAGAAACTCAAGTTTCCATCACTGCAAAATGTCTTCTTCTCAGGTTAGCTCCGATACCATGCTAAATGTTGAGCATTAATTCACAATACTCTAGGATCTTCACTGAGAGAATAAAATATACAGTATATCAATGCATAACAATCACAATAAGCGTGACAAGCATCACAAGAATCAAATGCATGAGAGACAAGAGACACAGAGTTTCCGTGGGGAAAACCCTAAGGTGAAAAACGCCACAACTTCCTTAGAGATAGAGAGAGCAATGGCTCAACCAAAGTACAACCAAAATACACTGAGATAGTCTCCTAGTAGCAGATGATCCTCCTCCTCACTTGTGCGCCACTTTCTGAGTGAGAGAAGTGTGACTTTCTGAATGATCAAAATAGAGATCTCCCGATCTCTATTTATACTAACCTGTTTTCCCAATTACACTATGGGGCCGACTTGTCTATCTAGATACATCCACAATATAATATATATTTCAAGGCCGACCCCACACATGGTGGTCTAATAACCCATTGGCAAGTACACACACTTGCGACACTTGTCAATCCACATGACGACACTTCCTTATATTGGAATAACACATCTCTTATAAGGGTACAATAAATATATATATGAAATGCATAGATGAAATACATTCCGAAGTTACATATACATCAACAATGCTTTCATCCTTCCAAAAAGGTAAGAGCCCAGGTCCTGATGGGCTCACAGTGGAATTTTTCTTGGGTTTTTATGATCTGATAAAATTAGATTTGCTTTTGGCTATCCAGGAATCTCAAAAATATGGGAAAATCTTAGGAGCTCTAAATACTACTTTTCTAGCCCTCATTCCAAAAAAACTGAGGGCTCAAACCTTTGTTGATTTCCGTCCAATTTCCTGCTGCAACTTGATTTATAAACTTATATCGAAAATCATTGCTCTTCGTTTGAAGCCTATAATGAGTGAAATCATCTCAGAGGAGCAGTTTGGCTTCGTTTTTAATCGACGGATCCACGATGTTGTATCTTTGGCTCAGGAAACAATTCATGCAATCATAAAAAAAAGAGATCTTTCGCTCTAAAATTATATCTCTCAAAGGCTTATGATAGAGTCAATTGGACCTTTCTCAGACTCTTGCTTATCCAACTTGGCTTCTCGGTGGAACTGGTGAATTGGATAATGGGTTGGGTAAACTCAACCTCTTTTGTAGTTCTTATTAATGGTTCTCCTTCTTTTTCTTTTTTTTTTCTGAGCTTCCATAAGTTTGAGACAAGGGAGCCCCTTGTCCCCTTTTCTCTCCCTCTTTATAGCAGAATCCCTCAGCAAATTAATGCAGTAGGCCAAGACATCGGGTGCATTCCAAGGGATTCAGGTGTCTGATTCTTCTACTCTGACTCACTTTCTTTTCGTGGATGATGTTTTACTTTTTGGTAAAGGTACTGAGGACAATATAAGTGCTCTAGCCAATATTCTCTCTTTATATCAGCAGGCTACGGCTATGGAGATAAATATAGAAAAATCAAACCTAGTGGTCCATGATTTCCCTGAAGATCTTTGGCAAAGAGCAGTTTCCCTCCTATCTGTCCCCTTATCCTTATTTCGGGATGGTTTTAAATATATTGGCTTCTTTTTAAAACCAAACGCTTACTCGTTTAAAGATTGGGCATGGTCATCAAGAAAGTTGAAGCTCGAATCTCCTGTTGGGAAAACAGGTTTCTGTCTAGAGGAGGGAGGCTAATGCTATTAAAGGAAGTTCTTCAGAGCATCCCTGTCTACTGGGAAACGGTTTCCTACATTCCCAAAGGAATCTTAGTCAATCTAAGGAAGAAATGCCTATCCTTTCATTGGACATCAAGCAGCAAAATAGAAGGTATCCCCCTGGAAAAATGGACCATTGTTTCAAATTTAAAAGAGCTAGGGGGATGTGGGATCAAGAATCCTCTTATTTTTTGTCAAGCATTGGCAGCCAAATATCTGTGGAGATTAACACAACATCACTCATCTTTATGGGGAAAAAATATAATGTCCAAATACTGTATAAACTCATCCATTTTTTACTGGTTTAGAAGCAAAAATAAATCATTTAAAGGAGGATCCGTTGGGTGGAAAGCTCTGGTTTTATCCTTTCCTCTAATTGGGAATTGGATTGATTGGAGAATAGGCAACAGAAAATAGGTTCGTATTAGCACAGAACCATGGGTTGGAGCAGGAGACAGATTTCTCCTTTCAGAAGGGCTAGTTCAGAAACTTAAGAGATCTAATATCCCGGTGTTAGCGGATGCTAAGGTTAATAGCTCCCAAGTTGACAGTTGGATTTCAACAGATGTTTTAGGTCTTGGAAGCGAAGAAGCCACAGAATGGACTAATTATGTAAACCTTCTTAGACTGAATTTTGTTGCATTGCTTGAAGACTCTAATGATAAACTTGTCTAGACCTTAAATAGTATATATGGATACTGCACAGCCAAACTTGGATATGAAGCATATAACAAAAACCAGTTCAGTGGTGAAAAAAATGGTGGTGGTCTGTGATTTGGAAAACGGGAGGCACATTGAAAGCCAAGATTGTTTTGTGGCTTGTCCTGAGTAACAAGCTTCTTATGTGGGACAATATAGTTAAAAGAGGTTGGAATGGCCCCAGCCGTTGCTCTCTATTTCATGACTCTGTTAAAACTTCAACCCACTTATTCTCATCATGTGTCTATGCAGAAACAGTTTGGAAGGATGCCACCAAGAATCTCGTGGATGATGAAGTCCCTATGGATCCATCATTGGAAATTTGTTGTCATAACTGGTGGAAGAACCCTTTGGTACACATTTTCGATGCTTTCCCTTCCTTTGTCCTTTACAACATCTGGTGGGGAAGAAATTCTTTCATCTTTCTTGAAAACAGAATCCCGACTGAAATCACTTCGGCCCTAATCGTGCAGTGGACAAAAGAACACAAAAAATAAGAGACTCAGAAGAAGCAGAGAGTTCTGATCCATCCCACCATTGATAACAATTTTCCTTGGGCCTATTTCAATGGGGCCAGTCAAGGTATTCCACAATTAGGAGGCTCAGGAGGAGTTATTTACCTAAATGACCATAATAAATTAAACATCCTCTATGGAACTAGGCATGGTACCAACAACAAAGCTGAATTAACAGCTTTATGGGCAGTGCTGCTTACTGCTCTAAGGCATCAGATTTCGAATATCCAAGTTTTCGGTGATTCAAAAATGGTTATCAACTGGGAAAACCACAAGTTACATGTTAGAGCTCCTCATTTGCAGTCTCTCTTAACTCAAATTCATAGCCTAATCAACTGCTTCAGCTCTATCACTTTCAGACATGTATATTGAGAACTCAATGCTGAGGCTAATCTACTTTCAAAAAAAGCCCTGCTAATTCCACCAGGAGAGATTAGAGTGGAATTTCGGCTTGAACACCCTTAGGGTGAAGTTGAGTTTTCAAGTGAAAGGATGTATTTTTGTTATGTAATGTCGCAAGTCTATGTAGCTGGCTCACTGCAAAATAACTTTAGGAATTGCATTTAAGAACAGTCTTTTTTGAAGTTTTCTGATCCAAAATGGACAAAATTTTGTAAGATAATGTAAACTCTTGAATATGAATGAATAGCTCGTCACGGGCATTTTATGATCACTCTTTATTTAGAGTGATGGATATTTTCCTTTCGGGAGATATATATATATATTTCACGACACAAACATACTGGTCTTGTAAATAGGTTCACCTTCTTTGGGAATTTGTTTATGTCAATTGCAGCTTGCAAGGGAAACAACCTTTCATTCCATAGTCACATAAGCGATATTCCCTATTTTCATATTTAATATTTTTTCCCCTTTATTATTGCATAGCTGACCAATATGGAGGTATTCAAATTGCGTATGCAATTGCAATAGAGTCCTAGACTCTTTTTCCTTACATAGTTAAAAAAGGACACTCTCCTTTGTCTAAATTATGACACTTCCCAAAGGCAGGTTCTATGTTGTGCATTCTATCTTATTGTCTTTTCTCTGTTGCATGTGCCGCAGGCGTGATTCAAGTCGGGGAAAGTACCCTGCATAGCAACTTTGCAACGGTCATAAACATCACTTTGTTTTCTTTGGCTTCAACAAGACTTGCAACCATGTATTTGTGCATAACTATTTTTTTCTGACAATCAATCTTGTTGAGAGAAGGCCATTGTCACTTCACATTACAGCTTCCCCTTCCATAGTTTGTTATAGAATAGAGTAGATAACTATCTGGAATGCTTTCACTTTTGAATTGGCACTAACAAATTTTATGCTTAGCAAATACATATTTGTTATTTCCTATTGCATTTTCCTATTAGATTGGCATTGTAGGTGGCACACACTATTGTAATATAGCCTAAATACCTTCTATACTAAATGCATTTTCTTAGTTTTAAAAGTTCAAGGAACCTCGCAAAGACCTAATGTCCTACAAAAAAAATACTAACATAGGTCTACTCTAGATCACTTACTTCTCCCTCTGTGATTACAAAGGTGCATAGTTTTTTTTTCCTTTTTAAAAAAGATGGTGCTTTCTTTTCCTTAAGTCTGTTCCTTTGTCTTATTTTCATTGCCATTCTTTTCCTTCAATCGAAAGACATAATGATGAACAGATTTTCGATACACATCACTTGAAATAAGAGAACGCATTGTTAATCATTTTCGCTTGTCTTTGGATCAGTTTCGTCCCGATGCATTGTCGTCGCTAGAAACAAATCTTTCGATTGACATGCTATCTGAAATTTTACAAACATATCTTTTTTCCCTTTTTTTCTTTTCTCAAAAACTAGGAATGCTTATGTTGTTTTCAATAACATAGATAAAAGAGTTTGAACATTTTTTTCCTGCCACTTTCCTTTTGTTGATTTCAAATTGCATAGATAACTACAATTCTGTGATTCTTTTTCCTGTCTGTAAACAAATGCAATTCAAATTTTTAGATGCCTTTGCATATCGTTGCTTCTATGTCTATACCATCTATGCTCTTCTCTATGCCATTGGACCTTCCAAAATAACCCCTCTAAAAAGTGTTCAGATTATTCTGTCCGAGCAAAGTTGTCCATAGTTCATAAGAAAAGGAAAAAAAAAATCCTACAGACGAAAAGAAAAAAAAAGAAAAAACAAGTTGCTCTTGCTTGATTTCTTTGCACCCTTGGAATGCTATTGCCCATATTCAATGTTAGTTTGTTCTTGTTTTTCCCTTCTCTTGCTTATGTGCTTATTCTTCTTCAATTGTTTTAGGCCTATGGAACACTTAGATTAAGAAATGCATTCGCGGATTTTATACATTCAATTTTTTCCTCTTTTTCCTGCATTCAACATCTGTCTATGCCAATTGTTGTTGCATTGTTAAATGTCTTTGTTGATTTCTATGGAATATCACATAAACCTTTCTTGCTAAGAAAATATCAAAGAAAAACTGATTGGAAAGAAAAAGAAAAAAACAAGCAAACACTTCACTCTTCTTTTATTTGAAACTAAATACCCTTCATTGCACACACCTTTGCAAAAAAAAACACTTTTAACTTCTTTTGTTTGAAACTGGACACCTTTCATTGCACACACCTTTGCATTTTCCCCTGCAATAGCTGCATCTCTAGCCACCAAACGTTGATTCCAAAATCCTATTCACTTTTATGGCTTGTTTGCTTGTCCACGGGTCAATTGTCGATCACAAAGTTCTTGCAATTGCTATAGACTCATTGTTTATTTTATAGATAGTTTATCCATTCCAATGGCTAATGTATGGGAAAAAAAACAAAGAAATATAACAGTTCCCACAGTTTATTTTCCATTTAAATTAGCATTTGCTTCATATATTGTCATCAAAAGTGGTTTTATTATCTTTCCTTAGTCGCTGATAACAATGCATGGTCCATGTGCAAGAATGGTAGTCATTGCACATGTTGTTGCAACGTGCCTTATGTTATCAGTATTGCAGATTTTGGTACAAGGAAACTTGTTTCAGTTTTTTGGTGCAAAGTGCATATGCTATGACTCCAACAAATCTATCGATGCAATTTTCAGTTGTTTTCTATTTGAAGACATTCTCTCTCGCTTGCCTCTTGTATTGCATAAAAAACTTTATGGCCAAGTTGCTCTATATTTTGGACAGCTTCAGTAGCAACACATGTTTCTTCTTTTCTTTCCAGACATTATTGAACATGTTTTGAATATTGTTTATATATATATATATATATATATATATGAACTAGATACATAGTCTTTTTCCTCTTTTCTCTGGCCAAGTCTTTTTTTTATGAACATGTTAAACGTATGCCAAATGAATAACTAAATTAGTTGCATTTATACTGCTTTTTTCTTTTTCAGCTTCATTGCTCTTTTGCAATGGGCAATAAACTTTGGCTATTATTGTTCCAAATATGTTATTGTAGAGACATGGTCCGAAAAAAAACTGTATTTCTAATTTCCACTTTCAATGCTTCATGATATTAAAACAAATACTTAGCTCATATATATATAATATGTTGACTGCACATACATATTTTAATTTAAAAGTATTGGAAATATGTATAGAATTTCTAGCTCATATATATATATGTGTGTGTGTGTGTGTGTGTGTGTGTGTTTTAACAGAAACGGTTGAGGTTTTTTTATTATATAAAAAAAGAGGGGTACAGAAAATATTTGTTGGATTGCTCCCATAACAATACAGCATCCAATACGCCTTGTTCATCTTTTACAAGCACATAGCTGTCATGAAAAAATCCTATTCTATGGAAACTATATCTTCTAATAAACTGACCGAGCAAAAAAAGGCAGAAACATAACATAACAAACTAACTAGAGGTAGTTGAATGAAAATAACCTATTCTAAACTAGTTCTTTACCCTTAGTTCCAGATTATACAATTTTTCAAAAATCTTCAAAGAAAGATCCAAACTTATGCAAAAGCAAAGTATCACCCGAAAGCTGCTTCCTTGCACATTACTTTTATCCTTTGTTGTGAGCGTTCCAAATTGCATCCCTGTGTTGACAAACTCCTTATTAAACCTATTCAACTTCTCATTCATTTCTAGAGAGTTGATGTTCATCTCATCCATCTGAACTGCCATAGTGCCACTTTGACAAGTAATTGATTCCATGCGGTCTTCGAGCTTTCTAATCCTGTCTTCATTCTTTCTTTTGTAATTTTTCACTTCAGAATGGGTCACTTGAACAAGAGGATACAGTCGTGTTATGGCTCTTTTCAACTCCACGTTTTCATTTCTCACTAGCTTGATTTGGCCTCCAAATCCTTCATATGTTCCATAACTGCTTCCAGAGCATCCTTTTTATCTTGTCCCTATCTAACGCTCGAAATGTTCCGCTTCGCCAGGGTATTTCCATAGCTCTCTTTTTCTCCTATCAGGTCGACCTGGCAGAGACCGCGTCCCATAGTTCTTGCCTGCACATTTCCTTGTTCAATATCATGAGCACCATCATAAATCAGATTTGCCCTTCTCTGCACACATTGGACGCTATTAATTGGCATATTAAAACGCAGACAATTCATAGGAGTTTCATCTCCATGTAGAGTTTCCAGCCCCAGGCAGAAGATGCGTAAATGGCAGTGCTCCCAGGAGCACAGAGCATTTTATGGTAAAGTAATCCTTTGGCATTTGATAGAGTTCAAAAAAGTGTATGCCAGTATAAACCATCCAGACAAGTTTCAAAGTCATGAGGGGCAGAGAAGCTAGGGTATCCAAACATTTTCAGTGGTGGCATTGTCACTCTTAAGAACACCGCAGCTTAAATATGCTCCCTTATTTGCCATACTATCGGCCTGTTGATTGTGGCTTCTAAGGATATGAAGGAAGATAATCGAATTGAATTATTTGGAAAGATATAAAAGAATGTGGTGCATTTTGGAGGAGGGACTCTTCCGGTTCTTTGTGATATTTCTAGCTTCCCTTGTGACAATTAAGGAGTCTCCAATGACGATCAGGTCTTCAATTCCCATGTCTCTAGCAAGCTCCAATCCCTTAATTAAGGTAAGCCATTCCGTACTATTCTTTGTTTTTCTCCCAATGCCCCATGCGTAGTCTCTTTGCTTGTTTCCCTTAGAGTCATATATGACACCCCCCGCGCCTGCCAATCCTAGATTTCGTTTCGAGGCCCCATCGTAGAAGAGGGGGATGCTTCCTATCTGAGCCCACCAGTCTTGAAAATCTTCTTTACTCTTCTTGAGTTGTCAGTTAGGGGTACTTGTCTTTGGGGGTTTATTCCTCGAAAGGGAGGTAAGCAAAAGGAAATCAGATGCCCAAACTCGTTCCTTGACAATTAAGGGTTCCTATTTTATGTGCTCCATACCTCTCGAGGATAATGCCTCCACCCATAGGGCCTTTGCTGAGGCACAAATCATTCACGGACAAGAGACTTTTCCTTCAAAAAATTATTTATTTCTTGTCCTCCATATTTTCCAGCATATGAACCTTGGGAGTGCTTCCCAGGCTCTAGCAAGATCAAGCTTCTTGTAGAGCGTACCTTGGTAATAATCCTTCTAGCTTGAGAATAGGTCATCCCAATTCGTAGGAAAAGTATTGGAAATATTTAGACTCTGAAATGCGTAATTCCAAACCTCCCGTGAGAATTTGCATTCAAGGAATGTGTGTTCCAAGGTTTCTTCTGATTATTTACAAAGGATGCATCTAAGTGGTCCTACTATCCCTCTCTTCCGCAAGTTTTCAGCAGTGAGAGACTTGCGATGGGAAAGGATCCAAAATAATATATTAATCTTGGGCAAACCATCGTTACACCAGATTTTATTCCACTTAGTGTCTTTTTTATTCCTGTTCTGGATCTGATAGACAATTCGATATCCTTCTTTCACCGTGTATGAGCCCGTCCTTCCCCATCCCCGACGATCTTTCATGTGCCTATGAATTGGTGCTTGACCATGCAATAGGGATAGGAAAGTGTTGAAGTCTGGTTGTAAATGTTCAGGAATTTCCAAGTTTTTCCATCTAGTCCATCTACCTCTACTTGTCCATGTACAGATATCGAAGACTGTGCTTATGTTATTGAGGTCGAACCAGTTTTTAAGATCAATTAGTTCATGTCTGAATTTTGTTGGGGAATTAGCTCCAAGAACATCATACCAAATCTTAATATGATTTCCATTGCCTGCTATCCAATGAGTGATGCCTTGAATGGTGTAGGCTGCCTTTTTGCAGAGATTCCAAATGGGAGACCCAGTTCTTCCCACATCCATTTCCTCGACACATCTTCTCCGAGTGTCAGTCATGTACTTTTTTTGAAGACCCCTTTTCCACCAAGAATTTTCACCTGAGATGATTCTCCATAATATTTTGCGCCCAGGGCTAAATTCATAGTTAAAGGGTCTCGTACCCCCCCTCCTCCATATTTCTTTGGGTTGCAAACCATGTTCCAGTCTAACAAGTGAAATTTTTTGGTGTTGGATGCCTTGCCGCCTTGACAGAGGAACTTCCTGAGCTCTTTATTTATTTCCTGAATAATAATTTTTGGTGCTAAGGATATTGAGCATGTATAAATTGGATAGGAAAACAGTATGGATTTAATAAGAAATAGTTTTCCTGCGGGATTGAGCCATTGAGATCCCCAAGAGTTTTTTTTATAAATTTTTTCAATCAGACTGTGCCGATCTGTCAATTTTTTTTGTTCCCCTAAATATGGGAATTCCCAGATAGTTGAATGAATTCCAAGTTTTTATCCCCTCGAAGCCAAGAATTCTTGATATTCTTCCCATGGTTCCAGGGAGGCAGTTCCACCCATATATTTTTTATTTAGCAGCATTGACGTTGCCATCCGAGGCCTTGAGGAAGGTTGAGGGAGTTCCTTTGAACCTTTTTTCTATGATGTGAAGAACTTGCAATAATTAATTAATGAAAACACGGGAAATAGTAGAATAACAGAACTCAGAATCACTTTTATATTGATCGCAGGCCACTTCGAGGGGGCAACCTCCTTTGAGGAATCTCAATACAAATAACTTCATGGTACCTTCATTGGTCTCAACACAAACTTATATAATAAGTCTAGGCGCCAATACCATGGGTTAATACCATGTGTCAATACAAACCATGGGCCAATACAAAATATGGATCAACAATTAATACAGGACGACTTACAAAGCATATGCGTCCAACAACAATAATACAAACTATGGATCAACAATACTACAGGACGACTTACAAAGCATATGCGTCTAACAACAATATACTAACAAAGTAAATAGAAGGGTTGACATGGGTTCCTAACATCCCCTCTCCCTTAGAAAAAGCCTTGTCCTCAAAGCTTTAGATGTGGAAATTGATGCAGAATCTAAAGGAGTGGTTCCCCTGTAGCATCCTCAGGTTGCATTTCAGCTCATTAACGCCTTTTGAGTTTCAGGGAGGATTGCTTGGAAGGCTGTAGATGAACAAGGACCATATCAACTGCGTGAAAAGTGCACTCAGAACAGTGTTGATTGGCTTGTTGTTTCAGTCGAATTCTTTCCATGTGGAGATTGTCCTACAGAATGAGACAAATCTTATCGTGGTTTCGAAGAACCGAGTCAATTGCCTGAACTAGGGAGCTATTGAGCGTGTATGGAAGAAGAACTGGCGATGCCTGTCCATAAACTGCTTCATATGGTGTCATTTTAGATGTGGTATTGTACCACTGGAGCGCTTCTAGGAAATCCATAGAAATAGTTGTCCACATCTGTGTAGGGATGCGAAAGGGTTCGATCAGTCCCCAAAAAAGTGTCGTTTCACCCTTGTTGACCTGGCAAGTATCACACTCAACCACCATCTGGTGAATTTTCATTTTTAGTCCCTGCCAAAAGAAGTTACATTGTTCCTGGTCATAGGTTTTGAGGAACCCAGAGTGCCCTACCGATGAAGAAGCATGGAGTTCATAGAAGAGATAGCCTTGTTGAACAGATTGCAACCAATTTGGAACAAGCAAATAAATAGTTGTAAGAGAAACTAGGTCATCAAATTGGCGAGAATGAGCATCTTCCACCATATTATCCTTACCCTTCTTGTAAGTGATCGCATAGTCATAACCCATGAGTTGAATAACCCATTTCTGGTGTGCTGGTGAGGAGACCCCTTGTTCCAGAAAATGTTCCAGACTCTGGAGATCAGTCTTGATGCATAAATAATTTCCAAATAGGGATGGCTGCCACTTCTGTACTGCATGCAAAACAACCATCATTTCCTGCTAAGATGTAGATGCAGCTAAATGCTTACCGGAAAGGTCTCTTGAAGGCGGCAATCCCATTGTTGCAACAAAGACACCTGCATATCTATCCAAGGAAGTAGTGGAGACCATTGGTGGGTGCATCTGAATGGAATGGAGCTGAGCGATGACACCATGTGAATTCTTCTTAAGGATCTTTTTCAGGCGATGTGAACTGATGATGCGGAGAGACCCTGGTTGTAAGCCCATAAATTTGTGTTGTGTCCCATTGATTGAAAACTGCATCCAAAGTTCAGCAAAATCCCATAAGATGGGGCCAAGTGTGCGTAACCATTGAACACCCAAAACCACATCACATCTGCCTAAGGACAAGGCAAACATGTCAGAGCGCAGGTTATAATCTTCCAGAGAGATACACACATTGTGACACTTTCCCTTGCAAGGTAAGGTGCCCCCATTGGAAACCATGAATTCAAAGTTGGAGCAAGGATGGACAAAACAATCAGCATGTTTGGCGATCAGAGGGTCAATGAAGTTATGAGTGCTACCAAAATCAATGAGTATTGTAAGAGGAAGCTTCTTGAAGTAACCCCTGACCCGCATTGTTTGGGGGGTGGTGACACCGGATAAAGCATGGAGAGATATCTCTGGGTGGTTTTCCTGAGATGGAAGGTCAATAGGCGGCTCCTGAATGTCGACCTGATCATCTGGTGTATCTGGAGCTTCTTCACCAACTTCAGAGGCGGGTGGATGATTCACATCCAAGACATAGAGCTTTTGTTGAACACATCTATGTCCCCGAGTGAATTTTTCATCACAATTATAACAAAGCCTTTTTTCTCTGCGTCCTTGCATCTCTGTTTTGGACAAATGCTTGATAGTATTTGGTCGAGGAGCTGGCGGGATTGGAGGTCGTTGAGAACTCATATTTTAGAAGGGAACAAAAGTGGGTTTGGAGCGCTCTTGGGCGACAATCTTGTCTAGAATAGTGTTTGTCAAGCTGTCAAGGATCTGTAACGACGTCGATATGGTTCTAGATTGATTGATGGAGCTTATGCATGGATTTGTGTATTTAGCCAGTGAGGAAAAGCATCTCAATAATTTGTCCAGTGGGGGCCACCGGCAATAAAGAAGGCATTTCGCCCAACATCATCTCGCCATTTCCTAGCAACCGAACACAAAAATACTCTTTACCAAGGCTATAGGATCTGGCACAACAAAATCATGGCCAGATAATAACCTGATATGTGAATGCCCCATATATATATCTATCTATATTACTTCAATACTTCTTCAATAGCAATATTTTAGATCTGCAGCAAGATTACAATGCGGTCTTTATCCTTAAACATTTGATCGGACGATTATACTCGAATTCGAACAAAGAAAGAGGCTCATCATCATTATCAAACGCACCCATAATCCCAACCATGGATGAAGCGATGGTGTTTCTGGTATTTTCCACCATTGGATTTTGTACTTGACAACTTTTCTACGTCTATCTGTTTTTCCTCATGTTCGATCTCCCTCGATGGTAAAATATGATTTAACAATTTTGATAACTAATAATTCCCGTATCTAGCCTCCACTCTTTGACATTCAAGCACTCCCATTTATCAACAAAGGCGCCATTTGCTCGCTTCGTGCTTTCACTAGAATGCAATGGTTGTCCATTACAGTTTATGTTAGGTTATCCATTATAATTTATGTTATTGATTATCCATTACATTATTGGTTATTTTTATGTTATTGGTTATCCATTACAATATATTAATTTGTTTTCATCCTAAAAGCTTGTTTGTACCAAACTAATCTATGATGATAGCGTATCTAAATATTAATATGTGAAAACTCTCACAATTAGCCATATCTGTATTTTTATTTAAATTAATATTTCTAACTCCCCCTAATAGCCCATATTTGTAACAAGTGTTTTTAGGTGTGCAATGGGAATGGCGGATAAAGAGATTGACGACTTAAAAGTTGCAATAATAGAGGGTGTGGTATGGGTAAGTAATTCGGTCAAATAAGGGGTGATGGCAGAGGGATTAAGTGGCTATTGCAAGAGGATAAAATCACAGAGGCATGTTTATAGAGTTGCATCGATATACATGGAAAATAATTATGTTGGCAAGCACATATCTTTCAAGGTACACACAGGAAATGTACTATAAGTGTACAACATTAAACAACACCACATCATACAACTTGGTGATATCCTTGGTGAAATGAAATAAATAGATGATGACAATGAACCTGAAAAATCAAGTAAAAAGAAGAAGAAAAGGAAGGTTAAAGATGATTATCATAGTGTTCTAGAACCAGCTAAGGACATACTGGATATGTATATAGGGAAAAGGAATGGTGTGGAAAGGGGATCCCTTCCAAACTCCTATCATTTTTCCTACGTTTCATCTTATTCAAGTTCATTGAAGCATGTGCACTAAAAAGCTTGTGACCAGATATGATGACACTGGAAATTGATTTATTGGTGGTAGATTTATGCAATGTGTCACTAATTGGAGTGGTGATGATTTGATAGAGTTGTTCAACATATTGGGAAGAAGCAATGGTAGATGTGTTTGTGTCTTTCTAGTTGATACAGTAAAATTCCATTTGGTTATTGTTGTGGTCAAGACCTATTTCAAAAAGACAATGAGAGAACATTTCTTTAGAGTTGGGGATGTTAGACTATTCAAAAATAAAAACATAGATCACAGATCAAATACCATCATTGTGTTGCGTGGACTATATCAGCAATGAAAAGGT
The DNA here is from genome assembly GCA_027924585.1 of Larix kaempferi. Classification (NCBI taxonomy): domain Eukaryota; kingdom Viridiplantae; phylum Streptophyta; class Pinopsida; order Pinales; family Pinaceae; genus Larix; species Larix kaempferi. The sequence continues at coordinate 20,040,968 of BSBM01000580.1, read as the reverse complement.
GATGAAATAGAAACAATTCAATCAATGGATATGTTTTATGACCAAAACGAAGATGATGAGAAAATGGATCCTTTCCTTCATTCGAGGAAGTTGGTGTTTGGAGGAGGATTAAACATCCATTCAAAAATGAAATAAATATTTCGTTTTGGGACAATGTTACCAAAAAATTGTAGTGGAAGGTGGAAGGTTTCTCTCTGTTTATGTCGGAGGAAGAATTATACAATGTATAATCATGCGGGAACGAAATTGTAGATTGACCTGCGTTGTTAAGAACATACATTAGGAATAATACTTGAAGAAGTTTTATTAGAGACTTTTCAACACTCTAGGTCGGTAAAATTTGTCATCTTTATAAAACTATACAGTAATTACGTTATTTTTTTCCATTGTTCTGGTTTGCTGATAATTCAAATTAAAAATGCTAACTTTATGATATTGTCCTCTTAAATCACGAAGATGCTCAACCTATGAATGTTGAAGAGCCTCATCAACTTATAGATGAAGGTCCTATGGATGTTATTGATGCATGTCATAATACACTATTAATTGGTAAGTTCATATTCTGACGAGGGAAATATATATGAAGACATTATGGTTGTTGTAAACCAAATTACACTAACTATTTTATTTTTTGGTATGAATTCAGCGTCAAACACATCTCAACCACTAGAAGTAGATGATATGGTGGAACGATCATACATACCAGGTAGATTCTATATTCTACTCATGTCACAATACACTATAAAGTGGTAAGTTCACATTCACGTGGAAAATATATATGAATACAATGTTTATTATAAAATAAGTTACAGTAATTAATCTATTTCCTGGTATGAATCCAAATTTAAACACATCTCAAACAACATTATCAACAAAAGTAGATGCTAGTATAGTGGTTCGATCTCACATAGGTAGTGGTTCTCTATTCTATATTATAATTTTCTTTGATAATATTGACTTCAAATAATCACAATAAATCCCAAATATGGAAGCTTCTAGTACATGCATCTATACAATATTGTGGTATTGCATAACCAACGCAATATATACATTCTTATCATTCTTATAGAACCATCGCAACCAAGGAAGAATTCCAGCTTAAACACATAATGGATTGGGTTTTTATGCTACTTTTAATGGATAAAATGGGATGGTTATCAGAAGAAAGTAGTAAAAAAATTATCCCTAGTGTCTATACCAACAAGAATGCATAAACCAATGCTTCCATAGATTCGATCATAAGTAATTCTCATTGACCACATCCTACAAGAATAAGTCCCTTTTGAAGGGGTTCATATATGAAACGTCTTAGTATTAAGTATAACAAAACAAATAGATTCTTATCAAATGATAGCAGACAAAAAATTAAGTTTTACTTCTCTTTCTTGGGTAGAAGAATCAAACATGGAAGTGATCAAGGAATCAATGGGAATTGACCAAGGTTCATTCTACACTCTACTCATGCCATAATTTGCTACAACATAATTGAATTCAATTATCATTATTGCTTCTCATGTAAAAAAGGATGTACCATTGGTAGTGCATCTATATAAGAATATGTTGTTGTGGGTTCATTGCCATTAGTAAGGTACATTCTTCATACAATGAATAACACAAACATGGATTTTTTGTTTATTAAGAAATTTAATTTAATTTTCTTTCTCAAGCAGAAGAGGAAATTGCAAAAACGACACCAGACATTGTAACAAATTTGCAACACACAATTTCTCTAAGTATTTATATTAGAACACTAATCATTTTTCAATATATAGTATATGATATTTTTGTAATATATAGTATATTATATTCATATACATCGAGATTGTTTTTTGTAGTGGTCCAAAGAAAAAAAAATTATTGATTTTAGACCTGGAAGATTTCTTGTACAATGACTCAGAAAAGTCCAAATCAGATCTGAAATTGAAGAGAAATCACTACTTACTCCATCCCAAACTACCTTAATTTTTGTTATTGGTCACAAGTGTATTTGAGTTTGCATTCTGGGATACAAGGAGAAAAAAAGAAGTAACACAAATGCCTAAGCAAGTATTAAAAAAAAAATCACTTCCATCGAGTGGTTTGTTTCGTTTTGGTAATGAAGATTTAAAAAAGGATTCCATGGGCCAGTTAACCAAGCCACTCGATGTGGTCTAGAAATGGTATAATAAAAAATATAATGAGAAAAATACAGTACTTGTTTATAAAAATCTTGTTTGGGAGCCAAGAGATAATTGTATTGTAGTTTCAACCATTGGTTTAGAGGACAATTTGCTAATGGAATTTTGGCAGAGTATTTCAGTTGTGGATCGAGAAGACAATAATGATGTTAATGTTGTAGATATTTTGAAATCTTTTAGATAAATTTTTTACAAGAAGAAATAGTGTCTTCAATCCACTATACCAATTGATGATGATTTTTTTTCATGATTGAATTTTACATGCTTCGTATAATATGTTAAAATAAACTGTTGATATTGTGTTTTCTTGCATAAATTCATAAAGATTTGACTTCACTTATTTCCATATTCTTTCCACTTTTAGATAATTTAATTTTGGTGGTACATCATTAGATTGTCGATGTATTTTTTCAATTAGCATGTTGTAACCCCTTAACAGAAGGTGATATGTCGTTTCCCACGTAATTAAAACCTGAAATGTCATTAATGAATGCAAAACATTGTTTCTTCTCATAATTATATTTTAATAGTTTAAATAAAAATGTATTTTGTTACTCGACTTTTGTTTTTAGGTCCTCCATTTACAAATTCTAAATCAAATTTCATATAATTGATTTCAATTCAAAATATATTGTCGATATTGGGAGTAGAAGGATTACTTTTCAGAGTACCAAGTTTTGTCGGTACAAAAGCACAATACTCGAAGCCTAATTTCAAATATCATCCTTGCAATTACTATCAATGCAAGTTTAGTCATCGGTTATTAAAAGTGGCAAAGGAAGGTTTTGACATTTCTCTATGGTTTACTTATTTGGAAAAAAACAAATTAATTTTTTTTCTTCAGAAGTTTGATTGGATGAAGGTTGTCAAAATTGTATTTGTTTGGGGTCAATCTAAATGTGAAATGAACAATTGCAAAAGAAGTCAGGATGGAAATTTGTTACCTACCTACCAAAAGAACATATCTAAAGTGTTTGATATTTATGAGGAAATATATGATAGATCGAACATCTTTTTTACAGATGAAGCTAGGTATCATAGTGGGAATAATAGAGAGGAATTTTTTTTAAATCCCTCCCAGGTGAGAATATGACGATTCTTTGGAAAGAGATGGACTTATACAGTCCAATATTTGTAATTTTCTAAGCCATCCACCAAAAATAGGCATGACGAGATACTTGAAAATGCTTATAGAATATGTTCTTGCTTATTCATTTTAAAGACTTGGAAAATGATTTAATGGTTAACATTATTGTTATCTAATACAATATTTTATTTATACTTATACTTATTTTTGGTAATTATGTAAGCATATGTGTAGTATACGAAATCATTTTTGTTTTATTATCTCTGATATGAATGGTGTTCAATGAGAAATTAATCAAACGAACAAATCAATGATATTTCTCAACCCTTAAGCAAAAGTTTGGATCATGCATAGAGGGCATTTTGATTGAAAGACGGTGGTTCTTGTCATGAATGGAAATTCAGATGATGACAATTATATGTTGGAATATTAATAGCCAAAAGTGAGATTATATTTAGAATCAGGTTAAATACTGATTTGTATTAAATGGATGAGGAAATCCCTAACAGCCCAAGAGTTACAATGATTTCAATAACAAACAAATTTCATTTATTATCTCTGAGTTGAATGTTGTTCAATGGTGTTCACTGAGTGATTTATCAAATGAAAAAAATTATCAATGATATTTCTCAATGCTCAAACAAAAGTTTGGAGCATGCATAGCATTGGTTTTGATTGAAAGTGTATGGTCCTTGTGGATGAATGGAAATTGGGATGATGATAATTATAATATTATGTTGGAATATAACCAAAAATGATTTTTTTTTAAACATGTAATAGCGATTTGTATTAAAGGGACGAGGAAATCCTTGATATCCCAAGATTTACAATGGTTTCAAATTCCAATTTCAAATTTTTGCCCTAAGTTCGATAGAATCTTCCAAAAATCCTCCTTCCTTGTAGGAACATAATGCATACAAAATATCCAGAAACTTCCTACAACTATACTACCAACTAAACTGTCCTAGTAATAGTATTAAAAAAAATTAAACAAGACATTTTTATGAAAATCCATGGACATTATGGCCTTCATCCATGAACCGGTCATTATGATCCTAAGGCTCTACCTGACAACTTGAACCTTCACATTTCCTGATAGCAGTCTGCTAGACAGTCTCCTCTTCTATTTATGTTGATTCCATACAGAACCCAACATGAGACTAGCATCCTAGGGACAATACTATCTCTGAATCATTGGAAAGGTGAAGTCGTTCTATTTGTTGCCCCTATTCCTTGACTTTGGATTCAATACGATCGTGCTTCTTTCCCCATTCATCCATGCGGGTTTTGATGTGGACAATGGACTCCTTCAATACCTCTACTTGAGAACCCACTCTCCTTAACATTATCTCAATGTTCTCAATCTCATCCAGCTCAAAAGTAGTAAATTGATCTCCATAGGGGAGTAGGGAGAGGGAGAGAGAGCATTATCTCAATGTTCTTTGTCGCTCCTAAGAGACGAGCATGAGAGAGCCATCGAAAGAATGCTACATTTGGATCAGACTGTTAGGGAATCCACTGCCAGTGGTGGATCCAAGGTGTTAGAAAAATTGGTGCAGTAAGAAGACGCACCACGAAGGGACGAACATTTAATACATCAAATGGCATAATTAATTCAGTGCGGGAATGTTTAATTCCACATTAAACTCATATAAGAATTCATACACATGGTGGGAGAAATTAATCTCCAACACTCCCTCATTCCCGACTTGCCCGACCACAATCAATGGTTCTTTAACCATAATTTGAACATAATGCTAGTTTTATGTCGGTATTCTCCAGTCAACTCCTAATATGTCATCTCCCATCTTTAAAGTGGTACTTTGAATATGTCCAATAATACCTCAAATAGCAAGAATCTATGCAATTCTATTACAGCTACAACACATACATGATTTATAGACATATTAACTGACTTACAAGTTTGATAAACATGCATGTTGGTCTCCCTCGTTCCCAACTTGTCCGACCACAATCAATGGATCTTTAACCATAATCTGAACATAGTCCTAGTTTTTGGTCGGTATTCTCCCTTCAACTCCTAATATGTTGTCTCCCATCTTTAAAGTGGTGCTTTGAAAATATTTGATAATACCTAGAATGGAAAGAAGGTATGGAACACTATTACAACTACAACATATACATGATTTACAGACATATTAAACGAATTACAAGTTTGATAAACATGTCTGCCGGTCTTGGTCGGTGTACAAAAAAACTTAAATTTAAATTGTTAATGTTTAAAAAAAACAATGTATTGTTGGGAATTAAAATATAGTGTGAGAAAAGTACAAAAAAAACATAAATTTAAACTGTTAATGTTTAAAAAAACAATGTATAGCTGGAAATTGAAATCTAAGTGCGAGAAAAGGCTAGTGCTCCTCCTCTTCATCAAGAGAATGAGAATGACTAGTGTGTGAGAAGGGCAGTGACTCCTTCTCTTCAGAAGAAAGGGCAGTGGTTCCTTCTCTTACTCGCTTGAATTAGGGAACTTTTTTTTTTTCATACAGATATATTAGTTTTTTGAAACCGACAACTTAGATGACTAGTCACGAGCGAGAAAGGGCAGTGGCTCATTCTCTTCAGAAGTGAGGGAAGTGCCTCATTCTCTTTCTTCCTTGAATTAGGTAACTTGTTATTTTGTTCCATATTATGGGTGGCAATGCTATTGGAAACCAATATTCATAATAAATTAATGTCCGTTTAGACTGAGATTAGTCTAGACTTAATGAAATTGGGGTTTATGTTTGGCATGTATCACGATTTTGTCATTATTGTTCATATATATATACATATACATACTGCATTTTTCATGCTGATGTTTATTTATATGTTGATGGTGATTTGTATGTTAGGTCAGGATAGATATGTTTGTTAGGTGTGCTTGATAGATGTGTACGTTAGATGGTGTTTGCTAGATGTGTGCATGATGGTTATGTTAGATCATGCATCTTGTGTTTTGTTAGATGTTATTATTAGATTTGTGTGTTGGATGATGTTTAAATATGCTAAATGTATATGTTAGATGATGGTAGATAATTCTTGCATGTGTATGTTAGGTGATGTTTGATATGTATGTTAGATTATGTTAGCTATTGTTTTATGTGTTTGTGAGATGGTGCTCATGTTTGATAGGTGATGATAGATGTGTATGTTAGATGATGTTTTCCATACGTGTGTGATGGCTATGTTAGATGATGTTTATGTTTAGTAGGTGGTCATGATGATGATGATGATGATGATGATGGTACATTAAATGATGTTAGGTGATGGTGGTGTTGGTCATTGATTTGGTTATCATAATGTAATAATTTTTTATTGTTATGTATATATATGGACTTATTTTTTTATGAACTCAATGGGATGTCAAATTATTTTATGATATTTATATTCATGTGTATGATGTATTTTTTTTCTGTTGATGAGTACGATTGATGTGTGTGATGCAATTTTATTTATTTATTTATGTCGATGTCTTTTTTTTCATATGTGGTTCACAAACCCTCCAGCGGGGCTACTACATCCACGGTAAGAAATCATAGGGGGGCCACCCAAAGGAGCCACACCTCATTTGCTCTAATTATGGAGATAACCCGATGGGGACATCAAGTGAGGCCCTTATATAGCAATGTATAAACACCCAGGGATTTGACCCTAAGACCTTCTGCTCATAACTTACAGCACTCAATCACTTGAGCTAGCCCACGGGGCTATGTTGATGTATTTTATATTAGCTATAATTATAATTACAAATTGTGCACAATCACAATTATAACTGCAAGTTACAATCTCAACTATAATTACAATTTACAATCATTACTATACTTTCACAACTGCAAATTACAATAAGAAATTACTAATTAGATTTACAAGGTACAAATTACAAATTGGACCATTACAAATACAAATTTACAATCGCAATTGCATTTACAGTTACAATCGGAAATTGCAAATTACAATTACAAATTTGCAATTAGGTTTACAAATTATAAAATAATTTGCAAAATTACAAAATAATTTACGAAAATGCGAAATTACAATAATTTTAATCATCTTATCAATTAATTATGGGGTGGTCAAGTATAAAATATTTAATTCATCAACCAATGATTATAAAGCTTTTACAAGATGTCGTGCATTATATGTGCAAACCTTAGATTTTCTTGATACTAATATCTATAATGTGCTATACAAATAAGTTGCAATTGATTCTAGAATTGAAGTTGCAGTTACTATATAAATAATAAACTCAATGGTATGAACACAATAAACAATGAGAAAACATTATTACATATTGAGTGAAAAGAACACTTACAACAAGTTGATTCTAACCACACAATGGTATGATATGTATATTGATAAAGATAAAACAATCTTGTAAAGGTTAATATAGCCCCACAAAACTAAACTGTAGAAATTAAATTCAAAATTGAATGTGAACTTGTAACAATTAAATTAAAAATGAAATGATCACACAACACAAATGAAATAAATAGAAATTAAAGACAAAGAATTAAGCTAACAAGAAACTTCGAGTCATTCTCAACTATTCTACAATTATTTAGCCAATACTTGACATATTTATTCCAACCTCTCTTGATCCAATGCTTACTTTGACTAGAGTTTGAATAAATCTCAAGAATCCTCTTTTCTTTAATGTTAGTTATATTGTGCTTGTACATTAGGTACCTAGTCATAGACACACTCTCAATGGGTAAATAACTGCTTCTAAGAGGAGGATAGCTTAGAGAGTATTAATTTAAATTTTAAGATTATAAATTATGAAATTATTTTGGATTTGCTCAATATTTCTCCATGATTCTCTAGAGACACTAGAGCCCCAAAATTTACATCCATATAAGATAACAAGAATTTCAAGAGCCTCGATGAGGAGTTTCATTTTTCCCCATAACCAAATGTCATATGATTCACAATTATTTTCAATACCAAAGTATGCTTTGCACCCTCCATTAATCATTTTCTCAATGCGATAGATCTAGTTAAGATTGTAATGAAGGTTGATTCATAACTTCTTCTGAGATTTTATTTTTATACATAAATTAGTGTGAGTGATAATTTTGGATTTGGTACTCATAACCTTTGTTTTGTTAGTGTTTTCTATCATACTCATGCTAGAACACAAATCCTTGAGAATACTTAGTCATTTGTCGAGATTAGGGGGACACCTTACCATAAGAACGATATCATGAGCATAAAGAAGAATAATGATGACTATTACATCTAAAGTAATTCCATTGTAACCTGATTCTTCCAAACATGCCTCTAACGTATCGATGTAAATGCCAAAAAGGTTGGGTACGTGGGACATCCTTGCTTAACTCCTATATTACATTTAATTTCTTTTGTCATTCCGTCAATGTTCCTAACCTTAGAAATGACCTTCTCATACAACCTTATTGCATGATAAAATGAAAATTACATTGATTCTCAACCATTGATTTCAGTTCCTAAAATTTCTCTAAAACATTACTCATTTTCTTAAGAAAAGAAGCTCAAATGTGGCTAGATAAATCATCAAAACTCATAATGTAATTTGAACCTTATCGTAACTACCAGCATAAAATTCCCTTCTCAAAACATTGTATATGATACTTACATAAAATGCATCATGTGCAAACACCATCCCCTAAAGAATGATTAAGAATATAGGACACACAACATCTCGATACTTCTCCACTGCAAACTATGAAAGTTTAGGTCACCCAATCACTCATGCCAAAGACCATTGTTATGACCACTCTTAGCAACAAAGGAATTTGAGTAAAGGGAAAAGATATGATGAAGTAAATTTTGAAATCTTATACAAATCATATTTGGTAACAAACTATACAATGGAATCAACTTTGAAATTATCCTTGATGTCTTTTCAATAAACCAATTAGACTAGAACTCAAACTTCTTACTTGTTTGGGTCATACTAAACATAGAGATAATGTTAGCACTTAAATCATGTACGTGGTACACATCATTGAAAAATCCATTTTAAACAATGATGTTACTAGTACCACACATGGAGTGCAATGTTATCTCCAATATACACCTTTTCATTAATGTTTTCCTAGTATTAAGCATATTCATAAACATAGAAGCATCAAAGAGAATCATATGAGCATGCATTTCCTAGTATTAAGGATATTAATAAACGTAGAAGATGCATCAAAGAGAATCGTATGCATGTGCATAAATTAAGTAGATGCACAAAAGGATGTACCATTATGATGAGAATTATTGAATTGTTGATAAGATATGGAAAGCTTTCTTATTTCTTTACCTAGGGCTACTAACAACTTATAACACATAGCTTCTAAATGGCTTAATTTGCCACAATAGCACAACCATTTCTATATAGAAACTCTTGTGGGAAAAATATTCATTCTAATAAATATTATTCATTATCATGTATCTCACTTATGTACTATAAAAATACAACTGAAAAATTAATTACATAAGCATAATACATCCATCCACCATTTCACAATGTCATATCTACTCACTACTAAATATGGGGCTTGAACCCGACATTTGTTCGACGCTATTTTGGGAATATCGGTCAAACCTCCAAAAAATGACTAAAAATAGACATCCTTGTATGTCGGGTAAATGCCCGAAAAGGTACGTGTGCTATGTAGATTTGGCATCAGATTGATGTCCGAATAGATAGGTTGATAGAATAAAGTTAACGTTGGCATATCATCCAAAAATAGATACTGGAAGAGTAGATGTCACATCGATTCAATGTCTGAAAACAGACGTTTGCAATGTAGATTTGACGTCGGATTGAAGTCCGAATAGAAATGTTGATAGAGTAAAGTTCACGTCAGTCTAACGTCTAAATAGTAGATGTCATGTCAGTTTAATGTCCGAAAAGAGACGTTTGCAATGTATATTTGACATCATATTAACATCTAGGAAGATACGTTCATAGATTAAAGTTGATGTCAGTATAACGTCCAAAAAGAGACATTTTAAGAGTGGATGTCACATTGGATTAACGTCCGAAAAGAGATGTCTACAATTTACGTTACTGACAAAACAATTATGGTACCAACGTTCAACCAACGCCATTCTAATGTCGGGTGAGCATCTAATAAGCCACATTTATATATGGATTTATAATAATAATAAAAAGTGTTTAGGTTGTGATTGGATTCTCATCCACAGTAAATTTGTTTCAACCATTTATATAATTTGTTGGTTGAATAGAGGTGGGATTTCACTAATGAGCTAGGCATGACTAGATCTCTCCCTTCAAAGTTGGTGAGGTCTATATTTCCTCAATTTCCTTTAGATGCATCAATTTTACACCATTCGTGTCACCTATAGCATAGTCATAACAGAAATAACATCAACCTATATATGAGGCACATGCAATGGGTGGCCTTTTATTCAATATTTGACTTGGAATGGGTACCATTGATAAGTTTTACATAGCAAAATTGGGCCTTGGGGCCTCCAATTTGGAACTTAACAACACTAGGATGTTTTTCACATTATCTATGGCACTCAACGCCTTGATCATGGTCATCATAGAAGGAGTATAAGGTCAAGCTTCATGAATTAGTCCTAGAAATAAATGAATACCAACATAAATGTTGTGTAGGTTATCATGGAATATCCTTTATCCTCATTGTTTTCTTTCATTTTATTATAATTTGCACAAATTCCATATATGTGCATACTGGTCAGATATCTTGTTATTCTAACCCAATGTGCATAATCATATGTTGGGCCAGCATAATCCATTAGTTCGACCTCATTGTTATACGGAACCTTCACACTATCCATTGTAAAGAGTCGTAGACCATGCAAAGTAGATGGAGCAATAAGATATGTTCATCCATTAATACCGAAATCCATGTTTATTTTAGGAATTGGGTTTACTTCTCAATTCTTAAAATAATATTTTTAAATCAATGGAACTTCTTTGTCTTCGATGGACTCATTGTCATAAGAGCACGACCCTCCTTCAGCCAAAAAGAAATCCAAACATTTTTAAAATTTTCTTCTAACATTTCTTCCTCTAGTTTATATTTATGTACTGCTTGATGCTTTTTATTGTCCAGCATGTTCAGGACAACCATCACTATCCGAAGATAGATTTGACAGGTATCTATTTGGTTGTTCCTGCAATTAATGTCAAAATACATATGAAACATCAATGTGCGGTGATGGCTATCTTAACTGTGTTAACGTATGGTTAATTTTTAAAGAACATCTGATAGGTCTATTGGAGCCCCATTGTTTTCTGGGGGATTCAGAGACTAACCACCCCTTCCTTTTTGTTGGTTTTTTCCTCATTTATTTCCTTTCTATCACCTACCCTACCCTTATTGGCGGGTTGGGCAGGCAAGTTATGTTGTGCATAGACTTTCCCTTGCGAAGGAGGTCGAACTGAGGAAGGATCTTGGGATGGAGTTGGGGTAGGTTGATTAGGGTTTGTATAATACACATCCAGCGTAGGGGGAGATGAGTACCCATGCAAAGTTCCGGCAGGCATGTGGCCCTGATAGGCATGTGGCTACTACTAGGAGGAGTATTGGCTCCAAAGCCAATAACAATCTTGGTTTTAGTAGGTACCGTGGAGCCTCCACTAATAGGAATGGTAGGCCTAGTGGAACCAATAACTGTGTGGGTAGGGACAGAAACTGTAGAGACACCACCAATGGTTCCCCCTACAAAGGAGGGGTGGGGATTGTGCCAGCCATATGGTTGTGAAGAGGTGAATGTGTGGGAGATTCTGAGTGATCAGAGTCTGAAGGGAACTTAGGTGCCTAGTGATATGATCTTGAATCCATTGGAGCGTGTCAAACATGGGTCCGATGAGTATGATCTAGGAAACTATACTAAGGAAAATTCCCCTGAAGTCTACGAGAGTATCTCATTGGAGAAATAATGACTGAACTGTGTCAAACTATGCAGGTATATTGGAAGGCTCGAGAGAAGGATCGAAAACCCAACTACAGTCGAGTGTGCAGCAAAGGAGCGTAGTGAAGGGAAAACAAGCCCAACAACTCAAAAAACCCACTGCAACCATGTGTCACAGCAGATGAGCAAAACAAAGTAGCAAACAGGTCAACAAGCAACACTCCGAGAAAGAAAAAGACCTACTAACCTAACAGATACTAATGCAAATAGTCAATAAGGGTGACGCGTTTTGAAACCTTTCCTAGACCAAGGTCATCACCTCCCCGAATCAACAAAAGGAATCAAGCAGCGTCGGGGACCTTCCAAACAAAATGTTGTGAAGGGGCATGAATCCTCCGCCAGCACAAGTAAGTGAAGGTAATCAGCAATAGTTATCGATTTCGTGTCGTAGCGGACTCAATGTTTTGTAGGTATACCCCCATCGTAGGGCATCATCTCTGGGTAGGTCACCTAAGAATGATCACTAATCTACCTTGGTGAGCACATCAGAGGATTTTCCTGTAGCTTCTATCCTACGGGAACTTCCATCATGTAGTATGTAACAACGGTTGGGGGATTTGCAATACTGGATGATATAGGTGCATCACCTAGCCATTTGGTCCCAACCTCGCTGAGTACCGCCCCAAAAGAGGAATGGGCCCCTTTGTAAAATGGCCATGATCATGCCCTCAAATACCAAGGATTTTGTCTCCCTAGAAATTCAACAACTATGTCTCAGATGTAAATGGAAAAGGGAGATTATTTGGATGCCTATTCCCAGTGCCCTAACTTAACTACAATATTTTTTTTGTCCTCAATTGAGGTTAATGTGTGTTAAGTTAAGTAAATTTTAAGGCTCTCTTGGGGTCATGAACCAAGCATATGTTGATCTTAGGGAGTGAGATGTGTGCACAGGTGGCGTGAACTAAAAAACTGATAACATAAATTAAACCTTCATACTACGTTTTTCTTGAAATTAAATTTCTTAGCTAGATAAGTAATTGAAAAGCATCTCTAAGCATTTTCGTGTAAACATGAGAAATAAAGATTAAAATATAAACAAAAAACTGACATATTATTATTATTTGTGTAAACATGAGAAATAGACAAGCATCTAAATTTTAAATGAGTATAATAATATTGTATTAAATAGGACATGGTATATATATGCTCATACCACGGGACCCCTTTGGGCTCCCATGGTGCCTGCCCAAACGGGGAGATGTGATTCTCAGAATCGTGTCGCCCCGTTGGGGCGGGTGCTGTGGCCTTCCAAAGGGGGTCGGGCGCCACCCCGTTTGGGTGAGCGTTGTGGCCTCCCAAAGGGGGCCCAGGGGAGTATCTTCGCTCCCCCCGGCCCCCTTTGGGAACCCACAACGCCTGCCCAAATGGGAGGCGCAATTCTATTTGTCATGGTGTGTGTGTGTGTGTGTGTTTAACACTCCTTTTCTAAAAGCATAGGGCTATTTAATTAAACTAACATATATATGAAGTGTAATTAAAGAGAGCATAATAAGAATACAATTGCATAACCAACAATGATGATTGATTCATGAATTGACTAGCTATTGAAGCATATGATTTGTATGATCCAAAGGTTAGGCAAAATGCCCAAAAAATTGATGCATTGACCAACTAGTGATGTGTACAATCCAAACGATAGGAAAATTGCATAGAAAAGAAACAAATTGACCAATTGGTGAGGTAAGTAAATTTATCAAAGGATAATGAATACAGTACTAGGTAAGTCTATATGACCAACAAAGAACCTAGTCGATCAACTAGTTAGGTACGCACGGTCCTGACTAAGGTAATATGCTTAGAAACATAGTGAAATCGAGTAGAGAGTGGTGCATATGACCCTAAATAAGCAAACATGCTCAAGTATAGAGTGGTGCATACAACGCTAAATAAGAAAACATGGTTTTTTTTTCATTTTGTTTTAATTAATAGTTTTTTTTTTTTTTTAATATTTAAAATTTAAAAATATTTAATTTTGTTTTTTATTTTTTGAATTTTATATATATATTCAATTAATTTTATTTTTTTAAATATATTTAAAATATCTAATATATTATATATATGTAAAATATTTAATTTTGTTTTTTTGAATTTTATATATATATATATATATATATATATATATATATATATATATATATATATATATATATATATATTGGGTTAGATGTTTATATAGTTACATAGGTTGCATGCATTGCTCAAGTTTATTAGGTGCATTTCCCTAAGATTGATTGAGGAGATACACATGTGTATAATAATGTTGATGGTGGAACAAAGTATGCTCTAAAACCCCATTGAGATGGAAGTGTAAGACTTATGTGGGAGGATGAAATAGTAGAGGAACTAATGGAAGGGTTAGAAACTCAACCATAACAAGGGTTTCCAGTCAAGAATTTATGAACATAAGGTATTGTACTGATATGCATCCAAAATGTAGAATGATGTAGGATGAGAGAAGCATGGAAAGGAGCTTTGGCCAACCCCAAACAAAAAGAACAAAAAAAATTGTGTTTATGCAAATAATTAAGGACTTCGTGTAGATTGAGGGAACCTACAAGTAGCCGAGATAGAAAACACATTATGCCATAGGGGATACATATACTTGGAATATAAGCACGTAGATGTTGGGAGTCCCTACTACGTGGAAGGAATTGCAAAAGTGGTGGAAGCATATAGTCAACAAGAATAGTTTTCGTACATGCCATTCTAGTATTCTAAACTTGAAAATAACCATGCCACTAAGAAGGAGGTAGAATGGACTGATAGTGATGTCGATCCATCCTAAACCACATACCCTATGCCTATTGTTCTTTGTTAGCATCTAGTGACCATTTTTGTGCATAGCATTGCTCTGTGTGTGTGTGTGTGTGTGTGTGTGTGTGATATTAGTATTCAAAGTACACTTTCTATTTTGGCTTTAAATAGTGTGAGTATAACTGTAAACACGAGTAATCAAAAATTCTCCACAACATTTTCCAGTTCAATATATAAGTGTAGTAGTAGGAGAAGCTCTGTGGTGAAATCGTTAAGACCTCTTGGTTTTGTGTTGGTTTAGAATTATCAAAAAATAATGTTGACATAGTCGAATGAATCCTCCATATAGATTTCACTGTTATATGATTGAGGTGAAGAAGACAAAAAATAACATTGGTTCCTATGTGATGTAATTCAAAGTGCACAGAGGATCACCTATTACCTCACAAAATAACATTGGTTCCTATGTGATGTTTTTCACCTATTACCTCACCTATGGACACCATTCTTACAACAATAGTTGACTACACACCGAGAAGCATTACAATTTGCAATGCAGTGTGAGTCTATAAACACACTAGCTAAAGCATCCATTCCAAGACTAACATATTTTCAGTATCAACTAACAACATTATCTAATGGGAATCAAGAACTGGAAAGAAGGAAGCAAAATTCCTCCAAGGAGGTTGTGTGGTGTATGATCTATAATATAGAAGGCCGTATGTGAAACAATTTCCCCATGTTTCATAGATATACCATTGGAAAAGGTCAATATCTATTCAAACAATGGTCCTGATCCACACCATTGCTTGTTATTGCATAAATATAGTAGCATTGTAGTGCCTCGAGGGCATGAGGATTGGTGTACCATATTAAGGAATTCATTTGTAGACTTGCAGATTGTTGTAGAAGCATTTGAGATATTTTATTGTTGCTTGTAGTTTATCATGTGAAAATAATCTTGCCAATCCCTCTAACAATGTGTTTTAAGCCTTGGAATTATGGCATTGAGCATATGCGTGACAAGAGATACCCTTTGAGTGGTTAAATTTTGGTTCAAAGGCATCATAGAAGGCATTACTTGGTTTGATAACCAGTTGGAAGCAAACTTGTGATTACTTAGTACAGGAAGCAATCATCAGTTTTGATTGTAAGCAATAATAAAAATTGCAAAGTGACGGTTTAGGGGATGTAGCTCAGATTTGTGTTTGAGAGACCAAAACTTTGCAGTAGGAGGGTTTTACTGCAATGGGTTCAAGCACAGTTCAGTCCCACTTTATATTTACGATGCTAACATAATTGTATCAACACATAATTGTGCCAAACAATGGACCCTATGGATGGGGAGGATCAACATGCATAGGGTCATTTAGGGTCACTTAAGATTTTAAGGTTTTGCACAATCCCCACCCTAAACCAAATCGCATTCGCAACATTGAAAAACATTGAAACATTGAGAAATTTGTCAGAGTAATATGGGGTTAAATGGAAGGTACCAACCGATTTGAGAGGCATTGCGTCCCATGTGGCTATTCTTTGCGAACTCTGGTTCCTCTGTGACATTCTCTACCTCCTCAGTGAACTCCTCAACCTCCACAGCCTCCTCCTCAACCTCCTCTATGGCCTACTTGACCTCCTCGACCTCCTATGTGACCTCCTCGGTGACCTCTGCAACCTCTGGGATTGGTTCATGGGTGAGGTAAGTGAAATATATAGTCTTCACGAGAGGGAGGGAGGTAAGTGCTATATTTTGAAATGTGTTTTTTTTAATGTTTTATGTTTTTTTGCTTAGTATTGTTTTATGTTTTTCTATTTATATGTATTGTTTTTATATATTTTATATTTAGTATTTATGTATTTATTTATTTATTTATATATGTATGTAAATGTGTGTGTGTGTGTGTGTTGAAAAATAAATTTTAACTTAAAATAAAGACTACAGTTAAATTTGAAAAAAAAATCGATTAAAAAAAACATATTAAAATTGTAATTATGAAGTCAGTGATGATGATGTTAATGACATTGGTGTCGATGACAAGCATGGCAATAATGGTAATATCACCCTCGAAGTACCTTTCTCAATCCCTTTTAAAAGATCCCTTTGGTAATTTTTTGAATTTAGGCACATCAATTTGCACAACACCTATTTTAGATACTAAAGGTAAGAGGACATAAGAGTTGATACAATACTTTGATGGATAGCCCCAATCTTCACTCAGTGCATACCCACCTAGACACCTCAAATTGATTGAGTTTAGTCAAATTATTAAGTTGATAATAATGTTGAAAATGGATAGCTTCAAGTAATTCAAAATGGATTCAAAATAAATCCTCCAAAATTTATAAAAAGAAAGTTCTTGCCAAAGTTTGAAGTCAGTGGTTCACTCATAATCATATTGAAGAACAAAGCCAAAGATCTCAATTTTCCCACATGAAGATGAAACAAATCACTTGGTAGTAGGAATTCAATGCAAGTAGGTATCCTATTCTATTGTATAGTGTAACATTTTATATCTTCTACTTATGTCATCTTTTTGAAAAACACACTATATGGCACTTGTGTTATTTCTTCTTGATTTAACTTTGCACTTCCATTTTGTAGTTGTCTTGTTTCCTCTTAGTGTATGGTTTTCATGGTCACATTTAAAATTCACTTAAATGCTCATACAAAACATTACACTAGAATTACCAATGATCAATAAATGAAAGATGCCCTTGGTTTTGTTTTTCCTAGATATGCTTAAGAGACGCCGCTTAAGTGACGTGTAACTGGCGATAATGCAATGCCATCGACATTTTCCAGACATTGATAGCATTGCATTGGTGTTGGTTACAATTTGCTTAAGCAACGTGTATAAAAATATATAATAATATAAATTTTAATGTGGGGGACTTGTTAGATGAGACTGAACATATCAAACTATTAGGAGGATTTGCTAGATGAAACTCATTTTTTTCTAAACTAGCTTTCCATCATGATGTGTAGATGGTACATTAAACTATGGCTATCATGCAATTTGAGGATTGTTCAAGGGATAATCAAACCTTTTCAAAATCATAAATTAACATCTTAAATATGACAATCATAATATTTGCTTAATAAATAATCCTTTGCAAAATTAGAGCACAAATCATCATCTTAAATTTGACAATCATAATTTTGGTTTAATAAATATTAATGGCAAGTTTATAAGTTTTGTACAATTGTCTAAGAATAGATAGCATCTTATGAATATCATGAACAAGTTTGGTGAGAAGAACAATGTCATAATTGTATCAAAGAAGGATGAAAACAAGTTTGACAGTATTAATATTAATTTTATTGATGTAGATTCCAAAAAGAGAGAGAAAAGGGGGTTAAGTTTATTTAAAACCAATATTATAATCAATGTCCATTGGCCATTCTTTATCAAATTTTATATTGTAATGGAATTTTTGTAGATCCATGTCATAACATTATGAATCTCGAGAGGCATAAACATTTTTTTCTAGTTTCCATAACATGGATTTAGATTGGAATATTTTATAAAGTCAACAAAACAACAAACAAGATTTTTTTTGTCTCTGTAATCCTTGAGAATAACTCCAAGGGTCAATAGCTGATTAGTTGGATCATATTTATTTTTGGAACCATCTTATCCTTAGACCCTTTGATTATTGTCCTCAATCCACTAACATTTTTTTTCTTTCAAGGATCGAGCCATATGACTTTGGTAGTAGAAAAGGATAATCATGATTTTATAATAAAATTGAAAGAATATTCTTCTTTAAACCAATACCAATATGGAGAACAAAGGGGAGAGAGGGGCGGGGGGGGGGGGGGGGCGGCGTGGTGAGGATGTGAAATCTTATACTCACACCTCTAACACAAGATGATGATGAATGGTATGATGTTAAAGGATCTCTACTTCATATATATATATATATGTGAAGTAGAGATCCTTTAACATCATACCATTCATCATCATCTTGTGTTATATATATATGTGTGTGTGTGTGTGTGTGTGTATGTAAGTATGTATGTATGTATGTATGTATGTGTGTGTGTGTGTGTGTGTGTGTATATATGTATATGTACATATTGAAGGTAAGGTAGGCCAACAATACATATGTGGCACTAAATCCTTACAAGCAATCTAAAAATTCACAAGTAGGATTCCACATGTGGAGAACAATACAAGGATACACATGTCAAAATCCAAGGTGATGTCATACACAATCAAGGTTCCAATGTAATAATGCTCCATAAGATGTGAAATTATAAATAGCGAGACTTGTAACTACTCTCACAAAGATGATACATATGTAGATCAATTTGGTGATAATCATGAATTAAATATTTTGGTTACATACAATACGGATTGGTGTCAAGGCTTAGGACATCGTTTGCGGATGGAAGCTATAGTCTTACGCCATTATTGTTTATTATAAGAATCATGTGCCATGTGTAGGGATCTCACACAAAACTTGTAGAAGGAATATTTCACCTACGAGTGTGATAAGGTCACAATTTCAAGTATTGTCGCATGATGAATGGTTATTGTTGGCCCGGTTTTGCAACCAGGCTTAGTGCTATGGGCACCTGCTAACTAGTAGCAGCAGTTTCAATAGAAATAAATAACAATAAACTAATATAAACTAAACTAATCATGGATCTATGCAAGAATATAAGCAAATAATGGAAATATTTTAAAAACAAGAACAAGAAAGATAAAAAATAATTTTTGTATTGATAATGGGGCAAGCAAATGCTTGCAAGTACAATACCTCCAAGTGATGAAGGTTTGTTGAATGGCTCCAATGGTGAGCAGCTCCAATCTCCAATGGGTCCTTTCTCCAAGGCTTGCTACAATGGCCAAATACTCAAGGGAGATTTTGGCAGCATGAGGATAGGAATATGAGTGGATGTGAAATGAGGAGCCCCTACCACCTTTTTATAGGTTTTGGTGGTGGGAAATACCATTTGTGGTTTTGTGGAAACCAAATGGTATTGACCAACATGGTTTAGGTACTTTTCCCTCCTTTTTCCTTTTTTGAATAAAAATAATATTTTAATTCCCTTTTTAATATTTTTGGGAATTTGGACCCTTTTTGAGGGTTTTTTATGCTTTTTTGGGAAAAATAATCTTTTTTAATGGAAAAAGGGGTGTACTCAGGTCTTTTGTTGACCTTTTGTTGGTTTCAGAGGCTCTGATGGTGAAAAAGTGGATAAATGGGTCATGTGAATAGGGAAATGAGCTAGTGAGCACTTTTTGGGTGTTAACAGATTGCCCCCTGATGTGTGAGGGCAGGAGCTCATCGTATGGCCGATAGACATCATAGTTCATTTGTCTTTTTCTGGGGTTTTAGGGGAGAGAAGAGACCGGTTGGAGACTGGAGCCACGGCCCTTGGAAGCTGCAAAAACAAAAATATTACATGGCCTCAATATGAATGAGGTATAATCTCTGATAAAGGACGAGGCGGGCATTCCCATGCTCGTATCAAGACATATACAAAACAATTAGTCCCAAGAAGGGGGATCTAATACGTAAAGAAATATACCGGTACATCATAATGGTCCAGAGGGGACATTATTGTGGGATATACTCACGATCATGGCTGATCTCAATAACTGATACACTGGAATAACTGTTGAACTGCTGAAACTGAAGGTGTCCAACATCTGTATGGACTCAATGACTGTGAGCCATCTGGAATACTGTCGCCATACGCAACCCGGATATCTATAGAAAAAATGTAACTGGTTGTATCCATAGGTAGACTCTCAAATGTGGAGGAGTCAGGTGGTATCCGGGGTCTTCGACTAATAACTGAACGGACCGATACCCTGTGCGAGTCTCAACGATGCGATTAAGGTGTTGAAGTCGAGCATGTGAGAAACAACCATTCGGAGAGGCACTGAGGATTCTTCTCGAAATGATTCGTAGGCACTCATCATAAATGGTAATGAGTCCAAGACACAGGGACCTCTAGGTCTATCTTCTGGAATCAATGTGGTTGTCGTCGACAGAGGGAGACCAGCAACTAACAAGGCAATGATGTTTCCTTGATAGGAGCACGAGGTGTAGAACTGAAGTGATGTAGTACTGATGGTAGGGCTGACATACTTGTGGGGATGGGAAATAACTGGGTCAAAAAATGGGTAGACTCAAACTTCCTTTGTTCAGAGCATGATGACATGGTTGACCTAGCAGCGTAGGGAACTGACTTGTAGGTGTGGGGATCATTGCTTTGACTGATTGGTATATATTGACTCTGGGGGGGGAGGACGAGCTGAGAGGTGTCGTCGAGGAATTATCAAGGTGACATACTGCAGAACACTCTGAACAAAGGCGACCGAAATGGGGAAGCTGCCTAATGAGTAGATATGATCTGTTGTGGCGCCAAGAGGCACCATTGATTCCTTCTTCGTAATTTTAATGAGCTCCAAGAAGGGATAAAAGTGTGCTCTGAAATGGTACGGTCCTGTGGATTTTGCGAGCCCAGGACGGCTCATGCTCATGGTTGCTTTCATGTTTAGAGAGTCTGAAAGTGGTAAGTGGACTCTATTGGTGTTTCTTTTTCGTAAGTTTAGTCTCCAAGGCCCGAAAAAGCATAAAATGATGCGGATGGAGAACTCTTCTAGCCGATGTGACTAGAGTATACCTTTTTCGTAATTAGTCTACGAGGTCCGGAAAAGGGGTAAACTTATACCAGGTAGACGCCCTTTCAGATACGTTTAGTGAGCATGAAAGGAAGCAAGATTGCTCGGCGATCTTTTCATTGTTTTAGGAGTCAGAAAAGAGCTTAACAGAAACTCCCTAAGTGCCTTTTTCGTAAAAAGGGATTGCTCGGCCCGAAAAAGGGGTAAAATTATACCGAACAAACATGGTTTGATGAGGTCGAGAAAAGGTCTCAAGCATCGTCATCAGTGCGGAAAACTGGATCCGGTGACATAAGGCACATCGAAAACGGAGAACGGCCGATGTGGCACGCAAATCGAGGCGACGAGGGGGGGCATGGAAAAAATGCCCAAAAAATCTAAAGGTGAGAGCGAGAAATGATCTCAAGCATCATCACGAGAGTGGAAAACTGAATCCGACGATATAAGGCACGTCGAAAATGGAGAACGACCGATGTGGCACGCAAACCGAGGCGACGAGGGGGGCATGGAAAAAATGCCCGAAAAATATAAAGGTGGGAGCGAGAAATGATCTCAAGCATCATCACGAGCGCGGAAAACTGAATTCGGTGATATAAGGCACGTCGAAAACTGAGAACGGCCAATGTGGCACGCAAACCGAGGCGACGAGAGGGGCATGGAAAAAATGCCCAAAAAATCTAAAGGTGAGAGCGAGAAATGATCTCAAGCATCATCACGAGCGCAGAAAACTGAATCCGGCGATATAAGGCATGTCGGAAACGGAGAACGGCCGATGTGGTACGCAAACTGGGGCGACAAGGTGTCGGGACACAATGTTGATATTGGTCCTGGTGAGAGCGAGAAATGATCTCAAGCATCATCATGGGCACAGAAATATGAATCCGGCAGTGCAAATGGTGCAAAAAATGGAGGTCATAAGGACTTTGGAATGGTCAAAGCAAATAACTAGGTTAAAAAATTGCTACAAATAAAGGTGAGCCCACCCAGCCAATGATGCAGTGGTGGGGGGAAATGATGACCCGCGGGGGGAAATACTATGTGTATAAAATCAACTCAAATATACAAGTGACACGTGACCTCAAAAATGGTTGAGATCACGAATATGAAAAAGTGAGCAGGGTTAATGACCTGCCCCCATGCTATGTGCATGGGGTTTGTGATTGTGGATCACATATGTGTTGGTTTGAACGATGGGCTCATTGAGGTGTTGAGATAGAGATGATGGGGAAGGTTCAAAATGATTGATCATGCCCCCTATCCCGGGGTCGAGGTAATCTATTATGCCCCCTAACTCAGAGGTGTCAATGTGGTGCAGATGTTGTCTCAGAGAGAGATCAATAGGGCATTGAGCAACTGCTGGCGGGGTGTCATACCATGAGGCTGTGGGTCGTGGTGGCATACTGAAGTGATGATATGATGATGGGGGATTCCCTTTGTGGGGTGGATGCCCCCAGTATCTCCGACGAGGATCACGATGATGATGAGTAGGCAAGGTTTTGGGCCTGCCCCCATGTTGTGGACATGTGGTTTCCTGGTCGATTTGAAAGGGTTGAACCTGTGTGTCAAAGGGATCAATGGAAGGGGCCAACCGGACAGAGGGGTATCCAGTGGAGATCGTATAAATGGCGGGGTCAAGGCCAGGCATTTCAGTATCTGACCAAGTAAAGACATCAGTGAATTCTTAGAAGAGTTGTTGGTATTCTCCGATCTCATGCTCACTGTGGGAGGTTCCTAATGTGATGGTATGAAGGGCACCAAGTGGGTCAGAGATGTCAATGTGGATGACAGGAGAAATATCGGCCATGGGATCCGTTAACCAGTCGATTTTAGTAGGAAGGAAATCCTTGGATTCAACCGCGGATTGGGTAGCGGTGGTGGATGAAGTCTCTTCCAGGAGGAAGTATGGACGATGGTGCATGTCTTCCCCGGGATAATCAAAGGTAGTAGGAGTCTCGAGAACCTCTTCATCATTGCGGGAGCTTTGAGTGGTCAAATCGAGTGATGAGGTAGTGGTAGTCGAAGAGATCATGTAGATGGTGTTAATCTCTCCAGATGAGGATGATGCGGGAGGGTAGATCTCCTCGATAGTAGGGGGTGCCGTCTCTAGGTCCAAATTGTTCATCTCGTAGAGAGCTGCTCTGTAGTCTGGGATGTCAGGACAGTTGTGGGAGTAGTGGCCGTAAATACCGCATATCGTACATGGGTGGTTGGTACGCAGTGATTTATCACGAGGCATGGGGTTTGGATCGAGCTTGACCACCAGGATGTTGGGGTCGTCGTCCAGCATTTGCATGTGTTCCTGCAATGCAGGTAACTGTGGGCACTGATGTGTTGGATGGCCTAACTCATCACACAGCGAGAATTTTGGAGGAGCACGAAATACGGGGGGAGGTTTAACTGCCTTGGGTGGGGGAACCGCAGTGTATGGTTGTGGGCCTCTGCCCCCAGTGGGCCGGACGAATGGAGGGGGATTCATCGACGACGAAGGAGTCGTGATACCAGGAGGTGGTTGGGTAGAAGTAACAATGGGTTGCACCGGTTGTAGGATGACATTTGGTGTCGGCGGTGGAACGGGAGGTGAAATATACCACACAGGTAATCCCAATGTTAACCCGGGGAGACTAAGGGTAGCCATAACCGGAGCGCTTACTACGCCTGAAGGAGGGAATAGAAAGGGGATTGTGTGGATGGGTGTAACACCAATGTGACTAGGGACCAATGGTGGTTTAGGGAAAAAAGGTGGTTGATTACCGGGTTGTTGTTTATTCTGTGAAAGAGTACAGAGGTTTGCGACGTGGGTCTCCGGTAACGGTGGTGGAATGGCCTGGAATGTAGAGGTCATCGACGCCTCGGAGTAAAGTCCGGGTCCTACTGAGGAAATGAATGAGGTAGTTGCACCACAAATAGGTTGTTCAACCATGGGGAGAACATTTTCAGGTGTGGCAGGGGCCTTGGGATCGTAATAGGTGAGCTGGTCGACCTTGACCACGCGTCCCTCATGGGGGAACTGCATGGTGCGAAATACGGATGAGGCAACAGCCCGCATGGCGTACATGTAGCTGCGACCAAGTAAAAGGTTATAGTCTAGTTGGGCATTGATGACCTCAATGTCAATGAGCACGGTTTTACCCGCCAGCTGGACAGGGACATTGGCTAAAAGACCTTGGGGTTGAGCCGAACGGCCGTCATAAGCTCGTAATGCAGTGGTGGACTGCTGGAGAGTAGGGGATCCCAACTTTTTCCAAACGAATGTGGACATGACGCATGTGGAGGCCCATTCATCGATAATGCACCGATGGATGACAAGATTCCGAACAGAAACGGAAACTTGGAATGCTAAAGAGGACGGCAGGCGTGGTTCAGACTGGTCTAAATCGAATGCGATCAGCTGTGAATCATTGGGGTCTATGGCGCCGATGGCAGCGAGCAAAGTTTTGCGCTGCGAAGGACAGTTCTTCAAAACCTCTAAAGCAGACATGGCTGCAGGAGACTGGGCTAAGTCGTCTACGATGTTGTAATTCGACGCAGCGCGAGCATTGGGATTACTGTTGATGCGACGAAGTGGGAAGTGAGGTGCTTTAGAAGCACCATCAAGTGGAGCCGGAGGTATACGTAACGTTTGATCTGTGGGATTATCGTTAGTGTTTTTGTCGGTGGGAGGGGATTCAGAGGTGGAGCCATATTGGTTCCGACGGGTTTGGAGGTTGGCAGCGGCAGTCGACATCATCAACAAATGGTGAGTACCTGAATCGAACATGGGTTGATCGGGGGCTGCATAAGTGATCTGCTGTGGTGGCAAGTTGCCCTGAGGGGGGGCTAACGGCTGAGTGTTCACTACACCCTGGTTTGGAAAGGGGTTTTGCAGCACCAAGGGTTGATGTTGAGGTGGTGGAGAGTTGGGTGGCGGCTGAGGAGCCGCTTTCCCTTGACGATGTGCATCGTCGGTCCAGAGTTGCCGAGCTCACTCCAAATGTGGGCAAGAATGCGTGTAATGACCATAGACCCCGCAGATAGAACAAGGGTGGTTTGTTCTGAGGTTATTATTTCTAGGCTGCTTAGGATTCCGATCCGGATTGCAGTTGGGAGGAGCAGCATTGTTATTCTGCGGAGGATTGGGAGGTGGAGGACCTTGCTGATGTTGTTGGTTATTACTGCGGTTATGACCTCTACCACGGTTCTGTTGCGCACCTTGGTTGCGCTGGTTGTTTTGGTTCTGGGGCTGGTTGTGCTGTGTGTACACTTGCCCTTGAGCAGTGGGAGGATTTTGGTTCGCCGCAGGTGCGGGAGCAGGTTGTGGTGGATAATAAGCTTGTGGGGCTGGAGGTGGTCCAATGACCTGCTGGGGTTGTTGGTAACCCTGAGCTATTGGAGGTGTTGGGTGAGCTGCCGCAGCATGCTGTGGATAGTACACGGGTTGAGGTGCAGCTGGGGGGGCGTATGCAGGTGGTGCATGACCAAAACATTGAGGTGGACATGAAGGTCCATGGGTATGATGGTGATGTGCCATGGGAGCATATGAACTGGTTGCTCCAGACTGAGATGTAGCCCGCAAAAGGTCGGGACCATGGCTAGGATGTGTAATGGAAAAGGGTTGGGGATGCGAGGCCATACGACCAATGATGCCATCAGCGGCATGGGATGCCCCCGGCGCATTATGTTGGGATGACTCACCCCGAGGGGTGTCTGGAATAATGGTATATAGATAACCCGATTGGGAGTAAATGAGATCAAACTGTTGGGCTTTGAGGATGGCCTCTTCTTCAGACTGGAGTCTTTCGGATGCCACATCCTTCGCAATGAGAGGGAGAAGGGATTTTAGAAACCAATCTAGGAAGATACGGTCGTCTAATTTGATTTTGCAGAGGCTTCGGTGTCGACGCCACTCATGAATGTGGTCAGTGATGTGGGTGGCCGTATTCTGTCTGCAAGACAGTAGGATCTCGACGCCCGCATCATAGCGGACAGGTAACTGAAAGAACTGCAGGAAGGTCGAGGCAAGGGAGGTAAAGGTGGCATGCGTCCCATGGGGCTGCTCGATATACCACTTGGCTGCAGAGCCAGTGAAGGTGCGCTGTAATAGACGGAGGCGGACAGAGTCGTCCACTATGGAGTTGGAGGAACACCATAAATGGAAGGACATGATATGGTTCTGGGGGTCTTCACCTGCCTTGCCCTCAAACTTAGGGATGTCAGAGGGGAGTTTGGTGGGCATGTGAGGCCACGCAGGATCATGTCTGATGGGGTCATTGGTGAGCCTGGCTAAATCTGGCAAGTTCAGACTCACCATATACGGTAAGCTAGCAGATGTAGTGACTGGGACTGGGACATGCCTAGTCATGGTGGTATGATGTAGGGGTCCAGTAGCGCCTAAAGGTATGCTAGGTATTGCAGGTATGTGTCCTGCAATAGGTGTGGTCTGGTATGGGCCAGCGCATCCAAGTGCAACATGGGTTACACTTGGGTTAGGAATAGCAGTAGGGATTCCTGGGATAGGGTTTGTGGAAACCAGAGGGGGTGTGACCCCTATGTTGGGCATGCCCATAACAAGTGGTGGCCCTGTGTTGGGAATTCCTATAGCAGGAGGTGGCCCTGTGTTGGGCATTCCTAAATGTGGAGTGTTGCCCATGTTGGGCATACCCAGGGGGGTGGTCGTTGCCATGGATGGCACTGCCG
The DNA here is from genome assembly GCA_027924585.1 of Larix kaempferi. Taxonomy (NCBI): domain Eukaryota; kingdom Viridiplantae; phylum Streptophyta; class Pinopsida; order Pinales; family Pinaceae; genus Larix; species Larix kaempferi. The sequence continues at coordinate 20,013,684 of BSBM01000580.1, read as the reverse complement.
CAGAAGGGTCTGTGGATGTCTCACCTATGGTGGTGGTAAACAGTGGATCAAATGGTGTTCCAGCCATAATGGTGGTTGGTGGTAACTCTGTGGGGTTTTCGGATTCTACCTCCAAATCAAATGTGAAGTGAGGTGTGTCAGAATCGGATGACTGTGTAGTTGATTGACGATGTGTCGAATCAAGGGATAAGGCTCTGCGTAGGTGACGTGGAGAGCCAAGCGAACTAAACTCTGGGAGTTCGCCCTGTAGACGACGAGAGCGTCTAAAATTCTCAATGGTGAGAATTAAGTTTTTTGTGTAAAAAATTTGTTTAAGTATCAGGTGGTGATATATCTAAAAAAGACTCAAAACCCTAATGCAACCAAGGGTGCAAGAAGGGGAGTGAAAAAAAAGGAGGCTCTCAGGCCAAAAAAATCAACCTTGAAAAAGGCACTTATTCTAGCAGCTGTGCTACAATAAGTGGAGGAATGCAACAAATGGTCAGAGTACCAACATGCAAATGGCTTCTATAAAAAATAGGTGTAACTAGACCAAGGGTGGGTTGAATCATGCAAACACCTAATCTAAAAGTATTGTGACTCAAACAGACGATATCCTCTGCAAGGTGATGAAATCCAAGTCAGACAATATGAATGTTGAGACAACGGCTAGATATCCCCCTACTGGGAGGGACACCGGGTAATCAATCCTAAAGACAGGCTACTAGGATACTCCGTTCATGACGCGTCGAGAAAAGGTAAATCTGCCGTTTGGTCCTTTGATCGCAATATCCCAATTCAGGGATATCCCGAGAACTGCGAATGGTAGCCCTTCGGTTACTGAATGGATTTCGGTATTCCACTCAGGCTTCCGGAACCATCCTCGCGACTTCAACCCTCCTAAGGGAGAGGCCTTCCCACAAACCGGTTGTGACCGCGCCAAAAAGTACTAAGAGATTTTAGCTCCCTAATTGGACAACTTCTATGTCTCAGATGTAATAACTGAGGGGCGTTATTGGAACACCTATCCCCCCAATACTACCTAGCTACAAAGTTCTTTTAGTGTTCCCCAAGTGGGGTTAAAAGTGTGTTGAGATTAGGGTACGTTTTAAGGCTTAGTTCAATTAGGTGATCGTGTGAGTGCACGTGAGGTATTGTAAACTGAACTTGAAAAAGGTAAATGCTTTACAGGAAATTTTCAAAAAACAAAGGAGCTTTTGAAAATAAAAAAGCAAATATTTATGACTTTTTCAAATAAAGGGAAATTAAATTGCTTTGCAAATATCAACTCAAAAAACAAATGATCTTTTGAATTATGAAAGCAAATAATAGACTTCTTTAAAAGAAATAAATGGATTTCTTTTTTCAAGGAAATTGCTAAGGGCAAGATTTTAAAGAAGTAAACAGGAAAATTTTTAATCTAGATAAAAATGCAAAAATAGATCTTTCTTTCAATTGATGAAATTTTTTTTAAAAAGACTTCTTTCACATGTGCATTCTAAATAGTAAAATGTTCCTATGGCTGTAAACAATGTTGGAATCTTAGTACTGTAAAATATGAGCCAAAATGGGTGAACTGAAGTGATAAATAACACTAAAATACAATATTAGATAAATTTCTATGGGAAATTTTTTAAATCTAATAGCATATTTGGATTCCTTGATCGAAAACACCCAATTTGAAAAAACAAATCGTTCCAAACGGAGTTCGGGAGAGGGAGATATGGTCGTTTGAAAATTGAGCTGCGCGGTCAAAAAATCACATGGACCGCGCGGGTTTTGGGCTAAAAGTCGCGATGGACCGCGCGGGTTTTGGGCTAAAAGTCGCGATGGACCGCGCGGGTTTTGGGACAAAAGTCGCGATGGACCGCGCGGGTTTCTGTCGCACAGTCGCGATGGGCAGCGCGGGTTTTGACCGCGAAGCCGCGATGTGCAGCGCGGAAACAGGCCGCAAAGCCGCGGTGAACCGCGCGGAAAAAAGGCCAAAAGACGCGATGGACCGCGCGGAAAAAAGGCCGAAAGCCGCGATGGACCACCCGACTGTCAGGCTAAAAACCGCGAGGCGAAAGCCGTGCACGGAAGCCGAAAAACGAACCCGAAAATCAAGAATTCCGGGCTGTTAATGGCAATAGATGAGGCCAAAACTTAGAGCAGCAATAGATCTGCTGTCTAAGATGGCAGATCTATGGATCTAAAGGTTAAAAACTAATAAAAAACTAAGATTAAAGGCAAAACTAGAGATCTATTGTTCAAAACCCAGCGGAGTCGCCAAAAACTGTTGGCCCGGTTTTGCAACCAGGCTTAGTGCTATGGGCACCTGCTAACTAGTAGCAGCAGTTTCAATAGAAATAAATAACAATAAACTAATATAAACTAAACTAATCATGGATCTATGCAAGAATATAAGCAAATAATGGAAATATTTTAAAAACAAGAACAAGAAAGATAAAAAATAATTTTTGTATTGATAATGGGGCAAGCAAATGCTTGCAAGTACAATACCTCCAAGTGATGAAGGTTTGTTGAATGGCTCCAATGGTGAGCAGCTCCAATCTCCAATGGGTCCTTTCTCCAAGGCTTGCTACAATGGCCAAATACTCAAGGGAGATTTTGGCAGCATGAGGATAGGAATATGAGTGGATGTGAAATGAGGAGCCCCTACCACCTTTTTATAGGTTTTGGTGGTGGGAAATACCATTTGTGGTTTTGTGGAAACCAAATGGTATTGACCAACATGGTTTAGGTACTTTTCCCTCCTTTTTCCTTTTTTGAATAAAAATAATATTTTAATTCCCTTTTTAATATTTTTGGGAATTTGGACCCTTTTTGAGGGTTTTTTATGCTTTTTTGGGAAAAATAATCTTTTTTAATGGAAAAAGGGGTGTACTCAGGTCTTTTGTTGACCTTTTGTTGGTTTCAGAGGCTCTGATGGTGAAAAAGTGGATAAATGGGTCATGTGAATAGGGAAATGAGCTAGTGAGCACTTTTTGGGTGTTAACAGTTATAAAGGCCTAACCATGGCATGAAAACTAGGCTCTTAGTATATAACTACTAATTATATGACTCATGGGTCATGGATAGAGCATTTGACCACCACATGGGCCCTAAATTTCTAGCTAAGAAATATATATGTACATAATTTTAAGGATTAGAGTATGGGGGATTAGTATCAAGAACTAAGCCATGGTTTGAGGTGATACACTAAGGATTAGTCCCTAATGCAATTCAAAATAGTAAGATCTTTTACAAAACCCTGCATGTTCCTCAATGAACTCTAATGGTAAAATTGATCTTCACCTCTTGCACTTCTACTTCCAGATATTGATATAAGATGGAAATGATATGAAATCAAAGTAGTTTTTGAATAATTTTTTCTATAGTTCCTGTGAATAGAAACTTAGTAGGTGACTTCACTATGGGTGGCTTGATAATTATACAATTTTGTTAAGGACACACTTTTGTGGCTTTCATGTGATTAGTCCAATAGTTTGCAATCTTATGTTAGTCAAACTATTTGCGTTCTTTTGTATTTTTACCATGTGCTACCTTATGGATTCATTGCCTCCACCCCATTGGTCACTTTGGTCTCCACATTACCATTGTGCTTAGTATTTTCCTTGCTATATGTATGTTTGAAGGTGGATTTTATATTTGAATTCAAAGCCTAATTTGAAACACAAATTCAACAAGCCTAATTTGAATTCAAAGATCAATTTTTTTAACGATAAGACTTAGCACCCACATAATTTAATATGCTTTAGATGCTCTTTCCATATTTTATTGAAAATTATGATGTTTTCAAAGTGCATCACTAAAAATGTGTCTAAATGTGTCTTTTTTGAACCAGTTTCACAACCACACTCAAATTTCTCAGGACACTTTCCCTCAAAATGGTTTATAGCATCCATAACTTGGTTTCATGTACCAAAATAAATCAAATGAAAAATTACGAAAAACAAAGAATTGAATTGGCATTGCTTGAAATAGAATTTACAACACATTACAAAGAATAATATTCCATGAGATTGATCTATTTGCATATACAATAATAGAGAATTCCCATGAATTTATTTATCTCAATACTAATTGCAAAAGAGAGATCCATTGAACAACATTTGTTACATTTCCATATCAGATTGATCTTGAACATCGTCCAAGTCGAGATCCAAGTCATGAAGATCAAAATTTGTATCCAACCCTTTGGAATCATTATAAGGATTGGCCAAAATAGCATCTCGTCTAGTACTAAGTCATCATCATCGAGATGTGACTTAGAGGCTATTTGGACAACCTGGTCCCCCCTTTGTCTAAGTCCACTTCTTCCTCAATATTTTCAGCCACATCTTCTTCTTCCTCAATCTCTCTAAGTCCACTTCTTCCCTGCTCTACCTGGTATCTCTGGAAAAAAATACCTACTCACATTGACTTGGAAATACATATGGATATGTATCCCTCTCATACCTATTACTATTAATGATGAAAAATCCATTGTCATGATCAATAATTGTCCTTTCATCACCTTGCAGCAACAATCTGTACCACCTCACCTTGAAGAGAACCATTTTGAAGGAATTAAAGTCTATATCCACTATTTCTTCCAAATATCCATAGTACCTCAAATATGATGTGACCGGATGTCTATCACCCCTGTGGGGAATATTAGTAACCTGAAAAATTGTAGTAATACCACTATCACATGTTTTTCTCTTGTCATCCAACTTTTTGGTACGATATTTTATGCCATTACACCACATAGGCTTATGATGTTTTACCTGTATTCTCAATATGTTAGAAATGGATTTTTAGGAAATGGTAAGTATATGTATAAGATAATTTGCAATAAAAAGACAATAATTTGATTTGAAATATAAAAATGAACACTAGACATGGCTTACATTTCTATCTTTTGCACCATATGCTAAATCAATTTGATGTTGGCTTAAACTTGTGTCATTATCTAAATAATTGTAGGACCCCTCCTTTTGGGTCCCCGTGAATTGAACCTGAAACTTTAACAACTTCATACAAACAAATTAGCTATCATAGTTACTGGAAAAATAAAATAAAAAGCGTGAATAACTTAACAAAAATAAACAAAACCTTAACCTGTCAACCCGATCCAGCTGGTCCATTGCCGTCCGCATCTTCCGTAGGATCCCTCCAGGAAAGCTCGTTTAACCATAGGCGAAGCAACCGTTAGCTTCGCCACCCAACCATAGGCTCATGCTTTCAGTCGCATGGCCACCCCCGAGCTTTGGGTCGTAAAGTTCACACACAATAATCAAGAAACCCAGCTTGGGATTCCCCCCCACCAAGATTTCTAGCTAAACCCTCAATAGCAGCAAGTCATGAGGCAAATCAAAATTACGATAGTCATCCAGGATCTAGGTGCTTTACCCATTCCCCATGCCTTCCTTATAAAAGAAAATCTCATGTGACACATGTCACTTCATGCATAAATAATTCTTTAATTAATTCTTTAATTAAAAACAACTCACCCATCCAAGTGTCAGTTTCTCTAGGAGATGCACCAACATCCCTAAGTTTGCTCATGTTTGTCCCTCAAATATTTCACTTAACTCCTAGATTTGTGTGAAGGTGAGGTTGACTAGGTGTCCAAGCTTAGGATTCTACTTTGTTCCTAAATAATGGTTTATTATATTTTTAAATACTCAAAAATATTCTTTCATGTGCAAATGCATAAATAACCATTTCTAATGTTAAAAGTACTAAAAATGCATTTTCCTAAGTAAATGCTCTAGGTGCAATTTATATGGTTTTAGGTCATTATGTTAACAATCATTTTTACTAGGATCCCACGTGCCACGCCTTTGGGCCTCCCCGTTCCTTAATTCATTTCCCTGACATGGCACCACGCCGTTGGGTCCAGTCATCAATCGTTTCCATTTCTCGGCAAGGTACCACATCGTCGGGTCCTTGCGTCCACTCTTTCCGTTCTAGGAAGGGCACCGCATCGTCAGGCCCTTCTGCCACCATCATTTCGTTTTGATTTGCGGGAACTTCATGTAGGGATTTCAGGATTCATTACCTTCTATCCTCCGTCTACATGCTATTAGGGACTAATGGCGCTGAGGAGTGAGTTCGTTCTCACTGCGCACCCCCCAACTCGTACATGACCAGCTCCGTCGTGGCCCATCTCGTACACCCTCACGCTTTCCTCTTGAGCAAGTGGATCAATGCTTATCTGCTCATGCATGGTATTCCGTCGGAAGTCGACATTGTCATCGCTTTCCCCATGTGTGATTTATCCGTACTCTACAACCCTTCAATTCCTTTGTGTGTCCGTCGGTGAACAGTTTCACCTGTCGCTACACACATTTCTCACAAACATTTATTAGCATTATTGTCCTCAATTATCATAATTTGATTCATCAATCTTCTACTTCGTTAAGCATTTATATTTTACTCATAACATTACTCAAAATAAAATCAAAGGGTCATTTTATTAATGTTTCAATCAGTCGAGTCACTCAACGGGTGCCCTCAAGATGTACAGCCGTCTAGGGGCACTACAATAATCCTTTATGATCATCTCTTCCAATTCATTCCATCTTAATTCATCATAAACTTCTTCACATCATTCTGTCCATCTCTTCATAAAATCAAGATTATTTGCAATGTATACATGAATTGCATCCCACTCTGTACTACCTAGAACAATGACAAAATGTTAAATATACAGCATTACGAGACATTCTCCAAACCAATCTTGTATAGCCAAGATTGATCCTACCGTATAGAGGTGAGCACTTTGATTGCCTTCCGTGTAAAGGTTATTCCACCCGTATAGAGGTAATTCATCAAAGTAATGATGGTGTAAAGTCTTGTTGGACAAATCTATGAACTTGTGTGTGTCAAGTCATGATTCTCATGTGAACTTTATGTATAAAGGTATCCATGGGATGAACCTCCTATATAGAGGTGGACCTTCCGTATAAAATTCATTCTTTACTTGTTAAAAGCATTTAATGTTGGGTGATGTATTATTAAACATGATCACCAGTTGCTATTAATTCTCCTTTAGAGATTGAACACCTCTAAATTGAATTACTTTAGCATATGATCATTTGGTCCGAAATAATATAATATGATCACAACATCCAATAATTCTTCTTAGTATAATGTAATGTGATGCATAATTAAAGTTGGCACATATTGGCCATGCAATAAGAGATAAAGAAATAAAAGATAAAGCATAGAGATCAAGAGAATTAGAAATTTCCCATGCAGACACTTCAACTAATTAAAGAGAACTCGAATTGTTAAAGCTTCAGTTATAAAGCTTCAGTTAATTATCAATGTATGCCTCAATCAATGCTTCAGTTAAAGCATCAATTAAATATATGCCTCAATTAACTAAAGAACTCACATTGGTCAATTCAAGTAAATCAATCAGCATGATTTCAGTTAACCAAGTGTTAAATAAGAAGGACTAGTTAACTAAAGTGTTTTCACTTTAGTTAAACTAAAAGACGACACTTCAGTAAAACAAGGAGAATCGAATTGATCACTATAGTGATGTTATCAAGGATCAGTTAAAGAGAGTTAACTAAGTAACAACTGTAAGAACCGTTGTCAGTAGTTTTTTTTTTTTTTTAATTCCATAAAAATTAATTATAAAATAAAATTGTAATACAATGATCTTGATCCTTTCCCCAACTAGGTCCTTTTACTTACTTTCAAACAAGTATAATAAAAACATTCAAAGAAAATTGTAATACAATGATCTTCATACTTTCACTAACTAGGTCTTTTTACTTATTTTCAAAAGAAATATAATAATAACATACAAAGAAAAATGTAATACAATGATCTCGATACTTTCACAAACTAGGTCTTTTTACTTACTTTCAAAAGAAGTATAATAAAACATACAAGAATGCTTCATCCTCTTATAATAAGATATCATGTTCCTTTTACTACTTTGATCTTTACTATTTGTTTGCAAAAGAATTTATAATAATAAAGATTAATAAAAGTACTTCATCACTTTCCAAAAACCATAATACGGTACAATGATCGCTTTACTAACTTGATCTTCTTAATTATTTATTTATAAAGAAAAGATAATGAAATATAAAAGTGTTTCATTCTCTTACAAATAGAATTGTAATAGACATAATATTCACTTTTTACCTTTTATTACAAAGGAGAATTATAAAATGGAAAAGTACTTCATTAATTTCCAGAAACCATAATACGGTAGATGATTCCCTTTACTAACTTGATCTTCGTATTTATTTACAAAGGAAACATAATGGAATATAACAAAATACTTCCTTCTCTTACAAACAGAGTATAATAGACATAATGTTCCAAGATTTATAATACAATGTAAAGGTAATTTCTCATTTTGAGAAAGCAGAATCCTAAATAAATACAATGATCCTGCCATTCACTCGGTCGTTCTACTCGTTTACAAAAAGAAAAATAATGAATTGTAAAAGTGCTTCATCTTCTTACAACACAATTACAATATCCATACGATTCCTTTCATTATTTGATCTTTTCTATTTATTCCGTAAAAGACTTTAAGAAATATATATGCTGCATTATTCCCTTATCCCTATTTGTAAGCGAATTAAAGCCCAACAACGAAAGCAATGTAAGACGAGTATTGAAGGAAGAATTAAGGCATTGTTTCCGATCCTATTCTATTAATATAAAGGTTCATAAACAACGGCATAACAGTAGTTCAAACTTTAATCAAATAATATAATTTTTACACACTACTTACGGTCAAGTTAAACACAGGTGCACGGATTCCTGCCATGTGTAAGGCCTTGGACGTTGAATTGTAAGAGTCGTTAAGCCTGTAGTGGCTCGGGTCTTCGTAGTAAATTTCAAAAGAAAAGTGTACACAACACTTTATGAATAATCTTTCAAATTAAAAAAAAAACAACAATTTAATTATACATTTGGAAGGGGAAATCATGTCCACACGCATTAACCGTAAGAATAACAAACTTACAAGGATTCACTTTCATGCTAAACCCTAGATAGTCGTATTCAACCTGGATTGAACCATAATAATTTTACCGAGTCTACTGCGTGGGAACACTATCTGTTCGGTGGGGAGTTCCAGCAGATTTACACAGAACTGACACGTTAGAAACAAATTGATACGGATCTGCCCACAAAAATCTTCATAAATATAAAAATAATTATAATTTAGGCAACGGGAAAACAAATTCACTGTTCACTAAAACAATAACTAGCTGACAGGCATCATCAGCTTTCGCTACCAGTCACGGGTATATGGGGCTTTAAGAAAAACAAAGCAGTATGCCGATCCGATCATGAGGGAATACTGTAAGTAATTGCACCGAGTGAAACGAGGTGCTCTACAGTCCAGTATGGCGGAGGTAGCGTTACATCTAATAAAATGTAAAAAGTAATTTTTTTAATTAAAAAAATTGTAAAAAGTAATTTTTTTAATTAAAAAAATTCATGTCGGCTAAAATATTATGAAAAGTAATTAAAAAATAGATGAAAGTAATTTTTTTAATTAAAAAAATTGTAAAAAGTAATTTTTTTAATTAAAAAAATTCATGTCGGCTAAAATATTATGAAAAGTAATTAAAAAATAGAAGTTCGTTTATAAAATAAAAAATTAAAACTTAAACCCGGATCTATAAATCAAGAGAGATCAAATTTCTTGAGTTTAAATTTTAAAAAAAGAAATACACCTCAAGAAATTGAATCCCTCTCGATGCTTGATAGATACGGGTTTATCCTACAAATCAACCCCAACCCCAACGTCAACCGAAATAAGAAAACCACTCTAAATACAATGACTGGGCTTTATTCTATGTATTAAGCCGATCTGGACTTTACCAAACAATTACTGTAAACAATGTACAGTATCGTTCCCGTCACCTAAATGAATCAGAAAACCCAATTAAATTTGTGACTGAGCAATGGTGCCAATTACTAACCCGATCTGAGCATTACCGAGCGATTACTGTAATCAAGATACAGTATCATTCTCGTCGCCCAACTGAATCAGAAAACTAAATTGAAATAGTGAACAATAAGTTGAACATTGAAATTTTCAAGCAAACCCGATCTGAGAATTAATTCAGGTAAACCAAAAAAAATCTATTGTAAACAAATAAGTTTGAACATTGTAACTTCAAGCAAACTCGATCTGAGAATTAATCCAGCCACTGTAAACCCAAGAAAAAGTTGAATATAAATAATAAATCTAGACGCCAGAGTTCCGTTTCCAGGAACCGTTCTACGTATGAATGGACTAAACACACTGTAATAGTTCTGTGTATGAATGGACCGAACACTGCAATAGCAGTACAACGTCGATCTTGATCAATGATATCAATAAAACCCTAACCCAATCCCCTATCATTTATTGTAGGAATGATACAGATGAGCAGCTCAGGAAATCTAGTTCAGCCGATATAACTAGAGTTTAAATGTGTCAAAATGAAATAATAACTCAGATCTCATCGTTCAATCTAAAATATATTCAAGAATTAAACTAGAATTCGATTATTTCCAGCAAGAAATCAAGATTCAGATTTCGTTATTCAATCATAAAAATATCTTGAGAACTTCACCAATTTTAGATTCACAATCTCAATCAACATAATTTAAAATATACTAATATCGGAGAAATAAGAACCTGTAATGTGACAGCTCCAATCTAAAGGTAAACCTCTTCGTTTGCCGCAGCTCGAGATCCGTCACCAATCACCACGGTCACAGACGGACACCTCGGTTAGCCTCCCAACCTTTCGGAGAGTACTCTCCTTCCTCTCGAACCCCCGAGCAACTCGGGTCGTAGAGCTCACACACAATAAACAAGAAACCCAACTTGGGATTCCCTCCCACCAAGATTTCCAGCCAAACCCTCAATAGCAGCAAGTCTTGAGGTAATTCAAAATTACAAGAGTCATCCAGGGTCTGGGCCCTTTTCCCCTTCCAATGCCTTCCTTATAAAGGAAAATCTCATGCAACACATGTCGCTTCATGCATAATTATTTATTTTATTTAAATTCTAAATAAACACAACTCACCCTTCCAAGTGTCAGCTTTTCTAGGAGATGCACCAACATTCATAAGTTTGCTCATGTTTGTCCCCCATATATTTTACTTAACTCCTAGATTTGTGTGAAGGTGAGGTTGACTAAGTGTCCATGCTTAGGATTCTACTTTGCTCCTAAATAATGGTTTATATTATTTTAAATGCTCAAAATAATAACTCATGTGCAAATGCCTAAATTAATCAATATTATTTAAAAGTCAAAATAATCATTTATGTGCAAATGCCTCAAATACTCTTATGCATTTTCTAAGTAATGATCTAGGTGTAATCTTATAAGTTTTTATGCAGTTAAGTTTAACAATCAATTTCACTAGGATCTCGGTGCCGCGCCGTTGGGCTTTCCCGTTCCTTAATTTCATTTCCCCGACATGGCACCACTTCGTCGAATCCAGACATCTGTAGTTTCCATTCCTCGGAAAGGTACCACATCGTTGGGTCCTTGCGTTCACTCTTTCCATTCTCGACAGGGTACTGCACCGTCGGGCCCTTCTACCATCATCCTTCCGTTTTGACTTGCGGGAACTTCATGTAAGGATTTCAGGAACCGTTACCTTCCATCCTCCATCTACACGCTATTAGGGACTAATGGCGCTGAGGAGTGAGTTCGTTCTCACTGCGCGCCCCCCAACTCGTACGTGACCAGCTCCGTCATGGCCCACTTCGTACGCCCTCACGCTTTCCTCTTTAGCAAGTGGATCAGTGCTTATCTACCCAGCGTGGTATTCCGTCGGGAGTCGACATCGTCGTCGCTCTCCCTGTGTGTGATTTAACCGTACTCTACGACCCTTCATATTCATTTGTGTGTCCGTCGGTGAACCGTTTCACCTGTCGCTACACACATTTCTCAAAAACAAATTATTAGTAGTACTGTCCTCAATAATCATCATCTAATTCATAAATATGCTACTTCGTTAAGCATTTATAATTCACTCAAACATTACTCGTTCATCTAATCAAATATGCATTTCGTCGATAATTACTTTGTTTGTTCTCATCACATAATCACCGTATAGCTAGTCATTGAGCATCATTCATAAACATATTTTCCATAATCATAGTTAATCGTTAAACACATGTAATCATTCATTTACATCTACTCTTCAAATACACATACTAAAATCAAAGAGTTATTTTATTAATGTTTCAATCGGTCGGGTCACTCAACAGGTGCCCTCAATGTCTACAGTAGTCTAGGGGCACTACAACAACAAAGAATATCTAGTTAACCAGTGATGACACTTAAGTTATCCACCTAATTAAGTGGGCAAGTTTTCAGTTAAGTGGCAAGTTCATCCTAAGTGACATCTTAGTGAGATAAAGCACAACATGAGAAGTGGGGCGCACTTCTGCATGCAAGATTGATACATCCAATTTGAGGGTGAGGTCATCCTGAAGTTAGAAGATAAAAATGGAAGAGAAGAATGTATAAATATGTTATACAAGATTGATGAATTCAATGTGAAGCGAATTCTCTTCTCCATTGAAGGCAAGGCACTTCTCTTTGTGCAGGTTTTTGTTCTTGCTTGTTATTGATGTGTTGGGAACATTGGAAAGCCAATCTAATTGATCTCTCTTCTCTATTGCTTCCGCATCTTCACCAAGAGTGTTTTGGTGATCTGTTATCTTTCGAAAGCAATATGTTGTGTTGTAAAATAAATAATTCTCTGCTATCCATTATATTATACCTAAAAAAATTGTCGGTGTCTTTGTTCTCATTGTTTTGAGTATTTTCCCTAGGGTATATCTTGTGTTATGGTTGTATGAATTTCATGTGATTGAATGGTCTCACTGCTTCAAGTTTCGACATCTAAAAGAATTAAAGATCAAAGCTCAACCAAATATCAACATAGTATCAGAGCTCAGGGCGTGAAGGAGCTCAGTTTTGCATGCTATCCAGAGCCTACATAGATCCTAAAAAGTTGAGCACAAGATTTGAATACTATGGCATCAATCTCTATATGACTGGAAGACCGTCTTGAGGGCACTTCAAACTTCGACACTTGGAAAGCTAGGATTCTCAACATCCTATAGGAACATGACTTGGATAGCTATGTATCCATTGTGATGGAGGAGCCTACATCTAATGTAGGGCACGTCAACTTCAAGAAGAATCAAGTTAAATCCAAACAGATCATCTATGATTCGGTAAAGATAACTTGATGCCCGTGATCACATCGCTAAAGACCACAAAATAATGTTATGATACATTGACTAATCTATATGAGAAGAAGGAACCAACTCAAAAGAGGGCACTGGAGAACAAGTTATGAAACCTCAAAATGGATAAGGATGAGACAGTGGCCTCGTTCTTCACCAAGATATCTCAAGTAAGAGATTAGCTTGCTAGCATTGGAGTAGTGGTGGATGAAGATGTTCTTCTCCAAACTGATATTGTTGGTCTCCCATCCTCATGGGAGACATTATTGGCTGCGGTAAATGGACGAGAGGTGAAACCTAACTTCGAAACGTTGTGGCATGACTGCCTCCAAGAGGAGGGGCGAAACCAGAGCAATTCATTGTGCATAAAAGAAGAAATATTTCCCTCACAAAAAGAATGAAGAAATTTAAGAAACCTTTCTTCCAAAAGAATTTCTCTCATCCAAAGAAAAAGGATTTCAACAAAGGCTTTGACAAGTCAAAATCCAGATGCTACAATTGAAACAAGAAAGGTCGTTTCTCAAGAGAGTGCAAAGCAAAGCGGAAAGGAAAGTTTCATGCTTCTACCTCCATAGAAGATGAAACCACTCAAAAGAATGCATCCGAAGAAAAGGAGACAAGAAAGGAGTATTACATTATCTCATCCATTTCGAGAACCGTCATCAAAAGTGGAGACACATGGTTAATTGACATTGGCGCATCCAAACATATGGCTGGTTACAAGAGTGCCATCCTTGACCTAAAGGAGAAAAAATTCACATGCATGGTAGAGTTGGGGGAAAACTAAACATATTTGATCCAAGGATTTGGATCCACCTCATTCCAGCTGAGCACGGGTAATATTTTACATGTGGAGTAAATTCTATATGTTCCAGGTTTGAAGAAGAACCTCCTCTTAGTTTCATTTCTTGAATACAAAGGCTTCTGAGTTATCTTCATGGATAAAAAACCACTTTTATGGCTAAATAACAAAAACCTAGTATATGTTGTTGTGATTAGAGTTCGAGAGGGAGCACTCCACAAGGTACCTGAAAAGTAAATTCAAGCTATGATTATCCACACTATCATTCCATGCGAGCTATGGCACCGAAGGCTTGGTCACCTACACTACAAAGCGGTACCAAGACTTCAAAAGATGGTAAAAGGTATTCCCATATTTGATTTTGAGCATGATAGTGTATGTCGGGGTTGTGCACTTGGGAAGAATCTTAAGAAAAAAAATTATAGAACTATTACCTATATCTGAAGGGATTTTAGATTTAATACATTCTAATGTATGTGGTCCCATGTCACCCCCCTCCCTGAGTAGCTTCTTATATTACATACTGTTCATAGATGATTTTTATAGGAATTCATGGATTTATTTCATGAAGGCTAAAAGTAAAAATCTTAGCAAATTTAAAGAGTTTAAATCCCTACTTGAAAATCAGAAAGAAAATAACATCCATGCATTAAGGTCTCATAATGGAAGTGAATTTCATTCACATGCATTTAATGAGCTATGTAGTTATGCAGGAATATGTAGACAGTAAATAGTACCATACAACCCTCAACAAAATGGAGTTTCCAAAAGGAACAATAGAACCATATGTGAAGCTGCAAAAGCCATGATGCATGATCAATATATGTTTACCTAATTATGGTTAGAAGCCACTCGTAAAGATGTGTACATCCATAATAGAATCCCTCACACAATTCTAGATGAGAATATACCTGAAGAAGTGTTTACCGATGAGAAGCCATACATCTCGCACTCGAGGATCTTTGGGAGCCCAATATACATTCATGTACCAAAGAAAAAGAGAACAAATATGGAGCCTTCTGGAAAGAAAGGAACCTTTGTGGGTTATAGAAAGTCATCCAAAGAATATTGAATATATGTACCCAGTGAGAGACACATTGAAGTCAACTGAGATGTTACCTTCCATGAGGAAGTTGCTTTCAAAATATTGAAAGAGATTCAATGTGATTCAGAGATGGAGAATCCCGAGTTTGATTCTCCCCCTTCATAGTTTGAGAGGGAGAAACCAGAAGATGCCTCAGATTCGCTAGATCCTGAAGAACCAGTAGAACTGGTTCATAGGTCACCTGATGAACCGTCTGCTAAAAGAAGATATGCTTGGTGCCTATACATATTTCAAAATGTAGAGAAGCATGGAGTACCAACAGGCTCATCTAGAGAGCGCAAGAAACCTAACATATATTTAGGGTATGTTGCACTGATGAGTCACATCAATGATTCAGAACCATGCTCATATGAAGAAGTTGCAAAGAGGAAAGTTTGTAAAGATGAAATTATAGAAGAGTGCAACTCTATAATGAAGAATGATGTTTGAGAGGTTGCTACCAAACCTGATGGGAAGTCCATTGTGACTTCCAGATGGCTTTACAAGATAAATCATGCTGGAAATGGTAGCATTGAGAAGTATAAAGCTAGATTCATTACCAGAGGTTTCTCTCAAAAAGAAGGCATTGATTATGATGAGACATTTTCCCATGTGGAAAGGTATACCATAATCCAAGCAATGATTTCACTTGCATCTGTTCTAGGATGGAAACTTCATCAGATGGATGTGAAGACAACCTTCCTCAATGGTGAGGTTGAGAAAGAGGTTTATATTAAGCATCCTAAAGGATTTTTGGTGCATGGGAAGGATTCCCATGTTTGCAAGCTAAATAAATCTTTATATGGGATTAAGCAAGCCCCTAGGGCTTGGTCCTTCAGAATTGAGTAAGAGTGAAGGTGATCCAAATTTGTACTTCAAAGTAGTGAAGAAACAACCATTGATATTGGTTCTATATGTTGATGATTTGTTTCTCACTAGAGAGGAACATCTGATTTCTTGGTGCAAGAGGGAGCTCACCTTAGAATTTGAGATGAAATATTTAGGTCTGATGCACTACTTTCTTGGCCTTGAGATCTGGCAAAGAAAAGATGAAATTTTTCTATCTCAAGGAAAGTACATTGTGGATATATTACACAGGTTTGACATGATATATTGCAAGTCTATGACTACACCGATGGTTTCCAATTTGAGGAAGTTTCATGAGTTAGGCTCTGGATCATATCCAATAGATCCCACTTTGTATAGACAACTTACAAGATCGCTAATGTAATTGATACATTCGAGGCCTGATAAATGTTATGCCGTCAGCATTCTGAGTCAATTTATGTTTGATCCGAGACACAAACATTGGACAGCTGCAAATCATGTGCTTAGGTACATTCGAGGTACAATTTCATATGGACTCAGATATGCTTCCAGTGGAGGAGTCATGTTACTTGGTTATAGAGACTCAGATAGGGGAGGAAGCATTGTGGACCATAAGAGTACATCCGGCTACTATTATAGCCTAGGATCAGCTATGATATCTTGGTCTAGCAGGAATTAGGGCTCCGTATCCCAAAGCACTACCGTAGTAGAATACATAGCTACTAGTGTTGCATGTCGAGAAGAAATGTGGCTCAGAAAGCTACTTGCATGGTTGTTCAGTGAAAATCTTGAGCCTATGGTTATTAGGTGTGACAATCAGAGTTGCATCAAGCTTTCTGAAAAACTAGTGTTTCATGATAAGTCGAAGCACATTGAAATGAAGTATTACTTCATCTAAGACATGGTCTAGAAAGGTATAGTAAAAATTCAGTACATTTCTATTGATGAGAAGATTGTAGATGTGTTAACAAAGCCTTTGTCAGTGACAAAGTTGAGGTACTTCCGAGACAAGCTTAGTATGGCAAAGAATGCCTCCCTTGCTGAGAGGGAGTGTTAAATATGCAACATCAGGAGACATTCTCCAAACCAATCTTGTACAACCAAGATTTATCCTCCCTTACAAAGATGAGCACTTTGATTTCCTTCTGTGTAAAGGTTATTCTTCTCGCATAGAGTTAATTGATCAAAGTAATGATGGTGTAAATTCTTGTTGGACAAGAATCCGGACTTGTGTGTGTCAAGTCATGATTCTCATGTGAACCTTTTGTATAAAGGTATCCATGGGATGGACCTCCTGTATAGAGGTGGAACTTCCATATAAATGTCATTATTTACTTGTTAAAAGAATTTAATGTTGTGTGATGTATTATTAACCATGATCACCAGTTGCTATTAAGTCTCTATTAAGTCTCTTTTAGAGATTGATCACCTCTAAAGTGAATTACTTTAGCATATGATCATTTGGTCTAGAATAATATAATATGATCACAAAATCTGATAATTATTCTTAGTATAATGTAATGTGATGGATAATTAAAGTTATCACATATTGACCATGCAGTAAGAGATAAAGAAATAAAAGTTAAAGCATAAAGATAAAGATAATTCAAAATTGCCCATGCAGACACTTCAGCTAATTAAAGAGTACTCAAATTGTTAAAGCTTCAGCTAAGTATCAATGTATGCCTCAATGAATCCTTCAATTAAAGCATTAGTTAAAGATATGCCTTAGTTAACTAAGAACTCACAATGGTCACTTCAAGTAAATCAATCAACATGATTTCAGTTAACTAAGTGTTAAATAAGAAGGAATAGTTAACTAAAGTGTTTTCACTTTAGTTAAACTAAAATATGACACTTCAATAAACCAAGGAGAACTCAAATTGATCACTACAAAGATGTTATCAAGAATCAGTTAAAGAGAGTTAACTAAGTGACAACAAAGAAGATCTAGTTAACTAAGTGACGACACTTAAGTTAACCACCTAACTAAGTGGGAAAGCTTTCAGTTAAGAGGCGATTTCATCCTAAGTGACATCTCAGTGAGATAAAGCACTGCATGAGAAGTGGGGAACACTTATGCATGCAAGATTGATACAGATTCCAGTTTGAGGGCGAGTTCATCATGAAGTTAGAAGATAAAAATATAAGAGAAGAATGTATAAATATGTTATACGGGATTGATGAATTCAATGTGAAGAGAATTCTCTTCTCCATTGAAGGAAAGACGCTTCTTTTTGTGAAGGTTATTGTTCTTGCTTGTTATTGATGTGATAGGAACATTGGAAAAAACTTTCGATTGATCTCTCTTTTCTATTGCTTTCGCATCTTCACCAGGAGTGTTTTGGTGATCTCTTATATTCTGAAAGAAATCTGCTATGTTGTAAAAGAAATCATTCTATGCTATCCATTATACTATACTAAGAAGAGTTGTTGGGGTTTTTGTTCTCATTGTGTTGAGGGTTTTCCCTCGGGTATATCTTGTTTTATGGTTTTATGAATTTCATGTGATTGAATTGTCTTATTGCTTCAAGTTTCGACATCTAAAAGAATTAAATATCAAAGCTCAACCAAATATGAACAAAAAAAAGTGTTAGTTAAACAACCAATCTACTAACCAGTGTACCAAAAACATGTATGGATATATTACATACAATACAAGATTTTACCTCTAACTTTTCTCCATCTGCCATTCACCAACAACACCTCCCCTTTAAATTGGTAGAACTGGCATCCCAAAGGAGAATCACATCCATATCACCCACTACATGGGGTAAGTACTCACTAAAATATACAGTGGATTGATATAGCATGTACCCTTCAACCATCGATCCTTCTAGACGTGATGTCTGTCTAACAAAGGTCTTCAATGCTTTCAAGTGCCTCTCCACCAACCACATTGACCTTGTGTGCACGGGTCTACATATTTCAATCTCTCCCACTAGGTGTATCAGGTAGTGTTCATGTGCATTGAAAAAGGGTGGAGGAAGATACTTTTTCATCTCACACATAAGTTGGGTAATTTATCTTTTCCAATACCTGATATCTTCCTTATGTTTTTCTTTAGATGAAAACCACCTACAAGAGAAATGAAACTTGATGTGTCAACATTCAAATATATAACACAATAAAATAAAGTATTGACACTCTATATATTAAATTTTCAGAATTTACTTCAATCTGATCTAGAATCTTAACTGAGAGAACAACATGTACAACAAATCTACAGCATATCAATCATGGACACAATAATGCAAGCACACAAGAGACACAGACTTTACTTGGGGAAAACCATAAAGGTGAAAAACCCCAATAACTTCCTCAGAGATAGATAGAGCAATGATACAACCAGAATACAAGAGATAGTCTTCTCCTAGCAGCAGAGCCTCCTCCTCCACAAGTGCGCCACTCTCCCAAGTGTGAGTGAGAGAATAAAATGTGTGTAAAATGAGAGACACACACTCTCTATTTATACACTAACTTGACTTGACCTTTACTCAATTAGGTCGGCCTCAACTTAACCACTTAACATAATGCTGACTGGGCCGACCCCCACTAGGGTGGTCTAATAACCCTTTGACCCACATGGCCGACCCCCAATAGGGTGGTCTAATAACCCTTTGACCCACATGACTTATACAGGGCCGACCCCAACAAGGTGGTCTAATAACCCATCAAGTATAAGTTACGACACTTACAATATAAATGACGACACTTCCGTATAGAGGAATAATAACATCTCTATAGGAATACAACCACTTCCGTATAGAGGAATAATAACATATATATAGGAATACAATATACATATATGTGAAATACATTCCGAAGTTACATATACATCAACACTCCCTCTTAACTAGGAAGGTATTTCTCGACACAGGTCTTCTAGCACAAGTCTTCTTCTCTGGATCATCGTCACTAGATAATAGTCATCGAGTCATCATCATCGTCACTGCTGCTGCTATCTCAATCAATCTTTGAATCTACTCGTCATAGGAAGTTCTACAGAGCCAATCCTTTTTCATACTGGATGTAGGCCCACCACCTATAGGTCTTCGTCATCATTGGCCATACTGTGGAATCCTCAGGACTTATTACGTGCGTCACAAAACCTCGAAAGAGAATCCCAGGCTGTTACGAGCACACGGCTCCACCTATAGGATCTCCCAGGGCCATATTATATGTGACCTCACCACAAAACCCCGCAAAAGCATCCCAGGCTGTTACGAGCACACAACTCTACCTATAGGATCTCCCAGGGATAGATTATATGTGGTCACCACAAAACCTTGCAAGAGCATCCCAGGATGTTACGAGCACACATCTCTACCTATAGGATCTCCCAAGGACAGATTATATGTGGTCATGGAAAAACCTCGCAAGAGCATCCTAGGACTTATTACGGGCACACAGCCCAAACTATCGGATCTCCCAGGGACATATTATATGCCATAGGACAAAACCTCGAAAGAGCATTTGCCAGATATCCCAGGGACAGATTATATGCCATAGGAAAAACCTCAAAAGACTATCTGCAGATCTCCCAGGGCCAAATTATATGTCCTCCCAAAGCAAAACCTCGAAAGAGCATTTTCCAGATATCCCAAGGTCAAATTATATGCCATAGGCAAAACCTCGAAAGACTATCTGCAAATCTCCTAGGGCCAAATTATATGCTCATCTGCACAACCTGATCCACGGCCATAGAGTATTAACCTGATACTCACCATACATCATCCTGATGTATACATGATCATCTTGATCATCATCACTGCAACATCCTTCTGCATGTCATTTGGAGCAACATCCTGAAGCTCGTCATCCATGATCATCCTGATCATACATTGCATCTACCTGATGCATACCAAGTATCTACCTGATACATATCATCATACATGATCCACCTGATCATACAGTGTATCCACCTGATACAAATACAAATACATGGTCCAAGCATCCAACATGATGCATATACAAAATACATACGAATGATCCTACTAATCATATCCAGCATCCAACAAGATGCGTACATACATATAAATGATCCAACTGATCATATCCAGCATCCAACATGATGCATACATACATATATAAATGATCCAACTGATCATACAAATCATAAACCAGAACATCATCCAAATGCTCATCATCTAGCGCTTACATCCACAGCCATGTGAAGGATCCTCCTTCCAACATGCTTGGAATGGATTCAGCAAATGTGTCCATCACTTCTTCCTCGAAGTGTCGTCGATCTGAAGAACACCAAGCCTCTCCCTGAAGTACTCGAACTTCACCTTGGCTAGTGGCTTCGTCAGCACATCTGCAATCTGCTCGTCCGTCACAACATACAGGAGCTTCACAGCTCCTCTCTGCACCATATCCCTGATATAGTGATATTTGATCTCTATGTGTTTTGACCTGTCATGAAACACTGGGTTCTTGGACAGCTTCACACAACTATGGTTATCACAGAAGATACCAGTAGCATCCAACGGGAGATCAAATAACTCAGATAGTATCTTCCGTATCCATACTGCCTCACAACTAGCTGAACAGGCTACAAAATACTCTGCCTCAGCTGTACTCAGTGCTACGCAGGACTGCTTCCTACTAAACCAAGAGATCACACCCGATCCCATACTGAAGCAGCACCCAGATGTCCTCTTCCTATCTGCAGCACTGCCAGCCCAATCTGAATCAACATAACCCTGCAGGTTAAACTTTTGATTCGCTTCATACTTGAGCCCATAATCCACTGTACCCTTCAGGTACCTCAGAACATGCTTTACTGCAACCAGGTGAACACTCCTCGGATCCATCAGGAACTGGCTCAATGTGTTCACCACAAAGCAAATATCTGGTCGCATGTTCGTCAGGTACATCAAGGACCCAATCATCTGACGATACATAGTGACATCAACCGGTTCAGATGAAGCATCACACAGAAGCTACAGGTTCGATGCCATAGCCTCACAGTCCATCATCCCGAACCTCTTCAGGATCTCTACTGCATACTTCCCTTGTCCAAGGAATATTCCATCTGCACTCTGCCACACCTCCATACCTAGAAAGTGGTGCATCATACCCAAGTTATGCACATATATGACTCCCTGTCATGTGTCTCAGAACCAAGTGGCTGCTCCATATACACTTCTTCTTCAACTACACCATTCAAGAAAGTTGTCTTGAAATCCATCTGGTGTATCTTATATTTCATCACTTTTATATTTCTCTATGCTGCCATCTGCAGCATGCTTGATCTTGATAGATCCATATGGAATTCATAACAAACTTCCCTTCAAATCTTGGGACTACATCCCATACATCATTCTTCATGATCGACGGATCATGGCATTCTTCCCATATCCTGGGAACTTCAATATCTTCAATAGATAATTTTGTTGCTGAACAAATGTTGTAGTTCTTCTTTTGTAGGTGATGGCATACGATCTTTCCTACACAACAAGTTAAATTGCATGATTAGAAAACATCTCATAGTTTTCAGAACAAATTCTTACACATACAGAAATATGTCATACAGTCATGCAATTATCTTAGCCAATGCTTCAATACAACATTTATCCATATCCCGTAACTTTCTAGATGCCTTCCAATCTCTACTAGAACATTGTTAAGAGTGTGCACAACTCCCAACATGTCAGCAGAGAGGTTTCATTCTAGATAAGTAGCAATGGAATGTTGTACAGTGCCAATGGCCACTTACCCATGCATATTAGTAGTATATTGTTCATCAATGCAACTATTCTAATATGCATAATACACAATCTAATTCTAGGAACATCAGTATATACATTATTGAACAGTATTATTTAAACAATAAAATATGCAAGTAATGACAATTCAAATACTTATCTTTGTTTGTTTGTTGGGTTGAATCCCTCTCAGTCTTTGCTTCTTTTTTGCAACTCCATTCTTATGTGGATTGTGAGAAGTGGTCAACTCCCTCTGAATATCTGCATCCTTGCAGAAACTACTGAAGTGTGCTCCTTTGCTTTCTTACAGGAACAACTGGAGTGTGCTCCCTCTTGATCTTTTCTTCCTGGATTACCTGTCCTTGAACTTACATCCATCCTTAATTACAATGCATGCTTATTAGTATCATCATTGTGTTATCCTTGAGGTATCATACATAATTACACATTTATTAGTATAATCTTAATACTATCAAAACACAATAATCTTAAACATGTATATTCATGATCATTCACAGATAATAAACATTAGTATTCAAGGTTTCAGGGAAGTATTCTTTTACTCATACACATTCTTATTTGATCATAGGACTCTTCTGGTTAGTTGAATCATCAATCAAGATAAGAGATATAATATGCATAAAACCCGTGATTATTCAAACCTATACCTCCATGATTCTTCTAGTTAGTCATATCATCAATTATGGTAAGAAACATAATATGCATACAACCATGATTATTCAAACCTATGACTTCATGAATAATCATTATCAACAACACAATAGTATAAGATCCTAACACAAGGTAGGATTCTAGCTTGATATAGGAAAAACATACCTGTATTAGCATGCTAGCTATTTATGTCTAACATACCCGCATAATGTCTTCTGGTTCTCTTCAGTGACTTGTGCTAGTAACTTCCATGTCTCATAAGTTAACCATTGTAGAACCAAGTTATACATACCTCGAAAGTAGATCTTCTATGTGATCCATGACAATGGATGAATCTTTGTCTTCATGTCACCATGAGCATATGTTCTTGAAGTAGAACATGATTTGACTTTCTTGGTGTACCTTTTGTGTTAGCAAACAACATATACCTCATACAACATCACAATGCATTAGTACAATCATAAGTGTCAAAACCTTAATTAATGAATATCTTCTATTAAGGTGATACAACAAGTCCAGTAATTAATAAAGATTGTACTGTAATGATATGAAGACAAACATATGATAAACTTAACCATGAAACATACCTGTAAGCCATACCTGTCAAGATTGCTTGTAATCTTCTTATGGAAGGCCTTAGCCTCATCTCCCTCTGAGACAGGAACTTCTTCACTTATGCAGGTGACCAATCCATCTTCTTCTACGATTAACCCAATCCACTTGATTTGCAAGAACTGGACCTAGAGCTGGATTAGGGTTTGTCAAAGAAACCCCAAAAATTCAAACTTCAAATTTCAAACTTCCAAAAGGATAGAAATATGCGCCTTGATGAGCTGATTAAGTTGGTATATTCAGAATTTGAAAACTGCAAAGTTTCACCCCTCGAAATTGCCTTTTAGATTTCCAGATTCACTAGGGAGGACCCTGAATAGGTTTGAGTTTCCTGGAGCTCCACCCAACCAAAATATTTGATTCAAAACTCTAAGCTTCGATTTTTCTGAGGAGCTTCCAGCTGTGGTCACAGATTTCCAAAATTCCAATTTTTGCAGAAGCCCTATTTTTTCATCTTTCCGATCAAAGTCCCGAACTGGGGTTTGATCAAGCCCGGCCTTCTACCCAACCAAAAAATATGATCTTGGTCTCTAAATTTCGATTTTGATAAGTAGCATCCATCCATGGTCTCTGATTACAAAAATTTCAACTTTCTCCAAAGCCCTAAATTCCGGAAGCCATGAATAAAGGAACTAAAAACAAAATTATGTTTTGACAGAAATATGTACCTGATTGTTTCTGATGTAACTCCAAAATTTCTGATCCAAAGGATTTGAAAAAAGTTTCTTGAGATAGCCCGACCTTTTATCTTTCCATCCCGATAGTTCTGACCTTAATTGGATTCTCTGAGAAAGAGTTATGCCAAGTGTCGCAACGTGACTTGTTCATGGGATAATACATGAGAGCGAACTTGTACGACGTGCCATGTGTCACTGGTTCAACTTCAGCCTCTGAAAAATTTTCCTGAGATAGTACAATCTATGTACTACCTGTCACATTTTACGAAATTTCATTTGGAGCTTCCTATCCCAAGTTATGACCTTTTTCCCAAGGTCACCTGATTTTGACTCAGATCTGGAAGAGGCAGAAACGCTATATTGTACAGATCATAAATCACAAAGTACAACGAATTAGAGGTTGTCCTTTGGACACAAGGTACATGGGGATCTGATATTCGACCTGTAAAATTTTTCGATCCGAAAACTTTTCCAAAACGGATTTATAGCAAAAGTGCTACGATGACTGGTTCTTTCTATATCAAGCCCTAGCATCGTAAGTGCAACAAGTGTCATATATGCCATATCATGCCTTCTTTCAGGCTAGCTCTGATACCATGTTAAATTTTCAGAATTTACTTCAATCTGATCTAGAATCTTAATTGAGAGAACAACATGTACAACAAATCTACAGCATATCAATCATGGACACAATAATGCAAGCACACAAGAGACACAGACTTTACTTGGGGAAAACCATAAAGGCGAAAAACCCCAATAACTTCCTCAGAGATAGATAGAGCAATGATACACCCAGAATACAAGAGATGGTCTTCTCCTAGCATCAGAGCCTCCTCCTCCACAAGTGCGCCACTCTCCCAAGTGTGAGTGAGAGAATAAAATGTGTGTAAAATGAGAGAGACGCACTCTCTATTTATACACTAACTTGACTTGACCTTTACTCAACTAGGTCAGCCTCAACTTAACCACTTAACATAATGATGACTAAGCCGACCCCCACTAGGGTGGTCTAATAACCCTTTGACCCACATGGCCGACCCCCAATAGGGTGGTCTAATAACCCTTTGACCCACATGACTTATACAGGGCCGACCCCAACAAGGTGGTCTAATAACCCATCAAGTATAAGTTACGACACTTACAATATAAATGACGACACTTCCTATAGAGGAATAATAACATCTCAATAGAAATACAACCACTTTCGTATAGAGGAATAATAACATATCTATAGGAATACAATATACATATATGTGAAATACATTCTGAAGTTACATATACATCAACACTATACAATAAATATTAATTTAACTATAACTTTATACATACCCCATGTACTTACTGAGATCATAAATAACCTTCTTAATGTTTTTGTGAAATCTATTAGGTAGAGCTAGAAGTAGAACCATTACTGTAACAAGGATGCAACGCATATTAATAACAAATAACATATAAACTATTACATATAACTTAAATAGAGATAAACATGAATAAATAAAAAATAATGTATATAACATAAAATAAATAATCAAAATTGCAAAACATTGAACCTTAATAAATGTATTCCAATAATGATTTTTAGACCCCCAGAAATTGCCTTGCTTTGTCAATATATTACCTATGCTTGAAGAAAACCTAGTGGGAAATTGTATCTTCCATACAACTTCTTTTACAGCAACACTCTCTTGCTCACTTAATAACCATGGGAGATTGGTCAATTTCCACTACCCTAGGTTTGATTCAAATGTTGCAATGAGTTGGATTCTTGAATGTCACTAATATTTTTTGCAATTTTTTCCTTTTTATTCCTCCCATATATAATTTTCCACAAGCACTCTATGACATTCTTTCCAATATGCATTGTGTTGAACAAATGAACTACTTGTAGGTGCTCATAGTATGGCAGCCGACTAAATTGGGAAGAGTATCATTTGAAACCCCGTGGAAGCTTATCGTGGTGGTGACCTTTGAGAAGTATCAATGGCATATTAATATTTTATATTAACCATGGAAAGTATGAAAATATCGAAATAAAAACAAGTGACCAAGAACGAAGTAATCAGCTACAAACAAATATTGCTTACCATGGATCTTTTGAAATGCCTTTTTCCATAGTTGAGACATCATTCTTAATGGATTTTTTCCAGTCTCTTTCTTTCCATTAAAGTCATTTTTTTGGTAATCTGGTACCCATGGTCCTTATGGATAAAATGTCTAAACTCATTGTACACCTCCTTTCCTAAACTTCTTGAACATCCAGACATTGTTCTTGGACCACACACTAGACATGCATATTTTCCCTTTGTTTGAATCCCTACAATTTATGGAATAGTGTTAGCATATAGAATTTCATATAGTATAAAAATAATTTCATAATAAATGATGCATAGAGATACATGGGAACTTTACATACCACACAAATTTATAAGACTGGGTGCATCATGAATTGTCCATGTAAGTATTCCATGGAACTGAAATTGTTTTTTGCGTATAGGTTTGGAGTACATACTGATACCAACCCATAATTTTAAAAGTTTTTCTATAATAGGCTAAGATATACATCCATATCTTTAAATTGGTGCTTAACTAGTATTAATTTCAAAAGTAACATACATGGTTAATATGTTCTCATACATGCAATAATAATAAAATATGATTTCTTATATTATGTTAACATTCCTTAAAATAAGTACCTAGAATAATTAATGCCAACATGGTGTGCTCCTTTTTAATTGCCATCCATGGTGGAAGGTTATTGTTTATAACAAATATTGGCCAAATTGAGTAATTGGTTTTGATCTCTCCAAATGGGTTGACACCATCAACTGGAAATGAAAGTCTAGCATTACGGGGATCTTCTTTAAAAATTGGCCATATTTCATAAATGTCTCTGAGTGCAAAACCATCTCTAGGAATTTGCATGACACCATCTTCACTTATGTGTCGTGCATGGTAATCCATAATTTTTGCAATGTTTTTACACCTGAACAAAAATTGAAAACGTAGAATTATTAGGATATAGTGAAGAACCTTGCAGGGCACCTTATTTGTTACATGATCAATACAATGTCTACTAATTCCACATCCAGGGCACTCACTCTTTGATGCATGTTGTCTATAATATATGATATTATCATTTGGACATGCATCAATTGTGTTATACTCCATTCCTAGATCTTTCAAAACGACACACATTTCTCTGTATGTGCGAGGTAAAGTATTTGACGGTGATAGAAGAGTGTCACATAATAGTCTACAAATATATATAAATTAGTGGAAAATCATAACTATTGACTAATAAATGATAGAAATATATAAAAAAACAAGCAATTGCAAGTACAAAAATAAAAATCTTGCATACCTTAACAATTATTTCATTGTTGTGTTTGAAATACCATTCATGACCTTCAAGTTGACTAGCAACAAAAGAGTTGAGAGAAGACTTGTCTTTGAGTCTCAGTATAAGGATATTTTTGCCTTATCAATAAGAGGTACATCATGAATGTTTTCATATGCCTCGCCCAGAGGTACATTCTCATCTATGGCAACAAATGTGCCATGGATCAACCTATTTATCCCTTCATTCTCAATAATATTTTGGTCATTTTCTTGAATTAATGTATCAACCTCAATGTCACTACCCTTAGCATCTCTAGTAGTTTGGATTGTAGAAAGTGGGTTCAAAAGCGTTGGTGGGATTGTCTATGCAATAGTTGTAAAAAAATATAACCAAATAGCATTGAAATATCGATCAATAATAAGAGTATTGCAAAATGAGAAAAAACAATTTTTTGATAACTTACTCGGGGATGATATTGGTCTCCTACTTCCAAGTGCCCATACTCTGAGCAATTTTTCCTGGTTATTTCCCTTGAAACTCTTCTTCTTTTAATTCCTCTGCATTTTGTACAAGGCCAATAACATTTTCCATCACCGATTATATTTTCAACACTGAAGGGTTGATTCTAATCATTTTCAGAACATGGTTGCTTCTATCACTGTATACAGAATCAATAATCGCCTACATAGCAATGAGTCGTTCAGATCTGGTAAAAGATCAAGAGACGGGATTGTTGGACATTGCGCTCTGTTTCAATAAAATACATTATCAAGACACTAATAGAAGAAAGACAGAGATCAAATTGTTAACCCAATAAAAAAAATTCAAAAGTGGGTATCATTGATCAACAAAAAATCCTACCTATAAGTAGAGTTCTCCTCCCTCCAATGTCCTTCGATGAATTATTCTTACTAAATTTAACAAGAAAACCTAAATACCCGTTCTATCCAAATATGTTTACAATTTTTCCCAATTGATCCCAAAAGAGTAAAGAATTTCGGCATCACATCGCTTAAGCGACAACAAGGAAAAAAAACGATGTCTAATATTAAACGTCTCTTAACAGACATCTTGAAGCGTTGCTTAAGAGACACCTATGAATTTCACTTAAGCGACGCCAAGAGACATCACTTAAGAGATGTTAAATACTAGATGTCACTTAAGCGACACTCGTTTGATGTTTTCCTTGAAAACCCATGAAAATGCATCTAACCGAAGTTAAAAAGTGGTTTTTGACTTTTGACGTCGGTTTAAACGTCGAATTTTCCCCCCAAATGTAGTGATGACTTGCATATATACTAGTTTCAGCTATCATTGTTTCTAATGGTCAACATAGGTGGTTGAGACAAATATGTGATTAATGGCCACTAGGGACACAAATCGTGATTAAATAATAGTGACTAGAAAAAAGGGGTATGAAGTACTAATCAACATTAACTTAATATTGCAAGTTTTTCTCGAAATGATGGTTCTTTTATTTATGCAAACTTTCATTTACCTTCATTTTCATATTATTGTTCATGTCCAAAATGTTGATATGGGCATATTGAATGTTAATATTATTATTATTCATGCCCAAACCATTAATATGGAAGTGGATCATTTGTATTAGTTATTGGACTTCTAGGGTGGGTGCCATGCACCATGAGTAGGGAGCCTCATACTATATTATTGACCCACTCTATCTACTTTTAGAGCTTTGAAGGTAGGCCCCAACATCGTATTTGTCAAGTAAGGAGAACAAAGAAAGGCACCCACAACATCAACAACAAAATGACAAATCCCCTCAACAACCTTAAATATCTCTGAGGAAAATAAGGCTCCAAGGCATAGAAAGGAAATGATGCGTGGAACTATGTGGCATATCCCCTATTTGGAGTGATTTTTGAGAATCATGATACCATGCCTAAATATTGTTTGACATGAAGAATTACTTTACAATATTTTTGTATTTTTTACACTTTATTGTCATTAGTATTGTGTGTCGTTATGTTGAAATATCAAAGTTTAACTCAAAGTATTTCCTCATAGTTGCTAAAATATATTTATGAAACAACAAATCTCTCTCCCTGTGTGTGTGTGTGTGTGTCTTCAACCTCTATGATGAAATATCAAATTATCACAAAAATCCATTCAGCTGGAAAGGAGTACAGATCGAGAGAAATTCCATATCCTAGAAATGGCGATTGTTACTAAATACTGCGGCCATTATCAATGATTTTCTCAAAGTTGGGAGTCGGAATTTGAGTGAAGCCAAATGAAAACACGCCCGCAGTCCATGTTTTTTCTCTCCGCTCATTATCACATTTATTTTATCTTTCCTAATTTTCTTGAGAGTGAATTATGATCTCAAATTTTGAGCTTTCTAAATATGGAATAATATCTACTTTGAGCTTCCTAAATAAGGAATAAAATCTTACAATGGCACTTTTTAATTAAACCAGTGCGCCATAATAATAACACTGAACCAGTGCGTTCTGAGTAAATGAATGCATCGGTGCTGCTAAACCACATACGCATTGTAGTGGAACATCCACAAAAAATCCCGCAAAATAAAAATATATGCTACATTTTATAGTGGATAGTTATATATGCAGTATTCAATATTGTTGACCATAGTGCGCTTAGTATGTAAAAGAGCACCGATGCATCCGTAATTTTTTTGCGCGCTATGGTACGATGTTTTTTAATTTTTTATTGTATGCCAATATGGTGCATTGTGGGAAATGTAGCACACTGGGGCATTCATATATTTCCAACACACTGCTATTTAGGATTTTTTTTTTTAAATATATATTCATGACGTGTTTCATGTTATGATGCACTAGTGCTCCTATGTAAATAGCGCATCGATGTCCGTAAAATTGAAAATAAAAAATTGCACGAATTATTTTCCCATAAAATGAAAAAGAAACTGTAATTTCAATTTCAAAACCAATTATGTAAGGTATTTAAAAAAAACGAATCGTTATTTCATTATTTTGTCGAAATTTCAAGGAGAGAGTTTTGGAAGAGAGAGTTATCATGGAGGAGTTTGGAGCAACCGGATTATTCTGAAGATTGAAATTTGTAAGGTATGTTGAATCAAACAAAACCCTACATAGTAGAAATTTCAAGTATGTAGATTATTACTATTAATCACAATGCATGGTAATTTATTTTCTTTTTTAAATATATTATTGTTGCTTCCTTTCATTTTATATGGATCCAAAATTTTACATTATGGTTTAAATCCCTCTATTGTTTCACAATTAGGATTTTGTTTTTAGTCATTTTAGATTTAATGGGTTTGTAGTTTTATATGTAAGGAATTGGGTGCGATGGGACCATTTCTTAGGTTGACTTCAAAACCCTATCGACCCTGTAAGTTTTTTTATTTATTTAAAAGAAATGCTTATGCAATTTTCGGTGCATTCGAGTTGTTTAAATGCACTAGTTTGTTTATACTAATAGCACACTGGTAATGTTGGGCCTATTATTTTTTTTAATTTTAAAAAAACTCTTACGCATTTTTTGGTGCAATCAGGTTGTTATAACGCACCGGTGCATTAATTCCAAAAGCACATCATTTTGATTCCCAGTTTTTATAATAAATATATTGAACTGATAACTGCATATATGAATATTTTTATTTTGTTATGTTTAATGGTGCGTTAAATTATGATGCACCAATGCGTTCATGTATAAGAAGCATCGATGTGTTTTGTATACTTGAACGCACAAAAATGACAGACTATTTTTTATTTTGAAGATATGTAATTTATTTGTATAATATACTTAATAGCTTCTCTATTTAATGGTCCAAGTTGTTTATTGATATATAATAAACTGAATTTTTGTATTCTATTGTATTCTCCAATGTCATGAAATGTTACATCGCTAATTAAATATATGTATGATTAAATATTACAATCGATGTGAAACTTTATGATATAAAAAATTATCCAAACATCATATCCAAATGCAATAATAAAAATTCAAATGAATACTACTATAAATATTATTTCAATTTATGATGAATAATGGAACTAGACAGAAAATATTAGTGACTATTCACCAAACAAAAAATAATCAACAGTGCTTCTAGTCGTTTTAATCACATTTGTGCTTTCTAGACAAAGTCGTGTCGGTGCATTTGAGAGAGTGTCACATTGGTGTGCTTAAACAACATAATACCGGTGCAGTAGAATACTTGGTGCTTGCCCCGGGGATTTTTCTATTATTACACCCTGGTGCGCCACTGTATATTAACCGCACCATTAAATTTTAAAAATATAGCGATAGTCAATGTCCTAGTCAACTTTAGCAGTGCATTTTCCTTCAGTTATCGCACTGGTTCTTTGTAATAGTTAGTAATTATCGACATTTTTTATAGTTCATAAGCACCAATGCTACATTTAATATAAATCACTAGTGCATGTATTGTTATAAAGCACTGGTTCTTTTTAATAGTTCGTAAGTATTGGTGCTACATTCAATATAAAGCACGGATGCATATATTGTTATAAAGCACCGGTTCCAATTAAAATTTTGGTGCGCACCAGTGCGTTCTAAGTAAATGAATGCACTGGTGCTGCTAAACCACATACGCATTGTGGTGGAACTTCCATAAAAAATCCCGCAAAATAAAATATATGATATATTTTTCAGTGGATAGTTATCTATGCAGTATTCAATATTGTTGACCAAAGTGCACTTAGTATGTAAAGGAGCGCCAATGCATCCGTAATTTTTTTGCACACTGCAGTACGATGTTTTTTAATTTTTTATTGTATGCCAATATGGTGCATTGTGGAAAATGTAGCACACTGGGGCATTCATATATTTCCAACACACTGCTATTTTGGAATTTTTTAAAAATATATATTCACAACGTGTGATATGTTATGATGCACTAGTGATCCTATGTAAATAGCGCATCGATGTCCGTAAAATTGAAAATAAAAAATTGCACGAATTATTTTCCCATAAAATGAAAAAGAAACTGTAATTTCAATTTCAAAACCAATTATGTAAGGTATTTAAAAAAAACGAATCGTTATTTCATTATTTTGTCGAAATTTCAAGGAAAGAATTTTGGAAGAGAGAGTTATCAAGGAGGAGTTTGGAGCAACCGGATTATTCTGAATATTGAAATTTGTAAGGTATGTTGAATCAAACAAAGCCCTACATAGTTGAAATATCAAGTATTTAGATTATTACTATTAATCACAATGCATGGTAATTTATTTTCCTTTTTAAATATATTCTTGTTGCTTCCTTTCGTTTTATATGGATCCAAAATTTTACATTATGGTTTAAATCCCTCTATTGTTTCACAATTAGAATTTTATTTTTATGGATTTTAGATTTAATGGGTTTGTAGTTTTATATATAAGGCATTGGGTGTGATGGGACCATTTCTTGGGTTGACTTTGAAACCCTATCGACCTTGTAAGTTTTTTTTATTTATTTAAAAGAAATGCTTATGCAATTTTCGGTGCATTCGAGTTGTTTAAATGCACTAGTTTGTTTATACTAATAGCACACTGGTAATGTTGGGCCTATTATTTTTTTTTAATTTTAAAAAAACTCTTATGCATTTTTTGGTGCAATCAAGTTGTTATAACGCACCGGTGCATTAATTCTAAAAGCACATCATTTTGATTCCCAGTTCTTTATAATAACTATATTGAACTGATAAATGCATATACGAATATTTTTATTTTGTTATGTTCAATGGTGCGTTAAATTATGATGCACCAGTGCGTTCATGTATAAGAAGCACCGATGTGTTTCGTATACTTGAACGCACAAAAATGACAGACTATTTTTTATTTTGAAGATATGTAATTTATTTGTATGATATACTTAATAGCTTCTCTATTTAATGGTCCAGGTTGTTTATTGATATATAATCAAATGAATTTTTTTATTCTATTGTATTCTCCAATGTCATGAAATGTTACATTGCTAATTAAATATATGGATGATTAAATATTACAATAGATGTGAAACTTTATGATATAAAAAATTAATCCAAACATCATATCCAAACGCAATAATAAATATTCAAATGAATACTACTATAAAAAATATACCAATTTATGATGAATAATGGAACTAAACATCTAAAATATTAGTCATTATTCACCAAACAAAAAATAATCAACAGTGCTTCTAGTCGTTTTAATCACATTTGTGATTTCTAGACAAAGTCGTGTCGGTGCATTTGAGAGAGTGTCACATTGGTGTGCTTAACAACATAATACCGATGCAGCAAAATAGTTGGTGCTTGCCCCGGGGATTTTTCTATTATTACACCCTGGTGCGCCACTGTATATTAACCGCAACGTTAAATTTTAAAAATATAGCGATAGTCAATGTCTTAGTCAACTTTAGCAGTGCATTTTCCTTCAGTTATCACACTGGTTCTTTGTAATAGTTAGTAAGTATCGACATTTTTTATAGTTCATAAGCACTAGTGCTACATTTAATATAAATCACTAGTGCATGTATTGTTATAAAGAACTGGTCCTTTATAATAGTTTGTAAGCATTGATGCTACATTCAATATAAAGCACTGATGCATATATTGTTATACAACACCGGTTCTGGTTAAAATTTTGGTGCGCACCAATGTTATATGTATTACCAAGCATCGGTGCACTAATTTTGATGTGCACTAGTGCATGTATTGCTTTCAAAAGCACCGATGCATTTTACATTTGTTAGCACTGGTGCATTTGGTTTAATAAAGTGCATCAATAAAAAAGCCTCTGCAAAATCCTTCGGCCGCTTCAAATTTTTTTAGTCATAATACATTTCTATCAAAATCTCCACTAAAACATTTAGTACCATTTGTAGAGGTTGTAGCAGAGGTTTTTTTGAGAATTTTAACCAATATTGTAACACTAAAAACTTCCACTATAACCTCCGCTACAAGGCCCTTTCCTTGCAGTGACTCCTCCTATTATCTCCAGAGACCCTAAATCGAAGGTTCATAACCCTAATTGGGGTTTCCCAAATCTGGTGGAGCTTTCTACTAAAGAAACCAAGGTTTTCTATTTGGATTTGGGTTGTGATCCTAGTTATGTTGAGGGTTCTTTGATGTCCGGGGATATTTATAACCATATGTGGGTTGCATTGGAAGGTCTTTGTTTCCAAGGTTTGTCATTCACAGAGCATATGAAGTCGGATGCTTCTTTGTTGAAGTTTATGGTTGATTCCATTATCCTGGATCATGAAGGTTCTAATGTATATCACTCTGGTGGGTCTGGTGGGATTTCCTATTCCTTGAAAGACTCATTAGTGTCATAGGAACTAGTGTTGTTGGGGTTTATGAAAGGGGATAACTCTCCCTCATAGAGTCCTTTTGATACTGGGAAATCGATGGATTTAGATTCTAAACTTTCAACTGGGGATCAAGGAACTTTGTTGGACTTGGGTCAATCGAGATATTTTTTTAGGCCTCATAGAATTAAAAATACATCATTTGTATCCAATTTGGGAAAGGTTTTCTCTTAGGACAAATATACTGTGACCAATAGACTTTGAGGTCAAAAATATATAATAGTTATGGCTAGGGAATAGGAAATATTGGACATCAATTATGGGCATCAAAAAATTATCAAGGGGACTCTTAGAGCATTTCGTCCCAATAATAAGGTTACTTAATGCTAATTATGTTTATTAACTACTGAGGGTTGGGGCTTCCCTCTAAAAAGATCACACTAAAGAGACTCATTCTAACTCATAATCCCATTGTTTTGTTTATACATGAGTCTCTTGCCTGCGAGGATTCCATCCTAAAAGCTTTACAGTATTTGTTGTTTGGTTGGGATTCTGTATGCTTGGATTTTATAGGTAGACCAGGAGGAATTATAGCAGGTTGGAAGACCACATCATTTCTCTGCACTAACAGTTGGGTTGTTCTGACAAGTTTGGGAACTGTTATTGTCTTAAGGGAGATTTATTTGTCAATCGATTACATTCATTAATATTTATGGTCCCCATCAACAACGAGTGACATTCTGGGAGAATATATTTAGATCTAGTTTACTAGTTGATAACAAGGTGATTTTAGGAGGGGATTTAAAATTTTCAATTGGTGAAACTGAGACCTGGGGTAACAATTCTCAAAAGGATGCTCTTTTAGATTTTGTTTTTGAATACTTGAAGAATCCTCCCTCTATGATATCCCTCCAATGAAATTAAGACCTACCTATAGGAATATGAGAGTCAGTCTAGGTAGGATCTCCAAATGACTTGATAGATTCCTGATCAATGATGATATACTACAATCAAATGCTAGTATAAAGCAATGGGTAGGCGAAGGATAGGAGTCCCATTACTTCCTTATATTATTGGAATTGGTTGTAGCACGGACAAAACCTCTGAGTCCCTTTAAGTTTAACTCTCATTAGTTAGAGGATCAAGGATACATACACATGGTTAAAAGGTTATGGATTCCATATGATCCCATTAGTCCTATTTCAGTGGGTTACAGTTTCTAAACAATCTTAAGTGTATAAAGACTCATACTATCACATGGGCTATGGAAAGGAGGAAATTTCAATATGAACTACTATGTAGATTAGAATCACAAGTTGGATTTCTTTCATTCTAACAATCCTAAGGTCATTGTATCAGTTGAACAGAAACAGGAAATTGTGGAGCTAGAAGTTAAGAGAAGGAAGATTTTGGATGAAAATGAAGCCATGTGGAGATTAAAAAGTAGGGAAATTTGGCTTCAAAAAGGGGATGCAAACATAAGTTTTTTCCATATTCATGTAAAGAACATGATACACACAAACTCTGTTTGGTATCTAGAGGGGGAGGATGGTAGACAGGTCACTGATTTTGGTGATCTTTCTACAACAGGGTTTAACCATTTTAGTAGACTTTTCAAGGAAGATGATACAACATTAATTGCACAAATGCTTAGATTGTCTGCTCTTTTTCCTGCATATGTGAATGAGAAGGAAATGCTTCCTTATTGGAAGAAATGACTCTTGAGGAGTTGAAGGGGGGAATCCATTCCATGCAAATGGATAAAAGTCCAGGCCCCGGTGGATGGCCTGTGGAATTATTTTCAGCATTTATGAATCTTTTTGAGCTAGCTCTTCTATCAGTTGTAGAGGAATCCAAGAGGAATGGGAGGGTCATGGATGCTTTTAATTCCACTTTTATATCCTTAATTCCAAAGTCGGATTCAATAGATTCATTGGAAGAATACATGCCTATATATTTATGTAGATGCATATATAAACCGATTGCTAACGTTATAGCTAGTAGGATTAAGGGTATTCTTTCTTGATCCGTGTCTCAAGAACAATTTTCCTTTATGGAAGGAAGGAAAATCCATGATGCCATTGGTACTGCATGACAAGTAATGCATTAAGATAAGGTAAATCCTCTTCCTGCTACTATTGTAAAAGTTGATCTATCAAAATCCCATGATCGTGTTAATTGGTTTTTTCTGAGGTTAGTGCTCTTATAGGTTGGTTTTCCTCCACAGTTTGTTAATGGGACTCTTTCATGTGCTCAAACAATTTATTTTGTTGTAGTAATAAATAGAACATCATCTTCTTTCTTTAGGCCTGGGAGAGGCATAAGACAAGAATGCCCACTTGCCCCCCTATTGTTTGCTCTAGTGGTTGAGGGCGTGATTAGACTTTTTAACTAGAAAAAATATTAGTGGTGCTTTTAGGGGGATACAAATTGGTGGGACTATCTAGGTTACACATTTTCTTTTTATAGATGATATACTTATTTTCTCTAATGGATCTAGGAGGGAGATTCAAAATCTTAAAGATATTCTTTTTCTATATATAGAGGCCATTGGAATGACCCTCAATTATAGGAAATCCTCTATCACTTTTATGAATTTGATTCAAGAATCCATTGAATGGATTGATTCTAAAATTGAATTCTCACAGGTGGACATAAAAAATGGGCTAAAGTATTTGGGTTTTTAATTAAAGCTCGATGATTATTAGAAAAGAGATTGGACTTGGTTAATAGCTAGAATTGAGAAAATATTATAATTATGGTGCAATAAATGTATTTCTCGTGGTGGTCGTTTGATTATGATTAAATCCATACTTGAATCATCACAGTTTACTAGGTTTCCTTGGAAAATGTACTTGCTGGTACTTTGGAGCAGATTAGGAGAGCGTGTTTCGATTTTTGGGGGAAAAGGAATATAGAGGAGCATGTCTACCACTGGACAACATGGAACAACTTAACCATTCGAAAAGAATTGGGAGGATGGGATTTGAAGCATCCCGATCACTTTGTAAAGGCTCTGGAAGCTAAGGGGGTATAGAGAATCCTAAAGGGGGGATTGTGGGTGAAAGTGGTCTTTCATAAATACATACACCCTCTTTACACTAAGGAATCGTTTCATACCAAATACAAGTCCATCAAGAATGTCTCTAATATGTGGACGGAAATTATATTGGATTTTGAAGTCATAGGAGATTGGTTGGTTTGGAAAGTTGGAATTGGTAATAGGTTCAGAATTGGATAGGATCCATGGATTGGTTGCTTGGGTGCACATCTATTACCAATGGCTATGGTGGAGGTCTTGAGAGAATAAGGTTTGGTCATACTGGGTCAGTTTGGATATGTTGTTAACACCACTCCCATTAGACAGTGTTGGCTAAAAGTTTAGGATTTGGGTTTTGTGGATGAGGAGAAAGCTCTGTGGGATGGTCATATAATGGATTTCCATACCTTCCATGTTAGATTAGAGGATAATCCTGATGAATTCATCTAATCTATAAATTTTTTGGGTAGTATCTATACTCCTAATCTAGGATATATAGTCACCAGGGAAGAAGAAGAGATTCCAGAGCCTCCTTGGTGGACTTATTTTCTTTGGAACTTTAAGTGCCCTCTAAAATAAAAACTCTTAATGTGGATGGATCTATCTGACAAAATACCATTGTGGGAATATAGTCACATAATTTATTGGGTGGACCTAGGCATATGCCACTATGTAAAGACCATAATGAGAATATTGCACACCTTTTTATAAATTGTACATACATTGTCAAGATGTGGGAGTATGTATGTCTGGTAAAGGGAATCCAATTTAATTGGGCTAAGCAGGAGTTGTTTGGGGCTCTACAGTCCTGGGTAAATAATGAGGACCTATAAATAATTATATGTTATGTCATCTATAATGATTTGGGGGACATGGCTTGCCAAGAACAAATCCATATTTAATGAGATTCTTATTTCTCCACCAATGTATGATTCAAAAGGGTTAGCTCTCCTTAGCCACTTTCCATAGGTAGAAGGACATACAAAAGTAATAAACATTGTGGTGGATACAATTGATAGATATGGCATTTGGATCTATTTTGATGGGGCTTCACAAGGCATTACAACAATGGGAGGGGTTGGTGGTATCTTATTCATTTCAAAACATTAATGGATAAAATTATCATATGGTATCGGGTTTAGCCCCAACAGTAGATCAGAATTGATGGCTCTAAATTTATATTTGTTGCTTGCATTATCAATATCCATACGGAGGTTACGAGTTTTGGGGGACTCCAAGCTAGTTATAGACTGATTGATATTGAACAGGCCTCCCAAAAAAATTTGTGTTAAGCCCTATTTATGGGGAATTCATTCGTATAGAAGGGTTTTTATAGGCGGTCAATTATCAACATATTTATAGACAGATAAATAGCCAAGATGATTAGTTGTTCAAAGATGTCTTGTAGATTGGAGATGGTATTTGGCATCGTTGGGAAACAAATAATGATACTCATGGAGAATGATCCGAGACAACATCCTAAGTAAAGATCAAATTGAGAACACTCACGTGGCTATGAAGACTTATCTAGCATGGGAAGGAAATTTCAAAATATGTTGTTAGTTATGTTGCTAAGTTGGAGAAATTGTTCATCTTTCATCTTTTGGTTATTATGGACTCTCAATAAGGCATAGTTTGTGATAAAATTATGTTTTTTTAGAAGGATTGTCTACTTTTTTTAAAATGGCCTTTGGTGCCAATAGCTTGTTTTTTTTGCACAACCGAAAACATATATGTGAGGCGTTTTATGGGTCTTTGAACAATATGGTGGATTTATAATATAATGAAACTACGACTTTTTTTCGAGGAAAAAATGATATTAATTGAGATTTTCTAAGTTGAAAAATTCATTTATAGAATTAGAGTTTACCATTTTTTTCCATTTGAAAATAAATCTCAAATAGAATTAAATAGCTAAATCGATTTGATAATAAATCTCAACAAGAATTTAAATGAAAAACTGATTAAAGAAACGCAATAATTTACCATAATCCAATAGCATGTGATACAATCTTGCATCCATGCCCCATTTCTTTCTTTTATGTGAAATTTTGAAAGATAAATAATTAAGCAAATATTCATATTTGAGTATATTTTGAATACCAATTAAATGTGACTTGGTGATATTTATCGTAAGAAACATAATATATACATTATAATGTCTATATATCAAAAGTCTAAAGCCTAATGCAAGTAATTTCTTTCAATGATATTAATTTAAATTTCCTAAATTGAAAAATTCATTTATAGAATTAGAGTTTACCATTTTTATCCATTTGATAATAAATGTGAACAAAAATTTAAATAATAATTTGATTAAAGAAACACAATAATTGACCATAATTTTGCATCCATGCCTCGTTTCTTTCTTTATATGAAATTTGGAAAGATAAATAACTAAGCAAATATTCATATTTGAGTTATTTTGAATGCCAATTAAATGCAACTTGGTGGTATTTATTGTAAAATAACATAATATATACATTATAATGTCTAAATATAAAAAGTGTAAATTATAATGCAAATAATGTCTTTCAATGATATTAATTGAGATTTGCAAAGTTGAAAAATCATTTATAGAATTAGAGGTTATCATTTTTATCCATTTGAAAATAATCTCAACGAGAATTAAATAGCTTAACCATTTTGATCATATATCTTATTAAAATTTAAATCAAAATTTGATTAAATAAATACAATAATTTACCACAATCAAGTAGCATGTGATACAATATTGCATACATGCCCCATTTCTTTCTTTTATATGAAATTTTGAAATCAAGTAGCATCTGATACAATCTTGCATCCATGCCCCATTTCTTTCTTTTATATGAAATTTTGAAAGAAAAATCAAGTAGCGTGTGATACAATCTTGCA
This sequence comes from Larix kaempferi, assembly GCA_027924585.1. NCBI lineage: Eukaryota > Viridiplantae > Streptophyta > Pinopsida > Pinales > Pinaceae > Larix > Larix kaempferi. The sequence goes on along the minus strand of BSBM01000580.1, from coordinate 19,972,545 downwards.
TCCATGCCCCATTTCTTTCTTTTGCGATTTTTTTTTAAAATTTAAGAATAATTGAGATTTTCCAAGTTGAAAGCTTAATGCAATAATGCCTTTCAATGATATTAATTGATATTTTTCAAGTTGGAAAAATCATTTATAGAATTAGAGTTTACAACTTTTATCCATTTGAAAATAAATCTCAATGAGAATTAAATAGCTAGACCGATTTGATAATAAACCTTAACAAGAATTTAAAAGAAACAATAATTGACTATAATCAAGTAGCATGTGATACAATCTTGCATCCATGCCCCATTTCTTTTTTTATCTAAAATTTTGAAACATAAATAACTAAGCAATTATTCATATTTGAGATATTTTGAATGTGAATTAAATGCTACTTGGTGATATTTATTGTAAAATAACATTATATATGCATTATAATGTCTATATATTAAAAATTCTAAAGCCTAGTGCAAATAATGTCTTTCAACAATATTAACTAAAGTTTTCTAAGTTGAAAAATTCAGAATTAGAGTTTACTATTTTTATCCATTTGAAAATAAATCTCAACTAGAATTAAATAGCTAGAGCAAATTGATAATAAATCTCAACAAGAATTTAAATAAAAATTTGATTAAAGAAACACAATAATTGACCATAATCAGGTAGCATGTAATACAATCTTGCACCCATGCCCTATTTATTTCTTAAATATCAATTTTTTTGCATGAACAAATTTGGATGTAATGAAGAACAAATACTCACTAAATATTCGTTAATATCTTCCTATAAAACTGTATTATCAGTTGAAATGTGGAGACAATTCAAACATTCCCACCGACTCAGTTGAATTTCTAAAACTCTTAATCGTCGCAGAGACATTGAGAGCAGAAATTTCAAGGTGGAAAGGGTTGGGTAAAGGAGAAACGGAAGTGAATCCATACCAACTCTCTGAATATATTCCATGAGAAAAATGGAAAATCGTGAAAACATTCAACTACAAAAAGACACACACATTCAACCCTGAATGGAATGATACAAGGTGGATTCATATCTTTCAAGGACCAAGCATGTATCTATATGCTTGGTCCGACCAGAAAATCACAATAATCGAGATGTAAGTTAAAATGTCTATCTTTTTAGTAATAATGAAATAAAATAATATGGAGATCAAATACTGTGAAGATTGCATCAGATCCATTACCTTGCTCAAGTGTATCACCCGACATCAAATCAAATCCTAGTGGCTCTCCAACACAGATGGGAAAGAAATATCTATTGGTCGCATTGGCATCCGACCCATCAATAATATTTATTTGGCCATGTTTCTAACGTGCTAACTGTGCCACATGTTGGATGTCCCACCACATGTCGTAACAAACTCCACGCACCCTAATTATTTCTGCATACACATGTGCCTTACCTTAACTACCATGCTTTAGGTGGTTAATAACTATTGTTAGGTTGTTTTACAATAAAGAAGACCATGAATATTCCCACTTTTCTGCGATTCTAGAGATCATACTCCATCCAGGACTCTAGATCGTACTCCACTTTTATGGGATTCTAGATCATACACATGTTTTATTGAATGGAAAATGGCAATGCGTCTTTTTGTTTGAACAAGAAAGGCCTTGGTTAAGGTAGGATTTTCACGAGAATTTGGAGTTGGCTATCGATAGTAAGGAATTGGACCACGATCCATTAAATCTTACTTTCAAATCGAAACCCTTAGTTCTTCATCCCAAACATTAGAATCTAGATATTTAAATGGGAGGGTTGTCACAACAAAGAGGAACAACCTAATACTCCCATATGAAGCGATCAAGTCAAAGAGATAGAGACTATGGAAGGCGCTATTGTTGTAGGGTAAATTGATTCCTTGTATTCTTACTCCTTGTAGCTGTTGACTTCCACCTAATCGCAGGAGTGCTATACAAAATGGGTGCCGATGAGATATTGTGGCGGTGTGTCTTGCCACATGAGCAAGAGCAGATCCTTTCTGAAGCACATGCAGGTGTCGCTGGAGGGAACTATGGTGGTCGTGCAACTACAAGGACGGTGCTTCGAGTGGGGCTCAGGTGGCCTAAGCTGCACAGTGATGCAACAGAGTATGCACGATCCTACGATGTCTGTCAGAGAACCGGGAAGCCATCTAGACGGGATGAGATGTCGTTGATGCCCCAGTTGACATTGCAGCCATTCGACAAATGGGCAGTAGATTTTGTGGGACCCATCAACCCACCGAGTAAGTGCACTGGTGCTAGATATATTATCACGGCGACAGATTACTTGACACGATGGGTGGAAGCTGCACCAGTCATTGATTGCTCCATGGCCACAGCCGGGCGGTTTCTCTTTGACAACATTGTCACTCGCTTCGGCTGCCCCAAGATATTGTTGAGCGATCAAGGCAGCCACTTCTTAATCGCACCATCAACGCATTAACGGAGGAGTTGCAGATACAACATAAGAAGAGTACACCCTATCATCCGCAGGCGAATGGCACGGTGGAGGCTTTCAATAAGATATTGGAGCATGCACTAACAAAGGTGTGCAATGTGAACTGCGATGACTGGGATCTAAAAATCCCAGCAGTATTGTAACATCCCGATATTTTCATAAAAATTTTAAAAAAAATGAATCGTCATTAAATGCTAATATTTGTAAAATGCGGAAATAATAATATTTAATAAAGCAGTAATTAATAAATGCGACATTTACTAAGAACAATTTAACTGCTGTGTCTTTTTGTCTTCTGATCGTGTATCGTGTCAGAGACACGTCCTGAATCCAATTAATGCTTATGTCCTTTATTTATATGCTGGAATGATTGAAAACTGTGATGCATTTGGAAAACAGAATTCTTCTCGACAAGTACTGACAGTTTAATTTTTCTGGATGATGATGAAGGGGTTCCCACGAGGTGCCCCCAGGCTTACTTATCCACTCAGCTAAAGCATTGTACTCGTCCTTCATGCGCAGATTTGCAGGTAAGAGATAGCAATAAAATTCATAGTGTTTAATAACCATGATATAAATAAAAACTGCTTTATGATTTCGACGCTACAGGTATGGTTTCCTACCAATTGTAAGATGCATTTGACAAGCTCAAAAACTACAGATATCGTCAATCTCAGAGTGTGATTGTTATGAATGTTTTCATTAGGCGGTTTTCATTAGGCGTTTGAGACTTCACTTGTTGTCATTCCATGAATGACTTGCGGCTGTTAAAACAACTCTTTTATAAATTTAGACGGTGACAGGTTTAAGACAAGGACACATGGTCCTAAGCATACCATAAAAAGAGTGATAAGGTGATTCTAGTTCTCTACTACCTGGGCAATTATAATGGTGATGCATTATGCATTAATACCCTACCATGCAATGTATGTGATGGTTCTATGGGAAACTATACCCTAAGGGTATAATCTTGTGAGTTTATGCAATGGGCAAAACTTGATGAACTATATGATGGACTTTATAATGATTTTATATTAAGTTTGGGGCGGAGTCAATCCATACCTTAGGATCGAATGCGACCTAGGTGGATGTTCTATACTATGAGCATACTTATATCGATTTCCATGGAACATACAAAGTCTTTAATACATGCTACCGGTGAATGTTTAGCCTTGGTATAATTTATAAAGTCGATGCTATTAACGTTGATCCATATGGTTGGAAGGTGGAATGATGGCACTGCATAAAACCTGCGTACGAATTCAAGGGTGTAGTAAAAGATTGGGTTTGCAATCAATTCGCCTGGCCACCGTGTTAAGGGTAATATTACGTGCACGTCATGATGGATGTTCGTCATGTGATAAGGTTTGGCAATACTGAGTTGTAACGGGCCTCCTACCCTGGTGTCAACATAGTTGGCAACTTCGTGGCTTGGGAGATGGAGGGGAGAGTTATTATCGCACCTACCACCCTCCAATGTGGCTCATGGAACTTAGATCTCCCTCATTGATTGCTATACGTTGGGATCGTAGAGAACCCTAACGTAACTTATGGGATATTGTAATGTTTCTTGGCATTCGTTTTGGTGGTAGGGTTTTGGGGTGAGGCCGACCGGCCGAGAAGCACTTAGGGTATGATGTTTTTAGCCTCCCTCGGGCTCGATCCTGAGACCGACAACAACCTCCAAATTGTAAGTGAATGCTATCAAAGGAGGCCGAGTCTGAGTTGAATAGTGTGGCAATCCATAGGTTCGATGAGTGCATATGTTGTGGCGTTGTAGTGACTTGCAAGTATGGGGTTTTGATCGGGTTGTAAGTTCCAAAAGGTATCACACAGTGTGGCCTTCGAGTTGGGTGCTTCTCCTTCGAAATGGATGGATGGCTGGCTTCATCAAGCTTCTGTCACGACTTAGGTACAGTAGAGTTGCAAAAGTTTAAAAGTTTTCTTGTTGCATGCACCGTTATTTTATAATTGATATTTAACTCGGAGCATGGTCATTTCGTAGGTAGATATCGGCAAACAACAGGGTGCCGGGAAAGTTGACGGGGAGAAAAAATATAGCGAACCCACCGGTAAGCTTCGGTGGTACCCCTCCCTCGTGGTTGTCCTAGAATCGGACTTGATGAGCAGGGTGTTGGAAGTATGTCTTCTCGGCAATGGCTTTTGCCTCGCCTGCAACATTGGGAAACGTTATTGTTTATGTTTTGTTTGTTAGTGTAGATGATGTAAATGTTTCTTAAAAATTATGGCCGGCCATCCCTTGGCTCGGCGAGCTTGATAGGGTTGAACCCTCGTGGTTACAAAGAGTTTCACAGCATAAAACGTTTGATGTCTATCGTTTGGCACTTCTAAGTCGATGGAAGAACAAGTATGGAACTAAAGGGAAAAGAAACGTTGACTATAGTTTTGTTTCGGCATTAGCTGTATAGTGTAAATTTGAATGGAAACTTCAGTGATCAAAGAGGCAATCTGTACGATGCTGCCATCGTAAATTTAAATGGAAATGTTTACTGTTAGGGTTTAATGCTTGCGTATGGTGTTATGAGCTCTCGTTTCGAATTGTATTTGAAGGCCTGTTTAAGATGTTTATTTAAAGAGTGGCTATAAGCCGATAATGATCTACTTGGTTTGTGTTACATCTGTGCATGCTCGGGTTAAGCCGGTAATAAAAAGGTGTTAGTTTTGTTTGAATACAACTGTGATGATGTTAAACCCTAGCCTGTCGATGATAATGAAATATGTTGGGTTGTACTTGATGTTTAAAAATCAAGAATAATAGATCTTGATTCTATAGTTAGGATATCTATGATAATGAAACATTTGATTTGGCAGTTGTTAAATGTTTGTAAATAATAGTGTGATGAGAACAAGTCAACCCTGGTTTGGGTGTAGAGATACTGTATTTTGCTCTATCAATTCAATAATGCTATTCTTTTCTTTGCTTTTAATAACATGATATTCTGTGATGTAAATTCTGCCACATACAATTGATAATATAGAAAACAAGAAAATGACAGTTCATTCGTCAGTTAATTTAATTGCTTATGAATATAACAGTTTTTCTATTTTAATTCTATCTCCCTGTATTTGTCCAATTTGGACCTCTGGAGAAAATGAAAGAACAATGCAGTACTCCTTTTTTTTGCACAAAAATAATACAGTGATGACAAGAATTTCTAAAATGATTAGTCAGATTCAAATAAAAAATAAAAGAATGAGTATGTGGTTAAACAAAATGCATGATATTGGTTTCTTTTGGAGAAATGACTGATGATCATTAAACCCTAGATGTTAACACCATGTCCACCTTCAGAAGTAAGAAAAGAACCTACGGCTATAACTAGTTTCTGTTATGTTGTTTCAGCATACAGATTTGAACAGTAAAAAAAAAGAATGCATGCAGAGATCTAATCTACAGCTGCTAAAATATAAGATGCATGGGGAACATAAGCCTGTACATGGGTGGTCTCTTGGGTTTATGTGTTTAGATGCATGCTAGGTTTCACTTTTAACTGAACATATTTAATGCTACCTCTCTGTATTGGAGTACGATGCAGCTTCACGCATGGGAAAAAATGCAGAGGAGTCATTTTATCAGTTCAGCAAATCTAAATTAATTAGGATCTAACATTTTTCTGCTACTGATCATTAATAACATTACTAAGCCATTTTCTGAGAGCATTCATATGATTGGAAAAAAAACACAAAAAGAATAGAACCTTAGTGTGATGGGAGGAACAAATCACTCAAGAAGCTTGTTCCACCCAACCTGCTCCCAAGCAGCCACGATGTATGCCTTAGGACCCCCGAGCCTGACCACTGATCCACCAGGAGGAAGAAAGTTCTAAAGCTTAGGATCTCTACTTGCAGCAGCAAGAAATTTTATCCAGCCTTACAGGCTTAGTAAGCAATTGGACCAGCACCAGCACCTCTGGTCTGTCCTTCTCGTAACATTTGCAGACTTATACTTGCACTCTCCACAGCCTCCCTATTCGAATCTCTCAGCCATCACCTAATGCCCTGAGGAAATGTTTCTGCATAAAACATTGTAAGAACTCCCTGCTCAATTCGAATTTCCTTTTATAGGCTGCCTAGGTCTTTTTGTAATTAACTGGTCATTAGTGAGCTACCTGCTCACCTCCCTCCACCTGGAGGGGGAAATGCCACAAAATTAGGGGGAGTTGTCCCATAACAACAGCTAATGGTAGAGTGCAAATGCTGCCATCTGTCCCAGTCCTTCCAGCAGCTTCCATTCCTCCTAGTGGGCCAGTGGACACTCTTGTAACAGCTTTCTTGAGTGTTTGTCTCCCATTTTATTTATTAAATAATAATAATGAGTCATTACATTCATCTTTGACCTAATTGATCATAATTACAAAACTTGTAATTATAATTTAACACAAAGTATTTTTCAAAAAGGATAATAGTAGAAAATAATTATTCTCAAAAATTGGGTAGGTGACATACACCCCCCCTTAAGCCTCAACATCGTCCTCGATTTTGCTTTATTCACTCCTTGAGTGTTCCTGGAACAGAGTTGGGTATGCAGCCCGCATACTACTCTCCAACTCCCAGGTAGCCTCTGCTGGGCTATAGTGCTTCCATTGCACTTTTACTTGGCCAACCATGCGGTTCCGGAGTAGAGTTTCTTTCCTTGCGAGAATACAGTCCGGTTCCACTGGAAAATCGCTGCCTTGTTCCACCTGAACATTATTCCAATTTACAACATGAGTAGGATCATGCACATATTTCTTTAAAAATGAAATGTGAAAAACATTATGGACTTTGAGCTTTGAAGGTAAGGCTAATTGATATGCCACAGGTCCAATTCTGGACAAGATTTCGAAAGGACCACAATACCTGGGTGCCAGTTTGGCACAACTTCCCAATTTTAAGGAACTCTTTTTCGGCCTTACCTTAAGAAAAACATGTTCACCAACCTAGAACTCTTTATGAGTTATTTTAAGGTCTGCTTGACTTTTCTGCCTATCCTGGGTAGCTTTAAGATTTCCTTGTACTTGCTTCACGATTAGTTCTAATTCCTGCAACAATTCGGGCCCTAAGGTGACTCTGCTAACCGTATCACTCCACGATACCGGTGTGTTACACTTTCTACCGTAAAGAATTTAAAATGGGATAAGTTTGGCTGAAGCATGGTAGTGATTATTATACACAAACTCTGCTAAATGCAAGTAGTCTTCCCACTTACCAGGTTGATCCTTAACATACATTATGAGCATATCTTCCAATATCTGGTTACACCTTTCATTCTGTCCGTTTGTTTGCGAATGAAACGTAGTGTTGAAATTTAAGGTGGTGTTTAACCCTTTGAACAAGGACCTCCAAAATTTACCTGTGAACTTTGAATCTCGGTCTGAAACTATTACCTTGGGTATCCCATGCAGTTAGAAAACCTGTTTCATAAAAATTTATGCGATATCAGGAGCTTTATGGGTAGTTTTGACAGGGATAAAACGAGTTGCCTTGCTAAGTTTGTCTACTACCACCATGATGGAGTCGTGCTGTTTTTTATTCTTTGGTAACCCAGTGATGAAATCTATACTTATGACTTCCCATTTCCAGCTGGGTATAGGCAAGGGCTGCAGCAATCCAGTGGGATGCTGATGTTCCACCTTTACTTTTTGACAGTCAAAACACTTGGCTATATATTCTGCTACTTCATCCTTCATCCTGGGCCAATAGTATTCCTTCCTTAGCATTGTGATGGTTTTCTGGTAACCTGGATGGCAAGAATAGTGGCTTTTGTGCATCTCATCCAAAATTAGAATCTTTACTGCTGGTACGTTTGGTACATACAATCTGGTTTTGTACAGCAGTAAGCCATTTTCCTTCAAACTGAAATCTGTTACAGAATTTTCAGAGTTGTTTTCTGCTGTCCTTTCCTATAATTTTCTATATTCCTCATCCTCTTTAATTCCTTCAAAAATCTGTTTCTCCAAATCTGTTGCGTATGTGTTGATGGCTGAAATAAAATATATCATTGCATTACGACTTAACGCATTAGCAACTTTATTCTCCTTCCCCTTAATGTGCTGAATTTCAAAATCATACTCACTCAAAAAAGTTATCCATCTGGATTCCCTGGCATTTAAATTTGTTTGATCTAACAAATATTTCAGCCCCATATTATCCATCATTAAGGTAAATTTTCTGCCAATGAGGTGGTGACGCCACATTTTCAAGGCATGAATCACTGCTAACAATTCTAGATCGTAGGTGGAATAGTTCTTCTCATGTATTTTCATTTTTCTTGATTCATATGCTACAGCATGTCCCTCCTGCGTTAGGACTCCTCCCAGTCCATCATTGCACGCGTTTGTGCATACTACAAAATCTTTATTAGGATCTGCAATCCTCAAAATAGGCGCTGAAGTCAGCAATTCTTTTAACTTTACAAAACTGTCTGCACACTTTTGATCCCAGACAAACTTCTTTCCCTTTTTCTGCAGCGACGTTATGGGGTTTGCAATCCTGGAAAACCCTTCAATCAATTTTCGATAATAACCAATGATTCCCATAAATGATCGCACATCCATCACATCTTTAGGAACCAGCCATTCATTAATGGCCTTTATCTTGGCGGGGTCAACCAAAATACCTTCCTCAGAGATTATGTGTCCTAAGTACTGAATCTTGTCTTTGTAAAAATCGCATTTGCTGAACTTAGCATACAGTTGGTGCTCCCTCAGAACTTGCAGTATGATGCGTATATGTTCATCATGCTCCTCCTTGTTCTTAGAATATACCAAAATGTCATCAATGAACACAACTGCAAACTTATCTAAGTACTTGTGCAGAATTTTGTTCATTAAACACATAAATACAGCAGGTGCATTAGTTAATCCAAACGGCATGACAACGAACTCATAGTGTCCATAACGAGTTCTAAAGGCTGTTTTGAAAATGTCTTCATCCTTTACATGGACCTGATGATATCCTGATCGTAAATCAATCTTCAAGAACACTGTTGCTCCACGTAGCTGGTCAAAAAGTTCGACAATGCGGGGCAGCGGGTACCTATTCTTGATCGTCGTTTTATTCAGTTGACGATAATCTATGCAAAGTCTTAGGGTACCATCCTTCTTCTTAACAAAACTGACCGGTGCTCCCCAAGGAGACACGCTGGGTCTTATGTATTTTTTATCGATCAGTTCCTTCAACAGAGATTTTAACTCATTCAGCTCTAGTATGTTCATCCGGTATGGAGCTTTAGAACTTGGCACTGCACCAGGTATTAATTCAATAGTAAAATCCAGGTCCCTTTTGGGAGGTAAATCTGGGATCTCTTCCAAAAAAATATCTTGGAAATCCTTTAAGACAGGTATGTCCTCTATTTTCAGTTTGTCCTCCTTAGTACTTATCTCATCATGCACCGCATTTACTGCAAACATCTAACACCCTTTTCTGATTGCCCTTTTTACTTGCATGGCTGAAATCTGTCGAACGGATGTTTTTCTAGGGATGCCTTTTACCTCTGTTGTCTTTCCTTCATCATCCAGGCAAATGAAACTTTTTTCATAACAATTTAGAATGACACGATGGGTTTCTAACCAATCCATACCGATTAGGATGTCATATGACCCTAATGGCAGAATATTTAGCTTAACCTGCGTTGTTAGTTGATTCATAGATAAAACACAATTTTCCACAAAATCAGAAACCTTTCTTTTTGTTCTTGTCGCTAATCTAACTAACCAGAATTTATCGAATTTCTCTGTTTTCAAATCAACTCTTTCTACAACAACTGGTGATATATAACTTAGACTAGCACCGGGGTCAATTAAAATAGAAACTAGGTGGTTTTGCAGCATACCTTCGACCTCCACCATTGAGACTTGGTGTTCTGCTTGCCGGTTGTCTAATGCTGCACTAATTCTGGGTACTTCTCTTGCCACATCTCCTACAGTAGCTTCAGACTGTATGGAGTGAATATGGTTGGCCGCTCGTTTCTTGAGGGGACAGTCTCACGCATAATGTGGCCCTTGGCACTCAAAGGATTTTATAGGTGGCTTCTGTTCATTGGTCCTGGCAACATTGCGGACATTTTTGGGTGCTGTAAATTTCTGTTGCTAGTTATTTTTGTTCTGCTGAAATTTTTTATTCTGAAAATTTTTCTTCTGGAAACTGGAATTGCCACCATATCTAAAATTTTTCCTTTTCTGTTTGAAATTACTGGGTTTTGGGTTTTTCCAACTAGGTACCCCTTCCCTTTTCTTGTTCTGGTCAAAGCAAAAAGTTGCTTTCCTCATGGCTTCTTCTAGTGTCTTAGGGTTATCGTACTCTATTATGTCCTTGATGTGGAAAGGTAGACAACTTAGGTACCTCTGGACCTTTGGTTTTTCTTCCACCATATACGACACATACCTTAGCAAACTTAGAAACTTGTTGTTTAGTTCTTTCATGTTCATCGTTCCCAGTTTCAGATCATAGAATTCTTTGGATTTTTCTTCATAATACTGCTCAGATAAGAATTTCTTCTTAAAGTGTCTTTTAAAAGTACTCCAACTCACATCTCGGTCTTTTATACCTTTTACCCTTTTAAGGTCTTGCCACCAAATATCTGCCTTCCCGGTCAGATTATAAATTTCCATATTTGCCTTTAAGGATTCTGAATAGTCGTAGATCTGAAAATACTTTTTCATGCCGGACAGCCATGCTTCCGCTGTCTCTCCTTTCTTTGTTTCACCGTTGAAAGTTGGGGGTTTGATTTTCTTGAATTCACCAGATATCTGTTCGTACTGTTTATTTCTTTTTATTTTTGGCTTGAAGTCTCCTTCGCTGCTGTCACTAGAGTAGTTATGCTTCTTTTTACGTGGATGTTTGGAAGCTCTTGATGATGTTGAGTTATTGTTTCCCCCAGTTGTTTCTGTTTGTTTATCCTTGCCTTCATGAGATAGCTCTTTAGTTTCGAAAGTATGTTCAAGGTTCTGTTCATAATTTGGGTATTGGTCGAACAGTGCTTGCTTCAACTCCTCCTGCATCCTCAGGATTCTTTCATTGTCCTGTTTTACTGACTGGCTCTCTTCCTTCAATTCTTGAAAGGCAGGCAATAATTCTGACGAATCGTTACCCCGATTGCCTTGGAATTGTTCTTCCATACTTGGGCTGTTTGGCTGAAATCTGCCCCTTATGTGTTCAGCTGACTCTTCCATATCTGTAAATCAAAGAAAATTTTCTGTATACGACAAAATAATTTAAACTTGAGTTAGCGAAAAATTTCACAGTCATAATTTTTTTTTTCTGTTTGCGTGTTTCTTGGACCGTCTTTAGGCCTAGAGTTCGAACATGAGCTTTGATACCACCTGTAACATCCCGATATTTTCATAAAAATTTAAAAAAAAAATAAATCGTCATTAAATGCTAATATTTGTAAAATGCGGAAATAATAATATTTAATAAAGCAGTAATTAATAAATGCGAAATTTGTTAGGAACAATTTAACTACTGTGTCTTTTTGTCTTCTGATGGTGTATCGTGTCGGCGACACGTCATGAATCCAATTAATGCTTATGTCCTTTATTTATATGCTGGAATGATTGAAAATTGTGATGCATTTGGAAAACAGAATTCTTCTCGACAAGTACTGACAGTTTAATTTTTCTGGATGATGATGAAAGGGGTCCCACGAGGTGCCCCGAGGCTTACTTAGCTACTTAGCTAAATCATTGTACGCGTCCTTCATGCGCAGATTTGCAGGTAAGAGATAGCGATAAAATTCAGAGTGTTTAATAACCGTGATATAAATAAAAACTGCTTTATGATTTCGACGCTACAGGTATGGTTTCCTTCCAATTGTAAGATGCATTTGACAAGCTCAAAAACTGAAGATATCGTCAATCTCAGAGTGTGATTGTTATGAATGTTTTCATTAGGCATTTGAGACTTCACTTGTTGTCATTCCATGAATGACTTGCGGCTGTTAAAACAACTCTTTTATAAATTTCGATGGTGACAGGTTTAAGACAAGGACACATGGTCCTAAGCATACCATAGAAAGAGTGATAAGGTGATTCTAGTTATCTACTACCTGGGCAATTATAATGGTGATGCATTATGCATTAATACCCTACCATGCAATGTACGCGATGGTTCTATGGGAAACTATACCCTAAGGGTGTAATCTTGTGGGTTTATGCAATGGGAAAAACTTGATGAACTATATGATGGACTTTATAATGATTTGATATTAAGTTTGGGGCGGAGTCAATCCATACCTTAGGATCGAATGCGACCTAGGTGGATGTTCTATACTATGAGCATACTTATATCGATTTCCATGGAACATACAAAGTCTTTAATACATGCTACCGGTGAATGTTTAGCCTTGGTATAATTTATAAAGTCGATGCTATTAACGTTGATCCATATGGTTGGCAGGTGGAATGATGGCACTGCATAAAGCCTGCGTACAAATTCAAGGGTGTAGTAAATGATTGGGTTTGCAATCAATTCGCCTGGCCACCGTGTTAAGGGTAATATTTCGTGCACGTCATGATGGATGTTCGGCATGTGATAAGGTTTGGCAATGTTGAGTTGTAACGGGCCTCCTGCCCTGGTGTCAACAGAGTTGGCAACTTCGTGGCTTGGGAGATGGAGGGGAGAGTTATTATCGCACCTACCACCCTCCAACGTGGATCATGGAACTTAGATCTCCCTAATTGATTGCTGTGAATTGGGATCATATAGAACCCTAACGTAACTGTAATATCCCTTTTTCAAAATTTATTAAAATGCTCAATTTTCCACTTTTTTCCTTGGTTCGACCTTTGACTAGTTTCGATCTCTAGGTCCCAAATTTGCCCCAAATGATCCCAAATCTTCTGAGAAGGTATATGAATGATATTAGAACATAAATATGTGTTTCATGGATGCCTTTGTACCTTTAAAACACTTCTGCAAATACTCTTTCAATTCTGGTCAATGTAGGTAACTTTACTAGTGATTTCCCTTTGACTAGTATTGGTCTCTAGGTCTCAAATTGACTCCAAATGCCTTCAAATCTTCAAGGAAGGTTTATGAATGATATTAGGAATTGAATATGATGTTCAGGGACAACATATGGCCACCAAAAGACCTCTGCAAACTCTCTTAATATTCTGGACCAAGTATGTAATTTTACTAGTAATTTGGGGTTCAAATCCCCCTAAGGTAAGTACTGAAAATGGCTTCCCAAATGCCTCCAAACCCACTCAAATTTATTAACAGAGGTATGTAATGTGTTAAGTATGTTATTAACGTCTCATATGAACCATTAATGGTTTATTACAACTGTTCTCACCCTCTCCCATTCAACTGCAAAAAACCCCAATTCGACCCTTGGGGAAATGGCACTATTTCACCTCCCAATACAACTAAACTGAGTAAAAATGCTTCAAATGCTCAAGTACAGTACATGAAACTTGTAGAAGACATCCATGGCAGTATATTGATCACAAATATATCAGAGAATCATCCATTCATTCGAAATCATCATCAATACATTGGCTCACAACAAGGTAGTGGGGAAATGGCATTGTTCTTCTATTAAAAATGAGATTTATACATTTCTACTTGGAATTTCGACCTGAAACTTTTTGGAGATGAAGAACAGAGTATTTACTTAATATTACAAAATAAATGGGGCATCAAAATATTCCCCAAAGAGTACAATAGCTCACCAAAAACGCCCTCCCTCAAGGATCAAGAATATGCCATCAAAACTGGAAATGGTTGAAGGAGTGAGCTGCAATAGAAGAAACCATGAGCTTCCCTGTAGCTTACACCTGCAAATAAAGACTCCATTAAAGCTCCAAATGAAAGGTCTGAATGGCCTTTCCAATTGCCAACTTGGATGGGAATCTTTCACCCTCGAAATTGGCTAAGGCAAGAAACTAGTCATCCACTGGCTCTCCCTCTTCACAAATGCAATTGCAAATTCTACAAATGATCAAAATATGGTTTCATTCTTTGTTATTGACATTTATAAAGTTCTAATGGCCTCCATGGGTCGAATTCCTTCCAAGAGACTCATGCCAACTCAAGTTGGGAAGAGATTCCAAAGAACGCCACTTGTACAACAATTCCTAGTCTCCCACTTCCACCAAATCACATGTGGAAGCATCTTAGCTGCCCTAACACCCTTGAGCGCCCTCTTGGAGTCTATTTTTATCCCTGACATGTCATATATTTCATATGTCAGCCTTCAGGTCTGATTTGTGTCATAGGTGTCATAGCATCTTCATCATTGTTGTCATAGAGCTAGGGAATCTAGCCCAAGTGTCTCACTAGCTCCAAATTGCCTCTTCCTCTTCCATGGGAGTTACTCTTCCTCTATATTTCGACCTTGGATGAGTCATGCCATGAATAATACCTTTTGGACTCCCCCAAGTATGTTACCATTCACCTTGAATTCGAATTGGTGAGAGAATGATGACAAATGTAGTGGGGAAATCTAGCCATATGTGGGTCCCACTTCCTCCATGTGTCTTCATGATGAAATGCCACTATTATTTTAACTTGTATATATTTATTTAGCTCATTTATTAAATATTTATGCCATTCTAATGTTCAAACATCATTTATTATCCCCATTATTCCAAATCCCAAAGCTTCCACCCCAAACCTAGGAAACTAGTAATTTTCCTCCTTGGCAATTATTTGACCTTTAGCATCAATTTGACAAACTCTAATGAATAGGGCCAATGTGATTAGGCCATTGTGACCCAATACCAAATTTGGGACATGAGACCTTAATAACAGGGTGAGAACAGTTGTAATAAACCATTAATGGTGCATATGAGACCTTAAGTCTGACATATGACATATAATTTCAAAATCATACTCACTCAAAACTTGTAATTATAATTTAACACAAAGTATTTTGCAAAAAGGATAATAGTAGAAAATAATTATTCTCAAAAATTGGGTAGGTGAAAAGTATTGTGGGCCTATCGCACCACATGTAAATGGCTGACAGGGCAGACACCATTTAAGCTGGTGTATGGACAAGAAGCGGTTATGCCTATGTAATATATCATTCCGAGTCTGCGCATAGCGGTAGCAACTGGTATGGATGTTGCAGCAGCATTAGGGGAACATCTCGTGCAGTTAATACAGTTGGAGGAAGATCGCTTTATCCTCGGTTTTCATCAGGGTGTGGAGAAGGATCACCAGAAGGCTTGGCATGATCGCCACATCAAGAACAAACAGTTTCAACAAGGTGATTTGGTGTTGTTGTACGACAGCAAGTTTATGAAACATCCAAGAAAATTGCAGATGCATTGGCTTGGTCCGTATCGCATTAGTAGCATTACTTCAGGAGGAGCGGTACAGTTGCAGCAGTTGGATGGGGCGATGCTCCCCAAATTGATTAATGGTAGAAGGTTGAAGCCCTATCGGTCGAGCTTGGAACAACACGATGCCTGAGTCGCAAAGGAAAAAAAAAAGAGAAGTGTAGATTGATTGGTGGCAGGATGGCACACCAACAGGGACGGAATGCGGAAGCAGGGAGGCTCATGCCGCAAGTACGGAGCAGTCTGCGACAAGTAGTAGAGTTGCGATCGGGTCAAATCAGCAATAAATGACAAAAGTTAAAATAGTTAATTAACGGTGCTTGTTCGAATGATGGGCATTAATGGTGGATTCGACCAATCGGCTGACAGAATCAACAATCGATTTGCGTCATTAATACAAGATTTTGGTTTAATTAAGGTAGGATTTAGTCATGATTATGGAGGATTCGGCTGCAAGCTATAAAAATAGGTAGAAGTTGGTCGAAAGGCACCGAGATTTTTGTTGTTAAGTGCATGTGCAGAGCCGACGGGTATTGGCATAAGCTTGGTCAGCGTAAGGGGTGTGTTGCTCAGGGTTCTGTTGAACTTGCAGAGTGTTGCTAGGTCGAAGAAGCTATCAATTGTAAGAACTGGGTAAGGTATGCCACGAGAGCTAGAAACGGTGGATATTAGTAGCAAGATTGAGTCTCCTTTCACCAGGATTGTAGTTGAGGAAGAAGTTGCGTCTATGGGAGACGTCAATCTCGAGGTAGAAGTCACCAACATGCTGATAGGAGCATCATTCGTCGTCAAGAAGCGTCGAGGGGGCCAGCATTCTAAGTCCCCACAAAGCAAGAGGCAATTGAGATCGTCCGTCAGGGTGGTAGGAGAAG
The DNA here is from genome assembly GCA_027924585.1 of Larix kaempferi. Lineage (NCBI taxonomy): Eukaryota > Viridiplantae > Streptophyta > Pinopsida > Pinales > Pinaceae > Larix > Larix kaempferi. The sequence continues at coordinate 19,955,936 of BSBM01000580.1, read as the reverse complement.
ATCACATGCAGATCGAGTAGTCCAGTCACCACGTTGATGAATCTACCCCATGGGAGGGAGTGTCAATCGTTGACATCCCTACGTATATCCCCCCCAATCGACCGGATGCAAACCCGCGCAAGCTGAACCCGAAGCAGAAGTATGGTGTGAGGATGCCCGCACTCCCTGCCGGAATGGAGTGCCATGCTGATATTGGGCCAGCGTTGATGCGCCTCCGATACGATGATCATGATATGGTGTCCCACCCCAAAATTGCATCGGCCCCATATGTGCCTGGATCACAACTTACCGTGACGCCAGTTGTACAGGACTGGGCCCGAGGATTGAAGCAGGCCGGCGTGTTAGGGCTTATTAACATGCCACATTTTGGGTGACTGGCGGAAGTTAATGCGTGCGTCAAGCAGCTACTTGCATGCTTCCATGGTGGTTCGTTGTGGCTGGACAACGAAATTACGGTCACTGTTGATTTAATTGCGTACATTACCGGATTTCCTAAAGATGGGGTCGACCCATCGCAGTTCTTCCAAGGGAAGGCAAACAACAAAAAGCGAGCAGGATAGTTGGTGAAGAAATATGGCTTGGAGACGGATGATCGTGGGTATCGCACCAACAGTATTAATGATAAGGCGGTACTCACCGGCACCAATATTATATCCTGCAAGATGATCAGGGGTGGTCATCCTAACCAGTGTAACTCAGGGATTGTCGCATGTGCAGTACAATGTGCGGAGGGAGTCCAAATGAACTGGTCCTTGTTTCTATTGAATCAATTAGCAGAGGATGTTGCGGCAGTTCAGGCCGGTAAGGTCTCGTTTACATATAGCTGGCTGCTGATCTTGATTGCATTAGTGGCTTGGAAGGAATTCGACACATACCAGGGCATGGAATTTGAGGCTGCAAAAGAACAGCGAGGTGCGCACTATCAGAACTTATGGTATGTACGGGAACCTGAGCGACTCCGGGATTGCCAATTGCTATTCTGGCTCTACTGGGAGATGCTTGGCAATGTCGCAGCAAAGGTACCATGGATATCCGAAGAAACTACGGCAAGGTTTAAGACAATCATGGAGTTTGTAGTTCGACCGCATGCTATTTATGTATAGGCAAGGCGTGACCCTGGTCAGTAATGGTTGCTGACCCCTTACAAGGTAATGGCTGTAGCACCAAAGGCTATCGTGAACGACTGGCCAGCGAAATGGCATGAACCTGTCATGGTTGCCAAGATTGAGGTTGGCGGGCCAACGAAGGGTCTAGAAGATCGTATACCGGCACAGGACCCGCCCAGTCATCATTATTCTGATCAAGAATCCATCAAAACATCGACGGATGACGACAATGACCGTACCTTGGAAGAGCACAGAAGGAAGAGGCACCAGGACCCGGCGACAATTAGTGGGCTGCCCTTATCGACGGAAGCACACTTGGGTCGACTGATACACTTAATCGCTGGTGCATCCACTGTAGCAGCTTAGAATATGATAAAGGAAACAAATGAAGGATTCCACACGCTCATTGCTCGTGTGGACTTGGTACATGACATGGTTTCGCGATAGGCACCAGACGATGCAGCAGCACCACAAGTTAGCACTGAGTAGCGGGTGAGGAATGTGGAGATTCCCCCGATTACGCTTGTGACTGAGGATGAGGCTGCAAACGCCTTGCTGCAGCAGCTGAAGAAGGTGACCATTAATGTGAATGCACTACCCATGGAAGGGTTGACCACTATGCAGGCAGCTACCAGCCAGGAAACGACCGATCAACTGAGGCAGATTAGTGGCATGTACGTACAACTACAAGCGAGCGAGGCTGATGCGACCCGCACCATTGAAGAATTGACCGGAAGGGCTGCTTCTGCATGGCAGGCTGTAGATGAACTTGAAGCACAGATTAAGAAAGAACGGGACAAGAAGGCGAGTTATATCGAAGGACTCAAAAAGGAACACGATTTCCTTATTGTGGAGAAGGCCCGTATGTGGGATGACAGTGTACGAGTCGAGTGGGCTATCACGGAAGCTTATTAGCATGTGCCAAAACCCACTGAAAAGGTGGATGTACTCCAACGGGTGCAGCGGCTGGGGGCTACCATTGTCCAGTTGCGGCAGGAGAATCAAGCGTTGAAGACTCAGGTGAATCCCGGTACGCCTCAAGTTGAAGTTGACAATAGCAAACGGGCAATTGAGGAGGTCGCCACTCAGTTGGAGGAGCTAGAAAAGGATGCAACAAAGCTCATAGCTGACACTGTGCAATTCTGGGGCCGGATCGTCCAGGACAAGCAGGTCAAACAACTAATGAAGGAACGACAGGAAGCGGGCGGCAGTTGGCGACGCTTAAAGCAGTAATGCGCGTAATGCCCGCCATGGAGCAGGTTGTCAAGGTTATGGAGTTGAAAAATCTACAACAGCGCGTTGCCAAGGCGGACGAGCGACAGAAGAAATGTGTTGCGTAGTTGGAGCAGTTTCAGGATGTTGAGGGACAGTTCATGACCAAGGCAGGTGAAGCGCTTCAAGCGGTACAGAAGCATCGGCAACAGGTGATAGCTAAGCTCACTAAGCATCCATCTGCAGAAGATGTGGTCAACAGTCAGGTGGTGGCTATGGAAGTCAAGGAAATGGTGATGATATTCGTGCAACAATACGGAGACTTCAAAGTGAAGACCACGGAATACACCATGTCCAGTTGACGTGGCCAGAGGGCGAGCCACAAGATTGTGTTGGGGGCCTGTTAGCAGGCAATTTGATAAGAAAGAATCGCAGCATCGACGATGCTGCGACATGTCAAACGAAGTCGTGAAAGGAAGAAGGCTCAATTATTCTATGTATTTTTTGAGTTGTCTGTACCGCAATAGGCGGGTTTTTGGGTCGTTGGACCATATGAGATGTAATTTTGAGCTAATTGTACCACAGTAGGTGAGTTTTTGGGTCATTTGGACCGGGTCAGTTAGATTTTGGGTCTTTTGTCCAAGAGTCGATTAGGAGGCTGTTAGTAAGTGGACAAGCATTGTAAAGGCGAAAGCCTATATATAGACAAGAAGTTGCAGGTCGTGAGAGAGAGGGGAGAGAGCTTTGATATGCAGTTTTGTGAGTATGTTGGGAGATCAAGAGATATTGCTGAAATCTGTGATCTGCAAAGGCATTGTATTTGGTTTTTGCAGTAATAATGTGATGTGATGAAACTATTCTGTGCAATCCTAGTGTGTCTTTTGTCTTTTGATGGTAATGCAATGTCTCTTTGATAGTCGCTTTACTGTTATGATTTGCTGCAACAATGAATGTTTCCATTAAATAATGATATGAGTGCAATAATGTCGAAGTGAATGCATAGATTTATTGTTGAATGTTGCAATAAGATTAAGTAGCTGATGCCACACACATCCTCCTTCATTCGGCGGAAACATGGTTCCATCCACTCTCCCTTGATCGCCTCGGGTGAGACCTCATTTGCTCTGCAGGTGTTGATGGGCAGGGTAAAACCTGCCTGGGCCGGTGCTCAGGGAGATCGCGGTGGGTTGGTGTCGACAGTGATGGGATCCCCTGTCGACCGGGTTTGAGTCAAGAAGTATCTCAATGGACTTCATCACAGGTTTTCCCAAATATTTGGGAAAGGATTGCATATATCTGGTAGTGAAACGGCTGACCAAATTTGGTAATTTATTTGTTGTTACATCATATTTTAGTGCTGCACAAATGGATGATGTTTTTTATAAAGAAATCTTCAGATTACATGGGCTCCCCAAGAGCATTGTAAATGATAGAGATTGTAGATTCATGGGTGCTTTTTGGCAAGAACTTTTCATATTGGTGGGCACACAATTGACTCCAAGCACAAGCTATCATCCACAGACTGATGGCCAAACAGAGAGAGTGAATCAATGGTTGGAAGGGTACCTAAGGAACTATGTGGGAAAGCAGCAAAAAACATGGGTAAAATGGCTACACTTGGGTGAGTTTTGCTACAACACCACTTTTCATAAGTCAATAGTAATGTCTCCTTTCAAAGCATTATATGGTTATGAAGCACTCACCTTTGTTGAGAATATATTTGGTGATAGTAGAGCCCCAAAAGCTAAATATTGGGTGGAAGAGAGCGAAGAAATGTTAAAGCTTTTGAAAGACAGCTTGCAGGTTTCCCAAAATCAGCAAAAACAATATGCAAATCAACATAGGGAAGAAAGAACCTTTCAAATCAATGATCTGGTATATTTGAGGTTGCAACCATATAAAAAAAAATATCTAAAAAAGAAGGGAGCAGAGAAGCTAAAACCAAGATACTATGGCCCATACAAGGTAGTTCGGAAGGTTGGGGAGGTAACATATGAGTTGGAACTTCCAGAAGGAAGTAAAATCCACAATGTATTTCATGTTTCATGTCTCAAGAAGGTTGTTGGTCAGCAAATTTTCATTTCATAAAAAATTCCTCCTTTGGATGATGAAGGTCGACTCATACTTGTTCCAGAATTTGTTTTGAAGACTAGGGAAAGAAGACTGAGGAGGAGAACTATCAAAGAGTACTTGGGACAATGGAAGGATCTCCCAAGTGAATATGCCAAATGGGAAGAGGAAGAAATTTTGCAGCATCATCCAAATCTGAAATTGCTTGAGGACAAGCAATCTTGGGTGGGAGGACTGTAATGTCCCCATTCAAATAAATTCATGACAGGAAAATTCCATCAATCCTACTAGTTCCCTACGTTGGATGGAGACATTGGGATTTGCAATAAGGGAGCTAATAAATGATTCTTAGACATTAGAATGGAATAAATATTTAATAAATGATCTAAATAAATAAATACAAGGGAAAATCAAGGTGGCAATTGATCATGAAGACACATGGAGAGTGTGGGACCCACACAAGCTAGATTTTCCATGCCACATGGAAACCTCCTCTTGTCAATTCGAATCCATAAGAATCCCAACGTTCTTGGAATGATTTGGAAGGATCATACACTTGGAAATATGCATCATAGGTAGAATTGGGATGGAAGTGTAACTCTCATGGAAGAGGAAGAGTCAAATGAGAGGTTATTGGACACTTGGGCTAGATTCCCTAACCTCTATGACAACAATTGTGAAGATTCTATGACACCTATGACAAATTTCAGACTTGATTGTTGACATATGACCAATATGACATGTCAGGACGAAAAATAGCATCCAAGTGAGCGCTCATGGGAGTTAGAGAATCTCAAGAGGTTCCTACTCGAATTGGTGGAAGGTGGAAGGCTAGGAAGTGGGAGGCAAGTGGAAAATCTTGAATCCCTCCCTCATTCGAATTAGCTTGGAGTTAATGGATGGAATTGGAACCTTATAAGTCTAATTATGTTTATAAAATACATATATCAAGTAAGAGAAGGTATTTTGATACTTTTCAGAATTTGCATTTGAGAGGAGAGCTAGTGGAGTGCCACTCTACTTGCCTTAGCACCAATTTCGAGGGTGAAAGATTCCCATCCTAGTTGGTAATTGGAGAGGACATTCAGACCTTTCATTTCAAGATTTAATGGATTCATATGTTGTAGGTTCAAGCTACAGGGAAGTTCGTGGTCACTTCTAGTTCAGTTTGTTTCTCCGACCATTTCAAGTTTTCTCAGCATATTCATGATCCATGAGGAATTATTCACTTGGTGAGTTGTTGTTCTCTTGGGGGAGATTTTAATGCCCCATTTTCTTATCATATGATGTAAACACTCTTTTCTTCATATTCAGGATAGCTTTAGGTCGAAATTCCAAGTGGAACTATGTAAATTTGATCATTAATGAGCAAATGGTGTCATTTTCCCCACTATGTTGATGTATGCCAATGATATGTTGTTATTTTCGAATGGAAAAGTGAACCACTGATTATTTTATGATTTATGGGATGTTAATAATGTGTTATACAAGTTTCATGTTCAATGCATAAGATTTTGGAGTCATATTGTTTAGTTTCATAGCATTTGGAGAAGATGGCCTATCATTTCCCCCAAGGTCGAAACTAGTCTTTTTGTATATGATTTGAGAGGGTTGTATCAGACTTAATAAACTGAATGGTGCTTCAAATGAGACCATATTGATGTCCCCTAGATATCCCCTACCTCTGTTCAGAAATTTGAGAGGTTCCAATAGCATTTGGAGAGCCATTTTCAGCATCTACCCTATGGGGAATTAAACCCCTAATTGCTAGTCAAATTCCCTACATTGGCCATAATTCAAAGGAGAGTTGAAAAATCATTTTCAAGACTCTAAAGAATCCATGAACCTCATAATAATGTGATAATACCATCCATATACATTCTGTAACAATTTTGGAGCATTTGGATCCATTTGGAGATCAAGAAACCAATACTAGCTAAGGGTCAAACTAGTGGAAAAAATTGAAAATTTCACCATTTTAATAAATTTATAAAAAGGGACATTACATAGTCCCATCTTAGGCATTCATTTATGCGAACCAGTCCCACCTGCAACAAAGGCAAAGAAAATTGGAGATCAATCATATTCAATAATAGATCGAGATGTAGTCATTGGCTCAATAGTTTCATATCTAGGGGCCATATGCAAGGATAATTTCTCCATATATAGATATATTTCTAGTGCTTAATACAACAAGGTGACGGTAGCCAAAAATCCACAACCTAGAAGAGCTCTGTGTGGAAGCCACAAATCCAATATCTATAAAAGAGTCTCTCATCAATATAGTCACAGGTATGTATAAATATATTTTCACAATGATTGCTACTACATTTCATATTTCACAGACTTTTATATATTTGAAAAGTGAATGAAAATAGGTACTAACCACATAGAAGAGATTGCATGTGCAAGTGCAATTAAAGCATCGTCAAAGCAAGCAACATGAGTAGTAGAGACTGATTGAAATCCATAATATAGATCATCGAACAATGGGTGTCTTCTTAACCACCTACTTGGTACTACAAAGCTTCTCTTCCATGCACTATGGATGGGATTGGGAACTATGCCCGAAAGGTTCTCTTGTGTGTTTAATTAGGCATCATGCTTTGAAACAAAAATTTGCTCCCTTCAAATTCATTGAGTTATTAATTTGCATCTATTGCAATGTGAAGTGTAGTGTTAGAGCCATAAGTATGGCTTTCGAAATTGGTTAGTGACCAATTTTTTTTATTTTTTTTAACATTAATAAATAGTCAAATATTTTTTGTTCCACTATAAAAATAAAATCACATTGAGATGATTTGAACCAATGAAAAATTAAAGCCATAATATTACAAAATTGAATTTGTTTACAAAAATGAATTTGTTTTTGAAAAAATTTAAATTATTATATTTTCAATTAACTTTAAAAATTATTTATAAAAATATAAAAAAAAATTATAAAGAAAACAACAACTTTTTTTCACTAAAAAAACTATATTTTAAATACATGTGAAGAGCTCATTACATGGCATGCTCACAAAATCTCATAGAAAGAGATCAAACCGAAAATCAATCAGATACTTAAAGGTACTTGCTTTGGCAAAGACTAATAAATGGGAAATATGACCATCAAAATAGAACTCGGAGATCACTATGCCCACCAAACCATCTCCTCTCTTCATGGTTCTTAACATGTATAAGTTACAACTTATATTTAAGTTTGATCAAAGGTTAATTTGGAAAACGAGGGAGGTTGAGGGCTAAAGCCCTGTACCCATGGCCAACACCGAGGCATATTTACGCCCTAGGCATTTCACCGCGGAGAAGCATAAGCATCCACGTCGACTAGATTCCTCGCTCATAGAGCAAATGGAATCCTGCCCCGTGGATGGTGCTTTCGGTGGAGAATTTAATAACGAAAACATAAATTTCCTAAACTAACGTTACATGCAAATAGTCTAAAAATGATTCATTACCACAACATGATTCTGTAAATTCTCGGAATGCTAGATCAGTTATACTAAACAGAAGCTCCAACAGCCGCTATGCTATCCGTCGTTTAATTCGATTGTATCATCTTCGCCGCCACTTTTTTACTGGAGCGGGATATTTTTAAATTTCTACAGATATCTAATCCCCATGGGAGAAAATACAGGCCAACCAGAGCTTCCAGGACGCTGAACTTACTGTTGCTCTGAATTCCAACTGCGACAATCGCGGTAGATTGATCGGGGAACCACTTTTTGAGCGTCAAATGAAGTAAACGTGGTTGAACCAAACAAAGTCTTTGAGGCAGAACCAATTGCTAGAGCCCTGCTGTTGGCCAGAATGAAAGAGGGCGCGAGAGATGAAACAAACACACCAAGTTTTCCCAATACGGATAATAAAAATGAAGCACCTGAAGCTGATGTAAAATAAATGCCAAAAATTGAAGATCCTGTACTATGTATAGAAGAACTGCCAGCAAGGAAAGTGTTTGAGAACATAAATCCTGAAACAGGATGCGATCCCATGCCAAAATTTGAATCAATTCCATGATCTATCTCAGTTGTCGATCGTAAGGATAGTCTTCACAATCGTTTCTAGCTCTGACAACTTGCAAACTCGATAGGTTCACCTTCAACAAGTCTTGATTCAACTTCGACAATCCAACAAACTCGGCATGTTCCTCTCTGACCAGTCGCGGTTCGACTTCGACAACTCAACCCCGATAGGTTCTGGGTTCGACATGACCTCGACGGCTTCTAAACTTTCTCGACCCAACTTCCAATAGATGATCGCATATTGTTTCTTCTATTATGCATGAATTGTGCAACCTTGCTGCAATATGTTTGATATCCATGGTGAAGAGGTGTCGGTGGAGAGTTATGCCATCAGCTACGACCTCATTCAACTAAGTGTGGAGCTACACTAAATCATGGTATCTCTCATTCGTGACTCCATTATATGTTGGAAGATGCCTCCTCTAATTTACGCTTGTGCATTATTTGAATGAGCATCATAAAAGATTCGATTCTCCTCTCTATTCGACCCATTCTATTTGAGTTCTTCTCCTCCTGCCATCCGATGAATTGTTGGAATATATTGCATGATAAAATAATCTACATGGAGCTATCGTTGATACATTGAGCATGGAGTTTCAAGTTTCAACTGAAGCGTGGAGAAACATGGAAGCTACTACTTGATAGCACGACAATCCAACAAACTCGACAGGTTCCTCTTTGACCAGTCGCGGCTCGACTTCGACAACTCAACCCCGATAGGTTCTGGGTTCGACATGACCTCGACGGCTTCTGAATTCGACACATGCGATTCACTTCAACAGGTTTGGCTACTTTTGACAGTTTCACGACATCGCTTGTAGCGTCGATATGCAACTGTTGATTGAATCAATGCTGAAATCTGATTATGGATACTCCTCGATGGGCACAGATTCAAGCTACGTAGGTCTGCACAAGTTTTTATTTTACATGAAATTTGTATATGTTGTTGACTAATATTTTCTTGCTCATTTTATCAGCCTGTGATTTGAAAGATATTAATTATGAGAATTTAAATGCTTCTATATGAGCTGTGACAACTCAACTGATTCCTTTTGTGGAGGGATTGATCCTACTAGTTAATGTGCATTGGTTGATGTTGTTAAATTTTGAGCATTAATTCACAATACTCTAGGATCTTCACTGAGATAATAACATATACCGTATATCAATGCATAACAATCACAATAAGCATGACAAGCATCACAAGAATCAAAAGCATGAGAGACAAGAGACACAGAGTTTCCGTTGGGAAAACCCTAAGGTAAAAAACCCCACAACTTCCTCAGAGATAGAGAGAGCAATGGCTCAACCAAAGTACAACCAAAATACACTTGAGCTAGTCTCCTAGAAGCAGATGATCCTCCTCCTCACTAGTGCGCCACTTTCTGAGTGAAAGAGATATGACTTTCCGAATGATCTAAATAGAGATCTCTTGATCTCTATTTATACTAACCTATTTTCCCAGTGACCTTATGGGGCCGACTTGTATAGCTAGGTACATCCACAATATAATATATATTTCAGGGCCGACCCCACACATGGTTGTCTAATAACCCATCGGCAAGTACACACACTTACGACACTTGTCAATCCACATGATGACACTTCCTTATAGAGGAATAACACATCTCTAATAAGGGTATAATAAATATATATGAAATACATAGATGAAATACATTCCGAAGTTACATATACATCAACACTCCCTCTTAACTAGGAAGGTATTTCTCGACATAGATCTACTAGACAAGTCTTCTTCTCGGGATCATCGTCATCGATGCATCATCATCATCATCGTCACTGCTGCTGCTATCTCAACCAATCTCTGACTCTACTCGTCATAGGACTACAGAGCTAGTCCTTTTTCATATTGGATGTAGACCCACCACCTGCAGGTCTTCATCATCACTAGCCATACTGTGGAAATCTCAGGACTTATTACGTGCGTCACAAAACCTTAAAAGAGTCTCTTGACTAGCAAGAACCCTAAAGAGAATCTGAGGCCTTTTTCATCCTGTCCAGATCTCCAGGACTTATTACATGTGACCCCACCACAAAACCTCAAAAGAGAATCCCAGGACTGATTACGAGCACAAGGCTCAACCTATCGGATCTCCCAGGGCACAAATTACATGTGGTCACCACAAAACCTCGAAAGAGCATCCCAGGACTGATTACGAGCACAAGGCTCAACCTATCGGATCTCCTAGGGCACAAATTACATGTGGTCATGGAAAAACCTCGAAAGAGCATCCCAGGACTGATTACGAGCACACGGCTCAACCTATCGGATCTCCCAGGGCACAAATTACATGCCATAGGACAAAACCTCGAAAGAGCATCTGCCAGATATCCCAGGGTACAAATTACATGCCATAGGCAAAACCTCGAAAGAGCATTTGCCAGATATCCTAGGGTACAAATTACATGCCATAGGAAAAACCTCGAAAGACTATCTACAAATCTCCCAGGGCACAAATTACATGCTTCTCTGCACAACCTGTTCCATGGACACAAAGTATCAACTTGATACTCACCTTACATCATCTTGATGTACACATGATCATCCTGATCATCATCACTACAACAACTTGCTGCATGTCATTTGGAGCAACATCCTGAAGCTCGTCATCCATGATCATCCTGATCATACAATGCATCTACCTGATGCATACCAAGTATCTACCTGATACATATCATCATACATGATCCACCTGATCATACAGTGTATCCACCTGATACAAATACAAATACATGATACATATCATCATACATGATCCACCAGATCATACAATGTATCCACCTGATACATATACAGATACATGGTCCAAGCATCCAACATGATGCATATAAAAAATACATACAAATGATCCAACTGATCATATCCAGCATCCAACATGATGCGTACATACATACATATAAAAATGATCCAACTGATCATACCAGAACATCATCTTAATGCTCATCATCCAGCGCTTACATCCACAGCCATGTGAAGGATCCTCCTTCCAACATGCTTGGAATGGCTTCAACAAATGTGTCCATCACTTCTTCCTAGAAGTGTCATCAATCCGAAGAACACCAAGCCTCTCTTTGAAGTACTCGAACTTCACCCTGGCTAGTGGCTTCGTCATCACATCTGCAATCTACTCGTCCGTCACAACATATAGGAGCTTCACAACTCCTCTCTGCACCATATCCCTGATATAGTGATATTTGATCTCTATGTGTTTCGACCTGTCATGAAACACTGGGTTCCCGGACAGCTTCACACAACTCTGGTTATCATAGAAGATACCAGTAGCATCCAACAGGATATCAAATAATTCAGACAGTAGCTTCCGTAGCCATACTACCTCACAACTAGTTGAACAGGCTGCAACATACTCTGCCTCAGCTGTACTCAGTGCTACACAGGACTGCTTCCTGCTAAACCAAGAGATCACACCTGATCCCATACTAAAGCAGCACCCAAATGTGCTCTTCCTATCTGCAGCACTGCCAGCCCAATCTGAATCAACATAACCCTACAGGTTAAACTTTTGATTCGCCTCATACTTGAGCCCATAATCCACTGTACCCTTCAGGTACCTCAGAACATGCTTTACAGCAACCAGATGAACACTCCTCGGATCTGTCAGGAACTGACTCAATGTGTTCACCACAAAGCAAATATTTGGTCTCGTGTTCGTCAGGTACATCAAGGACCCAATCATCTGACGATACATAGAGACATCAATCGGCTCAGATGAAGCATCACATAGAAGCTTCATATTCGATGCCATAGGTGTGGCCATGGCCTTGAAATCCATCATCCTGAATCTCTTCAGGATATCTACTGTGTACTTCCCTTGACCAGGGAAGATCCCACCTACACTTTGCCACACCTCCATACCTAGGAAATAATGCATCATTCCCAAATCTTTCATATTGAACTCAGCAGCAAGCTTCCTCTTTGTATCACACCAAGTTTTGGGAGCTTGCTACAAGCCATATAAGGCTTTCTTCAATCTGCACACATGTGACTCCCTGTCAGGTCTTGGGACTGCATCCCAAACATCATCTTCATGATCAACGGATCATGGCATTCCATTTCTTCATCCCAGATCCTGGGAACTTCAATATCTTTAATAGATATCTTTGTTGCTGGAACAAATGTTGTAGCCCTTCTTTTGTAGGTGAAGATATATGGTCTTTCCTACAAAAAAAGTTAAATTGCATAATTAGAAACATCTCATAATTTTCAGAACAAATTCTTTACACATAAAGAAATATGTCATGCAGTCATGCAGTTATCTTAGCCAATGCTTCAATACAACATTTATCCATGTTCCACAACTTTCTAGATGCCTTCCAGTCTCTACCAGAACATTGTTAAGAGTTTGCACTACTCCCAACATGTCAGCAAAGAGGTTTCATTCTAGATAAGTAGCACTGGAATGTTGTATAGTGCCATAGGCCACTTACCGATCACATGCATATTAGTAGTATACTGTTCATTAATGCAATCATTCTAATATGCACAATACATCTCCTAAGTCTAGGAACATAAGCATAATATTATTTAAACAAACAAAAAAGGCAAGAAATGATAATTGAAATACTTATCTTTGTTTTTTTGTTGGGTGGACTCCCTCTGAGTTTTTGCTTCCTGGCAGGAGCTGCTGAAGTAGCTTCTTCTACACCTTTCTGTTGTGGAATGTAGGAAGATGGTAAACTCCCTCTGAAAATCTACATCCTTGCAGGAGCTGCTGGAGTGTGCTCCCTCTTGATCTTTGCTTCTTGGATTACCTGTCCTTGAACTTATATTCATCCTTGCTAACATCAATCTTCTTGAACCCTGGAAAGTATAATCTGTAAGCCTTCGAGATTTCACTGTAACCCACAAAGATACCCTTCTTTCCTGAAGGATCTAGTTTAGTCCTCTTTTCCTTTGGGACATGAGTGTATACTGGAAAACCAAATATTCTGAGATGGCTGACTTCAGGTTTCTTACCAGAAAGGACCTCTAATGGTATCTTGATGTCCAATATCTTGTGGGGTGTTCTGTTCTGCACATATACAGCTGTTCTAGCTGCTTCTGCCCATAGATGCATAGGTAGATCCTGGTCATGCAGCATTGCCCTTGCTACTTCCATGATTTTTCTGTTCTTCCTTTTTGCAACTCCATTCTGTTGAGGATTATAAGGAGCAGTCAACTCCCTCTTAATCCATGAATCACTACAAAGCTTCTTGAAGTCACCTAAGGTGAATTCTCCACCATTATCGGATCTGAATGTTTTGATCTTCTTATCAGTTTGATTCTCCATCAAGGTTTTGAATTCCTTGAATTTATCAAACACCTCATCTTTGTTCTTCAAGAAGTATACCCAAGTCTTTCTGGAGAAGTCATCAATAAATGAGACATAGTAGACATACCCACTCAGAGAACTGGATGACATAGGACCACATACATCTGAGTGGATGATTTCCAGGATGTCTTTTGCCTTGATTTCACTGCTTGGGAAAGCCTTCTTAATGTTATTACCTTTTGCACATCCTTTGCAAACACCTTCATGTTTGGTCTTGATTTCAGGAAGACCCTCTACAGCCTTGCTTGCAATTGGAAGTGCCCTATAGTGCATATGAGCAAGTCTTCTATGCCAAAGTTCACTTGTCTCCATGGATTCATGTACCATAGCATGTTCAGGTTGTCCCTTCAATTTATACAAACCTCCCTCTTGCTCTCCAATCACTACTGCATCATCTATGTTCTTTCCCTTTGGCCACATTAGGACTTGGCCATCCACAAATGCAACCCTCATACCTTTTGCATCCAATGCAGAGATGGAGAGTAAGTTCTTCTTGAGCCCAGGTACATAAAGGACTTCTTTCATCTTCAAAGATTTTTTGGAATCTAGGTTGTAGGAGGCTTCACCACTTCCTTTGATTGGGTATTGATAATCATCCCCAAGTTTCACCTTATGGGGTGATTCATGTTCAGATAGATTCACAAAAGATTCCTTAAACCCAATCATGTGTTTGGAAGCCCCACTGTCAATCAACCAATCTCTACAACCATGGGAGATAATACCTGTGAGAGCATAAATTAGAACATATTCTTCTTCACTTGATGAGTCATCATCACTATCACTTTCTTCCCTAGCCTTCTTCTTTGCGGGTTCATCATCTTCGGCAGCTGTTGGCTTGGTTTTGCAACCAAGCTTAGTGCTATGTGCACCTGCTAACTAGTAGCAGCAGTTTCAAATAGAAATAAACAAGAAACTAATCTAAACAAAACTAATCATGGATCTATGCAAGAAATATAAGCAAATAATGGAAATATTTTTAAGAACAAGAACAAGAAAATATGAAAGAATAAATTTGTATTGAAAAATGGGGGGCAAGCAAGTGCTTGCGATAATACCTCCAATGGTGAAGGTTGATGTTGAGCAACTCCCAAGATGAGTAGCTCCAAGCTCCAAAAGGTCTCCTTCTCCAAGGTTGCTTACAATGGCCAAAATACTCAAGGGAGATTTCGGCAGCATGAGGATGAGATAATAGATGGATGTGAAATGAGGAGCCCCTACCACCTTTTTATAGGTTTTGGTGGTGGGGAATACCATTGTGGTTTTGTGGAAACCAATGGTATTGACCAACATGGTTTAGGTACTTTTCCCTCCTTTTTCCTTTTTTGAATTTTTTTATTATTTTTATTCCCTTTTTAATATTTTGGGAATTTGGACCCTTTTTGAGGGTTTTTTATGTTTTTTTAGGAAAAATAATCTTTTTGAGTGGGAAAAGGGGTGTACTAAGGTCTTTTGGTGACCTTTTGTTGGTTTCAGAGGCTCGGATGGTGAAAAAGTGGACAAATGGGTCATGTGAATAGGGAAATGAGCTAGTGAGCACTTTTTGGGTGTCAACAGATTGCACCCTGATGTGCGAGGGCAGGAGCTCATCGTATGGCCGATAGACATCATAGTTCTTTTGTCTTTTTCTGGGGTTTAGGGGAGAGAAGAGACCGGTTGGAGACTGGAGCCACGGCCCTTGGAAGCTGCAAAAAGAAAAAATATTACATGGCCTCAATATGAATGAGGTATAATCTCTGATAATGGACGAGGCGGGCATTCCCATGCTCGTATCAAGACATATACATAACAATTAGTCCCAATAAGGGGGATCTAATACATAAAGAAATATCGGTACATCATAATGGTCCAGAGGGGACATTATTTTGGTATATACTCATGATCATAACATGACTGATCTCAATAACTGATACACTGGAATAACTGATGAACTGCTGAAACTGAAGGTGTCCAACATCTGTAGGGACTCAATGACTGAGAGTCATCTCTGAGAAGTATTTGTAACTGCATACTCGAGGGAGTATGAAACTGTATATCTGAATACTGTCGCCATACGCAACCCGGATATCTATAGAAAAAATGTAACTGGTTGTATCCATAGGTAGACTCTCAAATGTGGAAGAGTCATGAGGTATCCGGGGTCTTCGACTAATAACTGAAAGGACCAATATCCTGTGCGAATCTCAATGATGCGATCAAGGTGTTGAAGTCGAGCATGTGAGAAACAACCATTTGGAGAGGCACTGAGGATTCCTCTCGAAATGATTCGTAGGCACTCATCATAAATGGTAATGAGTCCAAGACACAGGGACCTCTAGGTCTATCCTCTGGAAAAAATTTGGTTGTCGTCGACAGAGGGAGACCAGCAACTAACAAGGCAATGATATTTCCTTGATAGGAGCGCGAGGTGTAGAACTGAAGTGTGGTAGTACTGATGGTAGGACTGACATACTTGTGGGGATGGGAAATAACTGGGTCATAAAGTGGGTAGACTCAAACTTCCTTTGTTCAGAGCATGATGACATGGTTGACCTGGCAGCGTAGGGAACTGACTTGTAGGTGTGGGGATCATGACTTTTAGGGACTGAATGGTATATATTGACTCTGGGGGGGAGGACGAGCTGATAGGTGCTGTCGAGGGATTTTCAAGGTGACATACTGTAGAATACTCTGAACAAAGGCGACCAAAATGGGGAAGCTGCCATATGAGTAGATGTGATCTGTCGTGGCGCCAAGAGGCACCATTGATTCCTTCTTCGTAGTTTTAATGAGCTCCAAGAAGGGATAAAAGTGTGCTCTGAAATGGTACGTTCCTGTGGATTTTGTGAGCACAGGACGGCTCGTGCTCATGGTTGCTTTCATGTTTAGAGAGTCTGAAAGCGGTAAGTGGACTCTATTGGTGTTCTTTTTCGTAGTTTAGTCTCCAAGGCCCGAAAAAGCATAAAATGATGCAGATGGAGAACTCTTCTAGCCGATGTGACTAGAGTATTCCTTTTTCGTAATTAGTATACAAGGTCCGGAAAAGGGGTAAACTTATACCAAGTAGATGCCTTTTCAGATACGTTTAACGAGCATGAAAGGAAGCAAGGTTGCTTGGCAATCTTTTTATTGTTTTAGGAGTCAGAAAAGAGCTTAACAGAAACTCCCTAAGTGCCTTTTTCGTAAAAGGGGTTGCTCGGCCCGAAAAAGGGATAAAATTATACCGAACAAAAAGGGATTGATGGGAGCGAGAAAAAGGTCTCAAGCGTCATCATGTGTGCGGGATACTGGATCCGGTGACATACAGATTGTCAAAGGGAGCTACGGCCAATGTGGCACGTAAACCGAGGTGGTGAGTGGCATTTTGAAAAAATGCCCAAAAAATCTAAATGTGAGAGCGAGAAATGATCTCAACCATCGTCACGAGCGCGGAAAACTGAATCCGACGATATAAAACACGTCAAAAACGGAGAACGGTCGATGTGGCACGCAAATTGAGGCGACGAGGGGGCATGGAAAAAATGCCCGAAAAATCCAAAGGTGAGAGCGAGAAATGATCTCAAGCATCATCACGAGCGCAGAAAACTGGATCCAGTGATATAAGGCACATCAAAAACGGAGAACGACCGATGTGGCATGCAAACCAAGGTGACGAGGGGGCATGGGAAAAATGCCTGAAAAAATCTAAAGGTGAGAGCGAGAAATGATCTCAAGCATCATCACGAGCGCGGAAAACTGAATCCGGCGATATATGACACGTCCATAACGGACGACGATCGATGTGGCACGCAAATCGAGGCCACGAGGGGGGGCCAATAAATGGTCAAAAAATGGACCCCGAAAAAACGGGAAAAGGAAGGGACCTGCATGAAGTTCTCGCTGTGCTGATTCCAATGGTACCAACGGTTTGAAAAATGGACTTCGTATGATACCACAATGGTTGTTTGAAAAATGGTGGAATTTCTATAAATAGGGCGTGGGGCCCAAATGACGTGTCATTGTCACGTGTGAGTTTGGCAGAGCAATCACAGCTCTTTCTTGATTTCCGGGAGATTTCACCGTTGGTTTTCGATTCTGCGAGTTTCAGGTAACTCTATTTTCCTTAGCCTTTTCAATTATGTCTTTTTTGTTTGGCGGCGGGCCCCCGAAGGCCGCGAAATTCCATGTTGACCCTCCAATGTGGAATATCGCGGGTTTTGGGTCTCTTCCCGCGATGAACCGCGCGGGTTTTAGGCTGACAGTCGCGATGTTCATCGCGACTGTTAGGTTCGAACCCGCGATGTTCATCGCGAGTTCATGGGAGATAGTCGCGATGTTCATCGCGACTGTCTGGCCAATACCCGCGATGTTCATCGCGGGTTTTAGCATGGAGGCCGCGATGGTCATCGCGGGTTTCAGCATGGAGGCCGCGATGGGATTTTTTCAAAAAATTTTGTGCTGGGGCTAAAAATTTCTTATGTTTTCTGGCAGGATGTTGAGGAGACCATTGTCCTCATGGCGAGGGCAGGAGATCGATGATGATCTGATGGAGAAGATTCAGACTGATCCGGGGGTGCGGCAGACTCTGGCTATGAGTGGACTCTTGAAGTTCGCTCAGATCCCACCTATTCGTTCAGTGAGACGGCTCCTGAACAAGTTGGTGAGTTGGTGGGTGCCAGTGGAGGGTGCTTTTATTATTGGGGGTGAGAGGTTAGAGATCACCCTCACGGATGTCTATTTTCTGACTGGGTTGCCTCGGTTAGGGGAGGTGGGAGATCTGCTGCCGAGGATCCCGCCAGGTGTAGATATGGAGGATTTGCTACAGACCTTCTGTGTTGGTGATGCCGTTTTGCAGAACAGCTCTATTAGTCTGCGATCCCTACGTGAGTGGGATATGCAGGCTGTTGGGGCATGTGTTCTGCGAGTGTTGGGTGCTGCGGCGCCACATCGTTTGTCAGGGGGACAAACGATGATGGTGGACTCTGTTCTTCGGGGGACTTATTATGCCTGGGGGCAGATGTTTCTGGCTGGTGTCCAGAGAGATCCAGACAAGGCCAGTCGAGAGGGAGGAGAGTTCTGTTATGCCTCCTTTCTATGTTGTTTTTTCTTCGAGCGGTTTCCGACCCTGCGACCACGGGTGCCCGTTCGTGATGGTCTGGTGAGTGAGCCGCGCATGATGCGGTGGGGACATATGATGCCTCGTGGCGGCGGTGGTGTCCGCGGTTTCTTTACTGAGGATTTTTATGAGTAGTGGGAGCAGATGCCCCTACTGATTGAAGACTACCCCTATGCCGGCATGGACTATCGAGGTGACCCAGAGATGCCTCATGCCCCAGGACAGGCCTGGAGTTTAGACGGTATGTTTTGTGTTTTATATGTGTTGTTTGATTTATCGTCTATGATTATAGTTGTATAGTATATGATGGCTTACTTGCTTTGTGCAGATGTTGATCCAGTGCCACCGACCGACTACGTGGCTCGTCGGGGGTGGGCGATGGTGGTTGCACCGGTACCACCTCCACGCGGTGGAGGATTTGCGGCTCATGGGCGAGGGGTTGGCCCTCGAGATGACGCCATAGAGGGTGTCAGACAGACCTTCGACATGATCCTAGATGGACTCCCTGAGGATGGTTGGAGAGACCTGGACCGGGATATTGTGGAGCGTTGCTTCGGTGCGCCGCCTGAGTGGCGGTCGCTCTTGTTGAGGACAGCGGTGTTTGTGGCGGAGCACAGGGATGGTGGACGAGATGATCCGGCAGGGCCGGCTGAGAGGAGGATACGTCTACGGGATGATCCAGCAGGGCCGGCAGAGCGGAGAGTTTGGGCTCGCCATGACCCGGCGGGGCCAGCGGAGGAGGAGCCGGAGGAGCCTAGGGATCCTGATGAGTAGATGATATTGTATCTGCCCCCAAATGCTGATGAGCATATGGGGAAGCACTTTTGTACGACTGATGTATTTTTTGTATATCGGGTGCTGAGGGCACCTATGACATGTCGACTATTATGGTTTATATATATATGTGTATATATATTTGGATATATTGTTGTGTATGCACGTGGATGCACATTTTGTCTTTTGTATATGCCCGTGGAGGCACATGTTATGCACGTGGATGCAGTATTTTGTTTTTTGTATATGCCCGTTGAGGCACATGTTATGCACGTGGATGCATTTTGTTTATGGATATGCCCGTGGAGGCACATGTTATGCACGTGGATGCACATTTTGGTTATGTCATGATGTGATTGGTGTGCCAGTCAAGGACATTGTTGGCCATATGGTCTGCTACACTATTGAGGTTTCTTGGGACATGTGTGAACAAAATGGATTCAAATTGTCTAACCATTTGTTTAGTGCGCAGGAATTTTCTGAAAAGACAGGGATCGCGTACCTGGTAATCATTGTTGAGCTGGGAAACCAGGAGCTGTGAGTCCAAGAAAACGTTGAGGTGACGGATGCTCATTTGGAGAGCTGCGGCCAGGAGACCGGTCACGGATCATATTCAGCTTGGTTATTGGTGGCGGCACCTAAACATACTCCATCAATGTGAATTAACTCATGTGAAGGGGAGTATATTACCCAAGTTGCGGAGGCGAGATTGGGAGACCAACGGCTTGCACCATCAGCGAAACCGACATAGCAGAGTGGAAGAGGATCCATCTGTGGTCATGCAGAGAAAAACAAATATTTAGGTTTTTTGAATTTTTTGTGAAAAAAGAAAGTAAGCCTATACTAGAATGGACGGTGGTGTCCATCAGATTTTCTATGGGTAAAATCGTTTAAGGTACAACCCGTTGCATGGGTTGCGTAGGGGATTACCTTCTGAATAGGTCAGAATGTATGCCCCCTGCCCGAGGCAAGTGTGTACGATGTAGGGGCCTTGCCACATAGATACAAACTTTTCCTTTCCGGTTTTATCATGAGCTTGATCGTAAGCGAGGACAAGGTCTCCCTCATAAAAGGTTCTTGGGTGGACGTGTTTGTCGTAACTTAGTTTGGATCGTTGTTTGGCTGCTTCCATGTTTTGAATGTCTGTGCGCCGATCTTCATCGGCCTGCTCTAGGAGTAGTAAACGTTGCTCAATCGGGAAAGTGTCCAGTAGGAGTTCAACGGCGATATGTAGAGCTGGAATCTGGCACTTGATAGGGAGAACGGATTCGACACCGTGAACTAAATGGAAAGGGGTAAAACCGGTGGCGGTTTTGGTTGAGGTGCGGTAGGCCCATAGTGCCGGGAAAAGCATGTGGTGCCAATTGGATTTGTGTTTGTCTACAGTGCGTTGGAGAATGGTCTTCAAAATTTTATTGATCGCTTCGACTTGGCCGTTTCCTTGGGGATAGTAGGCGGAAGAGAAATGGTGTTCAAATTTCAACATGGTTGATAATTCTTTCCAGACGGCATCTTCGAAGTGAGAGCCGTGGTCAGAGACGAGTTGCTTCGGCACTCCGAAACGAGTGATAACATGGTTGAAGAAAAACCATGCTGCAGTGTCGGCTTTGCAATTGTAAGTCGGCATGGCTTCCGCCCACTTGGTGAAATAATCTACGGCCACAACGATGTGTTTGTGACCGCCGGCTGACATGGGGTTGCAGTCGAGGAAGTCGATGGCCCATTTGCAGAATGGTCCGACAGTGATGACTGGATGAAGGGGGGCGGGGGGGGTTCTTACTTTGGGAGCAAAGAGTTGGCAGTTCTGGCAATGCTTGACTGCGGTGATGCAATCAGTAAACAAGGATGGCCAAAAGTGACCTGCCCAAATGATTTTCTGGGCGGTGGCCATGCCGGAGAAATGGCCTCCGCAAGCACCGCTATGACAATCATTGAGGACTTGTTCTACCTCACTATGGGATAGGCAGCGGCGTAGGATGGTATCAACGTCACGTCGGTAAAGTACATCCCCTAACAAGAGGTATCGGGGGGCGTGGTGTCATATGCGACGGCGTCCGTCACGATCGATGTGTGGTCGAAATTTTTGTGTGCGGAGGTAAATCAAAATGTCTCCGTACCAAGGGTCGTCAGACGAAATGATGAAGATTTGTTCGTCAATCAGGTCCGTTTGGATAACGGGTGATGACGAAGAGGATGGGAGGTCAGTGATGAGGTGAGCAAGCGCGAGGGCTTTAGTGCTTTTAGGAGTTCTAAAAGTAAGGTCATATTCCTGGAGGATAATGACCCATTTAGCAACACGACCTTGTAGGAGCCGCCGGGTTAGGAGATAGACCATAGGGTTGGAATCGGCCACAACCGTGGTATGACTGAGTAGAATGTAATGCCGCAATTTTTGTACAGAAAAGACTACAGCTAGGGATAATCTTTCCTCGTATGGGTAACGTAGGGGTGGGCCAAACAACGTCTGTCTGACATAATAAATCACATGCTCTTGGTGAGAGGCATCTTCTTGGACCAAGACTCCGGACACGGCATGTTCAGATGCCGAGACATAAAGGGTGAAGTCTTGAGAGAAATCCGGAGGGGATATCAAGGGGGCTTGTGTGAGAGCTTTCTTGAGGGATTCGAATGCCGTGTCTGCTTGCTCATCCCAAACAAAGGGTATGTGGGTACGAAGTAAGCATAAGAATCCGTGGACTTTGGTGGCGTAATCAGGAACGAAGCGCCTAAGGAAATTGGACCGCCCTTGTAGGCTCTGGAGCTGCCGAAGCGTGTGAGGAGGGGAAAGTTCTAAGATGGCTTTGACTTTCAGGGGATCGACAGTAATTCCGTCTTGGGAAACAATGAAACCCAACAACCAGCCTGCCGGAACGCAAAAGACACACTTGTGTGGGTTCAAGCTGATTTTATATTTGCGACAACACAAGAAAACTTGCCGGAGGTCGTTAAGGTGATCTGATCGTTTTCAGGAACGAGCTGTAAGGTCATCAAGATAGACTCGCAGGATATGGACCAAGTCGTGAAAGCAATAGGTCATGGCTCGCTGGAAAGTGGCACCAGCATTTTTAAGGCCAAATGGCATGACGCGATAGGCAAAGGTGCCCCATGGGGTGGTGAAGGCAGTCTTGTACTGATCCTCCTTACGGATGTGAATCTGGTTGTATCCAGAAAACCCGTCCATGAAATATAGGACTTCATGGCCCGCACACTCATCAATGAGTTGATCAATGAATGGCGTGGGGAAATTTTCTTTTGGACAAGCGTGGTTTAAATCACGGAAGTCAGTGCATACTCTAAGGTTGCCTTGCTTTTTGTTAACAGGAACGGGATTCGACACCCATGTGGTGTATAGAATAGGATAAATGAATCCTGCTTTGTGAAGTTTCTCGACCTCAGCTTTAACAGCGGGGAGTTTGGAAGGATGAATGGGTCGTTGTTTCTGACGAATAGGGGGTACCTCAGGCCATGTATCAATGTGGTGCTCTATAATGGCGGGGTCAAGCCCAGGAATTTCGGTATAGGACCAAGCGAAAACATCACGGAATTCTTGAAAAAGCTTTTTATACGCCTGAGTTTCTGCTTGAGTGCAAGATGCGCCCAACGAGATGAGCTCAGGTTTCCCTGGTGTTGTGGAAATATCGATTTGTATAATGGGGGAAATGTTGGACATGTTCCCTTCTTCAAAGGCATCCGGTGCTGGGATGGGGTCTTTTAACCAATCGACCTTAGTGGGTATGAAATCTTTTGATTCGACCGATAGTTGGTTGGATGCGGTGGATGTGGATGCTTCCAGGAGGAAGTACGAGCGATGATGCATATCATCCCAAGGGTAGTCGGGTGCAGTGAGTGTCTCCAAAATTTGCTCATCAGTATTGAAGTAGTCAGATCATAAATCAAGGGGTTCTGGTTTGAAAGTTGTTGAAATCATATAGATTGTATTGACTTCTTCCGATGAGGATGATTGCGGGGGATAGATCTCCTCGATGAGGGGAGGAGATATCTCCAAATCGACGTTCTTTAACTCGTACAATGCTGCTCTATAGTCAGGGAGATCAGGACAATGGTGAGAGTAGTGGCCATAAACACTGCATATGGCACAAGGATGGTTGGTGCGCAGTGATCTGTCACGAGGCTGAAGAGGTGGCTCTAGTCTAACTACTGGGAAGCTGGTGTCATCGTCCAACATATTCATATGCTCCTAGAGTGCCGGTAACTGTGGGAATTGATGAGTTGGATGGCCTATCTCATCGCACAACGAGCTTTTAGGAGGAGCTTGAAACACGGGTGGGGGTTTAACTTCCTTAGGAGGTGGTATAGCAGTGTATGGTGGTGGACCTTTGCCCCCATTGGGCTTGACGAGAGGAGGAGGATTCGTTGACGACGAAGGGATTGTAACACCAGGAGGAGGTTTCGTTGACGACGAAGGGATTGTGACACCAGGAGGAGGTTGAGTAGTGGTAACAATAGGTTTGTACCAGTTGGAGGATGACATTTGGTGTCGGAGGTGGAATGGGAGGGGGAATGTACCACACGGGTAATCCCAAGGTTAAACCGGGGAGACTAAGGGTAGCCATAACCGGGGAACTTACCACGCCCGAGGGAGGGAATAGGAAGGGGATTGTGTGAATAGGTGTAACGCCAACATGACTAGGTACCAATGGTGGTTTAGGAAACAAGGGCGGTTGATTGTTAGGTGTTTGCATGTTGTGGGAAAGAGTACATAGGTCAGATACGGCGGTCACAGCTGGCGGGGGTGGAATAGATTGAAAGTTTGAGGTCATTGGCGTATCTGAGTAAAGTTCGGGTCCCACAGAAGAAACAAAGGAAGTGGTTGCACTAGAAACGGGTTGTTCAACCATGGGGAGAACATTTTCGGGTGCTGCAGGGGCATTGGGATCATAGTAGGTGAGTTGGTCGATTTTGACCACGCATCCCTCATGGGGGAACATCATGGTACGAAAAACGGATGAGGCAACTGCTTTCATGGCGTACATGTAGCTGCGGCCAAGTAAGAGGTTATAATCGAGTTGGGCATTAATGACCTCTATATCGATGAGCACAGTTTTACCACCCAACTGGACGGGGACATTGGGTAGTAGACCTTGGGGTTGTGTTGACCGGCCGTCGTAGGCCCGCAATGCAGTGGTGGATTGTTGGAGAGTAGGGGATCCCAACTTTTGCCAAACGAATGTGGACATGACGCATGTAGAGGCACCCTCATCGATGATACATCTATGGATGACAAGATTCCGAATGGAAACGGAAACTTGGACTGCTATGGTGGAAGGCGGACGTGGTTCGGACTAGTCCAAAACAAAGGTCATTAATTTCGAATCATTTGGGTCAATCGCCCCAATGGCGGAAAGTAAAGTCTTGCGCTGTGATGGACAGTTTTTCAAGACTTCTAACGCAGACATGGCTGCGGGAGACTGAGCTAAGTCATCTACGATGTTGTAATTTGATGCAACCCGTGCATTGGGGTTGTTGTTGATACGGCGAAGTGGGAAGCGAGGTGCTTTAGAGGCACCATCGAGTGGAAGCGGTGGTATACGTAACGTCTGATCTGTGGGATGAGCGTTAGTATCCTTATCGGCGGGGGGGGCTTCGGAGGTAGAGCCATACTGGTTCCGACGGGTTTGGATGTTGACATCAGCAATTGACATCATCAGCAAGTGGTGAGTACCTGAATCAAACATTGGTTGATCAGGAGCGGCGTAAGTGATTTGTTATGGTGGCACGTTTCCCTGTGGGGGAGCTAATGGCTGAGTGTTCACCACTCCTTGTGTTGGAAAAGGGTTTTGTAACACCAAAGGTTGATGTTGAGGTGGTGCAGGGTTGGGTGGCGGCTGAGGAGCCGCTTGTCCTTGACGATGGGCGTCGTCAGTCTAGAGTTGCCGAGCTCGCTCCAAATGTGGGCAAGCGTGTGTATAGTGGCCATAGACCCCGCAAATAGAACAAGGGTGGTTTGTTCGTAAATTAGGATTTTTGGCTTGCTTGGGCGGTCGATCAGGGTTCTGATGAGCAGGTGCCGCGTTATTGTTTTGTGGAGGGTGGGGAGGTTGTGGACCTTGGTTATTGTGTTGGTTGTTGCCGCGGTTACGTCCTCTTCTACGGTTTTGTTGCCCACCCTGGTTGCGTTGGTTATTTTGGTATTGGGGCGGATTTTGTTGTGCATATACTTGCCCTTGAGCATTAGGGGGATTTTGGGGAGCCGCAGGTGCAGGAGCAGGTTGCGGTGGATAATATGCTGGTGGAGCTGGAGGTGGTCGAGCTGCCTGTTGGGGTTGTTGGTACCCCTGAGCTGTTGGAGGTGTGAGATTAGATGGTGCAGCTGGTTGTGGGTAATGCATCTGTTGTTGTGGGAACTGAATGGGGTTCTGTGTGGCAGGTTGATTATAGTATGTAGGAGGTACATATGCCAATGGCGCTTTCCCATAGCAATGTTGTGGACAAGAGGGTCCATGAGTGTGATGGGTCTGGTCTGTAGGAGCATAAGAAGTTGTCGCTCTGGAATTGGATGTAGCCCTAGAAAGGTCTGGGGCGTGTATGGTGCTTACCGTGCTGAAAGGTTTAGCTTGCGGTGTGATTTGGCCAATGATGCCATCAGCGGCATGTGATGCCCCTGGTGCGTCACCGCGTGAAGAGTCGCCTCGTGGGGCATCTGGTATGATTGTGTATAGATAACCCGACTGGGCGTAAATGAGATCAAACTGTTGGGATTTGAGGATGGCCTCTTCTTCAGACTGGGGTCTTTCGGATGCCACATCCTTCGCAATGAGAGGGAGGAGGGATTTTAGAAACCAATCTAAGAAGATACGGTCGTCTAACTTGATTTTGCAGAGGCTTCGGCGTCGACGCCACTCATGAATGTGGTCAGTGATGTGGGTGGTCGTGTTCTGTCTGCAAGACAGTAAGATCTCGACTCCCGCATCATAGCGGACAGGTAACTGGAAGAACTGAAGGAAGGTCGAGGCAAGGGAGGTAAAGGTGGCATGCGTCCCATGGGGCTGCTCGATATACCACTTAGCTGCAGAGCCAGTGAAGGTGCGCTGTAAAAGCCGGAGGCGGACAGAGTCGTCTACTATAGAGTTGGAGGAACACCATAGATGGAAGGACATGATATGGTTCTGGGGGTCCTCACCTGCCTTGCCCTCAAACTTAGGGATGTCAGAGGGGATTTTGGTGGGCATGTGAGGCCACGCAGGATCGTGTCTGATGGGGTCATTGGTGAGCCTGGCTAAGTCTGGTAAGTTCAGACTCACCATGTACGGTAAGCTAGAAGATGTAGTGACTGGAACTGGGATATGACTAGTCATGGTGGTATGATGTGGGGGTCCAGTAGCACCTAAAGGTATGCTAGGTATTGTAGGTATATATCCTCCAATAGCTGTGGTCTGGTAAGGGCCAGCGTTTCCTAGTGCAACGTGGGTTACACCAGGGTTAGGAATAGTAGTGGTGATTCCTGGGATAGGGTTTGTGGAAACCAGAGGGGGTGTGACCCCTATGTTGGGCATACCCATAACAGGTGGTGGCCCTGTGTTGGGAATTCCTATAACAGGAGGTGGCCCTGTGTTGGGCATTCCTAAATGTGGAGTGTTGCCCATATTGGGCATACCCAGGGGGGTGGTTGTTGCCCATGGATGGCACCGCAGCAGAAGGGTCTGTGGATGTCTCACCTATGGTGCTGGTAAATAGTGGGTCAAATGGTGTTCCAGCCATAATGGTGGTTGGTGGTAATACAACGTAGTTTTCGGATTCTGCCTCAGAATCTGATGTGAAGTGAGGCGTGTCAGAATCGGATGACCGTCTGGTTGACCGACGATGTGTCGAATCAAGGGATAAGGCTCTGCGTCGGTGACGTGGAGAGCCAAGTAGACTAAACTCTGGGAGTTCGCCCTGAAGACGATGAGAGCGTCTAAAATTCTCAATGGTGAGAAATAAGTTTTGTGTAAAAAAATCTGTTTAAGTATCAGGTGGTGATATATATATAAAAAACTCAAAACCCTAATGCAACCAAGGGTGCAAGAAGGGGAGTGAAAATGAAGGCACTCAGGCCAAAAAATCAACCTCAAAAAATGCACTTATTGTAGCAGCTGTGCTAGAATAAGTGGAGGGATGCAAAAAATGGTCAGAATACCAACATGCAAACAGCTCCTAGAAAAAATAGGTGTAACTAGACCAAAGGTGGGTTGAATCATGCAAACACCTAACTAAAAGTATTGTGAATCAACAAACGATATTCTCTGCAAGGTGATGAAATCCAAGTCAGACAATATGAGTGTTGAGACAACGGCTAGATATCCCCCTACCGGGAGGGACACCGGGGTAATCAATCCTAAAGAATGGCAAACTAGGATACTCCGTTCATGACGCATCGAGAAAAGGTAAATCTGTCGTTTGGTCCTTTACCACAATACCCCTATACAGGGATATCCTGAGAACTGCGAATGGTAGCCCTTCGGTTACTGAATGGATTTCGGTATTCCACTTAGGCTTCCGGAACCATCCTCGCGAATTCAACCCTCCTAGGGGAGAGGCCTTCCCACAAACGGTTGTGACCGCACCAATAAATACTAAGAGATTTTAGCTCCCTAAATGGACAACTTCTATGTCTCAGATGTAATAACTGAGGGGTGTTATTGGAACACCTATCCCCTCAATACTACCTAGCTACAAAGTTCTTTCAGTGTTCCCCAAGTGGGATTAAAAGTGTGTTGAAATTAGGGTAAGTTTTAAAGCTCAGTTCAATTAAGTGTTTGAGTGGGTGCACGTGTGGTATTGTAAACTGAACTTGAAAGAAGTAAATGCTTTACAAAAAAATTTCAAAAAACAAAGGATCTTTTGAAAATAAAAAAGCAAATATTTATGATTTTTTTCAATAAATGGAAATTAAATGCTTTGGCAAAATCAACTCAAAAAACAAAGGATCTTTTGAATCATGAAAGCAAATAATAGACTTCTTAAAGAAATAAATGGATTTCTTTTTCAAGGAAATTGCTAAGGGAAAGATTTTAAAGAAGGTAAACAGGAAATTTTTTTTAACCTAGATAAACTGCAAAATAAGTCTTTCTTTCACTTTCTTGAAATTTTTTAAAAAGACTTCTAGATGTGCATTCTAAATAGTAAAAAATTTTCTATGGCTGTAAAATATGCAGAATTTAATACTGTAAAAATGTGCTATGTGGGAAAAAAATACAGTAAAAATTAATTTTTTAAATCGGAATGGCCGAATGAAAAAATTAGCAGCGCGGGTTTTGACAGAACAGCCGCGATGGACCGTGCGGGTTTCTGTCGCACAGTCACGATGGACCGCGCGGGATTTCGGCACACAGTCGCGATGTGCAGCGCGGAAAAAGTCCGCGAAGCCGCGATGTGCAGCGCGCAAATAGTCCGCGAAGCCGCGGGGAACCGCACGGAAAAGAGCCGCACAGTCGCGATGTGCAGCGCGGTAAATGACCGCGAAGCCGCGATGTGCCAGCGCGCAAACAAGCCGCGAAGCCGCGGGGAACCGCGCGGAAAAAACCCGAAAAGTCGCGATGAGCCGCGCGACTGTCAGGCTAAAAACCGCGAGGCGAAAGCCGTGCACGGAAGCCCGAAAAAACGAACCCGAAAATTGAGAATTTCGGGCTGTTAATGGCAATAGATGGGGCCAAAAACTAGAGCAGCAATGGATCTGCTGTCTAGGATGGCAGATCTATGGATCTAAAGGCTAAAAACTAATAAAAAACTAAGATTGAAAGCAAAACTTGAGATCTATTGTTCAAAGCCAGCGGAGTCGCCAAAAACTGTTGGCTTGGTTTTGCAACCAAGCTTAGTGCTATGGGCACCTGCTAACTAGTAGCAGCAGTTTCAAATAGAAATAAACAAGAAACTAATCTAAACAAAACTAATCATGGATCTATGCAAGAAATATAAGCAAATAATGGAAATATTTTTAAGAACAAGAACAAGAAAATATGAAAGAATAAATTGTATTGAAAAATGGGGGGCAAGCAAGTGCTTGCGATAATACCTCCAATGGTGAAGGTTGATGTTGAGCAACTCCCAAGATGAGTAGCTCCAAGCTCCAAAAGGTCTCCTTCTCCAAGGTTGCTTACAATGGCCAAAATACTCAAGGGAGATTTCGGCAGCATGAGGATGAGATAATGGATGGATGTGAAATGAGGAGCCCCCTACCACCTTTTATAGGTTTTGGTGGTGGGGGAATACCATTGTGGTTTTGTGGAAACCAATGGTATTGACCAACATGGTTTAGGTACTTTTCCCTCCTTTTTCCTTTTTTGAATATTTTTATTATTTGGTATTCCCTTTTTAATATTTTGGGAATTTGGACCCTTTTTGAGGGTTTTTTATGCTTTTTTAGGAAAAATAATCTTTTTGAGTGGGGAAAAGGGGTGTACTAAGGTCTTTTGGTGACCTTTTGTTGGTTTCAGAGGCTCAGATGGTGAAAAGTGGACAAATGGGTCATGTGAATAGGGAAATGAGCTAGTGAGCACTTTTTGGGTGTCAACAACAGCATGAGCATGATATCTTCTTTTGTTATTCTTCTTCTTCTTACTGAAGTTGTTGTTGTTGTCTTTCTTCTTCTTGGGACAATCTGAAGCAAAGTGTCCCTTCTCATTGCAATTGAAGCATCTGAGATCTTTCTTATATTTATGATAATGGTGGTGTGAGAATCTCTCGTTATGAGATGATTCCTTCTTGGACTTGCCTTTCCTGGCATGTGTTGTGAGAGCTTGATCTTCATTTCCCATATTTTCCTCTTGGACCACAAGCCTAGCTTCTTCTTGAGAGCATTCTTCCCGCAATCTGTTGAAGGAGATCAACTTCTTCCTTGCACAAATTCCTTGAATAAAGGAATCCCATGACCTGGGTAGGCCATTTAGAGTGGTCATCACCACTTCACCATTCTCCACCATTTCATCCACTGCTTCTAGTTGTTCCTTGATCTGGGAGACCCTTGAAAAATAAGATTGAATGGTTTCTCCATTTTGAAACTTTACTCCTTTCAATTGGTTCCGCAGGGTCATCTTTTGATTTATGTTCTTCCCTTCAAATAGCTTGCTCAAAGAGTCAAACATCTCCTTGGGTGTCCTTAGAGAAGACACAAGGGGGTATGAGATGGTCTTTGATAGAATCAGCAATGATTCTCTTTGCCTTGACCAAGTTTTTCTTATGCAATACCTTAGCCTCTTCATCCTCTAGGATAGGGATGTCTTCTTTTACATATGAGTCCAACTCATTCTCTTCCAGGATTAACCCAATCCTATACTTCCAAGCTCGGAAGTTATCAACTCCTTCAAGTTTATCCTCAAGCTTGGTGTGGTGAGACATCTAAAAGAGTACTTCAAATGGAAATAGAAAAGATTTAGGTCTTACCACTTGAAATGCTGAAAACTGGATCTGGTCCCGGATTAGGGTTTGTCGAAAAAAACCCTAAAAATTCAAAATGTGAATTTCAATTTTCTGAAAGGATGGAAAGATGCGCCTTGATGAGCTGATCAGCCTGGTGTATTCAGAATTTGAGATCAGCAAATCTTTACCCTTCAGATTTTCCTTTTTGTCCTCCCGGGTTCACTAGGGAGAGCCCTGAATTAGGGTTTGAGTTTCCCGGAAATCTACCCAGCCAAAAATCTCGATCCAAAGCTCTAAACTTTGATTTTTGCAAGGAGCTTCTAGCTATGTCTTCAGATTTCAGAAATGCCTATTTTTGTGGAAACCCTAATGTTTAGGGCCAAATCTGAAAATGCTCAGAATTGAATTCTGATTGGACAGATATATTCTCCTTGATGAGTAGAGTCAATCTACTATACTAATTTTCCAAAATCTGTGGAGAGAAACTCAATAAACAAGAAACTCAAGTTTTCGTCACTGCAAAATGTCTTCTTCTCAGGTTAGCTCTGATACCATGTTAAATTTTGAGCATTAATTCACAATACTCTAGGATCTTCACTGAGAGAATAACATATACAGTATATCAATGCATAACAGTCACAATAAGCATGACAAGCATCACAAGAATCAAAAGCATGAGAGACAAGAGACACAGAGTTTCCGTGGGGAAAACCCTAAGGTGAAAAACCCCACAACTTCCTCAGAGATAGAGAGAGCAATGGCTCAACCAAAGTACAACCAAAATACACTTGAGATAGTCCCCTAGAAGCAGATGATCCTCCTCCTCACTAGTGCGCCACTTTCTGAGTGAAAGACATATGACTTTCCGAATGATTTAAATAGAGATCTCCTGATCTTTATTTATACTAACTTGTTTGCCCAGTGACGTTATGGGGCCGACTTGTCTAGCTAGGTACATCCACAATATAATATATATTTCAGGGCCGACCCTATACATGGTGGTCTAATAACCCATCAGCAAGTACACATACTTGCGACACTTGTCAATCCACATGACGACACTTCATTATAGAGGAATAACACATCTCTAATAAGGGTACAATAAATATATATGAAATACATTCCGAAGTTACATATACATCAACAGACGTTGAAGGACGAGCCAATTGCAGTCGACCTCAATAAAGCCATCCGCCGACCTCAAGGGAGTTACCCATCTTGAATGGAATCATCGACAACTGCATAAGTCGATTGGTGATAGTCGATCATTCCATCATCGACGAGATGCAACCTACCAACCGTTATGCCAACTACAATCCACCTATATGTCGACCATTTAAAAACATCTAGCATATTGTCGACTAAAGTACTTCACTGATCAATATGAGCTTATCGAGTAGCAGACCGTCTCTAGCATCTAGCATTCTCTTTCCCAGATAATCTGCTAGACAATTCAATTTTGGCAGTCGACCAGTGTAGTCGGTCGACCAATGACGAGTGTAGTCGGCCATCGATACACTGACCATGTCATAATAGTGTATCGACTCCGCGATCAAGAATTCTATCGACCAAATCCTTTTGATGGTTGTAGTTCAAATGAACCGTCATTCACAATCCATCAATAACATCATGCTGGAAGGAGTACAAATGCAGTTAGAAGGATGCTTCTCAAACCCGTCGACTACAAAGATTGCTTGTATGTGTTTATGAATGAGAGACCTTGATTCCGATTTAGCACTGAAAGATGCCGACCAAATGCCTGTATGAAGAGAATCTTGTAAACATGTTCATGGGTAATGCACAGTCGACGATGGATTGTTGAGATGTTATCTACACATAATAAATGTCAAACTAAGTATCGTCTGCATTAAAGCATGGTTGCCGCTGATTGATGTTGGTTGGGTCGCTATATAATTAGTTGGGTCAACATTTATTGTAAAAATGATGGATGGTTCAAACTTTGATTGACCCTTCATATGGGTGAATTAATTTTCGGTCGACCATTTCTTTGAGTCGGTTACATCAAAATATGTGTCAACACAGTTAGCCGACCATTTATTCTCGAATCAGTAGATGAAATTTTTGTCGGTTAAGGATTATAAATAGGGTCCATATTATATTCAGTCTACTATTCATGTCGAGTTTGGTCAAGGCTGTCAAATGGAGCCCTTTGGTCGAGTTTATAAAATCTAGTCGGAAGTCAATTGTTGATTCGAGTCGATTGAAAAGAGGTCGACATTGATAGTTATTGGTCGATATGCTTTTGGTCAAAGTTTGACATATACAGGTTGTAATCTTGACCTTGTCAATTATTGTGTTTCCCAGAGTAATGGGTAAAAAAAAAAAAGTAATAATAATAATAAAAATTGATGCAACATGTACTTTTGTGTACAATAATAATATTGGAAATCAAAATTTGAGAGATCCTATTACAAAATTCTTTCAATTCTCAGTGATAGATAGATATTTTATTGTTAAAAAAGGCTTATTGAATCCTTTGTAATTGTATAAAATGATACCCTTAATTATAATTATCCGACATCTATGTCATCTACAGGCAAGGAGCATTTGCTTGCCAAGGTTTTCAGCCAGATTGCATCCTATGTATTCATTGTTGAGAACATGAACCTGAACCTGTTTTCACTTCAAACTATCATGGGTCCACTAGTCCTGTGATACCTTGGCACTTGAACTCTTCTGTAGCTGGCTTTACCACATAGATTACTCACTTGGATAGTGATCAAAATATAAACAAGGTAAGCTCATTTTTGGACCCTGTTTTCCAATATTCTGACTTTTTATGCTGTGTCTCCATAACATTTTTAGCGCAGTCCAATTGCTATCTTTCATTCATAGTTTTGATATGGACTCTACACGAGGAATCTTTTTACTTTGTTTTTGACTTACAAGAACAACATCCGGCCATGTACAAATACGGTGATACAGTGTTCTTATTCAAATGATGATTCTTCAATGCAGGACAGGTCAAGTGGAGTAACTTCACTACAAGGACAACACAGTTTACCAAAATGGTTCACACAACTTCTTAAATATGTTCATCCAGATGAACAAAAAAAAAGGAACTAGAAGTTATACTACTCTAAAGCAGGGCATGGTTTTTCTGGTCTTTCCTTTTCTCGATGTATTTTCCCCTTCCTACTTCCTATTATGTCGTGTTGTTCATATGAGCAACTAATTTTATTTTGAAATTATTTTACAGTTAGAGACACTCGGGCACCATGAAGTCCAGCCGTTGTCTCACATTTCAAAGGATTTGAAGCAAGAGATAAGTGTTTTTAATGGTTTTGAATTTAACAATTTCAACTTTAGCATTCAAGGATTAACAATGAAGAGCTGAGAAGCTAACATAAAGAGAACATAAAGTTTGCCATATGTAAATATCTATCTTATGATACACGTAAACATTTTATAGCATCTTTTCTCCTCCTCATATGTTTGGATAAGTTTTGGAGGATTTGTGGACAAACGAATGTGTGAAATTGAAGAGCATACGGGGGATGGTGCAGGGACAAAGTGTTAATGGGTCTTTTGAGTTAGAAGAGCTGCCAAAGACAGAAGCATTGACATATTTGGAGGATTTGGGGGTAGAGGGGTGTCTCAAGTTGAATAGCATAGGTGGGTTGGAGCACGCGACAAACGTGGGTTGCCCGAGTTAAAAGAGCTTCCAAGTATGGAAACATTGGCATCTTTGGAGGTGGTGGAGGTAGCTGGATGTGTGAAGGTGAAGAGCATATAGGGGTTGGAGCTCACAACAAAAATTTACAATCCTAGGTTTTTATTGGTTGTCTGAGTTAGAAGAGTGGCCAAGTATGGAAACATTGACATCTTTGGAGGGGTTGGGGGTAGAGGGGTGTGTGAAGCTGAATAGCATACGAGTGTTGGATCATGCGACAAATCTCTAGAGGAATTGTGAGCAAGCGAATGTGTGAAGCTGAAGAGTGTACATGGGTTGGTGAAAGGGACAAAGCTTCGAGACCTAATTGTTAGTGGTTGGTCATTGGAGTTGTTGTGGGAAGAGGGGTGTGAGAAGCTGAAGAGCATCTTGCAGTTGGACCAATGGACAAAGATTTAACAACTAAGAGATTTTGAGTGGTCTGAGGTAGAAGAGTTTCCAAAGTATGTAAACATTGGTGTCTTGGAGGTGTTGTGGGCAGAGGGATGCATGAAGCTAAAGGGCAAACGGTGTTCATTACACTTGAAAAAAGCTTCGGACGCTAATTGTTGGTTAATGATTTGAGTTAGAATGTGTTGAACATGCAAGTATGTAGTTGAAAAAATTTGATGTTTCTAGATGTCCCAAATTACAATGTCCAATGTCCAGTGTGGGAGTTGTGGACCAGCGGTGAAGATGGTCAATGAATGTGAATATGTCCTCATAAGGCATATGTTGTGACACTACAAGAACAACACAGTTTACCAAAATGCTTCAGACAACTTCTTAAATATGTTCATTTAGATGAACAAAAAAAAAGGAACTAGAAGTTATACTACTCTAAAGCAGGGCAGGGTTTTTCTGGTCTTTCCTTTTCTCGATGTATTTTCCCCTTCCTACTTCCTATTGTGCCGTGTTGTTCATATGAGCAACTAATTTTATTTTGAAATTATTTTACAGTTAGAGACACTCGGGCACCATGAAGTCCAGCTGTTGTCTCACATTTCATAGGATTTGAAGCAAGAGATAAGTGTTTTTAATGGTTTTGAATTTAACAATTTCAACTTTAGCATTAAGGGATTAACATCGCAAAGCTGAGAAGTTAACATAAAGAGCACATAAACTTTTCCATACGTAAATATCTATCTTATGATACACGTAAACATTTTGTAGCATCTTTGCTCCTCCTCATGTGTTTGGAGAAGTTTTGGAGGAGTTGTGGACAAACGAATGTGTGAAACTGAAGAGCATACGGGGGATGGTGCAGGGACAAAGTGTTAATGGGTCTTTTGAGTTAGAAGAGTTGCCAAATACAAAAACATTGACATATTTGGAGGAGTTGGGGGCAGAGGGGTGTCTCAAGTTGAATAACATATGTAGGTTGGAGCATGCGACAAACGTGGGTTTCCCGAGTTAAAAGAGCTGCCAAGTATGGAAACATTGGCATCTTTGGAGATGGTGGAAGCAGCTGGATGTGTGAAGGTGAAGAGCATATAGGTGTTGGAGCTCATGAAAAAAACTTACAATCCTAGGTTTTCATTGGTTGTCTGAGTTAGAAGAGCGGCCAAGTATGGAAGCATTGACATCTTTGGAGGGGTTGGGGGCAGAGGGGTGTCTGAAGTTGAATAGAATACAGGGGTTGGAGCACGTGACAAATCTCTAGAGGGATTGTGAGCAAGCGAATGTGTGAAGCTGAAGAGCGTACATGGGTTGGTGAAAGGGACAAAGCTTCGAGACCTAAGTGTTAGTGGTTGGTCATTGGAGCTGTTGTGGGAAGAGGGATGTGAGAAGCTAAAGCGTCCCGCAGTCGGATCAATGGACAAAGCTTAAACAACTAAGAGATTTTGAGTGGTCCGAGGTAGAAGAGTTGCCAAAGTATGTAAACATTGGTGTCTTGGAGGTGTTGTGGACAAAGGGATGGATGAATCTAAACGGCAGACGGTGTTCAGTGCACTTGACAAAAGCTTCAGACGCTAATTGTTGGTTGATGCTTTGAGTTACAAGGTTTTGAACATGCAAGTATGTATTTGAAAAAACTTGATGTTTCTAGATGTCCCAAATTACAATGTCCAATGTCCAGTGTGGGAGTTGTGGACCAGTGGTGAAGATGACCAATGAATGTGAATATCTCCTCATAGGGCATATGTTGTGACACTACAAGAACAACACAGTTTACCAAAATGGTTCACACAACTTCTTAAATATGTTCATCTAGATGAACAAAAAAAAAGGAACTAGAAGTTATACTACTCTAAAGCAGGGCAGGGGTTTTCTGGTCTTTCCTTTTCTCGATGTATTTTCCCCTTCCTACTTCCTACTGTGCCGTGTTGTTCATATGAGCAACTAATTTTATTTTGAAATTATTTTACAGTTAGAAGCACTCTGTAACCTCGGGCACCATGAAGTCCAGCCGTTGTCTCACATTTCATAGGATTTGAAGCAAGAGATAAGTGTTTTTAATGGTTTTGAATTTAACAATTTCAACTTTAGCATTAAGGGATTAACAATGCAGAGCTGAGAAGTTAACATAAAGAGCACATAAAGTTTTCCATATGTAAATATCTATCTTATGATACACGTAAACATTTTGTAGCATCTTTGCTCCTCCTCGTATGTTTGGAGAAGTTTTGGAGGAGTTGTGGACAAACGAATGTGTGAAACTGAAGAGCATACGGGGGATGGCACAGGGACAAAGTGTTAATGGGTCTTTTGAGTTAGAAGAGCTGCCAAATACAAAAACATTGACATATTTGGATGAGTTGGGGGCAGAGGGGTGTCTCAAGTTGAATAGCATATGTAGGTTGGAGCATGCGACAAACATTGGCATCTTTGGAGGTGGTGGAGGCAGCTGGATGTGTGAAGGTGAAGAGCATATAGGGGTTGGAGCTCACGACAAAAACTTAAAATCCTAAGTTTTCATTGGTTGTCCGAGTTAGAAGAGCGGCCAAGAATGGAAACATTGACATCTTTGGAGGGGTTGGGGGAAAAGGGGTGTCTGAGCTGAATAACATACGGGGGTTGGAGCATTGGACAAATATCTAGAGGTATTGTGAGCAAGCGGATGTGTGAAGCTGAAGAGCATACATGGGTTGGTGAAAGGGACAAATCTTCGAGACCTAAGTGTTAGTGGTTGGTCATTGGATCTGTTGTAGGAAGAGCGATGTGAGAAGCTGAAGAGCATCTCGCAATTGGACCAATGGACAAAGCTTAAACAACTAAGATATTTTGAGTGGTACGAGGTAGAAGAGTTGCCAAAGTATGTAAACATTGGTGTCTTGGAGGTGTTGTGGGCAGAGGGATGCATGAAGCTAAAGGGCAGACGGTGTTCAGTGCACTTGACAAAAGCTTTAGACGCTAATTGTTGGTTGATGCTTTGAGTTTAAAGGGGTTGAACATGCAAGTATGTAGTTGAAAAAACCTAATGTTTCTAGATGTCCCAAATTACAATGTCCAATGTCGAGTGTGGGAGTTGTGGACCAGCGGTGAAGATGATCAATGAATGTGAATATGTCCTCATAGGGTATATGTTGTGAATATTTTGGGACCTCCTTCAACCTTCAACCTTCAATAAGTTGTGCATATTTTGTGAATATTCTGGGACCTCCTTCAACTTTCCTCTTTTCCTATCGACGTTCAATTTTTCCCCTCAAGGGGCAAATGCTAGTATATTGTAACCATAGTCCAAACCGTATCCATAATATATGCCATATAAACATGCCACTGAACCATATATTATGCCACCGCATATAACAAATGAACAATATAATACATGCCAATATTACATTCCATAAAACCTTTGCCAAACGAACCACATAATATTGCATTCAACAAAACCGTGATCTGGGGAGAGGTTCGCAGTATTGAAATCACGACCTCCTCCCCCCATATCCAGTGCTTTAACCAATGTGCCACCAGCGCCACTTGTTAAGGAGAGCGACGGATTTTATTTATAAGTTGCAGGCGAGAATATGGGGGCCCAAAACCGCCTCAAAAACCACTATAAAAACCATGGATCAACACGGATTCCAAGACAGTGAACATGTACGATTGCAGATAAATCGAGGCCAATACAGGGCACGATTCCCAAATTTGGTATTGGCACGCTTCCCAGGATGGTTTTGCATTCATCCCAATGTGGTATTGGCACACTTCTCGATGCAGTTGGCACACTTCTTGAGGCAGTTTTCTACATAGTTCCTGAGGCGTTTATGCACAGTTCCCGAGGTTTGTACAACCATTAATGGGAACATATCTTGAGGTGGAATCCGTACTGTTTTGTCTTTTATGCAGGGAGAGTTTCTCGATTTGCATGCCAGAGGAGGCCTTTGGCAAACATAGACGAGTTTAAACTCATTTTTCTCAAAATTTTGAGAGAAATGCAATGGTGTTGTCTGTTTTTGCTGATAACTGACATAAAATACAAGTGTTTCCAGAACTTTCATTTTGTATGCTTTAAAGACTAAATAAGATCGTCCTTCTCATTGGAAGTGGCCCAAAGACGTAGCCCAAGGAGGGTGAACTCCGTTATCATTTATTGTCTACAAATTTAATGGTTTGCATCTCTTTTATGTGGTTTATGTGCTTCAAATATGCTCTTTAATTTTTTCATTTAAAGCCTCTTTAATGGATTTAAGCATTCAAACTTTTACATGCAAATAATGGTTGTATAGATCTTGTCATTTTCGAATCAGTTGAAAACATCATTTATAGAATTAGAGTTTACCATTTTTATCCATTTTGAAATAAATCTCAATTAGAATTAAATACCTAACTCGATTTGATAATAAATCTCAACAAGAATTTAAATAAAAAACTGATTAAATAAATCTACCATAATCCAGTAGCAGGTGATACAATCTTGCATCCATGCCCCATTTCTTTCTTTTATGTGAAATTTTGAAAGATAAATAATTAAGCAAATATTCATATTTGAGTATATTTTGAATACCAATTAAATGTGACTTGGTGATATTTATGGTAAGAAACATAATATATACATTATAATTTCTATATATCAAAAGTCTAAAGCCTAATGCAAATAATTTCTTTTAATGATATTAATTGAGATTTCCTAAATTGAAAAATCCATTTATAGAATTAGAGTTTACCATTTTTATCCATTTGATAATAAATCTGAACAAAAATTTAAATAAAAAAATTGATTAAAGAAACACAATAAGTGACCACAATCTTGCATCCATGCCTCATTTCTTTCTTTATATGAAATTTTGAAAGATAAATAATTAAGCAAATATTCATATTTGAGTTATTTTGAATGCCAATTAGATGCGACTTGGTGGTATTTATTATAAAATAACACAATATATACATTATAATGTCTAAATATAAAAAGTGTAAATTCTAATGCAAATAATGTCTTTCAATGATATTAATTGAGATTTTCAAAGTTGAAAAAATCATTTATAGAATTATAGGTTAACATTTTTATCGATTTGAAAATAATCTCGACGAGAATTAAATAGGTAAACCATTTTGATAATAAATCCGATAAGAATTTAAATAAAAAATTGATTAAAGAAATACAATAATTGACCACAATCAAGTAGCATGTGATACAATCTTGCATCCATGCCCCATTTCTTTCTTTTATATGAAATTTTGAAAGATAAATCAAGTAGCATGTAATACAATCTTGCATCCATGCCCCATTTCATTCTTTTGTATGATTTTTTTTTTAATTTAAGAATAATTGAGATTTTCCAAATTGAAAGCTTAATGCATTAATTTGCCTTTCAATGATATTAATTGATATTTTTCAAGTTGGAAAACACATTTATAGAATTAGAGTTTACCACTTTTATCCCTTTGAAAATAAATCTCAATAAGAATTAAATAGCTAGACCAATTTGATAATAAACCTTAACAAGAATTTAAAAGAAACAACAATTGACCATAATCAAGTAGCATGTGATACAATCTTGCATCCATGCCCCATTTATATTTTTTATCTGAAAATTTTGAAGCATAAATAACTAAGCAACCATTCATATTTGAGTTATTTTGAATGTGAATTAAATGCTACTTGGTGATATTTATTGTAAAATAACACAATATATACATTATAATGTCTATATATTAAAAATTCTAAATCCTAGTGCAAATAATGTCTTTCAATGAAATTAACTAAGATTTTCTAAGTTGAAAATTTCAGAATTAGAGTTTAATATTTTTATCCATTTGAAAATAAATCTCAACTAGAATTAAATAACTAGAGCAATTTGATAATAAATCTCAACAAGAATTTAAATAAAAAATTGATTAAAGAAGCACAATAATTGACCATAATCAAGTAACATGTAATACAATCTTGCACTCATGCCCTATTTATTTCTTAAATATCAATTGTTTTTGCATGAACAAATTTGGATGTAATAAAGAACAAATACTCACTAAATACTCGCCAATGTATTCCTATAAAACTGTATTATCAGTTGAAATGTGGAGACAATTCAAACGTTCCCACCGACTCAGTTTAATTTCTAAAACTCTTAATCATCGCAGAGACATTGAAAGGAGAAATTTCAAGGTTGAAAGGAGAAATTTCATGGTGGAAAGGGTTGGGTAAAGGAGAAAGCAGAAGTGAAGCCATACCAACTCTCTGAATATATTCCATGAGAAAAATGGAAAATCGCGAAAACCTTCAACTACAAAAAGACACACACCTTCAACCCTGAATGGAATGATACAAGGTGGATTCATATCTTTCGAGGACCAAGAATGTATCTACATGCCTGGTCCAACCTGAAAATCACAATAATCGAGCTGTAAGTTAAAATTACTATATTTTAGTAATAATAAAATAAAATAATATGGAGATCGAATACTACGAAGACTACATTGGAGCCATTACCTAGATCAACCGTATCACCCGACATGAGATCAAATCCTAGTGGCTCTCCAACACAGATGGGAGAGAAAGATTTGTTGGTCGTATTGGAATCCGATCCATGAATAATATTTATCCGACCATGTTTCTAGCTTGCTAACTGTCCTGCCACATGTTGGATGTACTACCACGCGTTGTAACAAACTCCATGCACCCTAATTGTTTCTGCATACGCCCGTGCCTTACCCTAACTATCATGCTTTAGGAGATTAATCACTAGATCGTTAGGTTGTTTTACAATAACGAAGACCATGAATCTTCCCACTTTTCTAGGATTCTAGAGATCATACTCCATCCAAGACTCTAGATCATACTCCACTTTTCTGGGATTCTAGATCATAATAATGTTTTATTGAATGGAAAATGGTAATGCATCTTTTCGTTTGAACAGGAAAGGCCTTGGTTAAGGTAGTATTTTCACGAGAAATTGTGAGTTGGCTATCGATAGTAAGGAATTGGACCACGATCCATTAAATAATACTTTCAAATCGAAACCCTTAGTTCTTCATCTCGAGCATTAGAATCTAGATATTAAAATGGGAGGGTTGTCACAACAAAGAGGAACAACCTAATACTCTCATATGAAGCAATCAAGTCAAAGTATGGAAGGCGCTATTGTTGTAGGGTAAATTGATTCCTTGTGTTCTTACTCCTTGTAGCTATATTTCCTTATTGCTTCTCTATCATTCTATGACCTGGAAGGGATACTTGAGGGAATATTGGAAGGGATATGCATATAGATATTCTTTAGCTATGATATTTTGTTGTCAAAGCTACATGCTCCTAGTTGAAATGTTCCCAAAATAGAAATTGCTTAGGTGGATCCTTATCATCATTTTTATCATCAATCATTTAAGAATTCACTAAAGCACTTCAATAGTATCAAGCCCCAAATGTATAAGTAAAATGGCTACAAAGATCAATAAATGAGAAATCTTCAATAGATTTTCCATTTTTCCAACATTATTGATGGTGAGAAATTGATACTCTAGCTTGGGTGAAGATGCAATTAATTTATATACAGGTTAGTGTCAAGTATTTACCATTTAAACCGCCCTCTCTCCATGTGACTACTCACTAATTGATTGTTTCGTTAGCTTGGACAACTAGTTGTTGGAGTCCAAGAGTTGCTTAATTGATTTCCATCATAAATTTTGTCTCTTGCCAAATTCTGGCTCATGAATCTGAAGCATTCATCAATGATATGTTACTAATGAAACCATAGAAATAGTTAGCTCCATTACTCTTACATATTATGACAGATTCCATGCAAAGAGTCTCAAGCATTCGTTAATGGGAACTAATCCCATCTTAGCCATTCATTGATGCTAACCAGTCCTACCTGCAACAAAGGCAAATAAAATTGGAGTTCAAGCATATTCAATAATAGATAGAGATGCAATCATTGGTTCAACAATTTCATATCTAGGGGCCATATGCAAGGATAATTTCTCCATATATAGATATATTTCTAGTTCTTAATACAACTAGGTGACGGTAGCCACAAATCCACGACCTAGAAGAGCTCTTCATGGAATCCACAAATCCAATATCTATAAAAGAGTCTCCCATTAATATAGTCACAGGTATGTATAAATATATTTTCACAATGATTGCTACTACATTTCATATTTCACAAACTTGTATATATTTGAAAAGTGAATAAAAATAGGTACTTATCACATAGAAGAGACTGCAAGTGCAAGTGCACTTAAAGCATCATAAAAGCAAGCAACATGAGTAGTAGAGATTGATTGAAAGCCATAATCTAGATCATCGAACAATGGGTGCCTGCTTAACCACCTACTTGGTACTACAAAGCTTCTCTTTCATGCACTATGGATGGGATTGGGAACTATACCCAAAAGGTACTCTTGTGAGTTTAATTAAGCATCATGGTTTGAAACAAAAATTTGCTCCCACAAAATTCATTGAGTTATTAATTTGCATCTATTGTAATGTTAAGTGTAGTGTTAGAGCCATAAGTATGGCTTTCTAATTTGGTTAGTGACCAATTTATTTATTTTTTAATTTTTTTAACATTAATAAATAATCGAATATTTTTTGTTCCACTATAAAAATAAAATCACATTGAGATGATTTAAACCAGTGAAAAATTAAAGCCAAAATATTACAAAATTGAATTTGTTTACTAAAATGACATTGTTTTGAAAAAATTTAAATTAATATATATTTTCAATTAACTTTAAAAATTATTTATAAAATATTGAAAAACAATTATATAGAAAACAACAACTTTTTTTCACTAAAAAAACTATATTTTAAATATATGTGAAGAGATCATTACATGGCATGCTCACAAAATCTCATAGAAAGAGATCAAACTGACATTCAATCAATATTTAAAGTACTTGCTTTGGCAATGACTAATAAATGGGAAATAGGACTATCAAAATAGAACTGGGAGATGGGACTAATAAATGGAAAATACAACTATCGAGACAGAATTACTCAATATTACTTTAATAATTAATAATAATTAGATGCTTTACTCCAAAATACTATCTTTTTATTTATATGAGTAAAGAGAATTATAAGAGAAAAATTATTGATGGAGTTTGAAAAGACTTTTACTATTATGCTATAATTTTTTAGCATGAATTTTTTGACCATACCATTGATGCTAAAGTATCTTCCACATATGGTAAATCACTAAAGAAAAGTTTGCTTATCCCATTAAGCAATAATGTTTTATAGATGGGATAAATTTTCACATTTCTTTGGTATGGTTGATTGAAATTTGACCATTTGAAAAATCTTCAAATTAGTTCTGACTTGAGATATTCAATATAATACAATACAAGGTTATTCTCAT
This sequence comes from Larix kaempferi, assembly GCA_027924585.1. Lineage (NCBI taxonomy): Eukaryota > Viridiplantae > Streptophyta > Pinopsida > Pinales > Pinaceae > Larix > Larix kaempferi. The sequence goes on along the minus strand of BSBM01000580.1, from coordinate 19,911,556 downwards.
GCACTTTGTAAGCGTTGGTTAGAAGGAATACTTATAATTTAGTAGTGGGAGGTGTTTGGGAAGCACACTGAGTTTTATATTTTAGTTATGGAGACTTATTTCACTAGGGATAATTTTAAGGACCTATACTTATTTGAAGTGTATAAACCTTGGCGAATCTTAGCAATTCTTAAAATGTCAACTATAAAATATTTGGCGATATTTTTCTAAAATTATTTCAATTTCTAAGGATTTTATATAGTTTATATAATAATTTGGCGATTTTTAAAGTGAAAAATGTTTACCCTGTCAAAAGTGGGTGAAATGGGCCTTCAAAAAATGCAAATTGGCGAATCTTTTTTTCGAAAAAAACATGGAAAAATAGACCATGGGCTAAATTTCGCCCCTAAAATTATCCGTGTATTTCACTGTTGAAGTGTAATGATGGGATGTCCATGATTGTGATCAGTTTAATATAGGAAAAGGCTGGGATCCTACAGAGGAATATGAATCTCTTATTTCTGGTTAGGGGAAAGATAGCGGACCACTCCACATTTGGCATGTCACACGAAGGGAATGGCACATGGTATTTCACGTTTTCAGGGAGCAACATTTAGTCATTCGTTCAATCAATCAAATAAATTGTGATGGAAGGTACTAGAAAATACACATACACATGATTAGGGACAATCAACAATTAACATAAACCTACGATACGTGTAGCTTCTGTACCCACTCGCCTCCTCATATCGGTTGAATCCACAGTATTCATTTGACTTAATTGGCATTCCAACGTCCAATAGCGATGGCGGGTACCGATGAAAAAGGATTATGCGGGTACTCCAGGAGGATCATCTCATCGTCTATCGAAGTTAAAGTCTTCAAAATGCAAAATAAAGCTTACGTTAATGAAGAGATCGTCGAGATATTTCCGACAACTCTTGTTTTGCGCAAAAAGACCTCCGGATGTAGAAGTTATGAAGGTTTGAAGTTTCGAAAAATTTGGTCAAATTAGCAAAAAAAGGGGTATTTGGGCAAAAATTCTTAATGTAATGTTTTATAAAAAAATTGGGAGCCCATGGGATTCGACCCCATGACCTCCAAAGCCCACCAAATCCTTCACTATGCCCGCCTAACCATCTCCTTTGCTCATGGTTCTTAACATGTATAAGTTACAACTTATATTTAAGTTTAATCAAAGGTTAGTTTGGAAAAAGGGGGAGGTCGAGGGCTAAAATGCCCAATACCGAGGCATATTACATTTTAACCATATTCCAAACCATATCCATATTATATGCCATATAAACATGCCACCGAACCATATATTATGCCACTGCATATAACAAACAAACCATATAATACATGCCAATATTACATGCCACAAAACCTTTGCCAAACGAACCACATAATATTGCATTCAACAAAACCATGATATGGGCAGAGGTACGCGGGATTGAACTTGCGTCCTCCTCCCCCATTTCCAATGCTTTAACCAACGCCCCACCGGCACCACTTGTCAAGGGGAGTGGCGGATTTTATTTATAAGTTGCAGGAGGAAATATGGGAGCCCAAAATCGCCTCGAAAACCACTATAACCAAACCCCCTGACCCCCTGTTGCGCGTGTCGGGATCATAACCAAACCTGGGGTATAATACGACTGGAACAATATCATCTATGAGACTAGAAGATCAGGCTCCACAACCAACAATATGTTCTCCTAAACAAAACTATTATTTGTGACAAATTTTGAGACATAACCATGTCTCTACCATCAACCATCACGCGGGTCACTCGCGACACTCCATATAGCCAACCCGCGGGTATCATCCTAGAAGTTGTATTCGCAAGTTGTTGGATATAATACTCGCGAGTCATTTGCTGTTTGATAAGAGTGACAATTGTGGGTATCTCTAAATCACGATAAAAATATTTAAAGATGATTATGGATTAGTTAAAGGCAGTTATTCTAACTACCCTAACCCCCCCAACCAATTTCCCTTTCGAGTTTATCATCCCAACCTTTCTCTAAATACAAGGGGAGGGCCTTGAGAAGGAAGAACCAATTTTATGCTGGAGAAAGTTCTACCGAAGGAAGAGGAGTAGGAACCCAGGGCTAGGTTTCAACAGTTCCAGTTGCAGTGCAGGTTTGACTGATTACCTTTATGCTACAATACATAAATTTCCTTTCCCATATATATTTGCCTATTTTAATGAATGCATGTTTTGAATATTTATTGTTTGGTATACATGAGTTTCATATAAAACATTTCATTCTTATTTGGGTCATAAGCTTTGAGAAAGGTATGTGTTATTACAGGTGATCTCTCTGGAGTAATGAAGCGGGAGTTTGAAGTTTGGAAGCTTGGATCAATTGTCAGTCATTCAGGTATTTAATTCCAATTTCATATCTTAGTTCTTTACATTTAAAGAATGTTTGCTTGTTGTACCTTTATGCTTTCATGTCTCTGTAACTAGTTAAGATGTACGTTGATGATCTTTGTAATTCCCAGTCATAGGTTTTAACAGTTGTGTTAAAGAAGCAATTTTATCCATTAGGATACATACATCAAGCCATGATGGATTGGAAAAACTTAAGGCAAGGTAAAGGTCAAAATGTACAAGAATACACTAAGGCATTCAGAAAGAGAGCTTTAATTTTGGGTATATCTCTCTACACTCAAGAAACTCTTCTCAAGTTTATTGGAGGATTACATAGTTATTTACATCATACAATACTTATGTTTAATCCTACTAACCTAGATGAAGTGTGTGTTCAAGCCACACATATTGAATCCAAAGGGAAGAATGTTCATGATGATTTTTCCTCAGTTGAATCCAGTAAATTGAAAGAAGGCAAAGACAAAGCGAAGAGAAAGCATACAGCTACCGTGAAGAAAGGGGACACAAAACTTTCATGTTCTCATTTTCAGAGAGATGGGAATGATGAAGAACACTGTTGGAAGCTACATCCATAATTGAAACCGAAGAAGTTTGAGGATCGGAAAGGGAAGCAAAAGGCTACGATTATCGTTGAGGATATTGGATTAGATTCCGAGGACGAAACAAAGATATCAATCGTAGGTGTGAAAGGTAAAGCTATTGTTGGTAATTATTCTAACATTGGCTCTTCATGTGCTTCTACTTCTAAAGATCATGACAGTTCTAAGGATAGAAAAAGGAATTCATTTTTTCATATAAAGGTAATTACAAAACAAACTAAGATAGACACACTCATAGATAGCGGATCTCAAGCTAATCTTATTTCAGAAGAAGTAATTAAGCAATTGGGATTAACAAAAAAAACACACAGGAAACCTTGTCCATTAGTTTGGGTATGCAAATATAAAAGATTACAAGTAACAAGGAAATGGGATCTAAAGTTTGCAATTACATCCCAGTTTGTAGATGAAGCTGAATTTTATGTGGTTCCATTAGATATCTGTGGAATTGTGTTGGGAAGACCGTATTTATATGATCAAAAGGAAATATTCTATCGAGAACATAATCAATATCATTTGTTTAAGGAAGGAATTGAGTTCATAGTACATTCACATTCATTTAAAAATGACAGATCACTGGGAACTACACAACAATTGAAAAGGGTTGTTAATGCAAGTCGGAATTTGGCACTTATGTATATGCAATGTAAGGCATAAAATAATCCTAAGCATGAAAAGGAAGTGTCGTTGCATTACAATACATCTATTTTGGTCGATAATGTCCCTATGATAAAACATCAGCATGATATGGGTACAATCTCTTTCACATTTTCAATGTTGATATTCAGCTTATTACTGATCAACAGTATGTGGTTTGTTCCTACAATATTGATTGAATATTTTGTTGAAAAAGGGGTTAATATACTTAACAATGTCAGTGTAGTGTTGATTTTTTTTATAATGAGTAAAATGTACATGTTCCAAGAAGAATGGACAAGTGATACGGGACAAGTGAGATGAACATGTCCTCACTTGAATTCTGAATGATTCGGGCTTTTGGTGGTCCAAAAGCTTTTCAGTGGGAAGGTTTGAACTAGGACTATCATATCACCGTAGATCGAATTTAAAGTCTTCAAAATGTAAAATAACGCTTATAGGGATGAATCTCTTATCGAGATATTTCTAGAAACGCTTGTTTCGCGCAAAAAGACCTCCGGATGCAGAAGTTATGAAGGTTTGAAGTTTCGACAAATTTGGTCAAATTGGCAAAATAAAGGGTTATTTGAGCAAAGAATCTTAATGTAATATTTTATAAAAAATTTAGGAGTCCATGGGATTCAACCCCATGACCTCTAGAGCCCACCAAATCCTTCACTATGCCTGCCTAACCATCTCCTCTATTCATGATTCTTAACATGTATAAGTTACAACTTATATTTAAGTTTGATCAAAGGTTAGTTTGGAAAAAGGGGGAGGTCGAGGGCTAAAGCCCTCTACCCATGGCCAACACCGAGGCATATTATATTGTAATTATAGTCCAAACCATATCCATACTATATGCCATATAAACATTCCACTGAACCATATATTATGCCACCGCATATAACAAACGAACAATATAATACATGCCAATATTACACGCCACAAAACCTTTGCCAAATGAACCACATAATATTGCCCTCAACAAAACTGTGATATGGGGAGAGGTCAACGGGATTGAACTCACAACCTCCTCCCCCATTTCCAGTGCTTGACCAATGTTCCACCGACGCCACTTGTTAAGGGGAGTGGCGTATTTTATTTATAAGTTGCAGGCGAGAATATGGGGGCCCAAAACCGCCTCAAAAACCACTATAAAAACCATGGATTGGCATGGATTCTGAAACAGAGAACATGTACGATTGCACATAAACTGAGGCCAATACAGGGCACAATTCCTGAGGTGGTACTGGCACGCTTCCCAGTATGGTTTTGCATGCATCACAAGGTGGTATTGACACACATCCTGAGGTGGTTTTGCATAGTTTTAACATGCTTCTTGATGCGGTTTTCTGCATAGTTCCTGAGGCATTTCTGCATAGTTCCTGAGGATCGCACATCCATTAATGGGCACAGATCCTGAGGTGGAATCTATACTGTTTTGTCTTTTATGTAGGCATATTTTCTCGATTTGTGTGCCAGAGGAGGCCTCAGGCAAACATAGTTGAGTTTATTCTCATTTTTCTCGAAATTTCGAGAGGAACGGAATGGTGTTGTCTGTTTTTGTTGATAACTGACATTAAATAGAAGTGTTTCCAGAACTCTCATTGTGTAAGATTTGAAGACTAAATAAGATCGGCCTTCTCATTGAAAGTGGCCCAGAGATGTAGCCCAAGGAGGGTGAACTCTGTTATCATTTTTTGTTTACAAATTTCATGGTTTGCATCTCTTTTATGTGATTTATGTGCTTCAATTATGCTCTTTGATCTTGTCATTTAAAGCCTCTGTAATGGATTTAAGCATTCAAACTTTTACATGCAAATAATGGTTGTAAAGATCTTGTCATTTTCAAATCAGTTGAAAACATCATTTATAGAATCAGAGTTTACCATTTTTATCCATTTGAAAATAAATCTCAAATAGAATTAAATAGCTAAATTGATTTGATAATAAATCTCAACAAGAATTTAAATAAAAAATTGATTAAAGAAACACAATAATTTACCATAATCTAGTAGCATGTGATACAATCTTGCATCCATGCCCCATTTCTTTCTTTCTTTTATGTGAAATTTTGAAAGATAAATATTTAATTTTGAGTATATTTTAAATACCAATTAAATGTGACTTGGTGATATTTATCGTAGGAAACATAATATATACATTATAATGGCTATATATAAAAAGTCTAAAGCCTAATGCAAATAATTTCTTTCAATGATATTAATTGAGATTTCCTAAATTGAAAACTTCATTTATAGAACTAAAGTTTACCATTTTTATCCATTTGATAATATATCTAAACAAAAATTTAAATAAAAATTTGATTAAAGAAACACAATAATTGACCATAACCTTGCATCCATGCCTCATTTCTTTCTTTACATGAAATTTTGAAAGATAAATAATTAAGCAAATATTCATACTTGGTGGTATTTATTGTAAAATAACATAATATATACAATATAATGTCTAAATATAAAAAGTGTAAATTCTAATGCAAATAATGACTTTCAACGATATTAATTGAGATTTTCAAAGTTGAAAAAATCATTTATAGAATTAGAGGTTACCATTTTTATCCATTTGAAAATAATCCTAACGAGAATTAAATAGGTAAACCGTTTTGATAATAAATCTTATAAGAATTTAAATCAAAAATTGATTAAAGAAATACAATAATTGACGACAATCAAGTAGCATGTGATACAATCTTGCATCCATGCCCCATTTCTTTCTTTTATATGAAATTTTGAAAGATAAATCAAGTAGCGTGTGATACAATCTTGCATCCATGCCCCATTTCTTTCTTTTGTGTGATTTTTTTTTAAATTTAAGAATAATTGAGATTTTCCAAGTTGAAAGCTAAATGCAATAATGCCTTTCAATGATATATTAGAGTTTACCACTTTTATCCATTTGAAAATAAATCTCAATGAGAATTAAATAGCTAGACCGATTTGATAATAAACCTTAACAAGAATTTAAAAGAAACAATAATTGACCATAATCAAGTAGCATGTGATATAATCTTGCATTCATGCCCCATTTCTTTTTTTATCTAAAATTTTGAAACATAAATAACTAAGCAATTATTCATATTTGAGTTATTTTGAATGTGAATTAAATGCTACTTGGTGATATTTATTGTAAAATAACATAATATATACATTATAATGTCTATATATTAAAAAATCCAAAGCCTATTGCAAATAATGTCTTTCAATGGTATTAACTAAGATTTTCTATGTTGAAAAATTCAGAATTAGAGTTTACTATTTTTATCCATTTGAAATTAAATCTCAACTAGAATTAAATAGATAGAGCAATTTGATAATAAATCTCAACAAGAATTTAAATGAAAATTTGATTAAAGAAACACAATAATTGACCATAATCAAGTAACATGTAATTTACAATCTTGCACTCATGCCCTATTTCTTTCTTAAATATCAATTGTTTTTGCATGAACAAATTTGGATGTAAGGAAGAACAAATACTCACTAAATATTCGCCAATGTCTTCCTATAAAACTGTATTATCAGTTGAAATGTGGAGACAATTCAAACATTCCCACCGACTCAGTTGAAGGTCTAAAACTCTTAATCGTCGCAGAAACATTTAGAGGAGAAATTTCAAGGTGGAAAGGGTTGGATAAAGGAGAAAGCAGAAGTGAAGCCATACCAACTCTCCGAATATATTCCATGAGAAAAATGGCAAAGCTCGAAAACCTTCAACTACAAAATGACACACACCTTCAACCCTGAATGGAATGATACAAGGTGGATTCATATCTTTCGAGGACCAAGCATGTATCTACATGCTTGGCCCGACCTGAAAATCACTATAATTGCGCTGTAAGTTAAAATGACTATCTTTTTAGTAATAATAAAATAAAATAATATGGAGATCAAATACTGCGAAGACTGCATCGGAGCCATTACCTAGCTCAACCGTATCACTCGACATGAGATCAAATCCTAGTGGTTCTCCAACACAAATGGGAAAGAAAGATCTGTTGGTGGCATTGGCATCCGACCCAAGAATAATATTTATCCGGCCATGTTTCTAGCTTGCTAGCTGTCCTGCCACATGTTGGAGGTCCCACCAAGCGTCGTAACAAACTCCACGCACCCTAATTGTTTCTGCATACGCTTGTGCCTTATCCTAACTACCATGCTTTAAGCGGTTAATAACTATCGTTAGGTTGTTTTACGATAACGAAGACCATGAATCTTCCCACTTTTATGGGATTCCAGGGATCATACTCCATCGAGGACTCTAAATCATACTCCACTTTTCTGGGATTCTAGATCATACACATGTTTTATTGAATGGAAAAAGGCAATGCGTCTTTTTGTTTTTACAGGAAAGGCCTCGGTTAAGGTAAGGCTTTCCATGATCTAATTTGGAGTTTGCTATCGATAGTAAGGAATTGGACGACGATCCATTAAATCTTCCTTTCAAATCGAAACCCTTAGTTCTTCATCCCGAGCGTTAGAATCTAGATATTGAAATGGGAGGGTTTTCACAACAAAGAGGAACAACCTAATACTCCCATATGAAGCAATCAAGTCAAAGAGATAGAGACTATGGAAGGCACTAAATTGTTGTAGGGTAAATCGATTCCTTGTGTTCTTACTCCTTGTAGGAGGATTTCCTTATTGCTTCTCTATCATTCTATGACTTGGAAGGGATACTTGAGGGACTATTGGAAGGGATATGCATATATAGATATGCTTCAGCTATGATATTTGTTGTCGAAGCTACATGCTCCTAGTTGAAATGCTCCCAAAATAGAAATTGCTTAGGTGGAGCCTTATCATCATGTCTATCATCAATCATTTAAGAATTCACTAAAGCACTTCAATAGTATCAAGCCCCAAACGCATAAGTAAAATGGATACAAAGATCAATAAATGAGAAATCTTCAATAGATTTGCCCTTTTTCCAACACTATTAATGGTGAGAAATTGATACTCTAGCTTGGGTGAAGATGCAATTAATTTATATACAGGTTAGTGTCAAGTATTGACCATTGAAACCACACTCTCTCCATGCGGCTACTCACTAATTGATTGTTTCGTTAGCTTGGACAACTAGTTATTGGAGTCCAAGAGTTGCTTAAATGATTTACGTCATAAATTTTGTCTCTTGCCAGATTCTGGCTCATGAATCCGAGGCATTCATCAGTGATATGTCACTAATGAAATCAAAGAAATAGTTAGATCCATTACTCTTACATATTATAACATATTTCATGAAAAGAGTCTCAAGCATTCGCTAATGGGAACTAGTCCCATCTTAGGCATTCATTGATGCGAACCAGTCCCACCTGCAACAAAGGCAAAGAAAATTGGAGTTCAAGCATATTAAATAATAGATATAGATGCAGTCATTGGCTCAACAGTTTCATATCTAGGGGCCATATGCAAGAATAATTTCTCCATATATAGATATATTTCTAGTGCTTAATACAACAAGGTGACGGTAGCCACAAATCCAATATCTATAAAAGAGTCTTTCATCAATATAGTCATAGGTATGTATAAATATATTTTCACAATGATTGCTACTACATTTCATATTTCACAGACTTGTATATATTTGAAAAGTGAATGAAAATAGGTACAAACCACATAGAAGAGATTGCATGTGCAAGTGCAATTAAACCATCATCAAAGCAAGCAACATGAGTAGTAGAGATTGATTGAAATCCATAATATAGATCATCGAACAATGGGTGTCTGCTTAGCCACCTACTTGGTACTACAAAGCTTCTCTCCCATGCACTATGGATGGGATTGGGAACTATACCCGAAAGGTTCTCTTGTGTGTTTAATTAAGCATCATGCTTTGAAACAAAAATTTGCTCCCTTCAAATTCATTGAGTTATTAATTTGCAATTGCTATGTGTATAAACCTTGACGAACTTACCGATTCTCAAAATGTCAACTATAAAATATTTGGGGATATTTTTCTATACTTATTTCAACTTCTAAGGATTTTATATAGTTTCTATAATATTTTTGCGATATTTAGGTGAAAAAAGTTTACCCCGTCAAAATTGGGCTAAATGGGGGTTCAAAAAATGCAAATTGGCCAATATTTTTTTTGGAAAAAAACATGAAAAAATAGTCCATGGACTAAATTTGGCCCCTAAAACTATCCTTGTTGATTAGTGACCAATTTATTTTTGTTTAACATTAATAAATAGTCAAATATTTTTTGTTTCACTATAAAAATAAAATCACATTGAGATGATTTGAACCAATAAAAAACTAAAGCCATAATATTACAAAATTGAATTTGTTTACAAAATAAATTTGTTTTTGAAAAAAAATTATATTAATATATATTTTCAATTAACTTTAAAAATTATTTATAAAATAAAAAAAATTATAAAGAAGAAAACAACTTTTTTTCACTAAAATACTTATTTAAAATATAAATATTTTAAATATATGTGAAGAGATCATTACATGGCATGCTCACGAACGCTCATCGAAAGAGATCAAACCGACAATCAATCAGATACTTAAAGGTACTTGCTTTGGTAATGACTAATAAATTGGAAATATGAGTATCAAAATAGAATTGGGAGATGGGACTTGGACTAATAAATGGAAAATAGGACTATCAAGATAGAATTACTCAATATTATTTTAATAGTATATTAGATGCTTTATTCCAAAACATTATCTTTTTATTTATATGAGTAAATAGAATTATAAGAGCAAAATTATCAATGGAGTTTGAAAAGATAATTCAAGGGCAGGACATTTTATATTTAAACCTAAAAGATTGAAAATCTCTACAAAGATAAACCTCTGATTTTAGGTCGATCTAGCTACTCAAAAGGAAATATGGAATACCCTCCACCAAGAGGCTAAACTGAAAAAATGGGGAAGGAACCGGAGTCCCTCAGAATATGATCTTCCCTCGCAGTGATTCTCATGCACTCTGTAAACGCTGGTTAGAAGGAATACCTATATTTCAGTAGTGGGAGGTGTTTGGGCAGCACACTGAGCTTTCTACTTTAGCTACGGAGGCCTATTTCACTGTTGAAGTATATGATGGGATGTCCATGATTGTGATCAGTTTAATATAGGAAAAGGCCGGGAATCGGGATCCTACAGATGAAGATGAATCTTTTTATTTCTAGTTAGGGAAAGAGAGCGGACCACTCCACATTTGGCGTGTCACACGAAGGGAAGGGCACATGGTATTTCACTTTTTGAGGGCCCAACGTTCGGTCGTTCGTTCAATCAATCAAATCGATAGTGATGGCAGGTACCAGAAAATACACATACACATGATTACGGACAATGAACAATTAACATCTGTACCCACTCGCCTCCTCGTATCGGCTGAATCCACAGGATTCATTTGAGTTAATTCGCATTCCATCGTCCGATAGCGATGGCGGGTACCGATGAAAAAGGCCTGTGCGGCTTTTTTTTAAACCGCCATACGGATTAACACGCCACCCAGCAAACTGCCATTGGGGGCTCTCCACGTTCTGGGAAACGGTACATTCAAACCCTCGCAAACGATCCATTCAAACATTGCATTCAATGTATTTTGTGCACACAAATATAAAATACGTGCTACGCGGATTCCCACTAGCTATAATATACTATGGTACAGGAACTAGTACGGTCCAGTTAAGAGCTCCATTATTACTTACCAATGACCATGGAAGGCAAGCGCAGATGCCGTTTTGGTGATATACATTTACAGCTTATTCTTGTTCTTATAGATATCCCACAGAAGGGGCCTTTGAGAATTAGTGTGATTTGGTTCATCTGTGTTTGTGGGGAATTGGTAATTGGACCAAAAGGAGTAAAGCATTCTTTCTGTGGGGAATTAGTGATTGGGCCAAAAGGGGTAAAGCACTCTTTCTTTCTCTTACAGCCCTCTTATTGCTTCATCAAATATTACCTAGGCTTCCTCTTATTTATGTGGATGCTTGCAGGCAGATGGGCAGAGTGAAGCGAGAAATAAAGAAAATAATGAACGCCACGAGAAGACAGGCAACATTCTCCAAGAGGCGGAATGGACTTTTCAAGAAAGCCAACGAGTTATCAGTTTTATGTGATGCAGACGTCGGGCTTATCGTCTACAACACTGCTGGGAAGCTATTCGAATTTTCGAGCTCCAGGTGCTTATATTTTTTTCTCTTTACTGCATTGCATTTCACTACCCCTGATCTGATTTGTTTTACCCCATGCAAACTCCTCCATGACCGTGCTAAGGGATTGGAAAAATAATCGGCTTACCAGTTATCAGCTAAATCTGTTAGTCTCCAATAATAGAGTGACAAGATATCTTTACAAATAGTCATGGCCTCATGATACAAAATGCCCAAACCTTATACGAGAGATCCATCTTCGGAGAACTTTATTATTGTATATATATAACTATGACAGACAAAATCTTTGAAGAAATACCCTTAAACATCCTTACCTCCGGCTTTTAGAAATAACATGGATGAACATTCTTACACATATAATTACCAATAAAGAAACATGATGTAATTGTCTCTAAAGGAGTAAATAAGTGTGAAACTTATTTCAAGATTTTCACATTAAAATTGGAGAACAACTTACATATTTTCGTGAGTTTTGGAAACCGCGTTTTGTTTCTCTATTCTGGGACCATCAGGGTCATCATCAAGAGTCGTCGAAGGTTCATCTTTATCTCAGCTTTCTTCCTTCGAGACAATCAAGGTTCATCTTTATCTCAATTTCGTTTGGTTAGGTTTTATTATTTTCTTATGATTGTTGCTTCTTTCATACAAATCTGGTGTCTCGTTATATGGAAATGTTAATCCTCTGGTAAGGCTGATTTCTTAAATATGTAGTGCGTTTTAAGTCTGCACAGTATATTTTATATGTTATAACCTCCATTACCAGAGGAACAAGGTTGAAATACTTTGTATAAACAAAGTTTAAAGGATCTTTCAAGGAGTTTAAAATGGTGTTGGGAGGCATGAAGGAAACCTTAATATTTCTTCTCCTTGGAATATTTGCTAACTTGTCCGTGGTGCCTTTTGTGTATGGACGAGATATCTTCTTCCCGTAGTCTTTCTCATCTATTTTATTCATTGTAACTAGGTTTTCTGGCATTGAAGACAGCCTTGTTGAATTGTTTGCCAATGTAGCAATTCTCCCTAAGTGTAGGTTTCTTGTTCTAAGTGCTCTTGTTGCGGGAGAAAGTGATCAGAGTCAGAGTATAGATACCTTTCAGTATGAGTCGGTGAGCAAGGGTATACAATTATCTTTGTCAATTTCCATGGTAAACTTTATGCTATCATTTCTACACTATCGAGGTGGTTGAAGAATTTGTCAAGTTGTTCTCCCCGTGTGGCCAGACTACATCAAAGCTTCCATCTTTTGGGCTTGATGGGAAAGAATCTATGGCTAGTTTCTTAAAATTCTCCATGTAAAGATTTGCGACTACTGGAGAGAGAGGGGAGAGCCCATTGCCACTCCTTTATTCAACCTCTCATAGAATTGATTTTGGAACGTGAAATAGGTAAAACGTATTAGGCAAGCTTCAACCAATTTTATTGTGAAAACGATTTCTTTTATGGTCTCGATGGCCTCTATTACAGGGATTTCTAACAATAGCATGACCATCAAAATGCCTCTCAATTAAAGAGAAATTTTGATCAACAAATCTTTGAATCCATTAATGTCTAAGCATCAACAAACATAAAAATATGCCATCATTTATATGATTCTCGGCAAGAATCACTTACCCCATGTCAAAAGCGGTGACTCCATTAACACAAACACACATTAACTCTTAAAATATAATATAGAGGAAAATATCTACAAAACAACTTTTGCATAAAAAAATTCAATGACCTTCTATACTCATGCCAACAAATTCGAGCTTTTTTCACTAAAAGGAAAATGAATCACTCATATAAGCTATATTACACAAGTTTTTGGAACGCGGGTTGGGTAAGTGGGTATGAGTGTCTGGTCTGGCTAGAAGCTTTGCCCAAATTTGCAATTTACAGGAAACTTCAGGTTAGGAGCTAAAAAAAACATAATTGATTAATTTCACAGCTTAAACTATTTTATCTTCTTTACCCTCTACTAGTGTCATGAAATTCAATCCTTGTAAATTTGCTCACTCCTCTAGGTCCGCATTATACAAAGATTGGTGTGTGACCTGAATTAAACCCTAACTATGATGACTCTAGTGCCATGGTATGTTTTGTAAATTTGGCTTGCAACTTTATCCCATTGTACGAGTTTATAAAGCAAAATTGCATTTGTGTGTGAGTGTGTGTGTGTGTGCATGCGGGTGTACAAAGTACAAATAGCTTCATAAATCATAAGTCCAAGGCTCCAAATTTCTCTGCAGTAACATGTCATGCTTGTTGCTCGCATACTTTTCAGGATCGCTTGCTGCATTTCTGTGCCCTGATGAAAGAGAGAACGAACATTTGGAAACTTGTTAGTACTTAGAGCATACCAGTGAAGGAGAGTAGCATTGTTTGGAAACCATACTCCTAGTCCATATTTATAACACCACTTCTTAGTAATTACCGCACCTGCCACGAAGGAGCATGAGACACAGTTGAAAGAGAAGTCGCCCTTCAATCGAGGAATGGACAATATGAGGTTGCATAACTCTCCCTTTAATTATTAAATAATTTAAATAACTCGCCCTTCCATTATTAAAAAACTCAAAAACTCACTTTTAAGCCCCTAATTGAAGTCACTCTCTGCAATTAAATTGAACTCTCTTTATTAGTAAATAATTGAAATGAAGTGGGGAACTTGCCCTTGAGCAGGTGGTTGAATTGGCTCTTTATTATTAAATAATTGAAATGAACTCGTTGAACTCACGGGTACCTGCACGAAGCTGGTACCCAAAAACACTGCAATGACACCGCATGAGCGCAAAAAAAACAAACACGTGCACGCGCCTATAAACACGCGTACGCGCTCCTGCTTCGGCAATGCCGAGCTTCCACATCGGCGAGATGACATGGACAACAGAAGCGCGTGAGCGCTTTTAAACAGAAGCGTGTGTGCACTCATGCATGCACGCATTGTTAATGAGAAGCGCGTGCGTGCTCTTATGCGCACACGCGTTGTTATTGCGTACACAAAAAAATTGCATTTTTTTAGTAATCCTAAATGTAGTTTTGATTGTGTTTATTATGGTGTTGGTATCATCATCATCATCTTCATCACCACCATCTTCATCTTCATCATCTTCATCATTATTGTCTTCAACGTCTTCATCACCATCATCCTCCTCATCCTCACCATCATCCTCATCACCATCATCATCATCATCATCGTCATCATTATCATCATCACATCATCATTATCATCATCATTATCTTCATGACGTTGACAACGATGATGATGATGTGATGATGATAATGAAGACGATGATGATGATGGTGATGAGGATGAGGATGAGGATGATGATGATGATGAGGACGTTGAAGACGATGATGATGAAGATGATGGTGATGAAGATGATGAAGATGATGAGGATGATGATGATCGTCATAAACATCATCATCATCATTATCATCATCATCGTCTTCAACGTCTTCATCATCATCGTCATCTCCATCATCATCTTCGTCATCATCACCATCTTCGTCATCATCGTCATCTTCGTCGTCATCATCATCCTTATCATCACCGTCGCCATCTTCATCATCATCATCTTCAACGTCTTCATCATCATCATCATCAGCGTCGCCATCTTCATCATCATCGTTGTCGTCGTCATGAAGATGATGATAATGATGATGTGATAATGATCATGAAGACAATGATGATAAAAAGTTCCTTTTTGAAACTCTTGTCATCCCCGTTATCTTATACGGTTGTGAAGTATGGGGGTGCAACATTTCTAGAGAATCTTGGAGAAAGATTGAGCAAATCCAGAAGCGGTTTATAACTCATAACCTCAATTAAAAGAAACACATCTTATCCTATTCTCCTCGGATAAAAAGAAGTTCCTCTTTGAAACTCTTGTCATCCCCGTTATCTTATACGGATGTGAAGTATGGGGGTGCAACATTTCTAGAGAATCTTGGAGAAAGATTGAGAAAATCCAGATGCGATTTCTAACTTGTAACCTCAAAATTAAAAGCGACACACCTTATCCAATTCTCCTCTTAGAAGTGGGTATTCCCCCCATCGAGAGCATGGCTATGACTAGGTACCTGATGTACAAGCACACGATAAATAACATGGAAAATGAGAGACTTCCTACAAATTGCTTTAAATTCAAGGCAAAACCAATTACGCCTCAAGCGGAGCTAGTGTAAAGATACGATGGCTTCTCCTCTTAGAAGTGGGTATTTCCCCCATCAAGAGCATGGCTATGACTAGGTACCTGATGTACAAGCACACGATAAATAACATGGAAAACGAGAGACTTCCTAAAATTGCTTTAAATTCAAGGCAAAACCAATTACGCCTTAAGCGGAGCTAGTGTAAAGATACGATGGCTTGGTTAGACCATTGGGGCATTGATGAAAATGACACTTTGTAGAATATCGATAATGTCAAAAATATTATTTCTTCCAAGTTTAAAGAGAAATTGTGGTGTGAGGAAAATTTAGCAATTAAGAGAAAACTAAGATACTATAAGGAGGTCATTAACCCTAATTTGGAAGATCAGAATTATCTCTTGATAGTAACTAGTTCAAAGAAGAAAATGAAAATATCTGATATTAGAACGAACTCTCATGATCTCCATAGTGAAACAGGGCATTGGTCTATTTTCAAAACTCCGTGGGAGGAAAGGGTTTGCCATCTTTGTGAGTCTATGAGCATTGAGGATGAAAATCACTTTCTCTTAGAGCGTCCTTCTTACACCAACATTAGATATGAGTTTCATAGTATTTGCTACAATACAAACCTTTCTGACCTACTCACTTGCCAAAACTATAGTGATCTTGGAAAGCAGAATTCTAAGCTTTTTAAGCATAGGAACAAAAGTTTAAAGCAATCCAAGTAATAACTTTCTTATTGTCCAATAGACCAAAGTTAGTCCAAGTGGACATTAGTCATCATCATCATCATCATATAATGTAGGAAAATCAAAATTTTGTAAAATAAAAAATAAATAAATAAATTTAAAAATTTAAAAAATATAAAAAATAATTAAGAACACACCAAAGGTTAGCCAATTTTATTTATTTAATTCTTTACACAATTTATTTAATTCTCAATTTTATATAATAAAATTTGAATATAATTAATTACTATAGTTTAATAAGAAATAAATAAATTTAAAATTTTTAAAAATATAATTAAATTATATATATATAATTAATAAATAAATAAATTGAATATTTAAAATTTTATTATGTAATTATATTAAAAATAAATATCTTAAATATAAACACATTTAAATTTAAATAAAAATAAAAGTTATATATAAGACAATACATGATATGGTCAAATTACTGAAAATTAAATAACTTAGTCTTCTAGTAAGACTATGGAATAGGTTGCAGAACACGAATAACTTCGTCACGGTCTAGAAGCTGACTGATACCCGTCGTCTGATTAGCAAGGAGTGTCTTCACTAAAAATCAAATGAGTGGGAAATATGAAGTTTGTTGAGGTGTTTAGCGGCCAAAGTGCCGCACGCATCTTTTCATACAATTCAGCCTGCAAAAGGTCATACTCAATCTTCATATCCACATGTATTCATCCAGCGTGATAGTTTCCCATGAGTTTCTCGAGCTCATTCATTCTCACATGGCAATGGAATTCATCCAACAAAAAGTGGCAACCAAGCTCCATATAATCATTCACCAGAACAAAGCACAAAAAGATTTTTTTTGGGATCCATTGGCATACTTCACCAGAACCGCAATCAAAAGGATATTTTTTGGGGCCAACGGCATATTTAACTATGATCCAAGTTTTTCTTATACTGGAACCGGATTAGTTTAACTATGGTCAGCTTCTTCTTATGGTGAAACGTTGTTCTAGGCAAGTAGCCAAAATGGTGTGACTATAACTTTTTAGTTATACAACAGCTATACAACATATTTATAAATATCAATGTTCCCCCAAGTTTCCGGGACGTGGGAGCGTGGGAGCAGGGAAACGCACATTGGGGACGTGTGGAGACCACCCCCAAATTTTAGGGAAATTCGGGGGGACGGGGGGCGTTAAGGTCATAAAAATTATAAAAAATATAGAGGTTTTAAATACCAGCAACAACAATTCATCGCATGTAAATACAATTTAAGCTGCTCCCTGTAAATACAGTCTAATTCTTCAATGATTCAATACACTTCAACATTGTGTGAATCCATGGCATAGATGTTGTAATGGGGAACTGTGACTTGAGGATCCTATTTCTTCATGATTCTAGAGGAAATCACATTATTTGAGGCTTTCAAGTCCAACATACAATTATGTAGGAGTGAACTATTAATCCTATAATGGGATCCTATTCATCAATAACACCCTGTGCCCCCCTCCTCTAGGCTCTTAGCCCTTGCCTCTACCTTGAATTTCGAAGTTGATCCTCGAGGGACATTACTCAACACCCTACAATTTTGATGAAACTTCTTAAATCAAGCATTAAAATAAGGTAGAATTAGAAAAAAAATTCCCATGCTTAATAAGTGATTTTTGCTTGACTAAAGGGAACATTTTGATTAAGGTCATGATAGAGAAGTTCAACAATCAACACCACCAACATCAAGGTACATAGAGAGGTTTATGCGCTTGATTAAATGCCAATCCCTTAACCTCATACATGATAGAATCCAGTGGAAACGTTGCAATCCTGAAATCCTGAAAACTGTTAAGTCTGTTGAATTATGAATGGGATCTAAAATTCTACTTTTTGCATATGAACTCCGAAAAGGTTGGAACCACTCTCAAACATCCTGAAACAATTAATGGTAATGTTAAAAATTTAAGTAAAAGGATAGAAAATGAAAGATAAGGAAAATACCACTTTTACTTTAAGAATTTAATATTCCCATTACTACTGAACAACTCTAGTAAGGAAGGAGCGCCTAAGCGCCCCCCACTTCATCGGTGCGCGATTCAAAATAGGGGACGAGCTCCCCCATGCGTTTCCTGAAGTTTCTCCAAATTGGGGACGAGGGGAAACGTTTCGCTATGAGCCCCCAAGTCCCCGGGGCGCGGGGAGCGAGGGGGGCGCGCCCCCAACCCTAGGGAACGCGTCCCCGTGTAACACTGATAAATATCAAGGACATAACCATTTTTTTGTGGTGTCACAATTGCCATCTTTTATAAACATGATTTTAACATATTTTTAAAGGTATTACAAGGAGTGAAGCTGGTCACGATTATACCTTTCGAAGATATTAAATTAGTGAAGAAATATATTGAATTATAAAAGTTTAATTTTAGTTTTTCTAATATTTATTATATTTATATTATAATTTTATTAATTTTCAAAATAAATATAAAAAATATTTGAAAATTTTACTTTAGAATGGAATTAAGTTGAGTTATATTCATATTTTATAATGCTTCCCGGTTGCTCTGCCAATCTTACCATTTTCATTTTTTCATGGAATTAACTATATTCATATTTTATAATGCCTTAAGGGTTGCTTTCCTAATCTTACCATTTTCATTATTTCTCTAGTTGTAACATGGGATTTACCAACTTACCATTTTCATTATTTCACTAGTTGTGACATGGGATTCGTCACAATATCCAAAGCATAAGGCATCCTTTTTAGTGTGAGATAAAGTTTATTCAATGAATTTCATAGTTTCTTATATCCCAAATAATGAGTGTTAAAATTTTAATTATGGGTGTGGAATATAATAATTTCATGACTCCTTGTAACTTTCATTTCCTATGAACATGTCATTCCCCTTTATTATTAGAATATAATAATTGCATGACTCCATATAACTTTCATTTCCTGTGAACATGTCATTCCCTTTATTATTATCTAATATAATAATTCTATGAGCCCTAGTCACTTTATTTTTTTATATTTCATTATTAAACAAAAATAAAATAAAGTTTATAAGTTTTTTTTTTCAATTTTAAAATAAGAATAAATTTTACTAATATTTTATTAAATATATAAATTGCTAGCCTTCATATAAACAAAAATTATATATCACTTTCATTATAATTAATTAAATTTATTTTTGATTTTCAAATTATTAAGAAATAATTAATGATACTTCAATACCTTTATATATTAAACAACTTAATTTGACATTTACTTCCTTTCAAAATAGCATTAATATTTATAAATAATTGATAACATTTAAAGAAATTACATACAACATTCTCACATCTTTTATTCCTTGAACATAATGTAGGTGAACACATATCCAAAACATTGTAAAAACATAATTACGTAACCAAAGTATATTAACATAGCAATTACATTTATCCACAAAAAAATGAGATTCCCTAAACTCAAATTAAACTTACAAAATTTATGAATAGTACATGGTTTCTTAAAGGATTTATACATTATAACTGAAATACTCATACTCATATCCATTATCCTTCCAACATAATACTTACGGAGGATCGAAAGATGCATGAACTTACATAATGATTTAAGTAGGTGATCAAATGGGTGCGAGGATGTCTCTACCCAAATATAGAGCTCTAGATGGATCTTAATCCATGTTGGGGTCTTTTTCTTATGGATTGGTCACTTTGTTAGATTATTGAAATTCAGATTGATAAGATGTCATATAAAATTTATAAAACATTTTGAATATAACTTAAAGATATTATATTGAGCCTATGTTTGATTTTATTTTTAACGAGTTCAAATGAAAATAAAAATATTCAAATTTTTTAACTATTATGAGATGTGAAATAGATTATAATAACAAAGCCATACAATGCTATATTAAACCTATGCTTAAATACTATTTTTTTTCATTTTTAATACTTTAAATGAAAATAAAAATATCGGGATTCCTTAACTATTGTGAGATATAAAATAGATTACAATAATAAAACCATACAAAGGAATATAAATATTTATGGTAGAAATTCAATATGGGAAACGAACAAGAAATGGAGTGTTGGTGCCCTATTTTGTAGGTTTGAAGTTTGAGTACTTTTAGCTTGTGTGCCACCCTTTTAGAAGTTGTGCGCCAAGTATTTATTTAGTGTATTGGTCTAATTGAGAAGGTTGGAGGCAGAGAATTTCAACACAAAGATTATGCTGAATGAGCTACAACTCTTTAATCTTTATTGAAAAATAGAAGATTTAATTGATGCAATTACAATGAAGCCTGAAAGTGTATTTAAATACTTGGACCCTAACCTAGCTCATGCATGCATGCTTTATGCTTTTGCGAACTAAACTTGACTTCTAATTATAGAACTAAAGCTAAAGTGGGAGTTAATTACCATTGTGCTAGTGCAAGGTAATGATACCCACTTATGACGCGTTAGTTGCAATGGACTTCCTGGAAAATAGAAATCCGACCATTAAAATGAATTTTTAGAACATGGTGTAAAAAGATGAAACATAGAGAATTGGATCACCTTCCAGAATATATAAGTTTTACTTATGGAAAATAGGTATAACTCCCCAAAAATGACGTTCTTATAGGGTTGGTATGTTATTTTGTTTTCAAAAACATAATGTATATGTTTGCGTTAGTCCCTGGGTTTGGTATGTAAACTGTCTAAATTTGGAAAAAAACTATGTAGGGTTGTAGATAACAGGCGGATCTAGTGCAATGCTATTTTTCCAAAATTTTCCAAGCTAATTTTATATATTTTTTAAATTAAGGAAGTGAGGAAAACCCTAAAAAGACAAAGTCGAGCGTTAGGCCACGCTATCATGGTCTTAACAAAGTCAATTTTTTTTTAGTGTGTAGGTCTTTCAGTGTACTTGTGCAAGTTATTTTGCATTTTCAAAATAGGTGTGTCAGTGAAACGTTATATAGCCGAAATACATGACCTATGTTTTATGTAAATATGACATGGTTGCGAACAAAAATGAATAAAAAATAGAAAATACTAACAAATTTATTCAAAAAATAGATATTTGGAATCTGCATAGAGAGTTCTATAAGCGTGTGCAGTTTCATTGGTAGTGGAAAAGTGGAGCATGTATAGATTCGAGGTTGAAAAACATGAAGTTATAGAACATGTTGTGTGTTGCTATAATGTAGTCCAAGGAACAAGGTTCGACAATCCGAACCTAGAACCACACCTGCCAAGTCATTACAAAGGGTATGGAAAAATGCAAGCACGCCAAAAAAATTTAAATTTTTAACGTGCGCGCGTTAGTAATGTGCATCGTCAAAAAACACGCACACAATAATAGTGCACATGCACTATTAGCGCGCACGCACTATTAGTGCGCACACTCTAATGTTACATATTTGTTTCACTCTCCTTCTAGCTATATCTCTCTTTCTCAATATAATCCCATGCCCCCTCCCTCTTTATAACCCCGTCGCCCTCTCTCTCTCAACCACCTATCTATCCCCCCATAAATCATAATCCCATGATTATTTAAACATGTACCATAAATCCCAAGGCCTCCATCTCTCTATTACCCTAAGCGCTAACACCCTCCTTTCTCTATTTCTTTATCTCCCTACCAATAACATTCCCCCCTCACTTAGTCCTACCACTAACCATCACCCCCCATCTCTCTCTCTATCACTCTTTCTAAACCCCCAACCTCTAATCTCTCTCTTTATATCTCCTTCCCCAAACCACCTCTAATCTCTCTCTCTCTATATCTCCTTCCCCAAACCTCCACTCTTCACTCTCATACCCCCCCTTCCTCTCTCTCTCACCTACCACTAACCATCTCTCCATCCCTCTCATTCTATCTATATCCCTCCTCACCTACTCTCCCACTACCCATTAACCACCCACTCTCTCTCTTCATTTTGGTCTCTCACCTACTCCTACCACTAACCACATCCTCTCTCTCTCTCTCTAAACCCATAACACCTAATTTCTCTCTTTAAACCACTAAATACCTCACTATCTCTCTTTTTCTCTCTCTCTCTCTAAAATCCTAACCCTCTCTCATTTTCTCAATCTATCTCTCTCTTTATTTATCTTCATAACCCACAATCTCTCTCTCTCTCTAGATCTCTCTAAAATCCTAACCCCCAGCCTCTCTCTCTCTCTCTCAACCATTAAGCCACAATCTTTCTCTCTCTCGCTCAACTCCTTCAATACTCCCTCTCTCTCTCTCTCTAAACCCATAACACCTAATTTCTCTCTTTAAACCACTAAATACCTCACTATCTCTCTTTTTCTCTCTCTCTCTCTAAAATCCTAACCCTCTCTCATTTTCTCAATCTATCTCTCTCTTTATTTATCTTCATAACCCACAATCTCTCTCTCTCTCTAGATCTCTCTAAAATCCTAACCCCCAGCCTCTCTCTCTCTCTCTCAACCATTAAGCCACAATCTTTCTCTCTCTCGCTCAACTCCTTCAATACTCCACACCCTCCCTCTCTCTCTCTAAGCCCTTAATCCCCAATATCCCTCTTTCTAAACCGCTAAGTGCCAATCTCTCTCTCTCTCTCTCTAAATCCCTAACCCCCAACCTTTCTCTTTCTTTTTATCTCTAAACCCCTGACCTTGAATCCATAAGACCCTTTCACGTTTGATACTCTCTCTCTCTCTTCGGGGCATCCAAAACTTAATATTAGATATTGATCAAATTCTGCATCTTTTCCTTCAAGTTTTCATGCTCTTTCGCATCTAATACTCTCCCTCTCACTTGAAACCCTAATATCGCTCTCCCTCAACCCCTAACAGGCATCCAAAACTTCATAGTACATATTGGTCAGCTTCTGCATCTTTTCCTTCAAGAATTCACACTCTTTCATATCCGATGTACTCTCTCTATATCCCTCAACCCCTAACCCCTAGTCACTCTCTCTCTGTAAACCCCTTCGCCACAATCTCTCTGTCTCTCTACCTAAACCCTTAAAGCCCAATCTCACTCTCTCTTTTTGGAAATCCCTAATCTCTCTCTCTCTCTCTAAGCCCCTAATCCTCTCTCTCTCTCTATAAACCCCAAACCCTCTCTCTCTAAGCCACAATCTCCATCTTTCTCTATAAACCCCTAACCCCCAATCTCTCTCTCTCTCTAAAACTGTAACCCCCAATATCTCTCTCTCTTTAAATCTGTAACCTTCAATCTCTCTCTGTATATCCCTAACCTCCGATCTCTCTCTCTCGAGCTATAAATCCCTGACCTCCAATCTCTCTATCTCTCTATAAACTCCTAAGTCTCTCTCTTTCTCAATCTTTCTCTCTCCATCTCCCTAACCCACAATCTCTCTCTCTCTAAACCCCTAACCCCCAACCTCTCTCTCTTTCTCAATATTTGTCTCTCTTTATCGCCCTAACCTACAATCTCCCTCTTTGTAGATCTCCCTAACCCCCAACCTCTCTCTCTCTCTCAACCCCTAAGCCACAATCCCTCTCTCTTTCTCTGAAATCCTAACCCTCTCTCTCTATCTCCCTAACCCACAATCTCCCACTCTCTAGATCTCTCTAAACTCCTAACCCCTAACCTCTCTCTCTCTCCCTCAATCGCTAATCCACAATCTCTATTTCTCTCTAAACCTCTAACCCCCAATATCTCTTTCTCTCTCTCTCTCTCTCTGTAAATCCCTAACCCTCTTTCTCAATCTTTCTCTCTCTCTATCTCCCCAACCCACATTCTCCCTCTCTCTAGATATCTCTAAACCCCTAATCCCCTTTCTCAATCTTTCTCTCTCTATTTTCCTAACCCACATTCTCCCTCTCTCTAGATATCTCTAAACCTCTAACTCCCAACCACTCTCTCTTTCTCTCAACCCCTAATCCACAATCTCTCTCTCTCTATATAAACCCCTAACCCTCTCTCTCTAACCCGCAATTTCTCACTCTTTAGATATTAGTTAGCTTGATCAATCATCTAGATATTGGTTAGCTTTTGCAACTTTTTCTTCAATTCTTCCCACTCTTTCACATCTGATGTAATATCTTTATCTCCCTCAATCCCTAAACCCAGTCTCTCCCGCTCTCTAAACCCCTAAGCCACAATCTCTCTCTTTCTCTCTCTCTCTATATATATAAATTCCTAAGTAGCCAGGGTACTTGGGTACGGGTACGCCACTTTTTGAAATATGGTACTTGGGTACGTTGGGGTACTGTAGACATATATATATATATATATATATATATATATATATATATATTTGAAGTATATATTATATTAATATATTAAATTTTCTATATATAATATAGAATTTTCAAGTCAATATTATATTAATACATTAAGTTTTCAACAAGGAACACACATTTGACATTGACATTGTAGATTAATTCAAATTACATATATAATATTGATATTGATATGAATCATCAGCATGATATATGTCCATGATTCCATGACTCCATTGTCATACTACATCCAAAATTTGACGAATGGCATTTGCTATATTTCCGAACCCTAAATAAAAAATACAAAATAGTAAAATGAAAATAGTCAAATACTAAACATAAAACAACTACAAGTAAACATTATAGCTTATCAGGATTGCAATTCGATTTCAAGGACCTGTTGTGTGTTTTCATGAAGTCAAATGATGAAAATGAATACCATCATCCATTGGGTAGAGGACACTCCGTGGTTTGGAATCTCAAAGAATAAGATCAGTCACAATTTATCACATAAGTTCCTGATCCTTGCCATGAGAAGTGGACTGACTAGGATCTTGTTGGAGAACTTCTGTAGCACATATTATACATCCATAATTCCTGTAGTATATTTCCATACTTAAAAGTTAAAAGCTTTTTCAAGTAGCTTGTTTTCAACAGTAAGGGATATGCATCACTACTTTCAGACCTATTCATCACTGTTATGGTAGCACTGTGTCATAGAATAGGTTGACACTATTCATATATGACTTTAATCCTCCTCAAAGCACATCAATAAACAATCTTTAATCTTTACCTTCTGTTTAATATTTATTATTTGAAAGATAGAAATATGTTACATAAATAAATACTTGTATTTTTTTTTTGTTCATTATGATTGCACTTAATTTGTATAGACGGCAATAGTGATAAATTTATTAATTATTTATCATCACTAATCAGTAGTAAATTGTGATGCATGAACAATGAACATTAAATACTAAATAGTAATATTGAACAGTGAAAAAGAGGGAGGTCTCGATTCACAAATGACAGCGGCCTCCAAACTTGACACTGAATGAAGAGAGGCCTCCAAACTGCGGCCTCCAAACTTGACAGCGATTCAACAAATGAACAACAGAGATAAAATGAAATGAAGGGGTTGCGTTGAGCTCTTAATGAGCCTTATGCCTGAGTTTTTAGGTACGTGGGAGAGGGCCCCACCATCGCCATAAGCCCTAATCACTTCAAACCCAATAAAAAATGGAATTTCAAGTCCGCAGGGTCAAATATTAGGGCCGGAAGTACCCACGGAGTACCCAAAATCGAGGTACTTGGGATTTTATGAAGTACCAGTACCTTCATCCCAATAACCAAGTATCGGGTACTTCGAAGGTACTCCCAGAGGTACCCGTTCTCATACGCGGTACGGGTACCCAATACTGGTATGTGTGCCCAACCCCCCGGTACGGGTACCATGGCTACTCAGATAAATTCCTAAACCCCGATATCTCTCTCTCTCTCTATCTATCTAAATCCCTAACTCCCAATCTCTCTCTTTCTTTTTCTCCCTCTAAACCACTAACCCCCAATCCGTAAGACCCTTTTACGTTTGATACTCTCTCTCTCTCTCTCTTTGGGGCATCCAAAACTTAATAGTAGATATTGGTTAGCTTTTGACCCCCAATCTCTCTCTTTCTTTATCTCCCTCTAAACCACTAACCCCCAATCCGTAAGACCCTTTCACGTTTGATACTCTCTCTCTCTCTCTCTTTGGGGCATCCAAAACTTAATAGTAGATATTGGTTAGCTTTTGCATCTTTTCCTCTAACACCTCACTCTCTTTCGCATCCGATACTCCCCCTCTCTCTCACTCTAAAATCATAAACCCCAATATTGTTCTCCCCCAACCCCTAGCAGGCATCCAAAACTTCATAGTGGATATTGATTAGCTTCTGCATCTTTTTCTTCAAGACTTCGCACGCACTCTTTCACATTGATGTAATATATCTATCTCCCTCAACGCTTAACCCCCAGTCTTTCTTGCTCTATAAACCCCTAATCCACAATCTCTCTCTGTCTGTCTCTCTCTCTCTCTAAAATCCTAACCCTCGATATATCTCTCCCTCCCTCTTTCTAAATCCCTAACCCCCAATATCTCTCTTTCTTTTTCTCTCTCTAAATCCCTGACCCGCAATGCAGAAGACCCTTTTGTGTTTGATACTCTCTCTCTCTTCGGGGCATCCAAAACTTCACAGCAGATATTGGTTAGCTTTTGCATCTTTTCCTTCAAGGCTTCACACTCTATCACATCTGATGTAATATATCTATCTCCCCCAATGCCTAACCCTAGTCTCTCTCGCTCTCTAAACACCTAAGCCACATTCTCTCTCTCTCTCTCTCTTTCTAAATTCTTAAACCTCGATCTCTCTCCCTCCCTCTTTCTAAATCCCTAATCCCCCATCCCTAAGACCCTTTCACGTTTGATTCTTTCTCTCTCTCTCTCTCTCTCTATTTGGGGCATCAAAAACTTCATAGTAGATATTGGTTAGCTTCTGCATATTTTCCTTCAAGATTTCACACCCTTTCACATTCGATGTAATATCTCTATCTCTCTCGATGTCTAAGCCACAATCTCTCTCTCTCTCTCTCTCTAAATTCTTAACCCCCAATGTCTCTCTCCCTCCCTCTTTCTAAATCCCCAACCCCCAATCGCTCTCTTTCTTTTTCTCTCTCTAAACCCCTAACCCCCAATCCCTAAGACCCTTCCACGTTTGATACTCTCTCTCTCTCTCTCTCTCTCTTCGAGGCATCCAAAAATTCATTGTAGATATTAGTTAGTTTCTGCATCTTTTCCTTCAAGACTTCACACTCTTTCACATTCGATGTAATATCTCTATCTCCCTCAACGCATAACCCCCAGTCTCTCTTGCTCTCTATACCCCTAAGCCACAATCTCTCTCGCTCCCTCTCTCTAAATTCCTAACCCTCGATATCTCTCTCCCTCCCTCTGTCCAAATCCCTAACCCCCAATCTCTTTCTAAACCCCTAACCCCCAATCCCTGAGACCCTTTCACATTTGATACTCTCTCTCTCTCTTTGTCTCTCTCTTCTAGGCATCTAAAACTTAATAGTATACATTGGTCAGCTTCTGCATCTAACCCTCTCTCTCTATCTCCCTAACCCACAATCTCCCACTCTCTAGATCTCTCTAAACTCCTAACCCCTAACCTCTCTCTCTCTCCCTCAATCGCTAATCCACAATCTCTATTTCTCTCTAAACCTCTAACCCCCAATATCTCTTTCTCTCTCTCTCTCTCTCTCTTTAAATCCCTAACCCTCTTTCTCAATCTTTCTCTCTCTCTATCTCCCCAACCCACATTCTCCCTCTCTCTAGATATCTCTAAACCCCTAATCCCCTTTCTCAATCTTTCTCTCTCTATTTTCCTAACCCACATTCTCCCTCTCTCTAGATATCTCTAAACCTCTAACTCCCAACCACTCTCTCTTTCTCTCAACCCCTAATCCACAATCTCTCTCTCTCTATATAAACCCCTAACCCTCTCTCTCTAACCCGCAATTTCTCACTCTTTAGATATTAGTTAGCTTGATCAATCATCTAGATATTGGTTAGCTTTTGCAACTTTTTCTTCAATACTTCCCACTCTTTCACATCTGATGTAATATCTTTATCTCCCTCAATCCCTAAACCCAGTCTCTCCCGCTCTCTAAACCCCTAAGCCACAATCTCTCTCTTTCTCTCTCTCTCTATATATATAAATTCCTAAGTAGCCAGGGTACTTGGGTACGGGTACGCCACTTTTTGAAATATGGTACTTGGGTACGTTGGGGTACTGTAGACATATATATATATATATATATATATATTTGAAGTTTATATTATATTAATATATTAAATTTTCTATATATAATATAGAATTTTCAAGTCAATATTATATTAATACATTAAGTTTTCAACAAGGAACACACATTTGACATTGACATTGTAGATTAATTCAAATTACATATATAATATTGATATTGATATGAATCATCAGCATGATATATGTCCATGATTCCATGACTCCATTGTCATACTACATCCAAAATTTGACGAATGGCATTTGCTATATTTCCGAACCCTAAATAAAAAATACAAAATAGTAAAATGAAAATAGTCAAATACTAAACATAAAACAACTACAAGTAAACATTATAGCTTATCAGGATTGCAATTTGATTTCAAGGACCTGTTGTGTGTTTTCATGAAGTCAAATGATGAAAATGAATACCATCATGCATTGGGTAGAGGACACTCCGTGGTTTGGAATCTCAAAGAATAAGATCAGTCACAAATTATCACATAAGTTCCTGATCCTTGCCATGAGAAGTGGACTGACTAGGATCTTGTTGGAGAACTTCTGTAGCACATATTATACATCCATAATTCCTGTAGTATATTTCCATACTTAAAAGTTAAAAGCTTTTTCAAGTAGCTTGTTTTCAACAGTAAGGGACCATATGCATCACTACTTTCAGACCTATTCATCACTGTTATGGTAGCACTGTGTCATAGAATAGGTTGACACTATTCATATATGACTTTAATCCTCCTCAAAGCACATCAATAAACAATCTTTAATCTTTACCTTCTGTTTAATATTTATTATTTGAAAGATAGAAATATGTTACATAAATAAATACTTGTATTTTTTTTTGTTCATTATGATTGCACTTAATTTGTATAGACGGCAATAGTGATAAATTTATTAATTATTTATCATCACTAATCAGTAGTAAATTGTGATGCATGAACAATGAACATTAAATACTAAATAGTAATATTGAACAGTGAAAAAGAGGGAGGTCTCGATTCACAAATGACAGCGGCCTCCAAACTTGACACTGAATGAAGAGAGGCCTCCAAACTGCGGCCTCCAAACTTGACAGCGATTCAACAAATGAACAACAGAGATAAAATGAAATGAAGGGGTTGCGTTGAGCTCTTAATGAGCCTTATGCCTGAGTTTTTAGGTACGTGGGAGAGGGCCCCACCATCGCCATAAGCCCTAATCACTTCAAACCCAATAAAAAATGGAATTTCAAGTCCGCAGGGTCAAATATTAGGGCCGGAAGTACCCACGGAGTACCCAAAATCGAGGTACTTGGGATTTTATGAAGTACCAGTACCTTCATCCCAATAACCAAGTATCGGGTACTTCGAAGGTACTCCCAGAGGTACCCGTTCTCATACGCGGTACGGGTACCCAATACTGGTATGTGTGCCCGACCCCCCGGTACGGGTACCATGGCTACTCAGATAAATTCCTAAACCTCGATATCTCTCTCTCTCTCTATCTATCTAAATCCCTAACTCCCAATCTCTCTCTTTCTTTTTCTCCCTCTAAACCACTAACCCCCAATCCGTAAGACCCTTTTACGTTTGATACTCTCTCTCTCTCTCTTTGGGGCATCCAAAACTTAATAGTAGATATTGGTTAGCTTTTGACCCCCAATCTCTCTCTTTCTTTTTCTCCCTCTAAACCACTAACCCCCAATCCGTAAGACCCTTTCACGTTTGATACTCTCTCTCTCTCTCTCTTTGGGGCATCCAAAACTTAATAGTAGATATTGGTTAGCTTTTGCATCTTTTCCTCTAACACCTCACTCTCGTTCGCATCCGATACTCCCCCTCTCTCTCACTCTAAAATCATAAACCCCAATATTGTTCTCCCCCAACCCCTAGCAGGCATCCAAAACTTCATAGTGGATATTGATTAGCTTCTGCATCTTTTTCTTCAAGACTTCGCACGCACTCTTTCACATTGATGTAATATATCTATCTCCCTCAACGCTTAACCCCCAGTCTTTCTTTCTCTATAAACCCCTAATCCACAATCTCTCTCTGTCTGTCTCTCTCTCTCTCTAAAATCCTAACCCTCGATATATCTCTCCCTCCCTCTTTCTAAATCCCTAACCCCCAATATCTCTCTTTCTTTTTCTCTCTCTAAATCCCTGACCCGCAATGCAGAAGACCCTTTTGTGTTTGATACTCTCTCTCTCTTCGGGGCATCCAAAACTTCACAGCAGATATTGGTTAGCTTTTGCATCTTTTCCTTCAAGGCTTCACACTCTATCACATCTGATGTAATATATCTATCTCCCCCAATGCCTAACCCTAGTCTCTCTCGCTC
This sequence comes from Larix kaempferi, assembly GCA_027924585.1. Lineage (NCBI taxonomy): Eukaryota > Viridiplantae > Streptophyta > Pinopsida > Pinales > Pinaceae > Larix > Larix kaempferi. Next base: position 19,880,576 of record BSBM01000580.1, on the reverse strand, counting down.
TCTAAACACCTAAGCCACATTCTCTCTCTCTCTCTCTTTCTAAATTCTTAAACCCCGATCTCTCTCCCTCCCTCTTTCTAAATCCCTAATCCCCCATCCCTAAGACCCTTTCACGTTTGATTCTTTGTCTCTCTCTCTCTCTCTCTCTCTCTATTTGGGGCATCAAAAACTTCATAGTAGATATTGGTTAGCTTCTGCATATTTTCCTTCAAGATTTCACACCCTTTCACATTCGATGTAATATCTCTATCTCTCTCGATGTCTAAGCCACAATCTCTCTCTCTCTCTCTCTCTAAATTCTTAACCCCCAATGTCTCTCTCCCTCCCTCTTTCTAAATCCCCAACCCCCAATCGCTCTCTTTCTTTTTCTCTCTCTAAACCCCTAACCCCCAATCCCTAAGACCCTTCCACGTTTGATACTCTCTCTCTCTCTCTCTCTCTTCGAGGCATCCAAAAATTCATTGTAGATATTAGTTAGTTTCTGCATCTTTTCCTTCAAGACTTCACACTCTTTCACATTCGATGTAATATCTCTATCTCCCTCAACGCATAACCCCCAGTCTCTCTTGCTCTCTATACCCCTAAGCCACAATCTCTCTCGCTCCCTCTCTCTAAATTCCTAACCCTCGATATCTCTCTCCCTCCCTCTGTCCAAATCCCTAACCCCCAATCTCTTTCTAAACCCCTAACCCCCAATCCCTGAGACCCTTTCACATTTGATACTCTCTCTCTCTCTCTCTCTCTCTCTCTCTCTCTTTGTCTCTCTCTTCTAGGCATCTAAAACTTAATAGTATACATTGGTCAGCTTCTGCATCTTTTCTTTCAAGGCTTCACACTCTTTCACATTCGGTATTCTTCCTCTCTTTCACTCTAAACCTGTAAATGCCAATATCGTTATCTCTCAACCCCTAAGAGCGATCCAAAACTTCATAGTGGATATTGGTCAGCTCCTGCATCTTTTCCTTCAAGACTCCACTCTTTCAAGTCCAATCTCTATCTCTCTAAATCCTTTAACGCCAATGTCTCTCTCTAAACCCCTAACCCCCAATCTCTCTCTCTCTAAATCCCTAACCTCCAATTATATCTCTCTCTGTCTCTTTCTAGACCCATAACCTCCAATATCTCTCTCTTTATAAATCCTTAACCCCCAATATCTCTCTCTCTCTAAACCCCTAACCCTCTCTCTCTATCTCCTTAACCCACAATCTCCCTCTCTAGATCTCTCTAGACCCATAACCCCCAACACCTCTATCTCTCTCTCAACCCCTAAGCCACAATCTTTCTCTTTCTCAACCCCTTCAATACTTCACACCCTCTCTCTATTCCTCTAAACCCCTAACCTCCAATATCTCTCTCTCTCTATATTCCTAACCCTCAATAACTCTCTCTCCCTCCCTTTAAATCCCTAACCCCCAATCTCTCTCTTTCTTTTTCTCTCTTTAACCCCCGAACCCCCAATCCCTAAAACCCATGAATGATATATGGGAACAATTAGAATTTTTTAGGGATAATGGATGGGTTTCACGACCTTAAACATGGATGTGGGAGAAAATAAGGGTTTTACATTCATTAGCTTACATGAAAAGAAGGCCATGAAGCATCATACAGGCCATTAAGAGGGGATGTTGTTCTCCAATTAGTATATGGATTCCATTAGGAGGTTTATTGCACCATTGATGGTAATTGAGGCCTTGAATATATTGTAAGAGGTGGAAATAAAGAGCCTTTGGGATATGAGTGCCTATAATAGATTTTGTGTACTGGTGACGAATCTTGGGATCATTACTATGGTTGAGTGAGGAAAAAAAGGCCATATGACCTAAATTAAGCTTTCTAGGGTGCATGGGACAAATGATGCCTTCAACCACTACACATGTAATGTAGAGGGGATCTTTAACCACCGATTGGGATACATATTCCATTAGGATATTTTATTTACCAAGGATGTATGTCAAGGCCTTGGCCATTGTCATATGTGAACCATTACAATGCTTTCTACACTAGATGGTTCTACACTAAATGGTGTCCATATTATACTTGTGGGATAAAGTTTCCATTTATATTGTTTGTGTGCTGTTTTTGGATCATATGCATGGTCCATAAAACATTTTTTTATTCCCCGAGACATTAGTTTTTATCCTTGTACCATGGGTAATGTATCAAGAACCATCTACTATGGGAAACCTCCTAAAGGCTCGCATATTACCATGAATAAGGCCTCGAGGCCCATCCCTGGTGAAAAAAAAACTCCTAATTGTGTATGTACCCAACTTGGTAGTTAAAGTTCCCCTTTAAAGGATGTTTGTAATGGTTCAATAATTCCTTTCGTACCATCAACTATGAAATCTTCAATTATTTCATATGGCTCTTCTTTCCCCATTTGACCATGGTTGAGACCCCAATATCCTCCCCTAGTATGAAAAACCTCCTATAAGTGCCCACATCCCACTTGTATTTCAAAGATACTTCATCCCATCTATTTAGGGATCATAAAATTTCTAATCAGATCTCCATATATCATGCAAAGGCCAGAGTTTATGAGCCCTAGATGAATAATCTTGATCATAATGACCTTTTTTCTTCATCAACCATTGTCAAAACCCTAGAATCCACATTAAGCATATAAAATATTTTAGAGATACACATATCCCACCAAGAGGCCAAACATATTGGTTTGTATGATGCTTTGAGCAGATTTGAGTTCCGTGAGATACTGCAAGTGTGTTTGGGCATGTTTGATGTGTGAACATTGGCCATGGGTTCACAATCGATTAATTTCCAAAGTTGACACCATTGAGCAAGAATTGCATTGTCTATCACTAAGAGAAACCCTAGATTACAAAATCGCCGAAATGGAGGGGCTCTGGGCCGTGGACCCAGGGGAGAGAGGCACCCCTAGCATTATTTCGGCGTCTTGATTCCAATGGTGTGTTGATCCTAGCCACGGTCACTGTTCTATGGCCACTTGAAACTCGCCTCCTAGAGGTTTTCAGGGACACATGTTGAATTGATTTCGAGGGCATAGAATTTGATCCGGACTGCAGAATTGAGTTCCGTGAGATGTTTGGGCAGGTTTGACATGTGAACGTTGGCCACAGGTTCACGATCGATTCATTTCCAAAGTTGACTCCCTTGTTCAAGAATTGCATTGTCTTTCAATTCTAAAGTTCACTCTTAATTTTTGTCTATGGAGTTCAATAATATCTCTTGCCTATGAATTTCGAATATGTCAATTATTTATTATTTTTATTTACAATTTACATAATTTTAAATAGATTTCACCATTATTAAAACTAATTTTCTCATGAAATGATATTGAGTGGTGGATATGTTTTCTCTTCATGTGAAATATATGGCTCTTAGAAAGAGCAATACTGAATAATTATCACAAAATATCAATGTAGGATTTTCTTGCCCATGCAATAAGTTGAACAAAACTTCCTTTCATCCAAACTACTTGACAAGCCGTTAATGTTGCACACACATACTCTGCTTCAGGTGACCAAATTGTAGCTATGGTATGCTTCTTTGGTACCCGTGACAAAGTACACGTACCAAAATTAAAAGCATATTACCTCATGTGCTTTTTCTATCGTAAACACTGCATGTAAAATCACTATCTGTGAAAACCATTCAATTATGGAATACAAAATTCAATGATATGATGTACTTGCAATGTATCTTAAAATTCTTTTATCAACTTAGCAATGAGTACTTCTTGAAGACTCCAGAAAATCCATAAACGTTGATATTAAACTCAGAACAAACATATATGGCCTAATTGTTATTAGGTACATCAAACTTCCAACTAATTTCTTGAACTGTGTTGGATCTACAAAAGATACATCGTCCTCTTTGCTTAGTTTAGTACCTACTGCTACAGGTGTTGACATTGGCTTGCAATTCAACATTCTAAATCTTCTTAACACATCTTTATCATACTTTGATTCAATGTTCCCCCAAGTTTCCGGGACGCGGGAGCGAGGAAATGCACATTGGGGACGTGTGAAGACCACCCCCAAATTTTAGCGAAATTCGGGGAGGGGGGGGAGGGAACGTCCAGGTCATAATAAAATTTATAAAAAAATATAAAAATTAATATTATAAATTATTAAATCCCAACAATAAAAATTCAATGATTCATCCCATGTAAATTACTAAAAGTAAATACTAAATACTAAATACTAAATTCATCATTGTGCAATGTAAATCAGAATTTAACAAATTAATAATACAAACATGTTGCACAATTCAGCGTGATTGTTTTCAAATTTGTCATTTGAATCTTGATATTCATATTTTTAATTTTGGTCATTCTTATTGAAAAACTGAATAAATGATATTGCATGCTAAAATAGTAAAATAGTGAATTACTAAAGATCAAGTCTGAAATAGAGACTAAAACAACAATTCAAATTAAAATTTCGTATTTTTAAATTCAAATTGGGAAAAACATGGGGCGTGTCCAGGAGCCCCCTAGTTTCGAGAGGGAGCGTGTGGGTGCCCCCCTTCACCGGAGCGCGCTGCAAAACAGGGGGACGCGCTCCCTTGTGAGTTTTCGATAGTTTCCTGATTTTGGGGATGTTGGGAAACGTTTCGCTTGGAGTCCCCAAGGCCCCAGGGCGTAGGGAGCGAGGGGGGCGCGCCCCTGACCTTGGGGGACGAATCCCCGTGGAACACTGCTTTGATTCCCATATAAAAATTTCATTTTTTGATTGTTGAACTTCAATACGAAGGAAGTACTTCATCACACTCTGTCATTTCAAATTCATTTTTCATGGCTATTCTAAATTTGTCCAACATCAAATTACTTGTAAAAATGATATCATTGACATGAGAATTTTATCTTGCTTATATGTTTTAGTGTACAGAGCGAAGTCACTTTTGCTTCTATTAAACCCATTGTTATTCGAATAGTTGTCTATCTTGATATATTAAGCTCTAGGACTTTGTTTCAACCCATATAAGACATTCATTAGCTTATAGGCCTTCTTTTCATGTCCTTTTATATCATAACCATTGTCTTTCTTAGGCTTAAACATCCAAAGTGAAAAGTTTTCAAACCTCAAGTGCCAAAGCCATGTTTGATCAACAACCTTAGGTTTATATGCATTCATTGAGTTTTGAATTTCACTCGTCATCCTGAGTTGACATTATGTTCTTGGTGCATTTTAGACCTAGAACTAAGTGCACATCATTAATATGTTTATTATCTACATTTTTGGCAAACATAATCATCCATTAAGGTCCAACAAACACATTTTTTCAATAATACATATAAAATTGCATTCACCATGCTCCAATCACATTCACCATTAACCAAGTAAAAGTCATGACATATAACATCAAATGCACCCATGTAAGTAAGAATCCATAAACACTTTTTCGTATACACCAAATGAAAGTTGTAAGTTTGTATTGGAAATTTGTTCAAAATTACATTTTTATACAAAATGGAGCATCGTTCCTAATAGTGGATGCTCATGCCAAAAAATGGGATAAGGGCGGCTCATGGCCTATACACAAGTAACCATCTCTTGCCAAAAATGCCACATCATGGCTAATGTACATAGATGGTGTCTCAATCACCCTGGCCACCATCAACACCCCGATGCTCCTCTCCAATATCGATCTTCCAACTCTTTGAGCTAGAGGAAGATTAGGCCCGCCTACGTCTAGGTGTCGTCTGAAAGGGAAACAACAACACATCAATATTCCCACAATTCTATAAATAAGTATACTTAAAAAAATACAAGTAGCATTGAAATCTTGAGTACTTACTTGAGGTGAGACAATATGTCGTGATGGGGGTGTCCGTCTCCTCGATCCCAATCTCTAGACAATGCCTCCCTGCAACAATTAGGATAATAATTAATACATAATACAAAACTGACTTGTTTTATGAAATTCATTCATGCTTTATAATATTTTAAGTAACTTATAAATTTTACCGTGAATATCAGAGGCGATGCAGGCAATCGCCCTTCAGGGATAGGAAGTGGAGCACTGGGATGCACAACTTGCTCTGAGGCGATGGTGGTGGAGGGGGTTGATGTAGGTAGGGGGCGGGTGATGATTTAAGTAGGGGGGGGCGGGGGTTGATGTAGGTAGGGAGGCGGGGGATGATGTAGGTAAATGGGCGGGTGTATATGTATGCGAAATGGATGGAGTTGATGCGGATGGAGCCTGTGTTTGGGAGAGATGGAGCCAAATGTTACACATGAGGGGTAAACACATGAGTGGATGGGTGTGTGTGGCTATATACCCCTGTTGGATGTGTAATGGGTGGGAGTGGCCTACCCGGGGATATGGGAATGGTGATCACAGGAGCAGACTTCCCAATCACCTGACTCGACATGAAATATCGAAACACAGAACTATGTGGAATATACGTCAGAATGTGTGCATTTAGTGATCAGATGGTCGACGATGAAACCTACATAAACGTATGAAATGCATTTCATTCGAATAAAAAACATGTAAAGTAACCATAGAAACACAATGAATTTCACATGATACATCAAATATAAAATTAATTTCAAACAAGTTACCTGCATGGGAGGTGATCTGCTCAGCACAGGTGGAGACATGTGCTCAATATCCTTCGCATGCACCTGTGGAAACACAAAACATTAATATTTATTTCTCGTATAAAATATAGAAATTGCAACTAACTCAATTTTTAAATCCTACAACCATACACTATTTTATATACTTGTATGTGAGGTGCTGCAATACTTTCTTCCGTCATCATGGTGGAATCAAGGTTGGGAGAAGTAATGTCCTCCCACCTTGATTTAGTTGTTTCATCTCGAAACAACGACACATGAAAAAAAAATCAATTCCACATTCAATACATTAATCAATGTTAATCTAACAATTGTAAAATGTACATTGAAATATGCAATAAACCATTTACAAATAATGTATTAACCTCAGACATAAAGGTATCTCGTGCTGGATCATCCGTAGGGCCATGGCAGGTAGGGCCGTAGTGAGTGCAACGATGGGGTAATCCTCGGGTTTCAAAAGGATCCTTTGTCCCACTAGCTATGTTGGATGGTCCATGACCAATGGGGCCTGAAGGACCTACACCTAATGGCTCTCTGTGCTGCTATGATCGGTCATTCCTAGATGATGCCACAAACGTATTGTGTTGTAATACAATATGAGTAAGGTGTGATATGGTAGTGGCAGTATCAGCTAGGCGGTCCAATAATTGAGGCGTCTGTGGAGGGAGGTTAGGCGTACGCCTAGGTGCAGGTGGCCCTCTTAATGGGTTACGCTTGGCGACAGGTAGTTCTTGGTCAAATCCAGAACCAACCCCATGAAAATAACTAATGTCGAAGTAGTTTACATGTAGGCCCAACACAAACTCTGCACATAGTTTTCGAAGGAAATAGAGTGGGACATCCCTATTGTTGCAAGGAGGTTTGTCAAAAACCAAACCATCAACTCGTCTCCATGGTTCATAAGTGCACCAATCCATGCAAAGGCGCCTTTTGCATGGATCAGGGGGTAGGTTGGTCCTGGGGCTAATGAAAAAACTAACTAGAGTTTGTTTTGAGATGTTCAAATCTTTGATTTGGTCTCTATTGAGACTAGTGGAATAATATTCTCTCATCTGAGCCTTAGACTTGGTTATGCTCGTCAATTGACCATGAGCATTGTTAACTGAGGCAATGATGCTATCGTGGGATGTGGCTAGGGAGAGTCTCTATGGTTTCTTGGTCGTTCTAAGTTCTTGAACCAAGCTTCTTAATTATTGTAAATTTTGGTTTATTTGGGCTTCTGTGCTTGGGTTCTCCTTGGGGTGAATGTTTACTTCCGGGTTTTCTATGGATGGGTTGTTTTTTTGTGTGTTTCTCTCTTGGTTATCTGCCATTGTGATGATGTAGAGATTAACTGCAATTAAAAAAAATAAATTTGTACAATATTGTTTGAGTTTTACAGATTTTTTATCATGTAATTTTTTTTTTTAAATCATTGTAATATTTTGTTAAAAACATTGAAAAAAAATTTGTAATTAGAGCATGAATAAGAGCACCTATCGGGTCTCGTAGCTGAGAGATACAAAATACTTCCTACAAGTCTCTTACACAATGTTGGTTCTACTTTGGGACTGTCATCTTCTTTTCTCAACTTTGTACTTGTTGCCATTGGTGTAGGTGTCTATTTGCAATTAAGCATTCTAAATCGCTTAAGCACATCATTAGCATATTTACTTTGAGGAATCAATATACCTTTTTTCGACTGTTATAAATATACCTTTTTCCGACTGTTATATAGAGGAAAACTAGCTCGAATCAGAGGTTTGTTTAGAATTTATACATGATAAATATGAGGTTTCGAGCTTATGGCTCATATATGCGGCTCAACACAGTGCCATAATTCGGATCTTACATCAATGGAGTCACAAAGACACGCTCATCAAGTTTTATGCATCCCTTAGTGCGCCATCAACACTAGAACATAATCATGGAGAAGAGAATGCGAGAAGAGATAGTAGAAGAAGAACTCTAAGATGAACTTGAATTGTAGAGGGACTTGAAACTACAACAAACACTTGCTTTAAGTTCTAATAAGAGGTTTGAATGGCCTCTCCATCAACCAACTTGGACATGGATATTTCACTTTCGCGATTGGTTTAATAGCAGGGAAGGTAAACACCCACCGTTCATGGACAAGCTAAGCTCTCCAAGAGTGCAAAACAAAAATGATCCAAAAGTTGCTCTCCTTCCTCATCCTCCCTTTTTATTAACTTCATGTGGACTCCTTCCCTCCTTGAGCTCGAATTTCCCTCCAAGATATTCACCCAACTCGAGTTAGTGGTTGCTTCCTTCATGAGACATTTGTTCTCCTCAATTCTTCCACTCTTCTTTCCCCAATTCGAATTGGGAATTTTGGTTGACCATAAATCTCTCTATGCATCCTCTTGATGACTATTTTTAGCCCTGATATGTCAGATTTGTCATCAGGTCTGAATTTGTCATAGATCTCTTCATTATTGTTGTCATGGATGCCATGGAATCTTGTTACAAGTGTCACAATTTGTCTTATATGCCTCTTCTGCTCCATGTCGAGTCTCCTTGATTCCTTCCATGAATATTGTCTCTTCATCTACCCCTAGTACGTTACCCTCCACATTGAACTCGAATTTGTGTGAGAATGATGCCAAGTGTAGTGGGGAATCTTGCCACATGTGGATCCCACAACTTTTTACGCACCCTCATGATCCAATGCCACCTTATTTTCCTTTCTGTTATTTATTTATTTGGCCCATTTAATGTGAATTTGTTAGTCTAAGGTCATTTTGGGTCTTGTAGCTCCCTTATTTCAAATTTTAATGCTTCCACCCCAACCTAGAGAACTAGTAGGTTAGTGGAATTTTTCTTCCATGATAATTTATTTGGATGACATTACATTGGAGATCCAATCATCACAACCATATTATATAACAAGAGTCTCAAAGAGGAGTTTTCCTAAAATTATTTTGGTTAAATGAAAAGACATAAAACTCATTTTCATAAATACATAAAAATATCTCATCACAACTATATAAGTATTTATTTTTTATTTTTTATTTGAAGATGAAAAAATCTATTATAATTTAGTTTCCAAACTGGTAGTGAGAACAACTACTATCACATTTTCCAAAGTGTTATTCAAAGAGAACCATGCCACCTGAAATAACTTGGTGGTGGTTGTAAGGGGAAGACTTCCACTCTAGTCTTCTACTCTAGTCTTGCGCCATTAACATGTTTCCTTACATCCGAAGAAAGAAGCTCATAACCCATCATAAACAATTTTAAGTCTTGCGCTTATAAAGTTAATTCATTAGTTATAACATTAATATCGAATATTAAATCACAATTAAAATTTAGAAATTCATTTTAAATTTGAATTAATAATTATTTTAATTTATTAAACATATTTAATTTATTAAATATTTAAATGAAAATAACTAAAATAAAATAAAAAAAGAATATTAAAGCACGGAAGAGATAAAAAATTTCCTCAAAATGGAGACAAAAAACCATTCTCATCATAGCGACATACATAGTTATAAAGTATGGAACTACGTATATGTAAAGTATGAAAATAACAATTGTATGGATGGAGATTGCTTGAATCACTACACCATCTTAAACGAGGGTCTATCAAGCATTTAGAGGGATCCAATTTTTGGAGGTGTAAATTTATTTCTTCATATGTTAAAAAAATTAAAATAAAATAATTCACTTCAAGAAATTGGATCCCTCTTATTGCTTGATAGGTCCGGCTTTAGGATGGATCCATTTTGGTTTTTATTTTTTTTATTTTATGAGACATGTTACTTTTTGTGATGTGGGTTATAATTGCCACGTTATGTGACAAAATCTCCTTCATACTGGAGTGTAGAGAACCTCGTTACTCTTGGTGCAAAACTTTTTTTTCTTGTGTAAAGATTTTTTACACTTAAATAAATCAGATTGTAAACATCTCACTACTCTTGGTACAATAATAAAAGAGTATATATATATATATATATATATATATATATATATATATATATTTCATACATGAAATTAGCACAAGTGATCTTTTTGCATTTAATTATCATAAATTTTGTTTTGTCATTAACATTGATACCCATACTATAACAAAAAATGCTTTCAGAGTTTTTAGTTGTTTGACGAAATCATATTCGATACACAAGGCATTTCAAATTCTTTATTCAAATACATCGTTGTCATTAAGCCCGCTTCAAGATAATGAATTAATTTAAAGCGAGCTTTTGGTCATTTTTTTTTATCATCTTTAGATCCTCCTTTATGAATTATTTGATTAATTCTGATTTCCCTATCTTTTAATAAATGTCTCAGCTCACGAGAATTGTGTCAATTATGAAATCCCAGAGTAAGAATCCCAATAAAATGTAGAGAAGGTGTAGCTGTTACAAATTGATCCAATGTTTCTTGTCTATGAGATTTATCCAAATAATATTGAACCACCTATTCCAAATTTCTATCCACAACCTGAATTATATTCACATGATAATGATCCACATATGCAAAAATGATGTTGCAACCACAGATTATGGATGCTCTATCCACAAAGTTTTTTAAATCCTCATGTAAGATACTAGATGTACTTGTAAGTGTTAATATGATCAAATTGAGACCTTTCTCCTTTCCTTTTGAAGAATAGTATCCACAACACACACACACACACACACACACATCGGGTAATATGATTTAGACGTACAGCTAAAAATGATTAAGAATTTTGTTATAATATGTGTATCATTGTTAATATTGACAAAACAAAGATTATGATAATTAAATGCAAAAAGTTACTTATGCTAATTTCATGTATGACAACAATATTTTGGAGAAATCAACTTTATACAAATATCTTAGAATCTATCTTCATTACAAGCTTAATTGGAACTATAACATTGAGATAAGGATAAAGAGAGGGTGGAAATCTTATTATGGACTTGAAAAGAAATGTAAAACTATAATATTCCTCAATGTCATATTTTAAATAAATTAATAGTTAATGATTTTGTTGCACCATGGAATATAATTGGAGCAATGGTGGAGCATAGCCATATTTTCAAAAAAAAAATAGTGAAAGGTATATCTTAGAAACTAAGATGAGGAAGAGTCTAAAAGAGAACTCTCTCAAAAAGGAGGGATTCAAATGAGCTAGAGAAGGGGATAAACCAAAAACAATTAAGGGAAGGGGGAATATGATTAGTTGTGAAGAGGGATGAGAGAACAAAAAGAAGAAATAAAAATGTGTGACAAAAGGAGGAGAAAATTTTGCTAACCAAAATGGCAACCAAGAACCAGAGTAACATAATAGTTGACATAATGTTACATCTCTCTATGCACATCTTGGAGAACACATTATTGTGTTAGGTGTGTACCTTGGTGGTATCATGGTTTGGTACTAAGGTGATTTTTGAGATAGCATATGGTTGGGTGGATCCCGGACCTATCCAAACAAGTTTTATGAATATTTTCAACTCTAAAAAATAGATAAACTTTATTCATAAATAAATCTTTGTTACAAATGTTCAAAAAAAAAATCTTAAACCTGTTTAATTATGTTAAATTGTTTATTTGTTAAAGAAATTGCATTGTTTTATTTATGATATAAATATAAAGTAATTTTTTTATCAAATATCTATTAATATCAATATTAATAGCGAGAGAAACTGGATTTTACTATAATAATATTCACATACTTAATAGTTATTAATAACGAGAGAAACTAGATTTTACTATAATAATATTCACTTAAATTATTACAAATCATAATATTATAATAATATTCACATACTTAACATTAGTTATTACAAATCATAATATAATAGAGAGATAAATAAGAACTATTACCATGTGGTTCTTTCTTCGACAAAACACAAGAAGGTTTTGCCCAATCATCTCATAGCCATATAAAAGAACGATACTGAGTATTTATTGATATACCTTTTATGAATAGAAAACATTCATATAGTTAAGTTTCGAGTTCAAAACAAAATACCCATCAAATTATACTCCACCGAGCTGTAATTTGTTTTATACATTTTTTTACGTTTACTCTAAACAATTAAGAGTGTAAAAACCCATAGTTAGGTATTATAGGACAAACAAATTATTACAACTAGGTATAGGAAAAACTCGGAAATGAATACTGCATAGTATCAAATACCTAAGGGGATAGTTAATCTAAACCATAATCTAACCTCATAAAAGGCTGACCGAGTATTTATTTCAGAGATTGGCGCAGAACCCTTTAGGGATTTGGAAATGTACATGGTAATAGTTAGGAGTAACCAAGATTGGCCGCATAAAGATAACGTCTCGAGGATTAACCAATGCATCAACTTGAGTTAGAATCTTGTAGAGTAAAATTTAAGATTTAAATGTTATCTTGTATGCAATGAGAATGCTAAGGAAAAAGGAAATTTATTGACTTGAGATTAAACTAAAATCAGCAAGGTATAGTGAGGCATTGTAAACACAAATAGTTAGTGTTGGAAATTATTGGTAAAAATAATAGATAAACGTCAAAACCTGAATAAGAGAAAATCCGAAATTGTTATCTGGCAGCGAGTCAATAAACCACAGTAAAATAGAACACCTTGGAAATGTAAATTTTTAAAGGAAATGTTAAAATCTGTGTCACCTGACATGGGGACACGAGACACGTAGGACACGAAAATACGAGAGTCCGACATGGACACGGTGACCCCCGGAATCAGGACACTAGGACACGTTTTATATACATATATATATATTTTAAAAATATATTAAAATTTAAAAATATAGACATATAGATCCAAAAATATTTAGAAACTAGAACATTTACAAATATTCAATAGAAATTAGAATAAAAACACCTTAATGATTATGATTACACATTGTCATTCACAAATCACGATTCACGAATCACAACACATTTCACATTTGTCATTCACAAATCACAATGAGACATCAGACACATAGATGCATGTTGGAACCATATTTCTCATTAAGTCATCAAAATCAAAATGTATACATATATGTCGGAATGCCATTGGGCACTGACAAATGCCAAATAGACTAATAGTAAATACAAAGGGGTGGATCAAGATGGGAGAATCCCATATGTCAGTAGTCCTCCTCCATGCTTGAATCAACATACTCATCACTGCCACTGCCCTGATCCTGATCCTGATCCTCCTCCCCCTCCTCCTCCTCTCTACCCATCTGACGATCTGAATCTACTGCTGTGGAGGATGACCCCTCTATACGATCACTATCATCAAAAGTGACCGACTCTAGCACTGGATCATTAAGATCCATGTTTTCTAATGCCAACTCAATACTGTTGTCCAAACCCATATCATCAGGAAAGACATCCCACATCTTTGTCTTTCCCTTCACCCACTCCTCCCTCTTCTTGTAAATAAGACGAAGGTTGGAGTGCACATACACCATCGACTCTGCCCTGGACTGCTCAAGCCCGCTCTTCTTCACACTGTACAAGTTCCCATATGTGCTCCAATTCCTCTCACAACAAGAGGATGATGTAACTTGAGAGATGACCCTAAAGGATAACTTCTGTAGAATAGGGGATGTTGCCCCATGAGTTTCCCACCAAGCATAGGGTTTCTTACCCTCCCTATCTCTAAGCACATCATAGCCTCCAAATCTCCCAGTGCCAGTGGAAAAATCTACAAAGCCATCCTCCACCTCCTCAAGCATGTCTCTATCCTGAAATAGCCGTCTAAGTGCTATCTTCCTCCCATTTGCAATCTCTGCATCCATGTGAGGAGGGACTCTATGTGAGGCCCCCGATCCACCAGTGAGCCACTCCTGAGTGTAGAACTTGGGGTTCAAGGAGTGGGCCAAGCAATGCAAAGGTGTGCAATTCTTATCCCACCTGGAGATAAGAATATCCCGAATAATGGTCCATAAGTTCTCTGCCAATGTCCCATACTCGGGACACTCATTCCCCATGGCAATGGACCTCATGGACTCAATCATGGAATCCCACCCCTCATAAACCTTTGCTAGGACGGGCTGGTCCGTGTCTGCAAACCGCAACAAAGAAATGATTGGCTCCATGATCTTAATAGTAAGATCCACCGTGTCCCACCAACCATCATTTAATACCAAGTCCTTCACCTTTTGTGAAGCAGCCTGATCCGTCTTTCTCCAAAAAGCCCAAAACTCTGAAATCACCATGGACCCAAGAGCGGGTTTGACCTCCCTCAACCTCTTGAGCATGATGAATGAGGAAGCAAACCGAGTATCTGCAATCTTCAGCAATGAAAGCTGTGTGTATTGTTTGTAGATGGTGATGGCATTTGTGTGGTTTTGTACAAAGTTACGGATATGGCGTGCATCCTCAATAAGGTTGTCAATCCATGCCACATCTGAAGCAATGGCTTTCAGTGCTAAATTCAAGGAATGGACAATGCAAGGTGTCCAAAAAACCTGTAAGAGCAATAAAAGCATGTATCAATGACTCTACAACACTAATTTTGCAATGACCAAATTCAAACAATGAGCAAATTAGAAATGAAAGGTGTCCAAAATGAACATACCTGTGGATATTTAGCTTCCACAATCATGCCAGCAGCCTTGCAAACAGGTGCATTGTCCGTGATGATTTGTACACACGACTCAACACCTACTTCTTCAATGGTTTTGATGAATAAATCACCCATAAATTGTGCATCCTTGTATTCTCCAAGAGCATCCACCGCTTTCAAGAACAACGGTCCATTTTGGGAAGATACCATGAAATTGATGAGTGGATGGCGTGCGGGATCCGTCCATCCATCAGAAACAATACTCACATTGGATGAGGGCCATGTTGATCTAATTGGCTCAAGAATTTTATCTACCTCCTTCTTTGCTTTAACCAACAATGTGGTTCTAAGCTTCTCTGAACTAGGAGGCACATAACCATTTGGAGCTTGTTCCAAGATAGTTTTAACCGTCTCAAAATACAATGGTGACCGTGCAACATTGAATGAGATGAAGTTGAGGTAGAAGAAAAATGCAATAGTAAGGTCTACCTCTTCTCGCGCCTCTTTTTGGAAAATCCTATCCATTGGACCACCTGTAGATTGCCTCTTTCTTGTTTGATAAGTATCCCCACGCCCACGCCCATGAATGCTAGGTGGAAATGGAGGCTTGGTGCTAAAGGACTTCCTCAAAAATGGAAGAGGATCATCCTCTTTTTTCTTGCTTGTTGCTGCCACCTTCCCTAAGCCAACATGATCCTCTCTTTCCATATCCCTCCTTTGGTGAACAGTCATCGCTTTGCATGAAGAAATCCCACAAGAAGGAAGGGCCAACAAATGGCCCTTAACCCGGAAATATGTGCTCATGAACTCATGCTTGCAAAAATTGCATCTCCAAGACACATTGCCTCCCCCACCAAGCTTTGCCTCGGGTTCATCTTTCCTTGTCACATACTTGCACAAAGGGTATTTTTTTTCTTGGGCTTGTTGTCTTGCTAAAACAGGGTTAAATGGAGCCATAGAATGAGCTCCACTAGCAGCCGATGGAGCACTTGATGGAGGAGGAGAACCACATGTGCTTGGTGGAATAGGAGGGGAGGCCCTAGATGGTGCATTTCTCCCTCTCCTTTGCCCCCTACCTCCTGCCCTAGCTGATTGAGACATTCCTTTTCTTGTGTGATGGTTGAGCTTGCAATCCTCTCCACAAATCCACCGGAATGCACTTGGAATCACTGGAAACAATGGATAGCCTTCAAATATCCTTTAAATCTCCTTCACCTGCACATACAACTCACTCTCAACCAAATGCTTCCTTGCAAATGACAAAAAGAAAGGCAAAATTCTATTTTTAAACAAACTCGGACGCCTTTTTCCGCAAATAATGTGTCCTGTTTTTCGGGTTCATGTCCGACAGTCGGGACACGCTTTAAATTCGTGTCCGATTCGTTTTAAAAACGTGTCCCGAATTTGGATTCGAAGGAAAGTCGAATCGGACACGAATTCATATCGAATCGTGTCTGATTCGACCGATTCGGGAACAGGGAGGGGTTAGAGCGAATCCGGTTTCTTAGGTTAAAATATTATTAACCCCTCACATGCAGGAAAGTTTTCAAAGAATATTGAAATATGTTGAAAATAGAAGCAAATGTTAGATTTGAAGATTTACTTGTTAACGCTGGAGAAAGAATTCATCAGCATATATAAAGACTATCTTCCAGTGATGGCGCGAGAACCCTTCCAGTGCCTACTAAACCAGTGTTGGCACCTGAATGGTAAAAGACCAAGACAACAGAACAGAAAACATGTTAAAATCCTCGTTGACAAATTTCGAATAAGTTGGTGTGAAGCTGAGCGTCGGGATGAGTACGTTACATCTCAACACCAGAGCTATAGTCCACAATAAACATCAAAACCTTTGGAAGTGTCCAAGCAACCACCAGACTCCAGAGGAAATTGGGAATATAACGTGGCATGGTTCCCCTGGTATTATCAAAACATGGTTGCAATTACTCACTATTAACATTTGTAAGTACGGGAGAGATGTTACAAAGTTAAGTGAACGGGGAACTAGTAGCGAAGATAGCAGTGGAAAAACTAGCTACCATGAATAGTTTATAAAAGTACTTTTTCAATAACTTAATATTTTCATATTTTTAAATTACTTATTACATTTTTTTTTTCTACATTTTGAAATTTAAAATTTCATTTTAAGTTACATCTACTTTATGTCACATCAATGTTTATCCATTGGTCTCAAGCAAAAATATACTAAACGACACTAGGATTGACAACTTGGAACTTTGCAGTTGAAATGGCATCATTTTGGATTGGTCACATCTCAAGACCAATATGGTTAGATAGAGAACACACCAAGGGAACTTGGAGAATTAAGTTACACAAAATGGATAAAAAAGCTGCACCACTATTGGCATCCATCCCCTACCTTAAAACACTTGTCAAACGATGCATGAATCAACTTTGCCAAGTATTTAAGACAATAAGGATTAATTTTGAGCAAGTGTAAAGGATTACGGTCCCATCGATGAACATGTAGCCTTTCTCGAGAGGGTAAATCTATTTGAAATTCGAAAGAGTCGCTATCAGTCTATGCTTATAACATTTTGAGGACATGTTAAATGTTACTCTCCTTGCTATTCTTTTCACTGACCATAAATTAATACAATGAAACAATGTGTTTACACTATAATACAATAATAATACGGAATGAATTTTACTCCATTCCAATAGTATAATTATTATGTCGATACGCGTTTTTATTTTTACGTCGATAGGAATTTTTATTACATCGATAGGTGTTTATATCTTAGAATTTGGGGTGGACTACCATCTATGCTTTTCCTAGATTGAAGGGGGATGTGACAAGTGTATTGGCTAGATTGATTTTATGGTCGTCGTTCAATGTTAGAAATAAACAATAATAAAAAGAAAAGAAAAATAACTAATAGTGGATGCATGGATAACTCGTAGCTCATGCATGCATGGATAATAAGTAGTGATAGGAAACTCATTTAACTAAAGAAGGTAATAGTTAGTTGAGGCATAGACAATAAGTGATTACAACTAAGCATGGAGAACAAGTAACAGATAACTTCTCCATGGAACTTAATTTGTGACCTATCGGTGTTGCAAGTTAAGTCGTCGTGCTAGTTTTAGAATTTGGGGTGGACTACGGCCTATGCTTTTCTAGGATTGTATGAGGATGAGACAAGTGTACTATTGCAGTCGTTCAAAATTCAAAATAAAAAATTATAAAAAAAGAAATTAAAAATAAGTGGTGGTTGATGAATGGATAACTGCTACCAAATGCATGGATAACTCATAGTTGATGAATGGATAACCAACCGTTCATGGCAGATAACTAGAAGAATGTGAGAGAGAAAAAAAAGAAAATAAAAAATAACTGATGGTTTATGCATGAATGCATGGATAACTAGTAACAAATAACTTATGGTAGCACTTAACACGGGGCCTACTAGTGTTCACTAGCCACAAATTAAGTGGTCGTGCTAGTAGAATTTGGGGTGGACTACAACCTATGTTTTTTTAGGATTGTATGAGGATGAGACAAATGTATTGCCCATATTGATTTTATGGTAGTTGTTCAAAATTTGAAATAAACAATTATAATTTAAAAAAAAAAAACTGGTAGCTAATGAATGGATAACTAGTAGCGGATGTATGGATAACTCGTAGCTGATGCTAATGGGCAGTTCGTGCAACTACACATGAAAAACAAGTAACTTGTTAAGGCACTTATGACCTATCGGTATTTACCAGCAACAAGTTAAGTGGTTGTACTAGTTACAAGGTTATAGGTTTTTTTAAACCATACCATGAGTGTTAAGCTATAACCATAATATGTTATTTCGTAAACCAAATGTAAACAAATGACTTAATATAACCATAAACCAAATCTCCTTACTTATAATTAATTTGAGGAAATAGTTAATAACTATATACAAGTTGCTTAATATTCACTTAACAAACGTGCGAAATAAGCCCACAATCTTCATGTTATGCCAAGTAAGCCCACAATCTTCATGTTGAGAATGATTAGTTTAATTAGATAATCATGTTTACACTAACTCGTAACATCATTAGAGATTGTATTTATATATAATCTAATTATCCAATTAAATAATATCATAGATCATATTTTCTTAAGTTAGTGTAATATGATTTAGAGGGATATTACTAAAATAATGGAATTTTGGCTTTGGAATAAGAAGAAACTCCTTGTTGAGACCCTCTCACTTTGTTAGCATTTATGAGCAATACACCATTTATGTTATAATCTTCATAAAAGCAGTCTCTTCATCATTCATAGCATGATTATGACTAATGTACAAGAAAAAGGACAAGACACTCCCTAAGATTTGTTTCAAACTCCAACTAAAATCCCTTGCAACTTAAAGGAGGTTGGCATAAGGATTTAATGTCTTAGTTGAATCATTGAAGAGTAAGAAGGTGATCAACTCTAATGTAATAGATCAAAAGTATTTTTACAGTGTAAAGAAGAAAATAAAAGTTGCTAAAATAAGAACAAATTTGAACAAACTCCATAGTAAATTTTAACAAGGTGTTGGACAATTAGTAAAACATTGCAAATTATCCAATATTTGTTGCAATACCGCTTTTCACAACTATGGTGATCAAAATACTCTTAATTTTTTTTAATATCATTTAAATTAAAAGTTAAAAAACTAATAATTAAAAACATTTAATAAATCAAATTTGATAAATCATAACTGATTTCAATAAACATTAATAACCATCATATATAAAACTAAATTTACTTAAAACATTCAAAATGTGTTCAAACACCTTCTCCACTTCAACCGACCAGAAGGCCAAAACCAATTTTATCAACCTCACATTCAGCCCAGTATGAGGGAGATGTTGTAAGTTTTGTGATGTAACGTTTGTTACTAACAAAATAATTAAAAAAATTCATGTCAGCTCATAGAATAAAAAATTATGGGAAGTATTTAAAAAAAATCCATGTTGTTTCAAAAAATAAAATATTATGAAAAGTAATTAAAAAATAGATGTTTGTTTATAAAATAAAAACTTAAAACTTGAACCCTGATTTATCAATCAATAGAGATCAAATTTCTTGAATTTAAATTTTAAAAAAAAATGCTTAATAGATAGTGGTTTAAGATGGATCTATGCTAGTTTATAATGAAAACTTGCCATATCTTATAAATCTAAGGTCACATTTATTTACCCACCCAGACTGTTATTCATTTATGATGGAAAGTTGCAATATCTTATCAATCTAGAGTTAATTGATACAATGCCAAAGGCTAAATTGACGTCGTTTTAATAAGGCTAAAATGTTTTGATCTAATTTTTTTGACATAGAAATTTATGGAGATCGAACACCTCACCGCGGTTTCTCAGTGATTTCGAATGCAAAACTAAATACTTGTATTAAAAATCATATTTAAGAAAATACATATTAACTTCCATCATGGTCTGTCCCCTCTCCATACCTATTATGCTGTTGTTTCCTACGTGGACCTAGGCGGTTAAGATTGGCCTTCAACCCTACAGGCAGGTCTCTTCTCCGGATACAACCTGTATCTTTGCAACCATCTGCTTTACAAAGTCCTGTGGCGTTTTCTGAAACGTACTTCTTAGAGACCAAAATGAAATGTGCGGGTATTTGGCTATAGAGAAGCAAACAAGAAGCTAAGGGTTTATCGATAAAGAGGACAGCCGCTTAGGTTTAGGGTTTATATTTTAAAAGTGGATATTAGTAAAGTATTGAACATGGTGAATGTTAACCAATTTTGGCCTACGATAAACGTAATATTGGCCTGGAGAACAGCCAATAATCTTTCAATCTCCACTTCACATTGAAATAAATGGAAATATAAACGTATAATCACGTAAACATAATATGCAAATTTGCATAACTACAGAAGTCTTTTATGTCAATATTTGTTAAACAATATATAAGTGCTTTTGTTGCAAATGTAAGTTGTCCTTTGTTAACCATTTTGTGTCCTGATATCTTTTATTGTTTAGCAGCAGAGGATGTGGCACGCTCTCTTAAAGACAGACCGGAGATGAAGATTTGAAAATGGCTGGAAAAGGGACAGTTAAGGGCTTGGATGGGCGGCGTAGGGGGGAAGGGAAGACCGTAGCCTTGAAGAAGGCTGGCCGAGGTCAGAAAATGTTGGAGGAGGGCCTGAAAATAGACGACAAGGTTTGAAAAGAGGGTAACGAGGGTTTATAAGGGAGGAATAAGGTTAGAGTTAGGGTTTAGATTTAGGTTAAAATTGTTTAGGTTTTTAGGATTTTTACTATTTTTTATAGTTTTAGGGTCTCCACAAATTTAGCCCTAGGGTTTTTTAAGAGTAAATAGGCAAGCCGAATTTGTAGGGGAGAGGCTGAAATTTTAGGAATACCAAAAAATTGGAAATATATATTTTTTGATTTTTTTGGATTTTTTTTAGGGTTTCAGACATTAAATTGCAAACCTAAAATTAGCCCCAAATTAACATGAAAATGCAGTACTTACACATGAAAATGCATGAAATTGAATAAGATTTGATAAATTTTGATAAAATAAGATTTTGTTGAAATTGAAACACTAAACCCTAGGGCTAGAGGAGAGGTGACCAACCTTCCTCTTAGACTAAATTTCTCCTTGACTCTAAACTAGGACTTCCTACAACAACCTGAAGGGTTCGTTGCGGGAGTCTAATCTAGGGCAAACTTGGAGATCCAAGGCCAAACTAGGGAAAAACCTTTTCTAGGGAGCGTTTTCCACCATGCAATGTTGAGAGAAAGTAGAAAAGAGGACCACAATCTTAAAAAATGCAGCTCTATGGCCACCATTCAATCATCAATGGAACAAAACTTACCTACTTTCACCAAGAAAGAAAAAACAAGACTTACTTGAGCTTTGTGTTATTCCAACAATTCATAGCATCGACCATGCATGAGTTAAAACCCTAGAAAGCATCCAAATTCATCCATAAGCCAAAGAGAAAAACCCTCCAAGAGGTGTGAATCACTTCCAAAAAGCATATCTTGGGTTAAATAGCAACATAATGTAATTTATCCCTTGTGTTATGATTTACAAATGAAGTGATGAGGGTTATTTATAGTCATCTCAACTCACTTCTACAAAATAACTAGGCCAACAAGCCAAATATAATGTCGATGTAAAAATATAACATGAAATAATATAAAATAATCTAAAAGGTGGCTACCTAGGGTATTTTTCCCCTAGGTGACCAAAAACTGATAGAAATAGATAAAATTGAACAAAAGGCTTCACTTCGAAAGGTGGAGTGAGCAGGGGTGGATCGTCATGTCCCATCTAACCTCAACTGTGCTGAAAAACCCTCAATGTCCCCCCCTACAAGCATGTAGGCATGGTGACCAAGGATGACGTCATCACTGAAAAAGGCACCAAGGAGAGAGGGTGCTCTGTTGGAAAGGGGCCAGGATGGGTGCATAGGGTAACCGAAAGAGTCGGCAAGTGCCTTAGAGCTGAAACACTGGCACCTATGTGGAAAACAAGTAGGGAGTCACTGTGACCTTGTGACCTGCCCCTAGGAGCCCCTGACACAAAGTTCAAGGCTACAAGCCCCAAAATGAGGCAGTCAACAATGCCACTAAGCCATAGTACTCCTAAAGGAAGGATCAAAGGGTTAGGCCATAACCACCTCTCAAAAGGTGTTGATAATACCCACCATCATGGCCCTGAAGAAAAATGTGACCCCTTTCCTTAGGCAGGCATCTAAATTTGCGTTGGTACGGGTACATCATAACACTATAGATCAATCCATCTCAAGGGAAGCTTTGGGCAGAACCAAATGATAACGATGGAGATATAAAGAAATTATATCAAGTAATGTAGAACAATGAAGACTCGGTCAAACCAAAATAATTCGGTGAAATTCATTTGGGGTCGCCCAGGTCGGTCGAACAAAACTCAGATTTAGAACTATATAACTAGAAAATAGAAAACTACGAGGCACATGCTCGAGATTGCTGGTCAATTGAAGTTATTCCTCATCAGACAACACATAAATGTTATGCAATATTTGTCATACCAATTTTTTTTAAAAGAAAACAATGGATTATCCAACGCTAGTATTGACAAATACTAAATCGATCAAACTTCCTCCATTGTGTTATAAATAATGAGATTCATCAACAATACATGTTGAAGAAGTATCTAAAACCCTCGATGGGAAAGGACGACCACAAAGTTTAGTAGAAACCTTCACAGGCAAAGCGACTCTATGGTGGGATACAAATCAGTCATGCATGCATAAATGTTTGACTACATCTACATATTTTATTGAAAGATTTGGAGGAGAGAAATTAACTACGGAGGCCCAAATCCCAAAATTTGTACAAGGCTTAGACCTTGAGGTGCATATCGAAAAATGTGAAAAAGAACGGAAAAGATTAGGATATAGAGGCAAAAGAGTCTGGAAGAAGCTAGAGGAGAAACATTTACTCGACAAATTCTTAAAGAAAATTTTATCAAATATTTCTCAGTTTTTCTATTGAAGAGTGCCTAAAAGAAGTTGTTCAGGAAATAAAGCAACTGTTCACAAAGTCGGGAAAACCACATAACAAGAACAACAAAACCGACCGACTGACCTAGTACAAAGTGTAATATAGTCAGAACAACTATGAAGCAGTTGAAACAATGATTTCCTGGAGAACATTGTTGGAAAAAGTTTTCTTTGGAAAAAAGACTTCCATGGGATAACTCGGCTAGTCAAGGCGGTTGTAATTATCATCACTAGAGAGAAAATTGATTAGGACGGACACAAGGATTTCCCTCCGTTGTTTACATAATTTAAAGGGGAATGACCAATTGATGAATATAAAGCACCAGAATGGATGAACGCCAAAATTAAAACAAAAGAAATTGAAATATCGACTGATGGGAAACCTAAGATGCGTAAAATAAGCGTCGTTAATGGTCGGAGCAACAAACTGCAGAAATAGACAACATGTTGAAAAAATATCCATCATGTCCCGAAAATTGGCATTAGGTCACAATGGCCTAAGCCGCTTGGCCATAGTCATGATAGTTTGTCAAATCGATGCTAAGGGTCACTACTAAATATGGCCAAAATTGCCACGTTTTTTCGTTGTAATTGCCACGATTTTTCGTCCCTATTGCAACGATTTGAGGTTCGTTTTTTCGTGGAACCAACTTCGTGGATATAGGGACGAAGATTCTCCGTCGTGGAAACAGTGACGTTTCTCAGTGGCCACGTGTCACCTTCTCAACAGTACTAAGATCTTTGGAAAATTAATTCTTCCACGAAGTTTCGTCGATATATCAATGCCTGTCATCTATATGTTTCCACGCAAATGCTTTACTTGCCACGAACTTTCGTGTTTATAGAGACTAACTTGAATTGGTGGTGCGTCACTATAGCAACGCATGTTCGTGGCAGGTTCAACATTTGCGTGGAAACATCTTATATAGCTCCACGAAATTTCGTCGCAATACAGAAGATTAGATTCACCAACTTTCGTGGCAGGTTAAGCATCTGCGTGGAAACATTTCTATGCTTCCTTGACACTTCGTCTCTGTATCCACGAAAATTCGTGGCAGGAATTTGTCGATATTGAGACGATAACTGGAAGTGTTAAAAAAAAAAAAGATCCTAAATGGCAATCGTTGAATCTGTGTTAGTGGTTGTGTTTGAATGGACCAAAATGAGGATAAGAACAAGAGAGGTGCTACATTCGGTATCCAATAGATTTGAGCCTTGAGGACACATATCTAAGGATGACTTAGGAGAACTATTACTTTATTTATATAGTCAATTTTATACTTGGTCACCAGATTGAACTGCCAGAAATTCTGAAAGTGCCAGAAGTCTGAGCCAAGTATCAAAGGTTGATAATGACAAAGGTTGAATGCATGAAATGATAATGTTGAATAGTTGAGGAGCTCTCACTATTGTTGAAGGTGTATGCTAATAGCAGGCTCCTCGAGAAGCAATGAGAAGATTGAGAAGATCTCATGACATAAGTGATGAGACGTGATCAACTATGATTTTGATTGGTGCAACACTATGTATCAAACGGGTCTGAGAAGTGAAATAAGGTCATTATAAACAGAGTATTGAAGCTAATAACAATGGAGAAAATCTCGAAGGTATTGGCAGAGTGTGCTCATGACAATCAAGGTTTGAATATGTTAATATGTTCCCTTGACATATTACTATTGGGAGAGAAAATCAACAATGAGTCTTGACATTAAAGACGTGAAACCTGAGCTAAAAGCTCTATGCAAAATCCTAAGGATGGAGTCGATACTACTAGAGTTTCTCTCAAGGATCAGTACTGACCCTAGCATTGATCGAGGTCACGAAATGGTTTAAGGAATCACTGAGAGAATACACTGAAAGAAAGAGCATAGTTGACTCGCACATTAAGGGCATGAAATCATGAAGACATGAAGTCAATGTGAAATCATTGAGCTCTGGAAATGGCATGGAAAATTATAATTGACTGTCATATATATATATATGGGGGGTGTCCTGGAAAGTCACATTGAGAAAGATCCTAAGAGATGAAGAAAGGAATCTCAGTTCAAGTCAATGAGGTCTTCCCAAATAGTCACGTGTTATATCATTTGTAAGTTAAGCACTTTGCAAATCAGTTTAGCACTTCAAGTCTCTTTTGGTAATTTCAGAGATTAAGTGCAGTAGCTTAGTAAACTTATTATGACAAATCTAAAAGACCAGAAGAGATATAAGCATCTTATTCACATTGTCTAGCATACTGATGGCAAGTTTTAAGGTCTTTTGGAAAATGTGAAGACTTGTTTCTCTCTTGAAATACAAAGGGATTAGATTTGCAAGTATCAAAACTATATGTGTGCCTTTTTAGGATGGTATGTTGATCTTATAGTAAGACTTGATGTCAATCTTTTAAGTGTTATCCTTGGCTTTGTGAGGTGAGGTCGGATCAATTGTGAAGACAATTGTGCAACCTTATACTTTGGTGGATATAAACTAGCAGAGAAAAAAGCTAATGTGATTTAAAGGAAGCAAATTTACATGTCCCCTCTTTAATAGTATGACCAGTAAGTGGACAAGCCAAAGTATGTGTATGAAAAGGAACTATCTTCTTTTGTTTCAGACTTCTTTAATATGTAAAATTCAGTATATCCTTGAACTCTTAGATAGTACTAAATACAAGCAATTGTAAGCTACAAGAACACAGGAGTTTTGACTGACTGTCTCACCAACAATGATATTTTTCTTGAATACAATATTCAAATCTATTGTGACAACAGATACTACAAAGCACAAAATCATATTTATGAGGATTTGCAAACCGTGAATGAGATTGGATGACTATCCCTTTTTGAAATCTGAATTTGGTCTCCACTATAGCGTCCTCAATGCGTGGAAATGGTTGTAAATCAACAAGAGCAATCTATATAGTTCCTTGGATGACTTGAATGGGCTTGGTATTTACAGCTGGTAGATAGTGGGTATAAAAAATTGTACCCATCTCTCCTTTGGCCACTTTGCAAATGCGAACAGTGATATATAACAGCAGCTTAGATGACCATATTGTTGCAGTGAAATATGTGCCTTTGGTATCTCAAAAGCACGAACAATGAAGCAGGACTTCCCAATCAAGACCGCACTTTAGATAGCAGAGATGATAGTATTGTATCTTGGCTAAAACACCCTCTAAGAAATAACTACACCCTTCTCAAGGAACCCACGGTGAACCATATGCAAGTCATGACCCCCCTTTTGAGATAGAATAAGATGGAAACACCACAAAGATAAAGACTTAAAGAAGAGATTTTGTTCTTTTGCAGGTATTGGAGGAGCGATAAAGACTTAAAGAAGAGATTTTGTTCTTTGGCAGTTATTGGAGGAGCGATAGGCACTGGTAGTGCTGGAGCAGTCTCTTCAGGATTTGGAAGTAGCTCAACATCTCTAGGCTTCCAACTAGAAGGGACTTCCATAACTGGAGGAAATGGAACATGATCTCCAGGCTTCCATACTGGAGGAAGTGCGGGCTATTCAATTCCCATTCCAACTCTCCACCTAGAATCGGTGGCAGTGTTCCAGGGACAACCTCTAGCATGAATTTTAACAACTTTCTCTAAAGCATGTTCCACAATTGCAACAGGCAATGGCTCTGTAATTGTTTGTTTTAGGTTTCCAACATCCAAGTCTCATGTTGATGAATGCAGCAAGCACAATAGTCATCAAAATCATTAAGGATTGTACTTCTAAGTTCTAATTTCCTATATTTTGGTGTGCAAATAGTCATCTTTTGGTGGGGAATGTTGGGTTTGGAGTTGTGATGTATCTTCTATATTTCTTCTTGAGTCTTCATTAATGGCTACTGAATGGATGACTTCATTAATGGCTACTGAATGGATGACCTGGGTATCATGCAATACTTTTTTATCATACCCACAACCAGCAGCATGTGCCTTTCCACAAAATAGGCAACAATTTTTCAATATTGCACTGATGGCATTCTTCAACAAATCTATCAAAGAGACAAGAAAATTTATTGACAAGAAGTTACCCATGAAGCAAACGGGCTTGCATCTTTTTTCTCGTGTCCAAGTGAACCTGGCACCGTTTTACGGCATGTATTGTATTTGGCCAAATGTACCAAACACAAAATATGTTAAGTTACCTATATATATGTTAAATTAAGAGTTGATAATGCATAAACACATGAAATAGAAAATATGTTAAGTTACCTATATTCACATACTGATATCCGACCTTGGATAATCCAATGGAGATCATTGCATTAGCTGTATCATGCAAATTCATAAGAAGGCACGAAATTTAATATTATATTCCGACTGTAATAATTATTTATATGTACAAGCCAAAAACTTTTCTAAAGCTGACTATTTACAAGCGAGATAAGCAAGCTACCTGTTCCAATCCCATGTGCATTCTTCTTAGAAGTATACGACCCATGAACACCTTAAAAGTTGAAGGTTTCCAATTCAGAATATGGATACGCTCGAAATTTTTTTCACAAAAACTAGTGAAACGTTAGAAAACATCTATCTCTAGTCTTCCACAAACCTTATTTTAAATAGTAGACCTCTGTGAGCAGCATAATTCAATAGACACGGTAAATACTCCAGGACTATTGTATTGCAAGCTTCCATATGTACAACTAGTAAGTTCTTAACTGCCATATCAACAGATTATAATTGCTTACAATGACAAGCAAACTAAAACGATAAACTAATATCCAATAGCATGTAATAATATAAACATGTATATCATATAACAGAAATAGAGATATAGTTGAAGATACCAACCAGCTGGGTGTGAAACCATTATTGAAAATATACTCAGAAGTGTTACTTTCAACAAACACTGATTGTGCCTTGGAGAGGCCAGTCTTATCTAGGAACCAGCTGACCCTACAAGAGGGTGTGTACAAACCGGAGAGAGAGAGAAATGACTGGAGTTGATTAGGTCAATGACAGTCAAGCACAGTACATAACTCAACATAAATCAAGTCACAAAAATTTTGAACTTCGAGAAAGTCAAGTACTGTATAAGACCAAAACTTCAACAAGGTGGTATAAACAAATGAGGAGGGTAAATGCTTGCATTAACCACAAGTCTTAGGGAAGGTACCACAAGTCCAATAATAAATCAATCAAGGTGGGGAAGGTACAACAAGTATTTAATAACTCAATTAGTAACATGTAATAAAATAAACATATCGATCATATAACAATAAGTGAGTTATAGTTGAAGATCTCCACGTCAACATTAAACCAAAAATTAGATCTGAAGTGTGGGTACAAATATAAGCAATGGTCATAAAATAAGAAAAATATAAACAATGGTCATAACATAGGTGTGGGTAGTAGAATACCCATGACCCTTAGAACTAAGGGTATGCTCCAAATGTCGCAAAACAACCATAGGACTCTATAAGAACAAAACTTCAAGAAGGTGGTTTTTAAAAAGTTACTCAAGTACTCAACAAGGTGGTTTTTAAAAAGTTACTCCAAATGTCGCCAAACAACCATAAAACTCTGTAAGAGCAAAACTTCAACAAGGTGGTTTTTAAAAAGTTACGAGACCAATCATATCTCAATCAAGGTGGGGAAGGTACAACCAGTCATGTTTCTCTCAAATGTACAGACGTTCCATATAACCTGAAATTTCATCATCACAGTATAAGGAGGGTGGTGGGATGCCAAATAAAAATATCCATCATTTCTCTCTATGCAATCCTGATAGCATCACATAACAGTTAAGTACCTTGTACTATAAAAAATAAAAGCCACCTGTTTAACCTTTAAATTTAGGAATATGGTCTACAAAAGCAAAATTTCATCACAATTACCATCCAAATTTCTGACTAGTGCCAAAGCAACAGTAAAAGATTTAATAACATAATTTTGATATCTATCAACTTTAGCACTCCTCTTTGGTCCCTGTGCTGAAGTTGGTCCTCGAGATGTAAAGTTAAGTACATACCTCAAACAGGTTTACACAGTCCACATACTACAACAATTAAGCACACAGATGATGAAAGAAAGGTACAGTAACATAATAATTCTACAGCTGAATGATAAAACGGTACTATTTCTGAATAGTGCTAAAGCAACAGTAAAACATTTTATAACATAATTTTCATTTATTTTAGTAGCATGTCAAAAAATAACATATTTATCATATAACAATAAGAGAGGTATAGTTGAAGATCTCCTTTAACCAAAAATCAGATCTGAAGTGTGGTACTTGTTATCACACAACTTGTAGTTGTCCCTAGTGGTATCCCATCCGGGATGGTAGAGGAGATGGACAACTAAAGAGGTGACCCAAGAGATGCCACGGTTCCCAATGCAAGGTGGGAGTCATGTCAACCGAGGCACTCTTCACTTTAGATCTAGATAAATCAAGACCTAGGGGGAGACCCTATAACCAATCAAAGATGATTGGACCCAAACAAAGATCCCCAGGGATGAGTAAATGGTAAGTTACGGAAACCAATGCAAGGTAAAGTGGACCTAGAAATTCAAGTGTGGTTGAAGGTGGATTGAGAGATGATTAGTGTTTCAACCAATATATGATCTAGGCCACATGATTAGCTAAAAAGACAAGATCTAGTACCATGTGTTACACAAGTGGGTCCTACTTTCTTGGTATATGTGAAATGGCTTAATGTGGACCCACAAGGTGAAATTAAGGGATGCAATTGGCACTAGAGGATATGTAATGAGTAGATCTATGGATCTAAGTTGAATTTAGGAGTACCCACTTACTGGATCTAAGGTTTGACACAATTCCCAAGGAGTGCGACTTGCTTAGGGAGGACTAGTGCCTAGTTGGATGGGTTAATGGAGTCAAAAGATATGTCAAAGTGTAGATCGGGACACCTAGAGGTCGAGTCAAGTGGGCTAATTGAGATAGAATGGTTGGGTCTTGCTAGATCTAGGATTTCATGAAATGACCCAAGTGGACCACAATCCCTTAAAACAAGGAATGCTACCCCCAAGGCAAAACGTCACAACATGATACTCTAGATATAGGTTTCAAGGTATGCCCGTTCCAAATCCACTGAAATCTCAACTACCCAGGTCCTAGAAGTGGGAAAACTCAGTCACCCAAGGAAGTGTGACCTTGCTCAAGGAGGGCTAAAAGGTGGATAAGGTGTGTCGAATCAAGTCCAATGGCCACCAAATTGTAGATCCAAGTAGTTTAGACACTGATCTATGTGGATGTAGAAAATCAATCCAATCCAAGGGTTAGATCTTACTAGATCTGAGTTTTAAGGTGCCAAGTAATTCAAAAGGGGGTTTTAATCCCTTAAAATGTGGAATGATGCCCACAAGGTAGAAATCACCCAAGTAAAAGTCTAGGGGTAAGTTATCAAGTGTGTAGATTGCAAATCAAGTGGGATTTCACCTACCCACATGCTAGATCTAACCCAACAAGCCTCTCCAAGGAAGTGCAATTTGGTTCAAGAGGGCTATATTGCCTTGAAAAGTGTGTTAATTTTAACCCAATCACCACCAAACTATAGATCCAACTAGGGGTGGATGCTATAGAGGTGGGTTCTAAAGATCTTTTCAAAAGCAAGGCTAGATGTAAGTAGATCTAAGAAAAACCAAAATTGGGTCATTGATTAATTAGGGTTTGTGACCAATGAAAAGAGAATGGATGGAAAGAGGCACATACCTTGTAGATCTTACCTCGATTGCTTGTGGCCACCTTGAAAATTGATAGCATTCTCCTATGTGTATATTCAAGAGTGAGATCTAAGAGCTCCAACCAAAACGTCCTCCTCCAAGATAGCCAAATCGTCCTCCTCCTACAAGACAAGATCAAAGAAACAAGTCAAGTAAGATGATTATGAAAATGATAGAAAGATGTAATAGAAAGCATCAATTATGTCACGAAGATACAATAATGATACTCCCTGTCATAAGATCAACCCAAGAGAGAATATGTGGATCCCTCCAACAATAATCCTCAAGAAATCGCCCTCCTCTCCACCAATTCGACTTTCCTGCAAGAAAACTAGTAGAAGCACCAAAATCCACAATGATACATAGAAGAGATACTGTATACTCAAGATGCAAGAGAATCCACAAGACAAGAGAGATATGCTCCACAAAGAAGTGTTCTATTCCAATATTCCAGAGCTCCAAAGGTGAGCTATACAATAGGGGGTCTCCTCCTTAGATAGGATAATAAAGACCAAAACCGTATACCACTCTACAATACTACATCAAATGAGTGGTTGAGATTAAAAGATCTCAATACATGATCAATGGCTAATAATGAATCATAACAATATATCACATGGATCACCCAATATAATGATGACGCCCTAACTAAATGGTACAAAGTGAGGGTGACGTCATCCACTAGAGGGGTAAAAGTACAAAAATCCACCTCATAATGACTAGGACATGACATGAGAAGCACATGGTGGGGCTAGGAGGCATCAATCCTTACTAGCTCATCCCAAAGGCACAATAAAATAATAAAATATGTCCAAGATAATATAAATGATCAAATCTGTCCTCAAAATCTGTGACAGACAAGCAGTAAAAGACCTCCTGTGATCGCTGTGGGCCTACCCACATGGTGAAAACTGGCTGGAAGATAGTGGGATCACCTTGGAAGACCTCTGTGAAAAGCAAATGCAAAAACCTTGCCTCAATTGCCCAAATTGAATTCCTCAGTGACCACTTTATCCCATTTTTCAACTGCCTCCGTAACTGTGAAAGTGCCAAAACTGCCTCCTAGGGCATCTGCGCTGTCCAACTGAGCCCACCAGGCTCTCCAGAAGGGGGCTAAATGGTAAAAACAAGTGGCTGGATCACCCCCTCCTCATAGAGCGCCCTAGGTGAACTGGCCTCTTATGGCCCCTGCTGCTCAGGCTAGGAAATCAGCCCCAAATCTGGTCAACATGTGTAAAACTGCATCAATCACTATCAAAAGTGCCCGGAACTGAAAGATAAGTATCTCATTGGATCCAGAAGACCCAAATCCACTAGGAATGTGTACTCATACACCATGGGTTGCCCTAATGGGCTAGCTGTAGGGTCCACCATATATGGACAGTGCATAATTTGATGATCTGAAGTAATGGCCTCTCATGGCCCCTGCTGCTTAGGCTGGGAAATCAGCCCCAAATCTGGTCAACATGTGTAAAACTGCATCAATCACTATCAAAAGTGCCCGGAACTGAAAGATAAGTCTCATTGGATCCAGAAGACCCAAATCCACTAGGAATGTGTACTCATACACCATGGGTTGCCCTAATGGGCTAGCTGTAGGGTCCACCATATATGGACAGTCCATAATTTGATGATCTGAAGTAATAATAAAACCTGCTGAACTGCATCAATCATCATCTGAACCATATGTCCATCATATGATATCATCATCAAGTATGTGGGACCATCAATCATCATCAATAGGTATAGATATATGGCCCACATCATCACGGATCCCAATAATATAGAACCAAGGATAAATCACATCAGTAGACTAGGACATGCTTCTCTAATCATTCCCACAACCAAGCTCAGAGTATAACATCCATTCAGTGGCATTAATCAAGTTAGCATATTCCTTTGTTATAAAATTACTTGCACAATAGTTCAAATGACAAACTCACCCATTGGACATGGTCAAACTGCTAGTGAAGGATGAAGGCTAGGAACAAGGTTGGGAAAAGGGGTTGACTTGTATAACTTAACTCAAAAATACTTTGGATTGGGAGAAGGGGGAAGCTACAAACTCTATGTTGGACAAAATAACACAGGGAATGGTTGTGCCTCACAAATGGATAAGTTGTTTAGAGAGTGCTTATTCAACTTAGGCATCATGTCTACATCAAGTTGATCCAGGTTCATTAGGATCATTCAATTTCATTTCATGGCCTTTTTGGCCTACATAACCCTTCGGATCTCAGGTGTGCTGATAAGCACAACTAGTTGCAGCTTTCATCCAGGGCATGTTTTCATATACATATAAGGTCAGCAATTGTTTAGATATAACTTTTAAGAACCATTGCTTTTTGGACCTTTCTTATACTCTTCGAGGAGTATTTTTAGCTGTTCATCGCTCTTGCCCTTTTTAGTTTCCATGGGCGAATTTATAAGTTTCCATAAGTAGAACATGAACTTTCAGTTTTGCCAACAACATCTCAAGTGACTAGGGGGAGTTCAAGCCAATGCCAAACATCGGGACAACCGACCAGAATGATTTAGGCCTACAATCCAACTCACCAAAGGCAAGTTTTGTCACCAACTTAGAGTCGAGACACTGGACATACAGGGATGCGGTCCAAACACAGAGGTAGAAAAATGGGGAAGTAATCAGTATCAGAAAGTCAAATGAGACAAGTCAAGGTTTAAAGTCAAATAGGAAAGTTATGTATGGATGGTGTCAAGTGAATATGGAGCTTACACTAGCAGACAACTGGTGTCAGGAAAGACCATATCTATGTAAGGTCGAAAACTAGTGGGTTTTGTTAAATGACCTAAATGTGCAAGCAATTGTCCATTTTATGATTTATAGTTCATTTTAAACAGTTTGCCACATCGGGAATAATATACCAAGCAGATGCTGTGAACATGACTAAATCAACAAGATAATAATCCATAGTCAATGATAAAATATCCATAGATCATACAACATCATCATAGTAATAAACATCATATACCATCTAAAAACACTGTTGGAAGTACATCTCTAAGCACTGAACTGAAACTGTATGGGATAAAGGGTCACATCGGTCATCAAATCTGAACTCTCAAGGCTCAGCCTTGACATAAGGTCTAACATAAGTCTGAATAATACACTGCTCTGATCATGAGTGATACCAAAATATACAATCATCATAGCCAAGCTTTGAATAATGGAAGCTCTGGAATGTGCAGATATCTGCTAAGCAAGAATAGTAGCCCTGCTACTATGGTGTGATAACAGTACTATTTCTGAACAGTGCTAAAGCAACAGTACAAGATCTTACAACATAAATTTTGATCTCCATCAACTTCAACACTCCTCTGTGGTCCCTGTGCCGAAGTTGGTCCTCGAGATGTAAAGTTAAGTACAGACCTCAAACAAGTTTACACAGTCCACATACTACAACAATTCAGCACACAGATGAAAGAAAGGTATAGTAACATAAGAATTCTACAGCTGAATGATAAAACAGTACTATTTCTGAACAATGCTAAAGCAACAGTAAAATATTTTGTAACATAATTTTCATCTCTTTCAGTAACGTGTAATAAATTAAACATATCGATCATATAACAATAACAGAGGTATAGTTGAAGATTTCCACGTCAACATTTAACCAAAAATCAGATCTGAGGTGTGGTACTATTTCTGAATAGTGCTAAAGCAACAGTACAAGATTTTACAACATAAACTTGATCTCTATCAACTTCAGCGCTCCTCTCTGGTCCCTATGCTGAAATTGGTCCTCGAGATGTAATGGGCATTTAACAAATTATAAAGAGTGATGATGATCGAAGTCATGATGAACATATCTAATATAAATAGAATCAATGTTTCAGACTTGTGATGACATTTAAATTTAAAACTCAAATTCTAAGAAAACAAAACATATAAATGGGAAAATTCCTCAGAGCATCAAATTAAAGATAAGTACCTCGTAACTATACCAAATAAAAGTTATCTATGTAGCATACTAACAACATCGACATCTATCAAAATACAAATCAAGAATTTATGTTGCATCTAATTTTTCGTTGTTTTATGTTTCTTTGCATGTAAAAAACTTGCGAGTGGGGTATCACAATCATCCAATGGCGCAGTATTTACTGTGATATCTCCTATTATTGTTTGTGTTTCCATACCTTCATTTATGCCACTTCTTCTATGTCACTGAGTAAGGCGCGGAGACAGTTCTGTAGGGGTGTGAACTGCCACAACGGAAATTAGCATATATCTATGACGTAGAACTATTATTGAAATAAATATTTCATTTTTTTATTTAAATTACAATATTTCTCTTTACCAGTCGCAGTAGATGTGACAACTGGGGTGTTAATTGGAGGTATAGTTGCTTCCTCTTCCAGTTCATGCTCCTGAGCTGCATGGTCTTTCATTGAAAGAAGAAAATTTATAAGTATACGTTAGGAAATATATATATCTAATCACAGTAGATATTTCTATTTCCAAAACATACATACCAGAATGGACACTATGCTCCTCACTATCATGGGACGTATGCACCCCAACATCAACTGGTACTTGTTGTGTATCGCTAGATTTACTGCTGCGGTTGCATTGTTGCTTAAAAACAAACATAAATTTTTAGTTATGGGTGATATAATCAAAAGTACTAAATAGACTATAGTAGTATACTACCATTGGTGATATACCTGCATTTGCGTCATTGGGGAGATTGGAGTTTGCCCCAAGCTTTTCCGATATTCAACCACACTTTTAAAACCACACTTGAAACCAAGCTTTAGGTTTTCATCAGTGGCATCAGCTTGGAATGTATTTCCCTGCAATGCATGATAACACATTTCGAAATTTCTAGTATCAAAATCCGATGTTTGTTCGGTATTGTTAAATAAATATTCCTAACAATTAATCATTTAATACTTACGATTCTTGCTCTTAGTTTTCTATAGCCACCCTTTCCCAGTCTATGTTACCCGTGCTTTTCCATTCTAGCCTTGGTTGCTTTGGAGGTGTCAGGTAGCCTATATATGAAAATTTTGAAAACCTTAGATATCAAAAATCTCACTTAAAACAAAAAAGAAAAAAATAATTGAGCTTATTTCAGTAAAAAGATGATAGATGTTGTACCTTGCTTTACTAGGCCGTGGTTGTTTTCCTTGTCTTTTAAGCACGTTCTCCTTTGCATCATCTATGAGTGCCTTCCACTCTTTCTCCGGAACCATGGGAGGGCACTCATGCTTGAGGTCAGCTTGCAATCTTTCCCTATATTGGGCCCTGGTATATTTCAAATTCTCATCGGCTAACCTTGCAACAACCTTCCTATTGAAAGTATTGCCGAACAAGTTGACCATGTGGTCCATCAATTCATCTCTCTTATTTCTATCTTGGCTATTCCACCGTGTGCGGATGGTGGGGCCAAACAGCTCCAAGGCGTTGTCATTCAAATGCCTGTAGAATACATTGTTTCCTGCAAATTAAATATGTAATCCATTAATTTAAAATAATTTCAACATATGACTATTTCAATTTCATGATTAAAATGAATAATTTAATTAATAAATACCAGCAATCTTTTGGATCTTGATAGGAACACAAGAGTCATCCACCAGAAAGGTGAGATCGAGTGATCTGGTGCTTTTAACTCTTGCTGCTCCAGGAAAACTATCCTGGTTGTCTACAGTATGTTCATCTCCAGAGTCATGTGGCGTGATAGGGTCCGTCGCATCATGCTGAGGCATAGCATCAGGCTCCGGCATGGCATCATGCTCTCTCTCATCAATGTCGTCATCAATGGATTCGAGGCCAACCGCAAGAGTGCCAAAAAGCCTCATTGGTACATTGCTTCTTTTTTTCTTCATTGGACCATCACTGCTACCTATACCTATTGGGGAAGGTTCTGTAGTCACGGGTTTTAAAAACTCCTAAAAACAATAAACTTTACTTTATCAGATCACTTGGAAAAATAAAAAACATAATATCAGATATGAAATCATGTCATGGTTTAAAAAAATTTGTGAAGATGCCACTTACCCCAGAAGATTGTATTTCATCTCGCAGCTGTTGGATCCTTGCCCTGTTCTCTTGTGTCAAGGGCCTTTTGCGAGCCAAGGCAAACATTTCTATATTTTCTTTTTTCAAGGTTGTTCTAAAAGTGTGCAGTGGGTCAGTGGAATACAAAATGTCTTCCTCATACCCCTCATCACCCAGATCAAGTGCGCGTGACTAAATTCATCAAACAATAATTTAAGTTAAGCAATATAATTTTAACATCATTCAAATATTGATATTGTAATGAAGATTAAGTCACTATTATGCACTAACACTTACCTGGCACGGTGTTATGGCTGGTGAGTGTCCACGATGAACCGTCACTGTGGAAGCAGCAGGTGCCTTTTCACGGTCCTGAATGAACCGGTAATCCATCATAATGTCATGAAAATGAACCAGTAGTCCATCATAAGCTCATAAAAATGTGATTGTCAATAGTGGACATTGAATTTTGACATACTAAATCGAAAAATTTAGTTATTTTACTAAACAATTACCTGATGGGCCACAGAGTGCGACCTTCTTACATACTCCATCAATTCAGTTACAGTTCCATAGCGGACCTTTATTCCATCCATGGAAAATAGCCCCAATCCATGTAAGGACGAAGGAGCGATGTGATACATCCTCCCATTAATGAAGAACTCTGTGTCCACTTGAGGTAGCATATTAGGTACCCATCGTTGCACTAGATGTTTAAAACCTCAATGGCAAATCAATGTCTCCTATGCTCTCAGCATCATAATTACACGACCCACCGTTGGCAATAAAATATTTCATGCGTCTATGAAATCTTTTCCTTATCTTTTCTGATCTAGTTGATATAAAACCGGTAGATCTAGTACAACTCGTCTCACTTTCAACCTCTCTGAGTATATCTTCATCATCACTTGAGGAAGATAGATTTGACAGATACCTATTTGGTGGTACCTACTTGGCACTCAAATGGCCATGAGAAATTTGATTTTCAAAGACTATTTTCAGACATTATGTGTATATCTAAGTACATGTTTTATATATATATATATTTTCAAAATATATTTAAATTTAAAAATATAGACATATAGATCCAATAAAATTGAGAAACGAGAACATTTACAAATATTCAATAGAAATTAAAATCAAAACACGTTATCTTGATTTGATTTGTCATACACATATGAGCCTAATTTGCATATCAGAGACAACAATTAGTGACTTGGGCATAACATCTACAACTAAATTTCTTTTTGAAACTCTATTTGGCCTACCACAGCGAACCAAACCTTAATTGCATAGGTGCATAAAATACAAACACCACAACAAATAGCAAAACACATAACAAGAAAAACATCATTACATACGTAACAAAAAAGAGATGAGGTGCAATGCTATAGATACTAATTTCATTTAAGTATAGATGCACTGCAGAACAATACATTAATTTCATTAGACTCCATTCTCAAACTTTGTTACAAGAGGCATTCAACTATTTGTACCTTTAGTTCATATGACACAAAAAATACAAAAGTCATCGTTTAATCTTTCAACTCTTCAACTTCTAATCTATTTATCTTCAATTTGTTGTATGTTGCTTCAATTTCTCCATACTTTCTGCATTGGATATTCCACATCCTCAAAATCTTCTCTCCAAAAATCGTAACCTGACATTATAGTTTTTTCTATGGCCTGCAGCTAAACCTTGTGTATCCACACCAGTTTTCAAATAACCCACGGCTCTAGATATTCAAAATTCACACAACCTAACCTTGATGGTCTGCATATGTCTTTCACTTCCTACAACCTAATTTTGTGGGGCTTGGTCCTTCAATCAAAATTCTTGCAACCTAACCTTGTAGGTGTTAGTTCTTCTATTACCCCCCATTTTGCATGGGTGTCCACTTTTGATTCTTATCAAGTATCCAATTGGGGGTTAAATCTTGTTGGACATTTGATACCTTAGATGACTTTATGGATCTTCATGCTAGTAGCTATGGGATGATGGTTGGATATTCAATGATACATCTCTTTCATTTGGATCACTTTCATATGACGTATTGATGACATTTAGAGTGTTGTTTATGTCATTTTACTTTCATACTTAGGATGACATGATTGATTGCATGGATGGTCACTTCATAGAAGCATTTTGATGATTGTTTCATCCATGGAAATCTTAGATAACGATTTAGGTAAACCCATTCACTCATATTTGAAGACTATTGCAGACTCACAAAAAATCAGTATCTTAGGCCTGAATTCACACGGCAGTTAAAAGCATGCATTTATTCTTCCATCTGATGAAAAACAACACATGGATCTACCCACCTTTCAACAGGGGTTTGTTGCAATGTTAGGTCTATTGGATATTTTTGTCCTAAAGATGACATTGATGTGTTTGTAGCAACATGGCATCGGATTTTGAATGCACCACTAGTAGATCGTTCATCATATTACAACATTACAGGGTATATTAAGATCTAAGATGGTGATTTTGCTACCTAAAATAATGTTGACCTGTAGCATGATCTGTGCATTTGGTTAATGATATGATGGCAACTGGAGGATAATATTGACATTCAGCTCAGCATGATAAAGTTTCATCACTTCAACAGAAAAAAATCAACATTTAATCCATCATTATCATGTGTAGTATGGAAGTCAGAGGAAAGGTTTTCAGACTACCCTATTGGCTATTTCCATTTTTGGTGTGAGGGTCGATCCAGATTGAATATCCGTGTAGATCTGTAACTACACCCATGGAGAGATAAAAATAAACTTTTCTCATATCAAAGTTCAGTTCAAGGATTCAACAACTGGCTTTCCTCAAAGTAAGGGTCCGCTCTAAAGTTGCAAGGAATGGTTGAATCCCTCTTTCCATGGTTATAATTGTCATTATTATTTTTCTTTGTGTGCAGTGGTTGAATACCTCATTCATTATTAAAGGCCCTAAGGAACATTTGAAAGATCCAAACATTAGGGGAAATTGTATTTCGGAAGGTCCCATCTATGATGTGGATAGTGGCATTTTTCTCTCTTACCATGTCCTACATGTTGAGACATGTCAAATAATTTTCCATTCTTTAGGTGGGGAGGAGCAATACAACGTTCAATAGAAGCAATGTGGCATTAACACCTTACTAACCCAACTCAATGTCATCTTCTATGACTCAAGCCTTTGAATTTGGTAATCCTTTTCATGCATTTGGTTCATATCCATGACATCATGATCCCTCTAGCTCAAGACCTTTTCAACTAGGCTAAGAAAATCCAAGTTTTTATTTAGCAAAAGAGTATCTACCTGAGGAGGATTTTACCCATAAAAAGAGGTCTTCGATGGCAAGATGATAGGGAAAAAAAACTAATAAGTTTTCAAGGGCTAGTGCAAAGTCTAGGGAGAAGAGTGAACATCGTCAAAATCAATCTAAGAAATGTATTAAACTTAATCCTAAGAAGATGAAAAAGATTCTATGAGAGGATGTTTCAATGACCCAGATTATGTCATTTCAAGAAATTTCCCTAGTTGGTAAGTTTTATAAGAGGTTGATTGCCAAAACAACCCTTCAATTATGGATGAGTGATGTATAGTTTCCTGTATTATGATACATTCCATAATATTGTGTTTTGTCTAGAGATTGGCTTACCTTCATATATAAAAAGGGAGATAATGTTCAAATTTGTGAAGGAAAATGGCTTTGGGTGAACTCCATTCTCTCTCTAAAACCTTGGTCTTCAAGGTTTGACCCCATAAGAGAAAAATCCACCTGTCACATACCCCAATTTTGTGAAAATAATGTAATTATTTTATCCTATTCCTAAGACATCATGTTAAATTTAATGCTTAGTAGAAATTGATGACTCAGCAGAGGCACTAGAAATGGAATGTAATTCTGAATATTTTATTATTAATAAATGATTTATGGAGACAACAGCATGGGAGAGTTGTTAAAAAGAGGTTACTGGTCTAACTGGTGGATGGAACTAGGTGGAAAGGCAAAAGACAAGTGGCAGCATCCTGAAACACTTCCTAAGTTGCAGGTGGCAACTTCCCTATATTTTGGGGTCATGATTCCCCAAGAAAGTGGAATCTGAGCAGGTGGCTCATTAATGACAGTTAACCCAACAAAGACCTAGGCAATCTTTTAAATAGTACTCAATGAACTAAGCTTGGGGGTTCAATCGTTCTAGAGGGAGAATACATTCAGGTGAATGCTATTCAGGAGTCCCATTGAGGAAGTGGGAAAGACAGTAAGGAAGTGGTTTGAGAGGGATGCTGCAGTAACTTGGTTCCAGTTTAGCTGTTTTGGCTGCACCTAGTTCCAACCAGGAAGACCAGAGCAAGCTCGGGGGTCCTGAGAAGTGCTGTCTGGGCACTCTCCAGGAGTTGGTAGGGAGAAACAGCCTCCCATTGCTGTTGTTGCCCACATTCCTACAGGTTCTATTGTTTGTTTCTTATATGATTGTTATTTTATTCTTATGTTTGTTAATTATAAATGGATATATGTTGTGTTTAAATTCCTACATGTCCGAGGAGTAATTATTTAGGATAATAACATCTCAGAATAGTCATAGTTAGATTTGGTCGAGTTATTGTTGTTTATCAGCATCACTAGTAATATTTAAAAGTGTAAATTATTATTTCATTTATAATAACTATCTATCCTGTATTCATACCAGTGTAGGACTTTCAGTTTTAGATTATAAATAAAATCATAAACCTAGTTTTGAATAGATAAGCCACGTTCATTTATATAAATATTGTAAGCTGTAAATTGCCAAAGCTATTTAACGAATCATAAGAAAACAATAGTAAACTTTAACTATGAAAATTATAGTACTGTTAGCCTGATAAATATCATTTCAGAGGAAAGGAAGCCATAGTTAGGTTATCTACCATTGCTCAAACCTTACTTGTTTTAGTTCAACAAACCTTTACATTACAATAAATTCATTTCATCAAACCCTAACAGAGAATTTTATAAATAAAACAAAAGGTTTAGCAGGAACCTCTTAGGATCGGCATCGAGCTTATCCAATGTATTATTAACTTCCACTAGACTCACTTCCTTGACAGAGTCTAAATTCAAAACAACCAAACAAGTAACTAAACCAAAATACGAAGGTGTGTTCACTCGAACCCCAGTATCCCAAGTTTTTAATAATAAGAAGTTATCAACAGAGGCAAACCTGGTTATTAAATCCACAACAAAACTAAAACAAACAGAACGGTTGTTTTTGCTCATTGTCGAGCTCCTTTATCATTACATTATCTTTTGTTTGTTTCATAATTATCAACAGAAGAAAATCTTAACGATAAAATCAACTATTAAAAACAAATCATCGTCGTAGTTTTTAGATTTATTTCCATCCTCTCTGACTTTACATATAAAAGAAATAGTAAGAATAATTACAACGATTCACCTATGGCCGTAGCCCCTTTTTTTTTAGAAACAGTATGTAAACATAGAAATGTTATAACGCATTCCATTCCCAGCTCATTTGCACAGCTTAGAACAAAGACAGAACAAGCATTATACAAGCCTGTGTACAGGCAAAACTATATTAAGATTTATTTCGAAAACCCTGGAAGTTATCCCAAAACCTTTTTAAAAAGGGTTGTAACAAAACTTAAACACCGAGGTCGTAACCTCCCTTATAGAACAGGCTTACAAGCCTCTGTTCTCTTCTAAAAATTACAACACAACTATTCGATATCAAAACAACCTAAGTGCCGAAAGGAGTTCCAATAGTCACAACAACAACTGAAGCCATGCATCCAAACCCAACACAGGGTTAAACCCTTTTGGTTTTCATTTAAATTTTTACAAATTCAAGGCTGCCGTGACTTTCAAGTCAAACCAAAACCCTACATCCCAAACCACCCACAAGGAGGATTTTGCCATGGTAAGAACCAGGCTTACCCGGAAACGCTACTTGCTGAAGCTCGTGCCACCCGTGTCGTAAGTAGAGCTGGGACCTGCAAGACAAAGAAGTATCTGTTAGAAACTTTATTTTTGTTTAAAAACAATTCTTTGTAACTGCAAACACAAAGGAGAATACAGTAACTGACCGGTTTTGAAGGAGGCTGCCATTCCAGTAACTACCCTACTAACCACAAACATATGATGTGTAAAAACCCCATCCTTTCCACCGAGTAATTAAGCTAGCAAAAGTAATGGCTGTTTTCCCTGAATGGAAGTCTTAAGAAAATCACACTGAGAGTTATGAACACGAGATGACAGGGTTTCTACGGTTAACAAAAAAAAATACAAACCCTAGACTCTTGACCAGTTACAGTTGCCAAACAACGAATACAAATGTCTCTCAGACGAAGTTATGGACAATACGAAGATTGAGGCAGCATGCAAGTTGTTAACACGCGGTAACAATGTTGACCAGACCAGTAAAGGAACTCAAGAGATAAACCCTAGGCAATATAACATTTTCATAGCTGTCAACAGTCAATCCTAAAGATTTCCAAACGATAACATTAAGCAAGGGAACTGTAATAACTTGGAAGCCGAATCGACAATGCCACAACTAAGACTCAGACCTGGAGATGTTGCAGATAGACCCGAGCCCGAAGGCGAAGGATAATGACGAGGTAGGGTTAGGTCCCATGTTTTATATCGCCAAGCAC
The DNA here is from genome assembly GCA_027924585.1 of Larix kaempferi. NCBI lineage: Eukaryota > Viridiplantae > Streptophyta > Pinopsida > Pinales > Pinaceae > Larix > Larix kaempferi. Next base: position 19,836,649 of record BSBM01000580.1, on the reverse strand, counting down.
TTGGCTATCATTCAACCACGTAGCAGTTCAAATATTTCCCTGCAGAGGGTCGAGACTCCATAGTTCCACGATGAACTTACCAATTATTGCAAATCAATTAAAAATCATAGCAGGGATGCCCATTATGGTACCGAACCATAGTTTAATCTTGTCAATGATTCCATGTTAACACATGCTTAGATTTACGCGTTGGAGAACAATCATACTCGGTCGTATAATTATTACAATTATGCTAATGATAACAAAGTTCCAGATCTCGATGGGAGTATTAACATTTTGCTAAACAAAAACTCATAATAGGTGTACATAAAATTTAGTGTATGATTTTCCTATTGATAGTTCACTTGTCACCATATGATATTCAAAACATTGGAATGAAGTCTTAATATCTTGTTTTGTATTCAATACAAACTGCTTGGTCAATAGCTTTTGAGATTTAGACGTGGAGTATGTTTTCAAACATAGAGCATATATTACTTTCACCAAGGAGGTAGTATTCAAGTGAATTACAGGCTAATTGAAAAACCTATCTCCAATTTGTTACCCTAGTCTAATGTGAAAGAACCAGAGGTATTATATCTCTTTCAATTTTTCTAAGTTATAGTAGAGCTGTAGGACTTAAATGAATGACAATTCTTTATGGAGATAGCATTGTACAACGGAGTTATTACTTGCCAATTCTTCCTTACGGAACTTTATCTAATGAAAATTAAGTTATGCGAATTATAATAATTGTCTTAAGGAGATAGGGACCTTTGCTATCCTTATTACACAATGTTTCAATCAATTATGAAAATGAAAGAATAATCTCATACATGTTATGGATTTTTGTTCAAAGTATCATTTATGGAAACATGAAGTAGACACCAAGCAAGGCAAAATCTTAAATTTAATAATAGAAAAATGTTCTGACCTGTAAATCCTACAATTGCTGAAGGTGAGAAAAATATAATTATAGTGATCATTTTAACTCCAAATTCTTGCAGTTAAAAGTATAAACCCGAACATATTCAGAAGTTGAACTTGGCATGATACAGGAAGGATTTCTACCTTAAAGATGGCTTGATAAAAACAAACAGGTTAGCATGTTACACGTTTCATTGAATGAATAGGTACTACTATTTTGATATTTAATACTTGAAAGATTTAAAGGTAGCGACCGCTATTACCTGTATATCTGCAAGAGATAGAAAATCGATTGGGTTAGCTCGTAAGCTAAGTAAGCCCAGTTCGACATACAAACTCCCCCTTGTGGTTACAAAACAATAAAACAATTAGTAGCAGAAAAGAGAAACTCATAACAACATTAAGTATAACAAAAGATCATTTAGATACATTTACGACTACGTAAGCTAAACAAACAGATAAATGACTGCATTTAATAACATTTATTGCTATCTTAAAAATTTTAAATTTTTCGGAATTTTTTGGGTTTTGACTTGTGGTATCAGAGCATGGTTCATACACTAGGTCTGGATATGGCTCAACTAGTTTCCGCAGAACAATGCCAATGAAAAGAAAAATTTATATATATATATCATGTACTAACCTGTACTTTTTGTTTCATAAAGACAGAGCAGAAAAATTCCTTTTTCTGAATCTAACAGGCAGGTATGGAAAATCTAGGAGAATATGCTGAGGAGGAATCTCCAAACACTGCGACAAGACAGATGTAGAGAGAACCTGTGACAGAGGAGGTACTTGCTCACTCCTCGGAACTGATGCAGACCATAAAAGGTTTAAAGACTGAGATAGAAACAGTCAAGAAGGATAATGAAAGGATTCTGAAAACTCAAGAGCAGTTAAATCAATTATTGATAGAAAAATTTCAGACAGAAGGAAGAAGCAAAAGAGCTGAATCTGAAGAAGCTAGTCATCAAAGAGGGTCTAAAAGGATGAAACCAGCTAAATCTGACAGCAGTTCATCATCTGAAGAAAGAAGGGAACAACACAGCTATCGCACTACTAGTGACAGCAGTGAAGCTGAGTTGCATAACAGAAAGAAAAAATACAGACCTTATGAAGAGATTTCCGGGGAGTTTAAGAAAATAAAACCCCCAACTTTTAATGGAGAATCTGAGACAGGAGAAGAGGCAGAATCCTGGTTATCCGGGATGAGAAAATATTTCCAGATTTACAGCTATTCAAATCAGCTGAAGGCACGAATGGCCATCTACACCCTTTCTGGTAAGGCGGATATATGGTGGCAGGACTTGAAAAGGGTCAAGGGAATCAAGGAAAAAGAGGTCAATTGGAGTACTTTTAAAAGGTACTTCAAAAAGAAATTTCTGTCCGAACAGTACTATGAGGAGAGGGCCAAGGAATTTTATGAATTAAAGCTAGGATCTATGACGATGAAGGACTTAAACAGTAAGTTCTTAAGTCTGTTGAGATATGTGCCGTATTTTGTTGAAGAGAAACCTAAAGTACAGCGGTTCCTTAGCTGCCTGCCATATCATGTTAAGTACAGAATCGAATATGATAACCCCAAAACTCTAGAAGAAGCTATGTGAAAGGCTAATTTCTGTTATGAACAGAATAAAAAGAAAGAAGGGATAGCCAGCTGGAAGGCTAAAAAGAACAGCAATCAGCCTGAGTATAGGAAAAAGGAGTTTGTACCCCAGAAAAGTTTCAAAAATAACAAGAACAGAACCCAGTTTAATGGTAAAAACTTACAGGGAAGCAAAAATGGAGTTTCTAATAATTCCAGTAACTTCAAGGGCAACAAGGAGGTTTCTAACAATCATGGAAATTACACTAAGAATTTTGAACGAAAGGAGCCTGTTAAGTGCTGGGAATGCAATGGCCCACATTATGCATCAGTTTGCCCAAATCGGAAGAAGCCAAACAACAATATTCATACTATACAAGATGAAATGACTATTGGAGACTTTGCAGGAACTATGCCCCAAATCAATGCAGCATTGGAGAACCGCCAAGCTGACTATCAAACTTCCATGGTGGAAGTAGGAGGTATGATTAACAAAATCCCTGTAACTATTTTAATAGATCCGGGTGCTAGTCTTAGTTATATTTCACCCCAGCTAGTAGAAAAATGTAATCTGAATGTTGAAAGGTTTGATAATTCTTGGTCCATACAACTAGCTATTGGGGCAAAAAGGAAGGTAAACTGTTATGTTAAGGACTGTGTCCTAGATATGAATGATTTTAAGACCACTGTTAAATTAAATGTTTTGCCACTTGGTTCTTATGACATACTTATCGGTATGGACTGGTTAGAACAGCATAAGGTAGTTTTAAACTGTTTTGACAAAACCTTTAGGTGTGTAAACAATAATGAACAGCCTGTAACTGTTAGGGGTATTCCTAGGAAAACAGTAGTTAGGCAGATTTCTGCTTTACAACTTAAAAGGGCAGTCAGAAAAGGGTGTAAAGCCTATGCTGTAACTATTACAGATGAGGCAGATAAGTCTGAAATCAGGAAGATAGCAGTAGAGGATACCCCTGTAGTAAATGAATTTATTGATGTTTTCCCGGAGGAAATCCCAGGATTACCTCCCAAGAGAGAACTGGATTATACAATTGAGCTGATACCAGGTGTTGTACCCAGTTCAAAGGCTCCGTATCGTATGAATATTTTGGATCTTAACGAATTAAAAACTCAGTTAAAGGAGTTGATAGATAAGAATTACATTCGACCCAGTGTGTCCCCTTGGGGAGCACCAGTAATTTTTGTTAAAAAGGACGGAACTATGCGACTTTGCATAGATTACCGTCAACTGAACAAGATGACAATTAAAAACAGATATCCGTTGCCTCGCATAGATGATCTGTTTGATTAGCTACGTGGAGCTACAGTGTTCTCTAAGATAGACCTGAGATCGGGTTACCATCAAGTGAGGATTAAAGAAGAAGACATTTTCAAAACAGCTTTCAGAACAAGGTATGGACATTACGAATTTGTCGTAATGCCATTTGGGCTTACTAACGCCCCAGCTGTCTTTATGTGCCTAATGAACAACATAATGCATAAATACTTAGATAAATTTGTTGTCGTATTCATCGATGACATTTTAATTTATTCTAAGAATGAAAAGGAGCATAAAGAACACTTACGGATAGTCTTACAAGAACTACGAGAGCAGCAGCTCTTTGCGAAGTTCAGTAAGTGTGACTTCTTCAAAGATGAAATCCAGTACTTAGGTCATGCAGTCACCAAGGAAGGGATTTCAGTTGATCCTGAAAAGATCCGGGCAATCGAGGAATGGCCAGTACCGAAAGACGTAACAGATGTTAGATCCTTCATGGGAATTACTGGATACTATCGGAGGTTAATTGAAGGCTTTTCAAAAATAGCCAACCCAATCACTTCCTTGCAAAAGAAAGGCAAGAAGTTTGATTGGAACTTGAAGTGTGAGGAAAGTTTTAAGAAGTTAAAAACTTTATTAACAACTGCGCCTATTCTAAGAATAGCAGATCCTAATAAGGATTTCGTGGTTTGCACCGATGCTTGTAATGACGGTCTAGGCAAAGTGTTGACTCAGGATGGACATGTCATTTCCTATGAGTCTAGGAAGCTGAAAATTCATGAAAAGAATTATGCCACTTATGACCTAGAATTAGCTGCTGTTATTCATGCTTTAAAGATGTGGCGACACCACTTAATAGGCATCAAGTTTACTTTAATGACTGATAATAAGGGTCTGAAATACCTTTTAGACCAGCCTAACTTAAATGCAAGACAAGTCAGGTGGTTGGCCTTCTTAAGTGAATACGATTTCGAAATTCAGCACATAAAAGGAAAAGAAAATAAGGTGGCTGATGCTTTGAGCAGAAATGCAAGGCTGAATTTTATATCAGCTAGCAGCACTTATACCTCTGATTTAAATGAACAGTTGGCTGAAGGGATAAAATCAGATGAATTTTATCAAAAGTTACAAGCTACAGCTAAAGAAGAACCTACAGAAAGTTTAGCAAAGGGTTACAGCCTAAACACAGATGGATTTTTATTGTTTAAGGACAGACTATATGTGCCTAATGTATCCAAGGTCAACTTACTAATTCTGGATGAAGTGCATAAAACCCCTTACTCAGGGCATCCAGGCTACCAGAAAACTGTCACTATGTTAAGAAATGACTATTTTTTCCCTAATATGAAATCTGAAACAGCTGAGTACATAGCTAGATGTTTAGACTGCCAACAAGTAAAAACAGAACATCAGCATCCAGCTGGGTTATTGCCAAAGCCACCTACAAATAATGCAATAAAACAAAATGTCAAGGCATCTATAATATTTGCAGGAAAAACATATTATATGTCAATAAGTTCTGTTACAGATCACAGACTAAGTACATTTTCCAAGTAAAACATTACTTACCTCATGTATTTTCCAAGAACATAAATAATATGTTTTATGTTGTTGTCAAAGTCGTCTGGGAGAGACAAAGGTAGAACATACTGTATCAAAAAACACATAATTATTAATATTTATTTCTAGATAAGAGAATAAAATTAATAAAATAGTGCATACCGATAATGAAATATATTATAGACTAATGATTACCTTAATGAATGTATGCCAATCATGTGTTTTAATCCCTGCAAAATCACATTTTTTCGTTAAGATATTCTTTATGTTTGACAAAAAACCCGTTGGAAACTTGATATTTTTGATGACCTCTTTTACAATATGGCTCTGTTGCTCCGTCAAGCACCAAGGAAGACTAATATTCCGTTTACGACCATCGCCATTAGAATTAATGATCACACTCTGCAATGTGTGATTAGATTCTTGGATGTCACTAAAAATATTTCCAATTCTTTCTTTGTCAGTCCTTCCATCTAATATTCGCCATAATGTTTCTGTTAAGTTCTTCCCGATATGCATTGTGTCAAACAAATGAACTATTTGCAGGTGCTCGTAGTATGGCAACCTATTGAATTGAATCGTGTAAATTTTGATTCCTCGTTTTCCTTAACGACATTCATGAAACATCAACAAAATCAAATTAAAACCAATTAATCAATAATGGTATAACATATCGCGTTGAACATAATTCAATACAAAAAAACAAATTGGCATACCTTGACGGTTTCTATTATATTCCACCTTCCATAGGTGAGGTGTCATTCTTCGTGGTTTTTTTCCATTCTCTTTTTTACTGTTAAATTTTTCTTTGTCTGTAGTTCGATAACTATGGTTCTTAGGAAGAAAGTGCCTGTACTCATCGAACACTTCCTTTGCTAAACTCCTTGAACGACGAGATTTTATCCTGGGACTGCAAAATGGACATGCAAATTTATCCTTGGTTTGAAGACCTACAAGATATATGAATTGGTGTAACAAATTAGTATTAAAATTTAAAATAATGCATGATATTATCAACAGATATATAAAATATTAAGGAACGAAAGAAAGTAACAACATACCACAAAAATGTGCTAACCCGGGAGCATCATGAAATGTAAATGCAAGTATTCCATGGAATTGAAATCGTCTTTGCCCGATTGGTCTAGAAATATCATACATAGAGACGCCAGCGCATAACTTCAACAACTCATCGATAAGAGGCTCAAGATATATGTTCATATCTTTAACCTGGTACTTGCCTAATTGGTCAAACATACATGATTAATTATATTTAGCGCCTATATGTCGTTATATATAAAAGACATAATTATCATGCACGAGACAAATCAATGAAATATTTACTGATCAAACTTTCAATTAAAAAAATACCTATTAATTAAATACTTGGAAGAATCATTGCCAACATTGTGTGCACTCTCTTGATCGACATCTAAGGAGGAAGGTTATTGTTTATAACAAAAACAGGCCACACTGAGTAGGTAGAACGAAGCTCTCCAAATGGATTGACACCATCAGTTGCCAAAGAAAGTTTAACATTACGAGGACCTTCTTTAAAAATTAGCCACTTTTCTTCGATGTATCTCAATGCAGAACCATCTGCAGGCATTCGAAGAACATCATCGCGACTTCTGTTCTTTGCATGGAAATCCATAAACTGTTCTATACTTTGACACTTGAACAACCGCTGGAAACGTGGGATTATCGGAATATAACGAAGAACTTTTTTAGGCACCTTTTTTGTCACTTTATCGGTTCAATACCTACTTGTTTGACATTGTGGGCATTCATTTTCTAATGCATATTGTCCATATTATATGATATGATCATTAGGACATGCATCAATAGCTTGATACTCCATACCAAATGTTTTCATAACGACATATATCCCTCGATATGTGCGTGGTAAAATATTTGAAGTTGGTAATAGAAAATCACCTAACAATCTACAAAATTCAAAAGGATAAATCAATGAAAACAATATCAATCATCAATATCGCATCCAAACTTTACACATTAGATAACAATAGCAACAATATAGGAAAAAAGTCAACCCTTTCTATATATAGATATTGTGAACATGCAGACAAAAATTTAAAAAAAAAATTACATACCTTAGTATCTGTGTCATATAGGTGTTTGATAATCCATTCAAAACCTTCAAGTTCAATAACAACAATATAGCAAATAAAATCTTTGTTTTTGAGCCTTCATAAAGAGGTTGACGTGACTTCTCAAGTAGAGGATCAACATCATCATTATCATCCTGGTTGTCCTCATCCATTGGAGCAAATGTGTCTTTGATCAATCTATGTATCTCATCTTCCTGATTTGTGTCACTAATGTTATTTACATCCATTATATCATCAGAAATAACTACTTGATCATCTTCAATATTCTGATGTAGAAGTTCGTCAGGCCGTGAATGAGTATTTCTGCTAGTACTTGGCAAATAACTCTCTGGAACGCGGCATTTTACGGGCATTGTCTATAAATTTACAAACAACATAGAAAAATTAGTTTGTATAGAACATATAGTAAAAAAATAAGACATTTTACTAAAATTCACGCAGACGTGATGAATATTACAGTGAATATATTAAAAATTGAACCCCAAATATAGTCTTACCAGGGGGCGATATTCATAACCCGCTTCGGCGTGCCCCTTCTCCCTACAATGTCTTTCAACTGATTCTATTGAAAGTCTTCTTTTTTGCAAGCCCCTGCAATCAAAGCAAGGACAATATCATTTTCCATCTCCTTTCGCATCTAATGCAGTTCTAAACTGAGCAAGCTTCCTTGCATTTTCATTCATAGTGACAAATCCTTGTAGTGGTACAAGTAATTGTCTTATCTACACCATACAAAACAATAAGTTGTCAATTACATTAGATATTATAAGTACATTTTTTAATATAGTATATTATAATCCAATATTTTCTATATTTATAAAGAAAAACATGAAGACTAAAGTAAATATGAATGGAAAAGATGGTTATAAGTTGGTTGTGAGAAAGTGAATTGAGAATGGAAAGATGGTAAGTTGATATATTCTAATGTTTAATGTGAACACTTGGAGGGATATTGTACCCATACAGTGGTTGGAATTTTAAATAAATATTATTTCCATATTTTTAGGAATGCATTGTATCAAGAGCACTAAAATTAGAAGTGGTTCTGGTTTGTTACTAAAAAAAATGGTAAATGTCAAATGTTAAGGAACCAAAAATATTGGAAAATGGATAATTACTTGTATAGTTTGAAGACCTGATCATATAGTTTGACCACCAAAGAGGGTAGGGCTCTTAACCAATATTGTAGAAGAAATGATTGTAATAGATCCCAAGCATTATGTATGTCAAATGTTATATAGGACCGCAAACACACTAGAGATAGTACCAATTGCAAGAGAAAACAATTTCAAATATGCCATTTTCAAAAAGCAAGTTAACATGACCTAAGAAAAAAAAACAAGTTCTTGAAAAAAATATAGCAAGTTCTTGAAAAAAATATTAGAACGACAAAAAAGCAAGTTAACATGACTTAAGCCAGCTCATTACTAAACAACACTAAAATCTAACTTTTATAAAAATATAGACAAAAAATTACATATTACTAACCTTGCAAGTTCAAAATCAAAGCTATGCAGAATATCCAAGCTCATACAATCACTCCGCAAGTCCAAAATCTGTGCTCAATGTGCCGCAAGAAAAGAAAATGTGAAAATCATGGTGAGAGTGTGTAGTTTATATAGCTCGACATTCGTCCCTGTTGCCACGAAAACTGAAACCTAGATTTTTCGTCCCTATATCGATGAATGTTCGTGGAACTTTAAAAAACGTGGATATTTCCACGATTTTTCCGCCCTGACAAAAAAAAGGTTAAAAAATCATTTTTTGAACCCACGATTGTTGAAAACGTGGAAAAGTTTTGTGGAACAATCCGCCCATATGTAGTAGTGGGTCAAATAATTGCCAAGCATGATGTCCAAGTTGGTAATAATGCAAAATTAGATCCAAATGGACAAGGTGGGTCACATCAAGAGAAAATTCCCAAGTATTGTTTTGTAATATTTTCCATCTAAATGAACTATCATGGAGGAAAATTACTAGTTCCCTAGGTTGGGGGTGGAAGCATTAAAAGTTGGAGTAAAGGAGCTACAAGACCCAAAATGACCTTAGACTTACAAATTCACATTAAATGGGTCAGCTAAATAATAATATAAATAAAATAAGGTGGCATTGGATCATGAGGGCACATAAGAGGTTGTGGGACCCACATGTGGCAAGATTCCTCACTACACTTGGCATGACTCTCTCACCAATTCGAGTTCAAGATGAAGGGTAACATACTTGGGGGAGTTTAAGAGGTACTATTCATGGCATGAGTCATGTAAGGGCGAATTGGAGTGGAAGAATAACTCCCATGGAAAAGGAAGAGGCATCTTAGAAGAATTGTGACACTTGGAGCTAGATTCCCTAACTCCTATGACAACAATGATGAAGATTCTATGACAAAGTTCAGACCTTATTGCTGACATATGACATATATGACATGTCAGGGCTAAAAATAGCCTCTAAGAGAGTGCAAAATGGAATTATGGAAGCCAAGAATCTTCCTCATTCTAATTGAGGGAAGATGGATATCGGGAATTATTGGACAAGTGGCACACATTGGAATCTCTTCCCATCTTGAGTTGGCATGAGGCTTTTGGAAGGAATTCGACCCATGGAGGACTTGAGAAGTTTATAAAAGAGAAGAATAAATAAGGAAAGGAGCTTTTGATAATTTTTTATTTGCATCTTTGCAATTTGGAGAGCTTCTAGTTTGTCCATGCTAGTGGAGTGTTTATTCTACTTGCCTTAGTACCAATTTCGAGGGTGAAAGATTCCCATCCTAATTGGAAATTGGAGAGGCCATTCAGACCTTTCATTTGGAGCTACGATGAAGTTATTTGTTGCAGGTTGAAGCTACAGGGCAGCTCGTGATTCTTTCTTCTTCAACTTGTTACCATCTCTATCTCACATTTATCTGCATATTTTGGCTCTTGGAGGAAGGGTGCACTTGGTGAGATGTTGATCTCTTTGAGAGAGTCCAATATACTCTATTTATTTGTAATATGATATATATACTATGTATTTAATGCTCAGAAGGCTCTCAGGTCGAATTACCAAGTGAAACTATGTAAAAATACCAAACAATTCATAAATGGTGCCATTTTCCCCATATCTTGTTGTGAGAGCTTGAAGTTGCTTTCTCTTGATTTGTACCAGTTCATATATGTAATTTTTATGATGCGTGGAGAGTCATTAATGTCCTGAAGAAGTTTCATATACATTACATAAGCCTTTGGAACATAAATCTCGAATTTTATAACAAGTGGTGAAGTTTCCTATCATTTCCCCCTATGTGAAGACATGTCCACGAACCTATGATTTATAGGAGTTGCAACAGCCATTAGAAACTGATTAATGATGTATTTGGGGGACCATTGAAGTCCTTTAACTAATCCATGTCTCTGTTCTTAAATTTGGGAGGGTCGTACTGCATTTGGGAAGCCATTAGTGACCTCTACCCTTGGGGGTTTGAACCTCAAATTTACTAATAAATTTCCTTATTTTCTTTTGAAGTTAAATGAATGTTGCAGAAGTATTTTGAGAGTTTCCAAGGATAAATCAGATTCATTTTTATGTTTCAATACCATTCAAACACCTCATTCCCAATTCGAAATCCCTAGGAGTCTTTTGGAGCCTTCTACCCTTGGGGGTTTCAACATTGATTTTCCTAGTGATTCTGCCTTTCAATCTCTAATTGTAAATGCAAGTTGCTGAAGTATTTGGAAAGTGTAAATACATATCAATCCACTCCATACACCATTTGAAAATATTTGAGATCATTTGGGACATTTTGGGGCTTTACTAGTCCATGTTTCAAAAATTGACTAAATTGGGAAAATTTTCAAATTGGGGACGTTACAATATCAAGACGTTTTCGCTTGCGATTATAAAGACTTGAAAGTCATGGTCCAATAAATGGGAGAAATTAATATCGACACAATGTTTGATGCCAAACCTGTGAAGAAATGACCATATAAGCTTGCTCACAAATAGAAGGACATTGCTAAAAAGGAAATTGAAAACATGTTAGCTGCAGGAATAATATATCATGTCGATCAATCGGAATGGGTCGGATCGATGTTCATCCAACCAAAGAAGCATGACCCCAAATGAATAAGGATTTGTGTCGACTTCAGAGGATTGAACAAAGTTATCTTAATCGATCCATTTTCGACTCTTTTTGTCGACGAGATCATTAATGAAGTCGCTGGGAATGAGTGCTAGTCCTTCATCGACGGATATCTGGGTATAACCAGGTACCCATAGACAAAGAAGACCTACACAAGAACATGTTTATATGTGAATTTGGATGATTTTCTTACAAGGTCATTCCATTCGGATTAAAAAATGCACATGCTGTGTTCTTTCAGATTGTTATCAAGGCATTCCAAGAATTTTGGTATAAAACAATCTCTATTAACTTTGACGATTAGATAATCTGTTCAATGCTTAGAGATCATGTGTAGTGGCCTCGACTGATATTACAAAGGTTCAGACAAAGTCAACTATCTCTTAACATCAAGAAATGCATTTTTGCAGACTATTGGGCCATGTTATATGCAAAGAAGGAATAAAAGGTGCTCTAGCTAAAATCAAAGTAATTTTGGATTTTAATCCTCTAGTTAACTCCAAGCAGACCAGAATACTACTTGGTCACACATGCTAATATAGAAAATTTATCAGGGATTACTCTAATATGGCTTTTCGATTGGAAGAATTGTTGAGACTATTCCATTGGATGTTGGAATGCGAAGAATACTTTGAGCTCCTTAAAAGGAAGCTAGTAGAAGTACCATTCATAATATTTCCAGAGTGGTCGAAGAAATTTAATGTGCACACCGACGCATCAGGGATTGTAGTCAGAGCATTACTCACACATCCTAGAGACGATGGAATGGACTATCCAAATGCATACGACAGTCGGAAATTGAACAAAGTAGATAGGAATTACTGAACAACGAAACATGAAGGTTTGGGATTGATATTTTCCCTGTAGAAGTATCGACACTATATACTATCTAACGCCTTCGTATTTTGTATGGATCGTCAAGCACTTAAATAATTGGTGAATAAACCTCTTCACCATTGTCGTATATTGATGGCTCCTATTGTTTCAAGAATTTGAATTTGAGATCCTTGTCTGTCCAGGGAAGGCAAATGTCGAACTTGACCATTTGTCCCAAATAGAGTCAGGTGAAGATCTTGTCGGCATAGCCGACGAACTTCAGGACGCTCATCTATTAAGCATCGAAGTTGTAGTGGAAGAACCGGCAAGCATCACATAATTCTTACAGGAAGGCCAAGCACCAACTGGAACATCAAAGAAGAGAAAATATCTTTGCAATGAATTAAGTAGCACCATATACATTAGTTAACGTGTGTATAAAAAAGATTGGGCTTGAGGACATTTTTTGTCGATGTACTCTAGAGATGGAACGACAATACATCATCAAAGAAGCACATTCAGGACCTACAAGAGGAGACTTCCATGTCGACACGACTGCGAGAAAAACTTTACAATTTGGATTGTGGTGGCCAACTTTAAATAAAGACCGCAGAAGTTATGTTAATAAGTGTCATAAATACCAGTGAATGGGTTGACCAGTTAGAAGACATGATGTAACATACCCCTTATCCACTTTGTAACATACCAAATTTCTAGCTTAGCATTTGTAAGGATTGAGTTTTAAAATTTTTCGTCGACATCAACAATCAAGGTATTAGTCATATTGTTTATAAGAACATATATACATTTAAGTCATAAGTAGTATTGCATAAAAACACCTATTCAATCACCACCTATTTCTCATTCCATAAAACTTATACATTAAACATGAATTACCATACTTGTGTAAGATTACTATTAATCCAACTTATGGCTCATTCCATTCTGACAATTTGTATATTTGAACACATCCAATACAAAGGTGTAATCCCTGAATAATCCTCATGATCATCATATCATCAAACATCCACAAGTATCATGTCACATGTAAACTTATGAAATAGACATTTAGCATTTTTTTAGTGAGATCACTTACCATTTAGGATCACCAATATCAAATAGAACAAAACACATATAGTACACACCAGAAAGAGACCAGTATACGTGGTTCACCCAAATCTATGGGCTACATCCACCAAGGAATAGTCGCCTCTTGTTTTATTTATCAAGAAGAGGGAGTACATTTGGCAACACAATTGTTGCGGTTTATTTTCACTTTCACAAGCCTCTTACAGAGAGCACATTTTCAAAACATTCTACAAACTATCTCTGAAGCATTATAGGGATTCTCTCCCAAGATGATCACCACAGATCATGATAATTTATAAATTGAGATACCATCCCTTCCCAAGGGTTCAATGACAGGAATGTAGTCTATACAGGTCATATGCTGAAGGTTTTCCCTACTAGTATATATTCATATGTATCAAGGATTACATTCCATGTACCACGGGTTTACCATACCCTAAACCAGCATATACCTGCATCAACAAATAAGTATGGAACATAATACCAACATCTCCTACATCTATACATTACATTAAATATACATATATGTTTGATAATAAGGGCAAAAGCTTATATATCAATCTTTATAAGTAATTCCTAGATCGCTAGCATACGTTCATAAGCCAACATTAACAAGTCTTCGAATCTGTACCAGCATTATAATATGTATAATATATAAACCCAACATACATACAGGGGGTAAACTCGATCAGAAACCGTATATATATATATATATATATATATATATATTTAAAATGTGAAACTGGAAATTCCTCAGGGTCTTGTCCCGATATTTCCATGGATCAGCAACGGGGTATAATATATATACAATAAATGATATGGAAATGCAGAGATATTAACGACTAATCCTGCTACCAATTTGTAAGATAGAGTATACAGAATTAAAACGATGGCTTAACTCAGCTCCCTCGTTGTCCATCAATGCAATTCCATACAGGCAACAAAATAAACATGTGCAGATGTTTAGCCAAACCATCAATGGTGGCAGCATACAGAGAGCAACACTCCATCTCTGCGCTTTATTCAATCAAACAACCAACATGCAAATTAGTATAACATATAAAGCATAATTGCAACACAATACAGAGGCGGCATTTGTAACACAATACGGTGGCAGCATACAGAACACAATGCTCCATCTCTACGCAGCCCCAATAACAGGGGTACCAAAACAAGAGTTGAGCGGTGGCATCATACAGACTCCACGCAGGTGTATCAAGCAGGGTCTCAGAAGACTCCACGCAGACATAAAAAAATTGCACATCATATATGTTTACAGGCTCCACGCAGTCACCACAACATTTTTACACCAAGCAAGATTACCAAGGACCGGCTTCTTAGCCTTTCCCAAGCTCCACGCAGGCTTCTTAATTAAATTTACAGCATAAATGTATACCGCAGGGTTCCAAACAATAATAAACATGCCAATATGCAATGAAGGTAAATATGAAATAGAGTATGCATGATAGCATGTCCCTTCCAATATGTAATGGAAGCCAATGTGAGAACCATACAACAATCTCTACAACTACGCAGGTAATCACAGAGAGATCCAGGATAAAAAATTAAGGTTTGAAATGAGCACCAAACCGGATTTCTTCCCCCTTCCCCCATACGCACCACCACCAAGGTAATAAGTAAATAAAATATGCAAGGTAGTGGAGGCTCTCCCAAACTCATAACGCTGAGCTATTGAGCAACGCGGAGCCCTAACCAGAAATGGTACAACGAGGGATCCCCCCAGCTATGCTCTAACGCCCAACCAGCTATTTAGAAGAATGTAGAGGTGAGGGCGTTATGCCAAAAGTGCCAAGTTTCAAAGGAAACGTGGCAAAGGAGTGCGTTAATTCTAAATCACATAATTATTAATAATGCATTATTATATAGTTGCAGAACATTATTATAACTAATAATATTTCATATTTATATTTATAGCTTACATTTACAAAATAATTATAAAACATTAGTATAGTAAAAGTGACACATATAAATCTTTAACCATACATATAAATATACCCCAATATTATTTGTGTAAATACCCGTACATATGTATATGTAAATACATCTCTTTTACTTTAAATACCACATTATAACAAAGCCTTTTGCATAAGGATATGTTTAAAATAGTATTAATGACCACTTAAAGATAACATAATTTTACCCCAACTATATAGGTATTTCCATATAGTTATATTGCATTATCAAGTTAATACATTACAATGTAACATATTATTATAGCTATCAAAGTGACGGCATATATATATATATATATTTTTATAAGGTATAAAATGTGGGTCTTGGGGTTCAACCAACCAAACCAAGACAATAATAAATAATTATCACTTAGTCTATTTAGGTGATAAAGTAGTTTAGTTTACCCTAAAATTAGATAGTAGGTTGTAATGAAGAAAACCCTTGACGTCCTCTGTCGGGACTAGGATGTCAAAGATATCCAAAGGATTTTCTCAGATTTACTTAACAGCTTGTAACAAAGATTAACTCAGTAATAATCTTTAGGTCTTAGGAGACTTTTAATGCCTTTCGGTGGTTAAGGGTATCCTCGGCATCCCCCCCTAGGACTACTCGATAACCAAAAACTTAAGTAACCTTCGCTGAACTTAAATGTTCACTAAAGTGCTTGCGACACCATGACAACATCTGTCATCAAACCATGGCTTCCAAGCAATTTGACCTCTTTCCACCCTGGTGGATTCATCCCCTCATCGACAGGTTGCGTCGCGACCTCAGTCTCCTAAACTTACCATTTATAATTATTAAACCACATTACTTACAATGTTTATTGGTGGGTCCTTGGCTTTGAGATCCTCACCAGAAACAAGTATAATTTACATTTACAATTACAAAATAACAAGGGTGTCAAAGAGGGATATTACATTCTCCTCCCCTTAAGAATAACACCGTAGTTGGTGTTCATGCCTTTCAACCGCTTGTCTCCCACTCTTGGGTTCCTTTGTACATCATTCATTTGTCATCTTTTGCTTGCTTTGTTATAAACTTCGAACTTTCATGATTTCCGCAAGTTGCTATCGCTTGTAACCTGTACTTTTCGCAAACAACACAAGTTGTTTTCTAGCATCTCACCATAAATATATGCATACATATAATTTTTCCAAGATCAATAGAACATAAATAATCACTTTTCCCTTGTAACATCATGTTGCGGCCTTTTCATGGCAACCCTTTTTAGAGTTCGATCTTCTTACTAAGATCTTCTTTGTAATTTCTTGCACCTGCACAATTGTTAGTCATACATTGTATACATACAAATCATGATCTAAGATAATGTTTTCCAAAATCTCGTCATGAAACTTCTTTCCTTGTACTTTTAGTCCTTCTCTATTTCTTTTCATTAAAAACAATATTGTTAATGCTCATAACATAGCATAACGCATGCATACTTTAACATAAATATGCAAAATTTCAAGTATACAAGTTCATAACATATTTATATGCGCATACCTCGTGCATATCATATGCATAGTAGGAAACACTTCTCGGTGCACACTAGCGAACTAGCTGTCCACCACAAGCCCCGCGATTAATGCGATCTCCTATTCATCATAAATGCTTACCGGATGTTGCGCTTATAAAAACCATAGTTGGAGACAATTGGAATAACTTTTGTTTCGAGATTGATCAAGCACAGCAGCTACTAAAACCTTCATGAAACCCTCAGATCCCAATGTTTGTATGCGATTCTCACCCATAAATGTCACCCAGGAAAGCACCAACAGTAATTAGAACAACTAGAGCAACATAAAAACTCTGGAGTCAGGAAGAAGAGGAAGCCATGTCACCACTGGAATCTAGACTCAACGGAATCAAGAAGGTTTGCACAAATGAGCATGCCTGAAAGAAACACTGGACAAAATTCCACGAATGGGGGCTTGGGGATGACCAATGGACAGATGAGGCAATGAATTTCACCAATGCAAAACTAAGGCAATATCTGAATGCACCTCTGCTTGACAATTTTTGCAATTTGAAAGATTTGATTGCCAAGTACATTGTCAGTAGGTACCATGACGTAAAATTCCGGTTCGATGAACCAGTCGAGATAAACGTCTCCCTCATATCCCACATTATTGGGTTTCCCAATAAAGGACCAGCGGTGCCGATATGTTTCAAGACGTTACCACTGGTTGAGGAATTGACAGGGACGCCTTAGGTAAAGAACTCAAAAGGGCTCATCATTTGCAAAATCACTTATGCGGCGTATAAATTTGTCACCATCATTTATCCATCTTCTTGACCAACTCTGGTCGGTCATCCGACATCAAGCTCGAAATTTTAGAAGCTCTAAAAGCCATCGACAATGAAGGGGAAATATTCAATTGGGCTTAATACTTAGCAGGAGTTGTCAGAATAAACTGTGAAAAGTGCCAAGAATCTGGACAAGCCATCAGATTCCCGTCGTTAATAATATAGATATAGTCCAAAATCTTACTAGTTGGTGAATCTATCGTTACAAAGACCATGGAGCCATTGATGCAAAAATTGAGAGCATTCACATTGATCCAGGAGGATTCTCGCTCATAATAAAGTCGTCAAAATTTCACGGTCTCAAATGCTGAAGAAGATGACACCGTTGTGTAGAGCTCACCAAGATATTTTCGGCGACATTTGTTTCACCTCAATCAGAGCACACTGTTGACACATGGACCAATCACATATTGACATGTGGTTCAATAGAAATTTGACAAGTGGCGAGGATGAGCTCCAAAATCTTATGACATTTGGCATGATGAGAAAAGGTGTGAATATTTAAAAAGTTTCAAATATTAAAAAACGGGGGAAAATGAATTAAAACCATAATATATGCCAAATTAAGTGGAAACGTATAGACCATATCCTAAAAAGTAGGTTTGAGATATGGTAAAAGGGGAACGAATCCCATGAGCATATAATGGAAAACCATTTCCTAAACTTTAGGAAAGGGGTTAATATATTTCCACAAATTTATCATATACCACCATACAACGTGTTGGCCCATTTGTTTGCAGGCTAAAACCATAAATGATTATTTTTAGTTTGTGTTTGGATTTATGCCAGCAAAAAGGGGGCACGCCTTCATCGACTCCTTTGGATCCAAACAACACGTCACTAGATTATATTATATGGTTAAATAATCATATCTTTTAATTTGGGAAAATCATATTTTAAGTGGAGTTCGGTTATGAACGCTTTGGTATATAACCAAGGGTGTTTCTCCATGTTTTTTGGTGAAAGTTGTGTGAACTTTAAAATCTTCTTAGAGTTTTAGAGTTGAAAAGCTATTGAAGGAAATCATTGAAGATTCTTTGGCAATATTTCAAAGGCCTTATTGTATCTGGAAAAAGATTGTATTTTGGTGCATTCAACATTTTGACCACATAATAAGATCGGTCCCAAAGACGTAGTCCCTTGTGAAAGAACTCCATTATCACGTCTGGTACAATTCTTTTTTGGTGTATTTTCATCATGAGTATGCGTCTTTATTTATATTGCAGATAATCTTTGTTTATGCTCTTTTTATGCAATTCATGGATAGTCATCGAATAAAAGACCCTAGATCATGTTGGTATCAGAGCGGTGTTCTTTGACTTGAATTGTGAGTGTGGATGCTTACTAGGGCCAAGATGAAAGCAGGTGAAAGAAAAATTGAGACTTTCAACACAGATATTGGACGTGCACATCGAAGAAAGATAATGGAAGATGAAGAACCTCATGCAGAGAACGAGAAGGCCTTCCACGAGGATTTCTACCGGATGTCAGACATAGTGGAAAAATTGTTTGCAGAATATTAGGAGAGATTGGAAAAGAAGGAACAAAAGAAGAAAGTGAAAGCAGAGGGTGATTCTTTAGTGAACCAAGGATTTGGAGGAAATTCTCTTGAATCTCCATCTCAATCTTCAAGTTCAAGCTCTTCTTCTTCCTCTTCTTCTCATCATTCTAGTTTTCATCAGAAAGAGGCTTTTAGAAAGCCCTTATTGAAGCTTGATGTTAATTTGAATTGCCTATGTATAATGGGGAATTGGATGTAGAGAAACTTGATATTGGATCAAACAGATTGAGGTTTACTGTAGGGTTCAACAAATTATGGATGAATCTACAAAGGTTCCACTCGCTACTCTTTGCTTGGGAAGCACTACTTTAATTTGGTGGGAGAGTAGAGTTCAACAAGACCTCCTTTCAAAAGGTAAAATAATCTCATCCTGGTTTGAATTTGTATTTGCATTGAAGAAACATTTCTATCCCTTAGGATACATGCAGCAAGCCATCATGGATTGGCAGAATTTAAGGCAAAAAAAAGGGCGAGGGGTGGAAGATTATACTTGTGAATTTAGAAAGAAAGCATTAATGTTGGGTATTCCTTTGTACACACAAAAACAATTGTTGAATTATGTA
Organism: Larix kaempferi; assembly: GCA_027924585.1. Classification (NCBI taxonomy): domain Eukaryota; kingdom Viridiplantae; phylum Streptophyta; class Pinopsida; order Pinales; family Pinaceae; genus Larix; species Larix kaempferi. Next base: position 19,816,760 of record BSBM01000580.1, on the reverse strand, counting down.
GGTGGATTACATGAATATTTAATGCATAAGATAGTTATGTTTAATCCAACTAACATTGACAAAGTTAGTGTGCAAGCTATTCACCTTGAGGCAAGTAAAAGGAATCAACATAACATTTCTTTGAAGGAATCCTTGCAGTTGAAAGAAGGCAAGCATCAGGGTAAGTTCAAAAGGACATCTACCATGAAGAAAGATGATCAGGAACCTACTTATTCTCATTGTACAAAAAATGGCCATGATGAGGATCACTATTGGAAGTTGCAACTGGAATTGAAACCGAATTGGGATAAGCATCAGAAAGGAAAAAAGAGGGTTGTTGCTACCATTCAGGATCTTGGCTCTGATTTAGGAGATGAATCCAAAATAATGGCTATGGCCATGTCTTTGATGCAATAATTATGTTGCTAGTTTTTCATATGCTTCTAATTCTAGTTTTGATGTAAGCCACGATGAAAGGAACATGACTAAATTGTTCTATATTCGAGTGATTTCCAATCATACCAAGATTGATACACTTGTAGATAGTGGATCTCAAGTTAATTTAATCTTTGAAGACATTGTAAGGATACTAGGGTTGGAGACTAAACCACATTCGAAACCTTAGTCATTAGGATGGATTCATGAGAATGCTTGTTCACTGTTATCTAAGCAATGTGAGCTTCGCTTTGCTATTTCTGACAAATTTATGGACGAGGTAGAATTGGGATGTGATTCCATTTTTTTTATGTGGGATTGTGTTGTGCAGACCATATCTTTATGACAGAAAGTTAGTGTTTTACAAGGAACATAACATGTATAATCTCTTCAAGAATGGGACGGAGTTCATCGCAAGAGCTCACAATATGAAACATGATTCGTCTGTGGTTGCTACAGGGAAAATGAAGATGTTGGTAAATGTGAGAAAACGTTTATTGCTCGTGTCTGTAAAGGATTGTAAACTTGAAAAAGCATTGATTAATACTAATGATGAGCAAATGTTTCAAGGCACACAACCTGTACAACATGGGGAATTTCAGCATGATGGCATCATTGACAGCAAATCAGAGCCTACTAAGAAGGGCAAGCTTGATATTGGTTCATTATTTTCTGCATCTGTATTTTTAGTTTTATGCTTGATTCTGTTGTTGTTCAGTTGTACTTGGATGGTATCAACAACACTAAATGCAAATTCACGTAGGGATGGCCAAATGTTTAAGTTTGTCATCAGTTTTACGGGTGTGTTCGTCTTTATGATTATGAGCTAGGTGATCATTACATGAGCATGATCGATGAAGGATACATGGCTAATGGGGATAGATTGTCCTCACTCTTCGTCTAAATAAGAACGGTCTTTTGGGGCCAAAAGCTTCGCAATGGGGAGGCGTGATACAAGAGGATCCTCGCCGATCAAAAAGTGGTCAAAATTTCACAGTCTTGAATGTTGAAGAAGATGACACTGTTGTGTAGGGCTCACCATTAGCTTTTCAACAACGTTTGTTTCGCCTCAATCGAAGCTTGTATGGAAAAGCTATGGATGATGGATATTGAAGAAATTTAGGCATAATGTCGACACATGGACTAATCACATGTTGACATGTGGTCCAATAGAATTTCGTCAAGTGGCAAGGATGAGCTCCATCATCTAATGACGTGGCATCACCTAAAAACATGTGAATATTTAAAAAGTTTCAAATATTAGAAAAACGGGAAAAATGAATTAAAACAATGCTATATGTCAAATTAAGTGGCAATATACAGACCTAAAAATGTGGAGACCATATCTTAAGAAGATGGTTTGAGATATGGTAAGAAGGGAACGAATCCCATGAGCTTATAATGGAAAACCATTTCCTAAACTTTAGAAAAGTGGTTTAAATACATTTTCACAAATTTATCATATGCCACCAAACAACGTGTTGGCCCATTTGTTTGGAGGCTAAACCATAAATAATTATTTTTAGTTTGAGTTTGGATTTTCCAAAAAAAGGGGGGCATGTCTTAATAGACTCCTTTGGATCCAAACAACAAGTCACTCTATTATATTATATGGTTAAATAACCATATCTTTTAATTTGGGAAAATCCTATTGGACGTGGAGTTTGTTTATGAGCCCTATGGTATATAACCCAAGGCTGTTTCTCCATGTGGAGGGGGTCTTTTCGAGGGAATTCTGTCATGTCCCAAAATTTTGCATTGGGTCACAATGGCCTAAGCCCCTTGGCCATGCTGCTGATAGTTTGTCAAATGGATGCTAAGGGTCAAATAAATGCCAAGAATGAAGTCCAAGTCAGTAATAATTTGAAACTAGATCCAAATGGACAAGGCGGGTCACATTAAGAGATTTTCATTTCAAAGTTGTAATATACCCATCCAAATAAATTGCCACGGAGGAAAATTACTAGTTCCCCAGGTTGGGTGGTGAAATCTTTGGGATTTGAAATAAGGGGGATAATAAATGATGTTTGAACATTAGAATGGCATAAATATTTAATAAAGTAGCTAACTAAATAAATACAAGGGAAAATCAAAGTGGTAACTTATCATGAAGCCACATGGAGGATGTGGGACCCACATAAGCTAGATTTTCTATGCCACATGGAATTCTCCTCTTGTCATTTCAAATCCATAAGAAGCCCAACGTTCTTGGGATGAGTCGGAAGGTTGATATACTTGGCATGACTCAATTTAGGTCGAATTGGAGTGGAAGAGTAACTCCCATGGAAGAGGAAGAGGTAGTTTGGAGCTAGTGAGACAGTTAGACTAGATTCCCTAGCTCTATGATAACAATGATGAAGATGCTATGACACCTATGACACAAATCAGACCCGAAGGCTGACATCTGACATATATGACATGTCAGGGCTAAAAATAGTCTCCAAGAGGGCGCACAAGTGAGTTAGGGCAGCCAAAGAGACACCAATTCGAATTTGGAGAAGGAGAGAGCTAGAATTTGAAGGACAAGTGGCATACTTGGGAATCTCTTCCCAACTTGAGTTGGCATGAAGCTCTTGGGAGGAATTCGACCCATGGAGGACCTTAGAAGTTTATAAAAGACAATAACAAAGAAGGATGGTGGTTCTTTATCATTTTAGAATTTGCATTTTGCATTTGGAGAGGAGATCTAGTGGAGTGCTACTCTACTTGCCTTAGCACCAATTTCGAGGGTGAAAGATTCCCATCCTAGTTGGTAATTGGAATGGCTATTCAGACTTTTCATTTGGAGCTTTAATGGAGTCTTTTGTTACAGGTTGAAGCTACAGGGCAGCTAATGGTCACATCACTTTCAGCTTGCTTCTACAACCATTCTTCTATTTCTTGCCATATTCTTGCTCCTTAAGGAGAGACGCACTTGTTGAGTTGCAGAACTATTTGGGATAGCTCTTGAGGCCCCATATATTTGTAAAATGATATATATACTCTGTTTTTACTTCTCATGAGACTCTCAAGTCGAAATACCAAGTGAAGTTATGTAAAATTACCAAACAATGCATAAATGATGCCATTTCCCCTAGATCTTGTTGTTGGAGTTTGAAGAGACATTATTTCAATTTTTATGAGTTTCTCTCCGTGCTTTTGTTGATGTATGGAGTGTTATTAAAGTTATGAAGAATTTTCATTAACATAGCATAAGCCCTTGACACCGAAAATTTGAATTTCATAACACATGGTGAAAATTACTAGTTGTTTCCCCTATGTGAAATCTAGTCTTTTTGTATCTTGATTTAAGAGGGCTGTAGAAGACTTAATAAACTGAATGGTGATGCATATGAGACTATATTGATGTCCCCTAGATATCCCTTGCCTCTTTTGATAATTTCGAGAGGGTCCAATAGCATTTGGAGAGCCATTTCCAACATCTACCCCATGGGGAATTGAACCCCTAATTGCGAGTCAAACTCCCTACATTGGCCAGAATTCAAAGAAGAGTTGCAGAAGCCTCTTGAAGACTCTAGAGCATCCCTTAACCTCATAATTATGTCCTAATATCAACCATACACCTTTTGTAACAATCTGGGAGCATTTGGAGTCATTTGGAGACCAAGAGACCAATACTAGTCAAAGGTCCAACTAGTGGAAAAAGTTGAAAATTTTACCATTTTGATAAATTTCAAAAAAGGGACATACAGATTCTTGGTGAAAGTTGTGGGAAGTTTAAAATATTCTTAGAGTTTTAGAGTTGAAAATCTCTTGAAGGAGATCATTGAAGCTTCTTTGGCAACATTTCAAAGGATTTATTGTATTTGGAAAAATATTGTATTTTGGTGCATGCAACATTTTGACCACATAATAAGATCGGTCCTCATTGGAAGTGGGCCCGAAGACGTAATCCCTTATGGATGAACTCTATTATCAAGTCTGGTACAATTATTTTATAGTATCTTTTCTTCATGTGTATGCTTCTTTATTTATGTTGCACATGAGATTTGTTTGTGCTTTTTTCTGCAATTCATGGATAGTCATCGAATACAAGATCCTAGATCATGCACCCAAAGGGTGCGTAAAAGGGTCGAAAATTGCCAAATTCTGGCTAGAGCATTGGTTCCAAGTAGTGAAAGACTCATGTTTGCGATGGCGAGTGCCCCAATAAGTTCATCTAGGTCTTCCTCCGTCAGGACATATCCAGCTATACCTCGACAATACCAAAGTCTGTTGCTTTGAAGCGAAACAAGGGAATGCGGCTCAATCGGATTACTACCCGACAATCCAAGATATTTTCATCGATTTGGATAAACAATCCAACCAAATTTTGTAGATCCCAGACACTGTTTGGCGCAAACCTATTACTATTATTCAACCATTGATTGACGAAGAGATAGAAGAACAATATGAAGCAGGACTATATGTAAGAATTTTTGCACCGAAGAATGGGCTTGTTGAGACAAATACACTTGCAATAGTATCGGCGACGAGCCATAAGCAACCGGTCGAAGAAGAGACGATGAGAGAGACAATAGAAAAAGATGAAGACCAGGAAGAAGAACCGTCAGAACTTGATGTATCTAAAGAAAATCTTGACGTAGTCGTTTAGCAGGTTTTTCTAAACATGCATACTTTTAGAGTAGAGTCATTTAAGAAAGGGAAGAAAAGGAAGATAGTGCTCAATGCACCCACAAAAGACGACTTAAAAGAACTCCATGCATAAGTGCAAGTAGTCAACCTTGACGCTGCCTAGAATAAAGTCACAACCTAGCAGCAGATAGAGTAGAATTTGACGATGCAAACCGTGGGAGTAAAGGTAACCACTTTCCCACCCAAAACCAAAAAGTTAAAAGTAATTATGCAGTCTCAAGTTGAAACTCTTATATCAGTTTCCAACGATTCTGCACCTCTGACAACAACTACTATTGAAGACGAAATCTCCAATCAATTATCCTCTTCATCTGCTGAGATAACACCAGATGTTAGCAATTTCATTGCCAGTATACCAAGACTCTTTCCCAATTGGCAACAGATCATTACAGAATGACCCGTTGTCGAAGCCACGCCACCCCCAAATCAACTACATTTGTCGCCCTTAGGAGTTCAGTTACCCAAGCAACCCTTACCTTCAACAACAGCGAAAAAGTCTATACATCTTCCCTCTTTTGAAACAATTTTACAAAACCAACCACCCCCATTGTCATTTGTTTGTCTTTACTTAGTCTAGTATTACAATGACCACAGCCGGAGAAATACCTAGTTCAACCACACAGTCGACCCCATTATCAACAGTTCCTATGACTGCCTTGACTTTGACAGTTAGTTTGCCTTTACCAACGCCCCCTCTGTCGGAAACGACCTGTAATGTCCCCAATTAAATAATTTTCAGATAAATAATTAAGTTGGCCTATCCAATTACCAAGGGTTATGCGGGAAAATTAAAATATTGATATTTAACCCCAAGGCCTATAGTTTCTCATGGAAACTCAAAATTCAAAATTGATGATGGAAAATAGGCCAATAAATTATGGAAAGATCATTAATTGCTCCAAAATGAAGTGGCATGGGGACCTATTTGGACTAGGGAGCGCATAAGTGGATATGTGGGGTCCACATGAGGGAATATTCCTCCTTTACGCATGGCACCATCCTCAAATTCGAATTTGGAAGAATAAGTAACTTCCATGGGGAAGGTGGAGAGTCACAAGGATATTTTTAGTCAATGACAGTTTCTATGACAACCCATGACATATATGACAAGAATCAGGGTCTATGATAGATTATGACAACTTGTGACAACCTATGACATGCCATAGGTCCTAAATTTAGCCAAGGAGGGCACTAGAGGAGAAGGGTGGGCCCACATGCTAATGTAACTTCCCCAAAATCAAGCTAAGCATCTCAAATTGGAATTTTCAAGATCGATGGAGTTATTGTTTGGCCAAATAACATTAGAGAGGAATTAAATGGGTACCAATGTGTCATATTTGTGAGAGAATTCTAGAATGGGGGGGAATGCTCCATGAATATTTATAAATGGGTCGCAATGTGTCATATTTGTGAGAGAATTCTAGAATGGGGGGGAATGCTCCATGAATATTTATAAAAGGGATGAAGACACAAGTGAGATATTTTGGATCATTGTTGTTGTTTTGCACTCGTGGAGAGCTTAGCTTGTCCATTGCACGGTGGGTGTTTACCTTCGATGCCATTGATCAGGTTTCGGTGGTGAAAGATTCCACCCAAGCTAGTAGAGAGGAGGATATCATCCATATCTTTTCATTGTGCTTCATTGCAGCTGATTATTAACAGGAGAAATCACTTTCAAATTTATGTACAGAGATTTATTGCAGTTTATATGTTCATATATATTAGTGGGGGCGAATTCCTATCATTTGGATTTTGTTTCTATTGATTTAGAACTTGGACTGGTGTTAGTGGGCCGAAATGGAGGTTCTGGTTTCGATACTTCTGAGCATTTTTGGGATGTGAGACCTATTCCAATGCATTTAGAGCATCATTTTTAGTGGGAAACACTTTTTGTTACACTCAAAAAGGTTTCCGTATGCCCTAGATATGATCATTTTACTAAATCTACTCTATTCGACATCCCTTCTAGTGGAGGGGCGCACCACTACTCTTCTATCTCTATTTTTTTTGATTTTCGAGCTTCTGTAAAAGCCATATATTGTTGTAATCAGTATATTTACTATCTCCATGCGTTCATAATAAATATTTACAGAGCTTTTCATCATATGGTGTTCAATTTTCAAGCTTTTGGGTGATTTATGAGCAAAACTAGTATGGTTAAGCAATCTTAAGACAATGTGTATTAAATTTTCATATGAGCTCCCTAAAGTTTGTTATTAAGTTATTTTTGTTGATTTGGGATGTCATGCTCGAATTGTATCTGTTTTGGAAGACTTGGGTTGATTGGGAAGTGTTTGGGTCAAGTTGAAAAACTAGTATTTTAATGTGGGGAAAATCAAGCTAGTTTTTCACTAGTCTTGAGAGGGTGTCTTTCATACTTATTTGGAAGTTATTTGGACTCTATTAGTGGGTCAGATAGTTTCATTTGAGTTTATTTGAGTCCATTAAATTGATATTGGGAGAATTCGAGTTTCTCTAGTAGTGTTTGGGAAGAGTTGGAAACTTCGTGTTCAATGTGGCCAAAATTGAACTAGTGTTCCTAGTTTCTTTACCAGCTTCCAATTTTATATCAGATCTGATTTGGGACACATATCAGTGGACTCTAAACACTTTGATGAGCTGCACACCTTTAATGGACATCATAAATATACATACACTCCACTATTGTTGAACGAGAGCATCTCATTAGCCTTATAAGCCATTGTTTGGGAAAAGGTTAAAAATAAACATAATTAAAGTTGGAACTTGGAGATAATATTCCTAATTTCTGATTGGGAACATCACACGAACATCCCCTTACCAATGACATCTTCGTAGATGATGAGCATCCCTGTTTATACAACTACCCCTAGGACGAAGACAGTTTCATCAATGACCATACTTGCATCGATGACAAGTGCTACCTTAATCGTTGCTCCCTCGACTTCTATGATGACTGCTACATCAAATCCTACTACACCTACTTCTACCCTATTGTCTTTAGTCTCGACTTCCACTACCTTAATCCAATCTCGACCACCACTAACATCAGAAAATTCAACAAATAAAAATAAGAAGGGTAAGAAGAAACAAAACCCTATACTCACAGTACCAATCAAAGCAATGATCAGTTCTACCAAGCCTAAAGGAATCTTCGACCCGATCCGAGATTCAGATCAAGATCTGGAAGACTTCAGCAAGTTTGAAAACAAAGAAAAATAGAAGCGTTGGTCGGAGGACAAAAATAAGGTTTAAAGTATGCAAGAGGAGTAGAACCAGGCATTACAACAATGTTATGACTTAGTAGCTCAAGGCATCCCGACCGTTGAAGGCCCCCAAGCTCAGAAGCCTTTTGACTATATTGTCAGTTTATTTGGATCTGTTGTTTCAGTTTTGCACGATACCATAAGTCAGCAAAATTAGGAAAATTAACAACATACAACAATGTTATTAACCGAGCAGTATAAATTATTCCTAGAGAGGCCCAGTAAATTAAAAGAATATTAGATACAAGCCAATCGGTCGGCTCAAGTCTTAGACAACTGGTATTCCTACTATGGAAAAATTTATGTAGATATGGGAAATAAACACAGTAACATTGCTGAAATCTACCAAGAAAAGGCCATAGCAGATGCATGGACTGTTTTTTGGACAACCAATTGAACATGGAACAACAATGCTTAGTCGACCTCCAAAATAAATACCAATGGATAAAGCAAGCTAAGACAAATAAAAGAGAAGTAAACAAACGTCACAATCCAAATAAAGCGACTATCACAAACTATTGTAGCACAACTCTTCAAACTGGGACGCTATAGAGAGAGCATAAAGAATGCTTCAGTAACAGAGAAGTTGACAAGCTTGTTCAAACTCATCACTGTTAGCCTTGACATTTGATCGATTCTTCAGTCTTGGGAGGATTTTCAGAGACGAATAGTCATATCTGTAGAAGCAATCGTCGAGGCTTGAGTTGAAGAAGATCTGTCGAGTGTTGCATCCAGCGTCCAAGAGCCATAGTATTTTGTCTACACATTTATTTGGTAATGAGTTTTGTAAAACCAACATCTCTCATTTCTCTACGAGACGAAGACAGGCTTTGCTGGTGGGGGAGATGTTGGAGGAGCTTAGTCGACCTGTTGACAAGGTTCCCTCCCAATCGACCATAATCGGGTTAGTTAAGTCGGTCAGGCATTTAGTCTACCGAACAAACAGTTCTAACTAGTTAACTAATCTGTATTTATATAAATAGGCTAGTGAGCTAGGGGACAAGGGATCCATTGTTTTGTACATATTGGGCTTATGAGATAACAAAGATACTTGTTCTTCAGGAGCCCATTACTCTCTTTATGTGTATGTAATCATGTATGCTATGTATCTTTATATTTACTGTGTATGATGTATTACCCGCAACTATCTCTAATCCCATAGATTACAACAAGGGCTTTGTAATCAATACAGAGTTTCCATGTCGCATCTTTCTTTCGTACCAACACAATTGGGCTCCCACAATGTGAGGAGATCAGGCGAATGTGTCGTTTCTCGATGAGCTTTTGAATCTCACGCTTGATTTCCTCATTCTCCAAAAGAGATTGCTTATATACCGGGCCATTAGGTAAAGGAGATGTAGGTACCAAATCAATTGAATGTTTAACCTGGCAATGTAGAGGCACTGGTTTAGGCGAGGAAAATATGTCCTTGTATTCTTCTACAATCTTGTCGACCTACTTCTGTTTTTTAGAGGGACCTTGGGTCGAGGTTTTGGCGGTTGCAGTGACCTTTTGTCCACCTTCTAACCGAAGCATGAAGAGGTCAAATTTTCCAGGCTCATAGATAACCTTCCAACATTGTTTTGTGGAGATCAAGTAAATTGTAGCAGTTGAGCCTACTCCTCTTGTATCCTGTACAATTTTCCCTTCAAAGTAACAAGGACACTATAACACCTGGACTCATAAACAACATGGCATTTCCACATATAGGGTTCTACTAAAATAACATCACAAACTTCAACTGGGACAATATCACACAGCACCTCATCTTTGAAGGGATTGATGCCATAGGATAGGTGAAACTCTTGACTAATGTAGATGTCTCGTCCCTGGCCCAACCAATCGATGGTGTATGGTTGAGGGTGTGGTGTTGTCGCCAGATTCGATCTCTTGATAACCTTAGTCGAGACTAAGTTCTTCTGGCTACCACTGTCAACAATGAAATGTAGCAGATTCCTCTGTGCTCCCCATCCTCTGGCTCCTGTGACTCTTCTGGTTCAATCTTTGCGGTTGGGGTGGTGCCATTGGTTTCACATTAATGATCCACTTTCCTTTTTCTTGCTCTGAATCAGATTCCGAGCCGGATTTTGACTCTAGGGATTTCATCTCAGCCAACAATGATTGTTTTGAGCAGCACTCATCAGTGTTGTGCCAGGGGCTTTTGTGGAATTCACACTACTTGTTGGTGTCCTTTGATTTCCCATTACCCTTCTTTGTGTGTGGCTTGCACTGATTGTCATGATTTTGGTTGTCCTTGCTTAGTGCTTTGTTTTGTGAGTTAGTGTCGCTTTTTCCAGGCTTATACTGTAGTCAATTTGTGAACCCAAACTCCTGCGTATTCTTTTGCATAAACTTTCCCTCTATTTAGACGGCATACCGATAAGTAGCTCCTAGTGAGCATATGTCCAGGAAATTCATCTTTGTATGGATGAACTTGTGCAAGCCATTATGGTATTTTTGGACCAAGTTTCGTTTGAAGTCTAATACCAATTTTTGAGTGCAAGGTATGGAATATATTGATGAAATCTGGCATCGGCTGTTCTCTCTCCTCGCGCAAAGTCGTCCATCTCTTGTATTGGTCGTCATAAATGTTTCCCAAGTGGGTTTTGTCCTATATATTTTGGATTCATCTTTGACATGCCTGTCGCAATAACTGTCCCTCCAATCTTTGACATGGTGGAAAGGACTCAAGAAGCGCAAAGGTGATATTTTCGTTGTCCAAAATATTTTGAACATAGAAGTAACTCTCTTATAGATTTAACCATTTCTCCAGACCATCTTCATCTATCTGGCCTTCAATTAAGGGAATGTCAAAGTTAACTTGTACCTTGACGAGAGTCACACCTCCGAAACAACTGCTTGCTGAAGGTGCGCTATCGCCATCGGCATTCGTCCAAGGATCTAGGAGAAGTTATAATCCATCACCATTAGAGCAAATTTGGGGTTTAAAATGGGCCTTATAAGAAAACGAGCCATTGCACTCAAGAACCAATAGAATTTCAAGAAAAGAGTCAACCATAATGGTTGAGTTGGCATATTTGACATTAAAAGAGCTACTTTTTTAATTCATATTTTCAACATATCTCCTTATCATTTTACAAATTTTTTGAGCTGGAGCACTCGTTGGATGCTCCTGATTGAAATTTGAGTAAAATGATAGGGAGATATGTTGAAAATATGAAGGAAAAAAGCAGTTTTTTTCCCTTGTACCCCAAAATTCAAAAATATTATTTTATAATTTTAACTATTATTTTATTATTTTCCTTAGGAGTCCCATTTTAGACCTCAAATTTGCTTTAATGCTCTTTCCTCTATTGCGCAAGGTCTTCCTCAAGCAACAACTTAATAGGATCTCTTGCTCTGTCACCTCTATTTTCTTCTCCCTCCGTGTGATGCTGCTTGGGTCGACGAGAGCGGTTTTCTCCAATCTCAACTAGTTCGAGACTCAATTTTTGATATTCAGATCTCGCTGGGAACATGCACTAAGTAAGAACAAGAGTAGATTGCTATGATACGACTGATTTGGACTATTTGGAGAACGAAATGAAGGAAACAATATAAAATGGAAATACACATACGAATATTTACCAGAAAGCACAATATTACAATAAAACCCAAATTCTATTAATGAATGGAATGGAAAAATACTGTAAACTGGAAAGCAATACAAACTAGTTCTAGATGGTGCTAGCTTATCTCTAAAAAGAGATGTGTCGGCTATGCTCATTCGCAAGAACTGGTTTACAATGAGGCTAAAAGGGGCCTTTTAGCATAAAGCATAATTGAAAATCCCAAATCATTCAAAACCCTAACCTAGAAGATGAAACGCCAAAAGGTTTGTGGACCCTGTTTTGGTTAGTTTGATACAAATTCTTGGGGGTTTAACTTTTTCTTATTATCTTCTTTTGGGGCTCTTGGTAGCCTATTGGAAAGGTCTAGTCAAGAAGTATACATTTTCGAATGAACGCATAGACGCTATTTATTAGATGGTGCTATGCCAAAAAATGTTGTTTAGGGACTCAAAATCGCCCTGGAAGTTTAGGACCCCAAAACACCATAAAAAACTGCAAGAATGGAAAACTTTGTTTTGAGTCAGTGGACTAGGTGGGTGGCCATCGATGTCCATCTGGATCAGAGAATATGAGGGGTTTGTGGAAAATAGCATGGTAGAGGCTCGAGCGAGGGAGCGTAATGCACTCCTGTGATGAAGGATTAATGGCCTTTGGTTTGTATATTTGTTGTAGAATTTTCTCCTGCGGACAGGTGAGCACCCTCTTGAACCTTTTCCCTTGGTTCAATACAGGCCGTGGGGTAGAACAATGTGATTTTTTCACTATATCTAACTATCTAGACATTAGATCTACATCCACTTCCATGTATTCATGTCAGAAGAGAGAGAAAGGAATGCTACATACCTTAGATAAGAAAGATTCTTTGATGTAGACAATCCTTATTTGTTGTAGACTAGATAATCCTTGCTCTAGCTCCACCTCCGCTTAGCCAATAAACCTACACACAAAGAGACATCCAAACCTTTCTCTAGAACCTCTTGACATATAAAAGATGCATAAGAATGAATATATAATTATAGAAATGAGCTAGCATAAACTAGATCTAATATATATCACAAAAGAAATAACATATCCAATATGTATGTGTTATGAAGAATGTATATCTATAACAAAGAACCATATACATCCCATTAACAATATGATAAGAGGGGGGAAGAATCACATGTCTACAATAAATAAATAAGAGACATACATCATAGATTACCTTGTGTTGAAGATGCAAATCTCTTCCAATGTTCTTCATCCAAGACCTTCCTAGGCTTTAGAAAATAGGTTGATCACAATGGAAGAGAGAATCAAAGTGATTTCACCAACATGACAATGCATAACAAGAATCTCCCCTTTCTCATAAAATGGCCTCAATATATAGCTGCATGGGTGATGAATGGAGGATGAATCTAGACTCCAAGTGATAGATGAGATCGATCTGGTGTGGGAGTTCTCGTGTAAGATGAATTGGAGCCAAGTCATGCACATGATCCAATCCAAAAGATGCCCAAACTTCAAGGATAAGTGTACCTTCGCCATCCTCAAGGCATGTAGGGAGTTATGGTGTCACTCTCCTACAAGTATACATGGAGGGATGGTAGAGTGACCATCGTCCCCCTAGAAGCATACAGACAGTGATGGTAGACAAAAATTGGCAAAATGAGGCTTAGAGAAAGGTATAAACGTAAGTGCATCAGCTAGGCAATGAAGTAGGGTCTCCAATGAGCCTAAAGTGGCAAATAAGGATATAATAATAGTTGCATGTTGAAGGCATTCATGGTTGGTCGTGATTTTGTTCTGCAACTTTGTTTTGTAGGGTAATTAGAATCCCATTTCAATCATGGGATCGTTAATGATGATATTGCTACGATTTATGAGAAGGTTTCTGACAAGAGTGAGATGTTCAATAATATTGTGAACGAATGGTTTCTACTCTCTTTTCCTCGGGTGTAATCTGCTCGGATTCAGAAAAGCTTAGATTTTAATGCTCAAAACTAGGAAATGTTGCGCCAACGGGTTCGCATTCAACGTGGAGGAAGAAGATGGTAATACCAAATGGAAAGGCAATACAACATGTAACTCCCTAGCATATTCAACCATTAATTGACTAGGCAAAGGCAAGTTTATCCGCCAATCTCTAAGGGAGCCTAACTGAAATGAATGATACTAGTATGAAAGACGTCCTTCGCTTGGATCCTTATTGGATTCTAAGGACCCTTTTTAGTAGGCTCCTCGTGGAACGATATCAAGTCCAAAGCAGCGTTCGCTTGTTGTTAGCTACCATTCGAGATGATATTAATAGCATTCACGCCAAGCTAGATTTCTTGGTAGAAGCAGCGAACACCTACTTTCAGATGTGCGATCTTCCTTGTGAAAGAACGTAAGCAATTTACTAGGCTTAAGTAGGATATGTTTTTCCTATTTTCTCTTCGTTTTGGTTATGATCAATAGTATGGTATTGTCAAAATCTCTTTGGTTGGATTCTATATGCCAAAGGTTTTCTGGCCTAGACAGTTCATACAGAGGGGAAAGCTTTGGTTTCCCCATGAAGGACAAGCTTCACCCCTATGGTTTCCCTTGCGATTGTGAGCCTCTATTTCTTTTGTATTCTATGTAACTTTAACAACAATTGCAGGATCTCCCATATGCTTACAAAAAAAGTCAATAGTCTTTTGCTGAAAATTTAATAGTTTGTCAAATGAGTTGTAGCAATGACATATTAAGTCCATTGGATGTGGCTTGGTTGGTTGAGAGTACTAATTGATAAATTCCTTACCTAGGTTGAATTCCTTGTAAGTGACATGCTGAGCTCTTAATTGAGTCACCCGTGTTTAGAGAATGTTTGGCCTCTCCACAATCTTCACGAAGTAGTGGGGAAGTACCGTGGATGTAGCGACACCGAGCTCCGAACCATGAACCACATGAAAAAAATCAATAACATATTAAATTTTAAAGTTCTTAAATTTAAAAATATTATTCACTAGAAGAATGCATATATACATACCAAAAAAAGTTAATTACACAATATTTAAACTTATGTTCTATTTATTAGAGTTTCATAATTAAAATGACATGTTAAATTTTAAAATTCTCTAATTTAAAAATATTTATCATTACAAGAATAAATATATACATATAAAAAAATTAGATACACACTATTTAAACTTATGTACTATTTGTTAGAATTTCATGACTACAATTGTATGAAAAAAATACACTAAAACTTCATTTAATATTTAAAACAAATAAATAAAAGATATTTATAACATTCTATTACAAATAAATACAAATGTTAGATGTTGTGGGGGTGACCCAAGAGAGCATACTTTCTATCAATATGAAGAAATTGGATGCTTTAATTATGAAGATGGACTTGTTCAAGGCAGATGATCAAGCAATTGGGTTTTCTTAAGACTTGTTATACTACAGATTGGTTTTCCCATTACATTGGTGAATTGGATTATGGCATGTGTTTCCACTGCTTGTTTTGTTGTTCTTGTTAATCGATACTTGACCAGGTTTTTTAATTGCTCTAGGGGATTGAGACAAGGATGTCTGCTCTCTTTTCTCCTCATTCTACTGGTCATTGAAGGTTTTAGTAGATTAATAAATAAAGTTAGGTATGAAGGTAAATTACTTGGTATCAAGATTTCATCTAGTCTACATATTACTCACTTACTCATTGTGGATGATGTTGTTTTATTTGGTGTGGGTTCGTTGGAGGGGTGGACTGTATATGCTGAGATCATTTCCTTATTTTGTAATGCATCTGTTATGGTTATTAGCACATCCAAATATGTTTTTATCAGGAATAAATTGAAGATGATATTATGGACCAGATTACAGGTATTCTTCCCTATAAGGTGTCTAAGTTGAAGATGGGATGAAGTACTTAGTGTTTTATCTGACACCTAATAATTATAGAGTCAGGGATTTGCTATGGCTTGCTAAGAAGGTGGAGAAGAATATCAACAATTGGACATATAGATACCTTTCTTTGGGAGGAAGAATTACTTTGATCAAAACAGTTCTGGTCGGTATTCTAGTGTATTGGTTTTGCCCTACACACGTGCCTCAAATGATTATCAACATGATTAGGAAGGTGATATTAAATTTCCTATGGTCAGGCACAATTCCAGGTGACAAATATCATATGGTTAGTTGGGATAATCTTGCTAAACCTCAAGCATATGGTGGCTGGGACATTACGAACAGTCGGTGGTTTAGCATGGCTCTTAGTTTGAAGAGCATTTTTGGTACTGGATTATGATGCGAAGTATTAAAGCATAAATATCTAAAAGGGAATATTGTGGGTTGGAGAAGGAACCCTGTTAAGCAGGTACACAATGTATCTAACTTTGGAATGGCTTTGAAATTTCCTATGGTCGGGCACAATTTCAGGTGAGAAATATCATTTGGTTAGCTGGGAGAAACTTCCTAAACCTAAAGCATATGGTGGCTGGGATATTAACAACATCCAATGGTTTAGCATGGCTCTTAGTATGAAGAGCCTTTTTGGTACCGGATTATGGTGTCAAGTATTAAAGCATAAATATCTAAAAGGGAATATTGTGGGTTGGAGAAGGAACCCTATTAAGCAAGTACATAATGTATCTAACTATTGGAATGGCTTCATCAAAAACTTCCCATGGATTAGTAGGGGTTTGACTTGGAATGTTGGAAATGGATTTCAAGTACTTGTTGGTATTGATCCTATTATTGGGATTGAGGAATATTATACTCTTTCTTCTTATTTACTAGAACACCTGGAAAAATTGGGCTTCTTCACTTTAGCACATCAAAAGAAAACATTGGCCCAGTCATTTTGACTCTTACTGGTTAACATCCCAGTCATTATGACTCTTAATGTTTAACAACTAAAGGTCTGGGTTTAGAGAGTATTTGGGAAATTGAGTGGACTGGTTATATTTACAAATTGAATAAGGTTGTGATTAGAATCAAAGATGATGACATGGTTTACTCTAAATCTACAGGTATTGTGACAAAAAAGCAGTTTATGATGATCTCTCTAAACAATTTTTCAATTTTTTCTCCAAAATGGTGGTACTCCAAGATTTGGAAATGGCATATGCCACTTAAGCTTAAATGCTTCATTTGGTTGGTTTGTGAAAACTGCATCCTGACATGGGATAATCTGTTGATGATGGGATGGGTTGGCCCGAATATTTGTTCCCTTTGCAAAATGGATAGTGAATCTATTGATCATATTTTCTTTCATTGCTCTTTTAAAAAGAATATTTGGAAACATCTGACTATAGAGTTGGGCATTTTACAATATTTCGTGCAACAGGATTGTTGAGAAAAATTTGGAAGCTTGGGTTAAGAATATTTTCCAACGCAAAACTCTTCCAGTTTTCAGATGTTGGGAAATATGGAAAGCGAGGAACTTTTATATCTTTTAGAATGGTACACCTAATACTTTTGCTATCAATTTGAGAATACTTAGTTTGTACAAGGAATATACTAATGGAAGACTTGAAGAAGAAGTCGAGATTGGTCACTAATCCACCAATTATCAAATATGTCTCCGGTTTTTTTGATGGGGCCTGAAAGGATAATTGTTGTCGTGCTGGTATGATCTTACTGATCAATGAAGACCACAAGTGTAATATGAAGATGAATGTAGGATTTGGATTCAACACCAAAGCATAATTGCTTGCATTATGGTCTATATTAATGTTTGCAAATCTAATGGGCATTGACCATTTACAGATTTTGGGATATTCTCTTGTTATCATAAATTGGTTAAAGAAAAAATTTGAACTTCAGGGCCCGCATTTGACTTATTAGTGCTCCAGAATCGAATCTCTTTTGGCTACTTTTAATGAATTCTCCATTGACCATATTTTGCCGAGAATAGAATCTTGAGGTTGACGAGCTATTTAAGATTGCATATGGTGTTGAGGGTGTTCTTCATATTGAAGAATATATTGATGGGATTTCTACTTTTGTAGACTCGATATATTCCTTAAATTAGTATCATTTGCTTTTCCTCTTGGAACAACGGTTCAATTTTGGATTGATTTTGGTTCTTCTCGAGTTAGATTACGCTTGGTGCAGTTGTCTAGTTTTGGGATGGTTTTGGCCTCCTTGTGGGCAAGTTGTTCTTTTAATTGTTCATGCTTTGTCCAAGGGAGGTAGTACTTTTACAGTCTTTTGTTTTTATGAAGGACCTTTTTTGAGTTGGTGGTATTACTATGTATTTGGGTTGATTTTTGATTATTACATCTTTGTTGTTCTACAGTTGTGAGTTTTACTATATGTATTGTTTGATTCAATTTGAATAGCAAGAAGTATAGAGGTATAATAACAATTATAGTTAAAACATGATTTAAAAAAATTAAATCTTTGTTTAATATTTAAATTAAATAGAAAAAATAAAAATAAAAATATATTTAATATTTAAATAAATATTAAAAAGAATGTTTATCAAACTTTAAAAAATTAGTCATTTCATGCATGGTTAGTGTTTTTAAAATTCATTTGATACATCATCAATGTTTTCACCATCCCACCACCTGAATTGCGTTTCTTTTTAATTTGTTTACAAACTTATGAAGTTATCATTTAATTATAAAATTTATATAAAATGAGTTAGAAAGTTAAAATGGCGGATATACATTATATTTATATAGATGATTTTGTATTTCCAAACATTTATAGAATAAAGTTCAATAATGTACAAAATAAAGACTAACCTATACATGAACTTATATAATGCTTGTTTACGATGAACCAAATACATTAAAAATACTTTTAAAAAATTAATTAAAAAGATCTTGTTTATAAGATTTAAAAAGGTTTTCATGGATAATTTATAGTTCATACGTCATCAATCCATCCAATTGAATTGTGCTTCCTCTAATAAGTTTGATCACAAACCCATAGAATTATCGTTCGATTATAAAGTCTATATTGGTGAAACCCATGTAATTATTATGTGCTATAAAATTTGTATGGCTATTTTTTATTTCAAGAATTTTATATGATAAGCTACAAAATAAAGACGCCTTCTCATTTCTCCTAAAGGGCGAGGGACAATGGATTGGTCCTTTTAAATGCATTTTAATATTCATTTAAATCAAAGATTATATATAAATATCTATTGTTTATTTTCTAAGGGAAAAGCACACCGCGCAGTTAAAAGATTGAAATGCTCAGTAAATAATTTTTATTTTTATTTTTATTTTTATTTTTTTCGTTTTAGGATTTCACTTCTCCTAGCAATATACTTTGCGAAGTAAACTTCTAATTTTTGAACACTTTACTTCACAGATTAAGCGAAGATTAATTACGCCTTTCAACTTTTTACTGTGCAGTTAACTTCACGATTTACATTACTTCGTGGACTTCTCAATTACTTCGCATAAATTCTTAACTTTGCGGATCTCTTTAAACAAACTTGATCTTGAAATATATTTTGCTAAGAGATAACAACTAAAACATATAAGGAATCTTACGCGAAGTTACTCCATGTTAAAATAGAACTTTCACCACGGTGAAGTATTTTGTAACCTTGATTTCTTTTACAGAGCGTAAATGTAAACACCATTCACACAAGTAAATCTGGAGAAGATGTGTGACATGCAACATTCAACATTCAACATTCTTGAGAATGAATCCCTAAAACTATGAACTTATATATATTACCGTATCAAAATAGAGCAACTTGACCGCAATAAATGGAGATGAGATTTTACTATAATCTTTCACTTCTTACAGAGCTGTGGCTCTTCATACATTTCACGGCTCTTCACTTATTCTCTTCTTCCCTCTCACATCTCTCTCTGATCTTCAATTATCTTATTCTATATATAGGAATTTCATCACCACCGACTTAAGATGGCTTCACCTGGAAACTATTGTGATACATTATAGACTAATAAATTTCTACCTAAGAATTCTAGACATGTGGAATACAAATGCGGTTACATAAATACAAACTTGACGTGCGCTGGATTGGCTGCAAACTGACTGACTAACTGACATTGCAGACTGACAGAATGATTGACAGAGCCGGTGCAGACTAGATACGCAATCAGCTCTTAATTACGTTTTTCCAACACTCCCCCTTAATTATGGGCAGATGGGGATTATTAAACAAAGATAAAAATTTACAAAATATTTCAGGGTTGAAACATGCTCCATGCATGACGAAGTTCACTGTGCAGAACTTGTCACTTCCAAACAACTTCGTAGATATTGGAATGTGTCCCTTGCTAATGGTTTTGTAAATATGTCTGCAACCTGATCTTCAGACTTGCAAAATTCTAAACAGATTTCTTTGTTATTTATGAATTCCATGATAAAATGATACCCCTTGTATCGATGTGCTTGGTTCTCTTGTGAAACACATGATTCTTTTACGGTGCGATAGCTGAATTGTTGTCGCAGTAAATGACTGTGGGTTCTTGTTGGTTCTGCGACAGATAACTTGTAGTTGCAACATACTCTACTCTATTGGAGGAGGAGTTATTATGGGTTGTTTCTTTGAAGCCCATGATACAACACCTGTTCCTAAATGAAATGTATTCCCAGACGTGCTTTTTCTGTAATCTATGCTGCCTCCATTGTCACTGTCAGTGAATCCAATGAGTTTGAAATTTTTTGAGGTGGAATACAAAATACCAAAGTCTTTTGTTCCACTTACATACCTCAGAATTATTTTCCCTGCTTGCCAATGAGATTGTTTTGGTGACTCCATGAATCTTGAGATTAAACTGACTCCATGCACGATGTTTGGCCTTGTTGTTGTAAGATACATAAGGCTGCCAACAAGCCTTTTAAACAACATAGGATCTACATTGGATCCATCATCATCCATGCTCAATTTCAAACTTGTTATCACTGGTGTTGGAGCTGTCTTGCAATTTAACATCTTAAATCTATTCAAGACATCACTTGCATACTTCGACTAAAATATAAATATAACAATTTCAGTCTGTTGGACTTCAATGCCCAGAAAATACTTCATAAGCCCAAAATTAGTCATTTCAAATTCACTTTCCATGACTTATCTAAATTCTTTTATGCCAAAATCACCAGTAAATATTAAATCATCTACATACAGGCAGACAATTAGGTTATTACCTTGCTTGTTGGTTTTTGTGTACAGTGTTTGCTCACATTCACTTCTGTGAAATCCATTCTGAATGAGGTAAGAGTCAATGCGACTGTACCAAGCGCTCTAGGAGCTTGCGTTAAACCATAAAGTGCCTTTTTCAGCTTGTATACTTTGTGTCCTTGTCCTGGGACTTCGTAGCCTTGTGGTTGCTCCACATATACTGCCTCCCCCAAATAACCATTTAAAAATGCAGACTTAACATTCATTTGGTAAACAAGTTATTTGCTGCGATGGCCAAAACAGTTATGATAGTGTCCATTCGTGCTACAGGTGCAAAAGTTTCATTGAAGTCTATGCCAGGCTGCTATGTGAACTCTCGTGCTCCCAATCTTTCCTTGTGCTTCTGCACATTTCCATCAGCATCTTGCTTGGTATTATAAATCCATTTGACGTTTATCACATCCTTGTCTTTAGGAACATCAACTAGTTCTCATGTTGGATACTTCTCAATGCATTCTATTTCTGGCTTATGCCTAGACTTCATCTTTAACAACTTCTTCAAATGTTAGCGGATCATTAATTTGAGAAAATAATTTAAAAATTGGGAATGAATTAGGTGTACTAATCTCATATATCTCACGCAGAGTTCTTGTCTTTGTCGGAGTTGTTGGTGTCGAACTGCGTGAAGTGCTTGATGGAGTTTGCTGCGCACTTGGTGTGCTTAACGGATTAGCTTGAACTGCGCCTTGTATTGGAGTTCCGTGTGTTGAAACATGTTGCATTGTCCTGGGAGTAGACGGAGCTGCGACATTCTGATTCACATGTGGAGTCTCAACCACATCCTTTGCGATGTCATCATGTTCGGCATGTGACACGATTTTAACATTCTTCTCTACCGTTGCATCCCATTCTTCATTTTCTACAAACTGAACATCTCGGTTGATAATAAATTTTCTTGCAACAAGATCATACGACTTATATGCTTTTGTGTCTTTAGAATACCCAATAAAAATGAATTTCTATCCTTTATTGTCTAATCTCCTTCTTAGCTCATTTGGAACATGTGCGTATGCTACACAACCAAAAACTTTTAAATGTGAAACACTATGTTTCATACCTGTCCAGGCTTCTTGTGAAACTTTGTTCTTCACACTCTTCATCGAACATCGATTCATGATATATACAGCAGTTGCTACTGCTTCAGCCTAGTATTCATTTGACAGATGCATGGCTGCCAACATACTACGCGCCATCTCCATAATGGTTATGTTCTTCCTCTCTGCGATACCATGCTGTTGCGGTGTATACCGCGCAGTGAATTGCTTATTGTGTGTCATGATTTTTACAAAAGTTTAATAAATCATTTGAAACATACTCACCACCTCTAGCTGTTCTTAAGATCTTGATGTTGTAACCACTTTGCTTCTTCGCAAGTTCCTTGAACTGCTGAAACACATCCAAACGCATCAGATTTGTGTTTTAAAAAATATGCCCAGGTTTTTCTTGTGAGATCATCAATAAATGTGAGAATATAAGTGCATCCTCCCATGGACGGTGTTTGCATCGGTCCACAAATATCAGAGTGCACAATTTCAAGTGGTGTGCGAGCTCTGTAAGACCTTCCGACTGGAAAAGTCTCTCTGTGTTGTTTTCCAAAAATACAGCCTTCACAAATTCTCTTAATGATTCTCTTCAAAAATTCAGATGTTCAAATATGAACTGCCACAACCAGGATTCATTCTTTATTTCTGTTTGAAATGCTGCTTGCATTTCTTTGTTATCTTTTTCTTCCTTGTCGCAATGAATTTCTGCTTCTTTACTTTCTGCTCTGAATGCAGCTCCAGAATTTTCATTCTGACTTCCATTAACAACTTGAGTTGTTTTTCCTTTTATGATTGGTCTTATCCTCAAAGGAAACAAGCGATTGCTTGTCATATGTACTTCGGCTATCAAGCAATTGCTTGGATATATGTCCTTGATCAGATAATGTTTTCCTGTCATATGAACTCTGTCACATTTTTCCATCAGCTGTCCAATGCTCATCAAATTATGCTTCAAACCTTGAACATAATAAACATCAAGGATAAATTTCTACTCCCCCTGTTTGGTTAGAATATCAACAGTATCCTTACCCAAAACAGTAACTTGAATATTGTTTCCAAGTGTGACATTAGTTTAAACTGATTTATCTAGACTAGAAAATAGATTTAAATTACCAGTCATATGATTGCTACATCCTGAGTCTAAATATCATATGTCATTTGGATTTTCTATAACAACATTGCATTCAAGTGGAATGCACATGCTAAGAACAGTGAGCTGTTCGGAGTGGTGTTGTTGCTTGACTATGTTTGGCCTTTCTTTCCTTGGTCATACTGCTTCTTCCTGCATTCATATGTGAAGTGTCCAAACTTCTTACAGTAATGACATTGAATTTTTTATTTATCATACTTTTGTCCACTTGGCTGACTGGACATCTGATTCTGACATCTTCCAACGATATTTGCAGTATTGCTGCTGCGACCTCCTTTGAAAGAACTTCTTCCTCTGCCTCTAGAGTTTTATCTTCCCTTGCCTCTTCCACGACTTATGGATGACTGTGCTGCGAATGCATCTTCCAGTGATGTATCTGAACTGCTGATTCTATGTTCATTATTGAGTAATGAGACTTGCAACTCATCAATAGTAAATTGGGACAGCTCTTTGTTTCCCTCCAGGGTCACAACTCTTTGGTCAACTAGATTTTTCCATGGGACTTTATTTGATTAACCAGACCAATGACACGAGTATATAATGATGCTACTGACTATGTATCTTTCATTGACAGAGATTCAAAATCTCTTCTAAGAATTTGTAGTTCCGCAGTCTTTACCTTGTTCAAACCTTGACAGGAAGTTTCCAGTGTGTCCAACGCTTCCATAGCTGACTTTGCTGCTTCTACTCTTGGGAGTATGGATTCATGCATTGCTTGATGTATGTAGAATAGTGCCTTTCCATCTTTCTTCCTCTATTCCTTCAAGACATCATTCTCAGCTTGTGTGAGATTGTTATATGCTATCAGGTCTGCTGGTTCTACATAGCCATTCTGGACTATTTCCCATACATATTGACCTCTGAACAAAGCTTTCATAGTTAGAGACCAATATTCATAATTTTTTCTTAAAAAGATTGGAGTTTGCAAATTACCAAAAGTGGAAGCCATTGTTAGTTTTAATTGCTTTTCTCTTTTTGTAAATACAATTCTACTTTCCGTAAACTTAGCTCTGATACCAGGTCAAGGGAAAAACACACCGCGCATTTAAAAGATTGAACTATGCAATAAATAAATATTTTTCTTTTTCTTCGCTTGAAGACTTCGCTTCTCCTAGCAATATACTTTGTGAAGTAAACATCTAATTTTTGAACACTTTACTTCATAGATTAATTGCACAGAGATTAACTGCGCAGTTGAACTTCACATAAATGCGCAGTTAACTTGGCGATATACTTTTCTTTGCGGACTTCTCAATTACTTCCGTAAATTCTTAACTTCGCGGATCTCTTTAAACAAACTTTATCTTGAAATATATTTTGCTAAGACATAACAATTAAAACATCTAAGTGAAGCTTACACGAAGTTACTCCATGTTAAAATAGAACTTTCACCACGGTGAACTATTTGGTAATCTTGATTTCTTTTACAGAGCGTAAATGAAAACAACATTCACACAAGTAAATCTGGAGAAGATGTGCGACATGCAACATTCAATATTCTTGAGAATGGATTCATAAAACTATGAACTTATATATATTACCTTATCAAAATAGAGCAACTTGACTGCAATACATGGAGATGAGATTTTACTATAATCTTTCACTTCTTAAAGAGCTTGGGCTCTTCATACACTTCACGGCTGTTCACTTCTTCTCTTCTTTTCTCACACATCTCTCTTTGACCTTTAATTATCTTCTTCTATGTGTAGGAATTTCATCACCACCGACTTAAGATGGTTTCACCTGGAAACTACTGTGATACATAAAGAACTGTAATAAATTTCTACCTAAGAATTCTTGACATGCGGAATACAAACGCGGTTACATAAATACAAACTTGACGTGCGTCGGATTGGCTGCAAACTTACTGACTGACTGACATTGCAGACTGACAGAGCCGACGCAGACTAGTTACCCAATCAACTCTTAATTACGTTTTTCCAACAATTTTCAACTAGACTGCAGTTAAAATATTGTGCATATCGAAGCATTCTTTACATGTCTAGAAACAGACCAGAGTTTGACGTAAGAAAAACTACTTTCTCAAAAAATTGAGCAAAACATATCCTCAATACAAAGTAAAATAAAGTTTCACGAGGCCCTTCAAAAACAAAAGGGGTTCGGTAACTATTATGGTGTTTTATAATAACAAAAAAAATTACCCAAGGACCATGTTGGCATGAGTAAAAACAAGATTATGCAAGGGTGGTTTGAGCTGTCTTATCCTTTCCAACCATTGTTCAATGAAAAACCAATGAGAAGCCACTTGAAGAAATACTTTATCATTTATCCTAAAAACTTTTGAATCACCAAACACATGAATTCCAGAAATTCCTTATGTTTATACTGGTTTCTCCAATGTCAAAGAGAGCATGATTCGATCTGTGCAAAGGTTCCACCACCTAACACCTTATTGTAAGTAGAAAAGCCATTTAGCAAAGACATCATCCTAACTACCTGTTACCTTTGGCAACATAAGATACAGGATGGGAATGGATGATTGTGTTTAAGAGGAGATAGATTTAGATTTAAAAATCAATGCATATTCTTATCTCACTATTCTCTTTTGTTGTAGTTGAACTATGATCACAGGCCAACTGGAAATTGATCAGTGTAGCTAATGCAGTGAGTCTACACCCCTTGTAAATCAGAGTAACTCATAGCAGAAACTACCTATGTATATGTAGAGTAACTCACAGCAGAAACTGCCAATGTATATGTAGTGAATGGCAGTAAGGAAACCAACGTTAATAACATAAATTACGCACGACATGTACAAAAATAACAAAGATGAATACAAATCTGCAATACTTGTTTATTAATAACAAAGATGAATACAAATCTGCAATACCTTTTTATTAATAGATGGCTTGCTCCAGATTACATTGACAGAGCCATGCCCTTACCGCCAATCTCGCTATAGGCAGAATATAGACCCTCTCTGTCTCGACATCTCTCCCCTCTTTCTCTACCTCGTCACACAAAGGAGTTCACATATTTAGAACGGGTGGAAGAATACCAACAATGAAAACTGTTCAGGTACCTAGAGGAGTTCTGGTTCTTAGTGTTGAAATATTGTAACTTCCAAGAATATTATATTTGTATTTTATTATTCCGGAGATGGTACATTCCTCCGTGGTGACCCTATTGTATATCCGGAGATGTTTATTCCTCCTAGAGAATGTGGTAACTAGGGTTATTAGATCTCCCATGTGAGGTCGGCCCTGAGTTTACTATTTGGGGGTTATTAGACTCTCCTAGGAGAGGTCGTCCCCATTAGGGTAAAAGGTCAATCGAGAGATGAGTATAAGTAGAGGAGGATGTTCCTCACTTATCTCATTCATTCATCCACTTAGGGGTAGTGCACAAGTGAGAGAGAGGTCTGCATAGAAGAAGGAGAAGGAGTTATAGTCTTGGACTACATCTTGTATTTGGTTGATTATCTATATTGAGGAAAGCTTTGCTGGGTTTTCTACCTCATGAGGGTTTCCCAGGGTAAATCTTTGTCTATCTTGTGATTGTCTTTTTCAGTGATCTTGCTAGTCAAATTATGGTAAATTTAACATGGTATCAGAGCTAGCCTGAATAGGACATCTTTCACAAGGTGAAAATATCTCTCTCCTCCTCCGGTGATAATTAGGGTTTTTGCAAACGTTGGAATTTTTGGATTCTGATTGCATAGCTGGATAACCCTCAAAATCGTAGTTTTGAGCCCTGGATCGAGATTTTTGGTTGGGTAGAACTCCGGGAAAGTCAAACCCTAGTTTGACCAAAAGTGCAGAAAACCAGAAAACCAGAGAACCAGAAAAGTTGCGCACCTGTGCATTAGTGAAGCAGAAAAGCTACGAACCTGTGCACCAGAAAACAAGAAAAGAGAGACCAGAAAACAAGAAATTATGTTGCAGATCCGGAAGGTGAAAAGTTGAAGTTTCCAGAAGCAGAACACACCAGAACTTTCAATTCAATCAAGCACATCTCCTGGTAAGTGTTATTCTATCTCTTGAGAAACTTCAATCTCCTTGACCTCTGGATAAGATGGCTTCAAGCACTAAGCTTGAAGACAAGCTAGAGGGTATAGAAAATTTCCGGGCATAGAAATAGAGAATCGGTCTCATTCTTGAAGAGAATGATCTTGCTCAATATATCAAGAATGAGGTTGTAAAACCTGAAGAAAATGAAACCAAAGAGAGGCATAGGAAGGATTTGATTAGAGCAAAGAGAATTATTGTTGATTCTATCAAAGACCACTTGATTCCCCAAGTGGCATCCAAGAATACTCCAAAGGAAATGTATGATTCCCTTTCCAGAATGTATGAGGGAAAGAACATCAATAGGAAGATGAAGCTGAGAGCTCAATTGAAGAATACCAAGATGAATAAAGGAGAATCCATTCAAGACTATTTCTCAAGGATTTCCCAGTTTAAGGCACAACTAGATGCCATTGGAGATACCCTTGATGAAGATGAACTAGTCATGACTGCTCTAAATGGCCTCATTAAACCTTGGGAGTCATTCATCCAAACTATGTGTGTCGGGCAAGAAAGTATGAAGTTTGATGTGGTATGGGAGGATTGCATTCAAGAAGAAGCTACGGTAGCCAATAGAGAAGCCCTTCTCAAGGAGGATGACCAAGCTTTGGCTACTCACACCAGAAGAAGAAGAAGGAGTCATTTCAACTCCAAGAAGAATGGTCACAAGGAGTCACAACCTCCTTATAGATTTAAAAGGAAAGGGGGAGTAAACTCAGAAAGAGATCTCTCCTCAGTTCAATTTTATAGTTGTCACAAACTAGGACACATTGCTAGAAATTGTCCTTCAAAGAAGAAGAAGAATCTTCACAAAAGACATCAAGCACATTTAGCGGAAGATGATATTGAAGAAGAGGAAGAGGAAAGGCCTCAAAAGAAAAGAACTAAAATATAAAAAGAAGATGCGAAAGAATATGTTCTATTCTCTGCACTCTCTGGGTCTGTGACACCTGGAGAAGATACATGGCTCATTGATAGTGGTGCTTCAAAGCACAGGACAGGACAAAAGAAGACTCTCTCAAGACTTGAAGAGAAGACCTCTCCTTAGAAGGTATATTTAGGAGATGACTATCAGTATCCCATGAAGGCAATTTGTGAAGCAAGCTACAAGCTTGATTCTGGAACCCCATTGAAGATGAAGGAAATCTTATATGTACCAAGTTTGAAGAAGTACTTACTCTCTATCTCAGCTTTGGATAAGAAAGGCTATAGGGTTGCATTCATAGAGGGGCAAGTACTAATGTGGCCCAAAGGAAAATCAATTGAGGATGCAATTGTCATTGGTGAAGAGGAAGGAGGTCTATACAAACTCAAGGGCCATCCAGAAGCTGCCCTTGTTCATGAAGCCACTAGCCTAAGTGAGCTATGGCATAGAGGGGTTGCTCACATTAATTACAAAGCACTACCTCATGTGAGCAAGGTAGTCATAGGATTACCAAACTTAAAGATTGATCATAATGGCACTTGCAAAGGGTGTGCAAAAGGAAAGAATGTCAAGAACCCATTTCCAAAGAGTGATACAAGGACTAAGAGTACATTGGAATTGATTCATTCAGATGTATGTGGACCAATACCAACCACATCCTTGAGTTGATATGAATACTATTTTACTTTCATTGATGACTACTCAAGGAAGACTTGGATATATTTTCTGAAGGGAAAAGATGAAGTCTTTGGAAAGATCAAGGAATTCAAAGCCTTGATAGAAAACCATTCAGAAAAGAAGATTAAGATATTCAGGACAGATAAAAGTGGAGAATATACTTCAAAAGATTTTGAAGTCTTTTTGTAAAGAAGCTGGAATGAAGAGGGAACTAACCACTCCCTACAATCCCCAATAGAATGGTGTTGCAGAAAGAAAGAATAGAACTATTATGGAAGTAGTAAAAACAATGGTACATGATCAAGACCTACCAATGTATTTATGGGCTGAAGCAGTCGGGACAACAGTCTATGTGCAGAATAGACTATCTCATAGTGCTCTTGATTTCACGACCCTAGAAGAAGTGTTCACAAGAAAGAAGCCTGAGGTAAGTCACCTCAAGATATTTGGATCCCCAGTATACATTCACATTCCAAAAGAAAAGAGGACCAAGCTAGATCCTTTTGGGAAGAAAGGAATATTTGTTGGATATTGTGAAGCATCTGAAGCATTCAGAATATACATCCCAGGATTCCATCATATGGAAATAAGTAGGGATGTGACATTTAGTGAAGAGGCAGCGCTCAAGAGATCTAGGAAGTGCCAGCATGAAGAAGTATATGAGGAAGAGGCACCTTCCAGAATCACAGAGGCTGCACACACTCTTCAAGAGACAACACCTGGATATCATGACATGTTGGAACCACAAGAACCCCCTTTCATGAATTTTTCAAGCAAGAGAAAACCAGCATGGGCAAGAGATATTATACTAGGAGCAGAAAAGTATGGAGTTCCTGAAGGCTCCACTAGGGTGAACAAGAAACCAAAGACATTCTCCAACTATGTGGCCCTGATGTGTGATCTTGTAGATCAAGAACCCACCAGTTATGAAGAGGCATCTCGTAAGAAAGAGTGGGTGGAGGTAATGGCGGAGGAATACCAATCAATAATGAAGAATGATGTTTGGGATATAGTTCCCAAACCAAAGGATAAGAGTGTGGTATCCTCCAAATGGATATACAAGATAAAGCATGTTGTGGATGGCAGCATTGAAAAGTATAAGGCAAGGGTTCTGGCCAGAGGATTCTCTCAGAAAGAGGGAATTGACTATGAAGAAACATTTGCACCAGTTGTAAGGTACACTTCCATTAGAGCCATCATGGCACTTGCATCCATGATGAAGTGGAAATTACACCAAATGGATGTGAAGACAGCCTTCCCGTATGGTGTGATCGAGGAGGAAGTGTACATAGAACAACCACAAGGATTTGAGGTTGAAGATAGAAGAACCCGAGTATGCAAACTGAAGAAGGCTTTGTATGGGTTGAAACAAGCTCCCAGAGCTTGGTATGGAAGAATTGACAGTTTCTTTACGAGCTTGGGCTTTACCAAGAGTAAAGCTGATCTTAATCTTTATCTCAAAGTTATGGATGATGAACCTGTCATATTATCGAGTGCAAGAAGAAGCTCTCTTCAGAATTTGAGATGAAAGATCTCGGATTAATGCATTAATTCCTAGGTCTGGAAGTATGGCAAGTCCCAAGAGGAATCTTTCTCAACCAGGGAAAATATGCTATGGAAATCTTGAAGAGATTTGACATGTTGGAATGTAAAGCCATGGCCACTCCCATGGATTCCAACCTGAAGCTATTAGCTGATGACTCATCAGAGTTGGTGGATATGACTCTGTATAGACAGATTATTGGGTCATTGATGTATTTGACAAATACCAGACCAGATATATGCTTTGATGTGAATACCTTGAGTCAGTATCTAGTGGAACCTAGACGAGTTTACTTGATAGCTGCAAAGCATGTGATGAGGTACCTAAAGGGTACGATAGAATTTGGTCTATATTATCTTAGAGATCATGATTTCAAATTGTATGGCTACACAGATGTTGATTGGGCAGGAAGTGTATCAGATAGGAAAAGTACATCGGGCGGATGTTATTGTCTAGGATCTGTCATGATCTCGTGGTTTAGCAGAAAGCAGTCTGGTGTGGCTCTCAACATAGCTGAAGCAGAATATATAGCTGCTTGCTTTGCTAGTTGTGAAGTAGTATGGCTTCGAAAACAGTTATCAGGACAACCAGAGTGATATCAAGATGACAACCAGAGTTGTATCAAGATGACAGAGAATCCAGTGTTCCATGATAAGTCAAAGCACATAGAGATCCGATATTTTTATATACGGGATATGGTGCAGAAAGGAGCTATCAAGCTTGAGTATGTGAGCAGTGACGAACAAGTTGCTGATATATTGACCAAACCTGTGTCTTGAGTAAAGTTCGAGTATTTTCGAGACAAGCTTGGTGTAGTTAAGAAGGACCCTCCTCCAAAGGGGGAGTGATGTGGTCACTAATGATGAGATTTCTTGCATCGACAGTGAGGTCGATGATGTGGATACCTGTATTGGTGATACTGACAGTGAGGTCGGTGAATGGTCCTTAGACTGGGTCTAAGTTGACAAGTGGATTGTATCATCCTTGGACACATGTTCTAAAAGAGGTCCGTAGACATGTCTCCGAGAAAGATGTCTCTAGTGGACGAGAGGGATTGCATCATCCTTGGAATTCGGTCCCCTGAATTGATCCGTAGACATATGTCTCCGAGAAAGAAGTCCCCAGTGGATGAGAAGTATTGCATCATCCCTGGACTTTGGTCCCCTAAATTGATCCGTAGACATATGTCTTCGAGAAAGAAGCTCCTAGTGGACAAGAGGGATTGCATCATCCCCGGACTTTGGTCCCCTGAATTGATCCGTATACATCTGTCTTCGAAAATTGATGATAGGACTGCATCGTCCCTGAACGTTTGGTTCAAAATGTACGTGATAAATCCTAGATCTGATCTAGGTCACATCTAGTATGAAAAAAGACTGGCTCTGTGGTGGTAAATATTAGATCTGATCTAGGTCACAACCAGTATGAAAAAGGACTGGCACTGTGGTCGGGATTGCATCATCCCTAGACACGGATTTGTCTTAAATGGATCAAGGATTGCATCGTCCCCAGACATGGATTTGTTTTAAAAGGATCATGATTGATCATCTTGGGAATTGGATCGGGATTTCATCGTCCATAGACATGAGAGGTGTCCTAAAGTGAGAGGGATTGATCATCCCATAATTGGATCATGTGTGTTGCAGATGATCCAGATGCTGTAGATCAAAATGATCTAGATGTTGTAGATCGAGATGATCCAGATGCTGCTGATCGTGATGATCTAGATGACGATGCTGTTGATCGTGATGATTTAGATGATGATGCTAATGATCATGATGACGATGATGTTGATCGAAGTCTCCAGTTGATGATGTGATGCTGTTGATGCTATTATGATGATGATCAGTAGATCCAGATGATGAGGCTGTTGATCGAAAGATCCAAATGATGATGTTACTGTGGTTGTTCAAGTGTTGCAGAAGATGAAGACTCAGTACTGAAGATGTTGATGTTCCAGTGTTGATTATGTTCCAGTAATTGTTGAGTTGCTGATGATGATGTATGAAGAAAGCTTCCAATGATTTATAGATGTATCATGTACCATGTAGTTGATGACTCCTTGCTCCTGTAGATGTTGTTATAATATCCTTCTCGTTAAGGGGGAGTGTTGAAATATTGTAACTTCCAAGAATATTATGTTTGTATTTTATTATTCCGGAGATGATACATTCCTCTGTGGTGACCCTATTGTATATCCAGATGTTTATTCCTCTGAGAGAATGTGGTAACTAGGGTTATTAGATCTTCCATGTGAGGTCGGCCCTGAGTTTACTATTTGGGGGTTATTAGATTCTCAGAGGATAGGTCGGCCCCATTAGGGTAAAAGGTCAGTCGAGAGATGAGTATAAGTAGAGGAGGATGTTCTTCACTTATCTCATTCATTCATCCACTTAGGTGTAGTGCACAAGTGAGAGAGAGGTCTGCATAGAAGAAGGAGAAGGAGCTCTAATCTTGGACTACATCTTGTATTTGGTTTATTATCTATGTTGAGGAAAGCTTTGCTGGGTTTTCTACCCCATGAGGGTTTCCCAAGGTAAATCTTTGTCTATCTTGTGATTGTGTTTCTTTCAGTGATCTTGCTAGTCAAATTAGGCTAAACTTAACACGTAGGCCATGTGAAGCCAATATTTAACTCTAGGTTATATTACAAATGGTTCTTTATTAGCAAAATGAAATAATGCTTAACGGGTCTCCTAGAAATATGTTAAAATAATAAACTAATTGATTATTTCACATTTTTGATGTGTAACTTCAATCAACCTTCTCATAATGTAAATCATGTTTGCACATAACTATTGTGCCTCCCTTCCATGCAGTGTTTGGGTATAGGTATCGAACTTAGTCCTTGCAGAAGATAACATTCTACATACCAGTTAAGGTGTAGTAACACATCTGCAACGCTGATGAAGCGTATTTGTAACACTGTTGTCACTACCACTTATGTAATAGCATAGGAGTTGCCGGACTAACTGTAACTGTAGTAGTCCAGAGCTCGACGCTTAACCTACCAAAAGAAACAAAAGCAACAAACATGCAGGATATCCATCGACACTCCCAAGTTGAAAATTTGAGTATCTGCATAGATTGGACACCCACCTCTACCCATCTTTGCTGCCATCATCCACAGTGTCTTCGTCAACAACCTTTGCAAATCTTCCTCACAAGCTTGCACTATCTCTTTCTGTTGTACCCCAATTGTGTTTATTACCTTGATGTATTTGCTTTTAGGTACCCTTTTCTTCACCCGCTGTGCTAACTTCATAAGCACATAATTCATGTTGTCCACTGCGTCTCTCGTTGTCTTCTTCTTGCCCACAACTACCACCTTCTCTGGTTCATTTCCTGTAGATATACATTCACATAAAATATGATAGAAATGATTATTTCCCATCTACACTACCTCTGAAAGGGATACTGCTGTAGAACTTAAGTTTTGTTCTTTATTCACTTCATCTCACTGCTGTACACGTTCTTGTTGCACTACTTTCTTCACATACGCGAAGACCAGATTTAACAATACCTCTCTAGCCTTGTCCTCGTCTTCATTGGAAAGATGCAAATTAAACTTATTCCCATCTTTCTCAAACTGATAGGTGTTATTTCTTCCATCATGCATAACTCCCCTATCAAACAGCCATGGACCTCCCCAGCAAGATGTGACACATGCATACATGGGAAAAACATCAAATAAAAAGCTATCACTATATTCCCCAATTGTAAAATTAATCAAGCACTGCTCTCTGGCTGTGACCCGATGCCCATTTTGTAACCATAACACACTGTATGCTTCTGGGTGAGATGTACGCTCCAATTTCAATTTGTCAACAACTTTTATAGAGACCAAATTTTTAGAACTGACACCATCAATAATTAAATTAAAACACTTATTTTGATTTTTCATTTTGTTATGATACATGTCTTCCTCTGCTCTGGTTCTTTCTCAACCTCCTTTCTGGACTGGAATAATATCTTCCTCATCATCAAATTTTCGCCTTGCTCCGAGTACAACTCATTCACCTCACTTACTGTTATTGTTGGTTCGACTTCAACTATATGTGCTCTCCCTTCTTTTCTTCTTACTTCCTTCACAATTTCTAGACATTCAAATGACCTATGGCCTTGTGTTCCACATTTAAAGCAGAAACCTTGAAATTTGCCTCCTCTACCTCTGCCTCTTGATGATCAACCTTGTACTCTATCTGCATCAGATCCTCTTCTAGAATATCCTCTTCTACTAGGCTGGTCGACAACAATTTCTCTTCCAACATGTTGGACTGTTGTTTCCTCAACAACTTCTCTTCAATTCTCAAGACTGCTGGATAAGCCTCTACAACTGAGCGAAAGTTCAAAACATTAAATTCATTTAGAATGGCATAATTTAAATCATTCACATACCTAGCAATGGATTCCAAACTCTCTTCATTCTGATCCGACCTTGTGAAAAGGTTATAAAATTTCTCCGTGTACTCCTTTACGGACATCTTCAATTGTTTCAAATTCTGCAATCTTCTCAACAAATTTAAAGCATAATCCACCCCAAAAAATTTACATATCAATTCTGATGCCATTCTATCCCAGGGTTTAATCTTCTCTTTACCACTACATTATCTATTTAGCTGCATCTTGTCCCACCACAAAGAAACATGACCTTTTAATCTCGTACCAGCAAACCTAACCCTCCTAGAATCTACAATCTGTTCAAACTCAAAAAACTTTTCCATTTCTCCTATCCAATCTATTAATTCATTCCTCCGTATTTAAGCTTCTAGAATAAATAGAAGTATCTAGTTTAAGTTTACCTGCAATACCACTAATAGCTCTGATCATTCTCTCTTCAATGGTCACTTGCTCTACTTCCTTTTCTCTTGTAGTCTCGGGTTCCACTTCATTGTCGCTAATATCCCGCACCACATGGGTAATACCTTCATTCTCTCTTCAATGGTCACTTGCGCTACTTCCTTTTCTCTTGTAG
This sequence comes from Larix kaempferi, assembly GCA_027924585.1. NCBI lineage: Eukaryota > Viridiplantae > Streptophyta > Pinopsida > Pinales > Pinaceae > Larix > Larix kaempferi. The sequence continues at coordinate 19,781,419 of BSBM01000580.1, read as the reverse complement.
TCACGGGTTCCACTTCATTGTCGCTCATATCCCGCACCACATGCGTAATACCTCTTATATGGACTACCTCAACGGAATCCATTATGGCCATAATTGTGCTCATCATTGTTGCAAGGTCATTCACCTCTCCTGCATTCTCTGGTCTCCTCGGTCTTCTGTGACCTCTTCGTCTTTGCGCCATTACTATGGCTTTAGTCCGAAATCTCTTCCTTTGAGCTCTCCATATCAATAACATTCACTGGTTGTTAATATGAAACCAGTCTCTCTGATCGTCCTTACCACAGGATCAACCAGCTCTGATGCCACTTAATGGACCGCGTCTATACCGCGTCTAAGTTGGAGTAACTCACATCAGTAACTACCGATGTACAGTGAGCAAGGCAACAAATAGCAGTAAGACAACAAGCATTCATAATAGAAATTACACACCACACACACAAATAACAGAGATGAATACAAATCTGCAATATTTATTTATTAATAGATGGACTGCTCTTGATTACATTGACATAAGCATGCTTTAGATTGCATTACTCCCCCAATCGCTATAGGCATTATCGAAACCCTCTCTACCTCGATATCTCCCCTCTCTCTCCCTCGTCACACAAAGACATTCACATATTTTGAACAGGTGGAAGAATACCAACTGTCAAAACCTACCAACTGTCAAAATTGTTTAGCGACCTGGAGGTGTTCTGGTTCTTATTCCATGTGAAGCCATTACTCCTTTAGATTCTATTACAAATGGTTCTTAATTATCACAACGAAATAATGCTTCATGGGTCTCCTTGAAATATGCTAGAATAATAAAGTAATTGATGATTTCACATTTTAGCTTTGTAACTTCAACTGGCCTTCTCATAATGTAAATCACGTCTGCGCATAAATTTTGTGCCGCCCTTCCGAACAGCGTAGGTATTAGCAGGTATCGAACTCGGTCGTTGTTGAAGATAACATTCTACGCACCGGTTATGGTTCTTTATTAGCACAACGAAGTAATGACTCTTAGCCGGTATCGAACTCAGTCTTTGTTCAAGATAACATTCTACGTACCGGTTCTGGTTCTTTATTAGCACAACGAAGTTATGGTTTCTTGAAATATGCTAGAGTAATAAACTAATTAATTATAATTTCACATTTTTAGCTTTGTAACTTCAACCGGCGTTCTCATAATGTAAAGCATGTCTCATGAGCATAACTCTTGTGCTGCCCTTCCATCCGGAGTCTGGGTATTATCAGGAATTGAACTCGGTCTTTGGTGAAGATAACATTCTACGTACTGGTTAAGGATTAGCAGCACATCTAGAACACTACTCTAGCGTATTTGTAATACTGCTGTGACAACCACTCCTGTAAGAGCTCAGGAGCTGCAACACTAACTGTAACTGTCCATAACTGAACGCCTAACCTACCAAAAGCAACAAACATGCAGGATAGGCATCACCCGGAATGCTCTTGTATCAGCAGCAATCCAGGCGTCACATGGTTACTGCAATTCTAGTTGAATTACAGGAGCAAGTTTGGGGTTCACAGACCTTTGCCTTTGCAAATATGGCCACGCATCATGTTCAACCGAATATAATGTTTAATCACGTCAATGTTATGAGTGTTTTAATCATCATAATTTCAGGCAAACACATCTCTGTAGTTCGTAACGTTATGAGTATTTTAATCATCATAATTCCAGGCAAACACATCTCTGTATTTCCTAATTTAAGCTTTCAATCTTTCTCTTCTCCTTAGGAGTACCCGCTCCCATTCTTAACAATCTTGGGGTTGTCCATAGCTCCAACTTTTACCTGAAGGGACTGTTCATTTGCACCGGATTTGAAAGCCACTTTGGGCACATCATTATGTTAAAAAATTCTTTCGATGGAAATCTAAATTGAGAGATGAAAATCTCACTCATGCATGCACATTAAAAGTCTGCCACTTATCAAAGTTATCATGGACTTAAAAAGGTTTCCACCAGGACACTTAACATAAATGCTAAGGGGCTTCCATGCAACTGAAAAGCTGCAGAAAAATTGCCGGAGAATTAGCTAGCTGATTTTTATCACTAACACTGAGCCTCACACAAATCTCAAACTTGATACACTACCAAATATGAATCACCCATTACCTTTATCATTTCGATCACGAGCTACCAATCACTAATTACTTTCACCATTTTGATCCCGAGCTCCCGGGCTCCCTTTCGTGACCAAACAAAACTTCATAGTCGTCCACGTTTTTAGCACAATCCAATTCAGGCCGAAATGAATATGGAAACCCTTGTCGAAATGGGAAGTAAAAATTACACCTGCATCTGAACCATTCCTTGCTCGTACACCATCGAATACATCTTCCAAAACCCCTTTGACCTATTACTATGAATAAGCCTTTAAAGTTGTTGTTTCAGCAGCAACATAAACCACACATTAGCCAAGATTTGTGTCATTACAATAATGTTAACTAGGTTATTGGGATCACCAACAATAGGTAACAATTGCTCTTCCTAGGCAATATGACTATATTCTCCCTCCAACAGGTATAGTGGCATACGAAAGGGCCATTTTAATTCGTCCAACCATCATTATAGGCCATCATTATTGTGAGCGAAGTATGCCCCATTTCGTCGGACTATCCACCACGACCCCATCCATTTTCAGGACTCTCTCATGATAAACATTCAGTAAACCTCTATGTATTTCAGGATTTGCACATTTTGACCTTTTAGAATTTGTGACACTCAAATTTCAATAATAAGGTTTCGCGGTATTTAGAGAGAAGTGAACTCATTTTTATAGCTTAGCACTGAAGAGATGGTAATTTCTATAGTTCCTTGAAATAAAATATAGTATAATCATATGGTAACTCAATTTAATATATTATAGAAAATTAAAAATATAATAATAATAAATTTAATGTGAACAAAATAATAATTATTTTCACATATATATATATTTAAATAGAAACATTTCAATTATTAAAATGAAGAATAAAAAAATGTGTACTTAGACTTTATGTGCACACCAACGTAGATTTTTTCGGTGATCTAAGTTGGTGATGACTCAATTGGTCATAATCTCAAGGACATAATCGACATGTAGTTGTGAAGTAACAAATTATTGACCATTGGGTCTAGCTTGGGAAGGGAAACAACTTTTAATTAGGTCTAGCATTAGATGGTTGAGAGGAAGAATTATTTATTTTCTCTACTATGCTTCAAATTCGACTAGAGACATGTTGGTTAGAATCACTAACAAGGACATCCAATGAAGCACACAACATAAGGAACGAACATCTTAATGGCAACAAACTGAAGATCTACCCCAAAATAGACTCCATGAAATTCAAAGAACTCAATTACTAATTAACGCCAAACTAAAAGAGCATTAACATAAATTCTATCTCTCCTAGTACCATGATAACTTGAATGAACAACATGCAGAATTTGTATGCTTTCTCAAACCATGTGTTAAATTCCTACATTGTCTTATTTTCCCTCTGTGGAATTCTTGTGAGTTTGGAAAATAAGAACAAATAGTCCTACTGTCCTAATATTTTGAGACCTTCTCAAAATCCATGCAAAATCCAATACCTCTAGCGTAAATGCGTTATATTACAAAATTCTATCATCACAAAATATCCTTCTTGTCTCCTCATTTTTCCTTGAACTTCTCAAAATCAGTCCCAGATCGATGAATGCCGCTGGCATAAAGTCCTTATATTACAGATATTCAATCATCTCCTTAAAATCAATGCAAGATGCAATTACAGTAGCATAAAATCCTTATATTACCATAGTTGATTATCTCCTTCAAGTGTCTACAAAAACATCTTTACGAGGACATCCTCATGCTCAACATCACAATCTTCAAGGACATAATATATGCATGCTCATTTTATTATTCCCCTGTAACATGGGAAAGATTTGCAATAGTCATATGGAAGGATTAGTTTCGTAGGAATATAACACAGATGCTGACACGATTAATTATTGTAAATGATATGCTCCAATAATACAATGGTGTTGATCCTCCATTATGTCACCGGCAATGTAGTTTTATTATTATTACATAGTAACTTCTTTATTAATTAATTATCATCTTAATAACTTTTTTAGGTAAGCATTGTATTCTAATACCCCTCTTAAGGCTTACATTACAGTACAAAACATTAGCTAAAAAACAAAAAATCTTCAAATGCTTTTATTTGACAAATAGTTTTTGGAATAGTAAACAGCCTCTAAGTTGCTCCCTATTCCTCCAAAAGATTTAGCGTCCTATTATGATCCAAGTTTCCTAGGATCATTGGACACCATTAATACTTGCAAAGTCTCATAATCCTCATAAAGGTACGAGGTCGAACTTCGAAAGCATCTTCCACTATTGAACAACTACCTATCATCAACACATGCCTTCATGTCTTCAAATAATGGACCTCTTAAAATATGATAGGTGCCTCTTCTTTAGTGACATCATCATCACTATTAGTATATAGTGGATCTTCAATAAATGTTATATTTGTTGATTCTTTAAGTTTCAGTTTAAGAAGACCATTGACAAAGACTTTGCAATTAATAACTTTTCTTTTTTTGAATTTTTTATTATTATTATATTTGTTATTTCAAACTGAAATCAAAATATACATCAACAAGCCTTTGGGCCCTATTCGGTCTTTACCAATAAAGTATCATTCTTAGAGCTTTATATAGTCATCCAAATCAAGTATCACATAGATGTGGTCCCCCAAGGGAAACAATCCTTACATCTTCTCTGATGTAAGCTAAACTAAAATAACTATAATCTTATATCCATGAAATAAAATAAAAATATGGCCTATTTCCTAGAATAGAAACACTGAATCTCACTCTTACTTGTCATTCTCTTTCTCATCCATTAATTTAAGTATAATTGAAATTCTGTCTAAACATCTCCTCTTGAACCGCATATATTTAACCTATTTTTTTCAGCCAAAAGGGTTGAATCGTTGATATCATATAATTCAAAATTTTTGAAGACATTTGAGGTTTAAACTAAAAATGACATTCTTAAATGTTGAAGGCAAACTATTTAGTAAAATGGCTTTTGCATACTTGTCTTCTACTTATGCACAACCTCTGTCATATGCCTGATAATCAATTTTAACTTATTCATATGGGTGGACATAGTAGTTTCAGCGAACATTTTAAATTGAAACAATTGTAACTTCTATGAGAATGATGCGTTTAATACTTTTGCACCAAACAATTTACTCAACTCATCGTATATTTCTTTAGTTGACTTTTTTAGATTAATATGATGTAATTATGAATTTGAAAGAGCAAGACCAACAATGGACTTGGCTTTGTAGTTTTGATTTTCCACTCAATCCATTTTTTAGCATTTGTAGGTTATGTTTCTGTACGTTCCACTATACTCCATAAACTTTGTTCATCTACTGCATTTGAATTTCCACCTTCCATGTGTGGAAATTAAAACCTTTCAACTTTTCTATAGGAGTCTCCATTGAATAATTTTTAGAAACAAACAATGAAACTATGTATTAAGGAAGTAAAACTTCTACTTTTATAAGACTTTGGCGTTGTGTGGATGTGTTCTACTACTATTGCTAATGTCCCAAATTTTATCTCCCCCTGTTCTTCTTTGAATATGAAAAATCTTCTTTGTTGCATTTCTCTACAGAATGATGGTTGCTCTCTATTGTCAACTGGTGGGTGTAGGACCCTTGTCTACACCCTTGTCCTAATTCATCTAAGTTTATAAATAAAGATCTTTCTTTCATTTGTTTACATATTGTTTCAAGTCTCTGTTTTTGTTTTCTAGCTTATGTTTAAATTTACATGCCTGTAAATTATAACACATTACATTTACAAGTTGAAATAAATATATTTACCACTTATCTTTTTCTAATATTTACTATTTTTGCAGGTCTAACAACAAATAGATATATGTGTACTAATTCACAAAAATTTCATTTTCAAATAACTTGAAATAGTAAAATTAACAAGGTTAGAAATGGATTATTATACATGTAGGAAAAATACCTTTAGATAGATGGTAGACACATTTCCGCTCCTTCTTGCCTTGCTGTATGCCCTACAACCAAAATTTTTCCCCAACCCAAGAAACTCAACTGACCAAACAACCTTGTATGCCACCCTGCCAACTAGCGACTAGCGAGGTCTCGCCGACCACCCAGCTCCAAAAGTCCCCCTTTGGACCCCCAAGCCCAAACTAAGTACGAGCCAACCAGTTTTCCCCTTCACGAATTCTCCAACACTTTCCCTTCTCTTCTACTCTGAAATTCTCTTATCCTTATCCTACAATTCCAAACATGCCAAGATGATCCCTCCCCAAAATCCATCCTTCCACTTATCTCCTCTTCCTGTCGATTCTATGCTCTGCATTACTACCCTTATCTCCATCATAAATTTCCCCAAATCCCAAGTCCTCCTCGAGCCCTTAACATTTGGCTCAACAAATTAAACTTTATTATTTTATTGTGTAAATAAATGCTTGGGTTGGTTCACCAACCAACCACAAGTGTTTCATTTTTACACGTTTCAACCATAATAAATTTATAATCAACCCTCGACTTTACAATTCAAGGTTTCATAATTAACTTTATAATTAATTAATCTTTTTAATTGATTGACTCAAAATATAATTCAACACTTGTTTAATAATGGCATATGTAACTATTTATAATTTAAACCATGGTTCTAAATGACAAAGACATAATCATAATTAATTAATTAATTTATAAATTAAATCTTATCCCTATATTTTAATTAATTAATTAATATCATTTGATACGTAATTAATATTAACCTTTCAGGTTAATATTATCTTTATTAACATTACAATCACCATTTAACATTTGAACTCTTAGTCTTGACTAATTAAATTCATTAACATTCAATTAAACATTACTAACCAAATGCATTCTTTACTACCTAAGTTAACCATAACATGTTTATTAATCAATAATAATTAACATTAATCAACATTAAAACTTGATCATCATTCATTACCACCTAAGTCACTCAATCAACTTATTCCATTATTTAATCATAAATTACTAACTCGATGTATTAATTTAATCTCCTGGTTAGATAAGTAGTAATAATGTAATTAATGCCTAAACATTATAGTTCAGTATTATTTCATGCAATTGACACATATGTAGACGAGTTATGTAAGCATAGGTACGGCTTACATACCTCGTGTAGGTACACTAATAGTACTAATAAACCAGAAAACATTCTTAATCAATTAAGTTACTGTTTACTGACGCATTCTTAACATAATTTGACTGTTGGATCATTCGCGTAATTAAGTACAATTAACTGAAGAACAATAATACCAGTTACTAAGTGTTACAACACACGACTCTGCAAGGTCCTCAACATACATAGTTGATCCAGTCTTCCCTCCTAACATCATGGTATGTACCTATCTAGCTACTTCGTCTATCTAGTTCACAACTAATTTCCACATCCTATCCTTCCTCTGCTGGACTACCTTGAAGTGTCAAGCCATGACCGGCTCCAGTTAGAACCCGTAAGCAGAAGTGTCTACTACATCGACCAAGATTTCCCAACAGGCAACTAATAGTCATCATCACACACCTTGGGGAGTGTGTCGTAACACAACCCTCCCATGACTCTGGGTTTTGGGGTAAACGATGGGTAAAGCCTCCATCCCCTTAATGGAACAAGGGACGATGTCTACACCGACATAATAATTGCGTTGCAACTTGTACTCAGTTTGTTATCGTATAACCAATCTGGGCGGTTGAGTTTCCTGAAACCCTACCCTACCCATATATCATGATAATCAACATAATAATCATACGAAAATAAATAATGCATCACTTGCATACCATTAATCTTTCGAAGTTCATGTCCCCGAGGCACTCCTACTTCGTAGGATCCATCTATCACTTAGCCATTTTAACCTAGAAGTTAGTCTTTGACATACAATCTAGAATATCGTGCAAAATCCTTGACATGGATACAGACATTTTTTCATTAAGAAACAAATTGAAAATCATTTCTATTTACCATGCACCTCGTAGAACATTGATCCATTTAACATATAACTTTTAACGGTATCCACGTACCCATCATTCAGAAATTTGCATATATGAGACATAATTAACACCTAAGTCACATGACACGAGGACACGGGACACGAGTGTCCCCACGGGACACGGTGACCCCTGGAATCAGGACACGTACGACACGTTTTATATACATATATATATATTTTTTAAATATATTACAATTTAAAAATATAGACATATAGATCCAATAAAATTTAACATTTACAATTACAAATATTCAATAGAAATTACATTTACGATTACAAATATGAAATATTCAATACAAATTAGATCATTCACAAATCACAACACATTTGTCATTCACAATCACAAATCACAATGAGACATTGAGACACATAGATGCATGTCAGAGACTCGGAACCATATTTCTCATTAAGTCATCAAAATCAAAATGTATTACATAGATGTCGGAATGCCACTGGGCAATGGCAAATGCCAAATAGAGTCTAGACTAATAGTCTAATAGTAAATACAAAAAAGGGGTGGATCAAGATGGAAGAATCCCATCTGTCAATGACTCAATAGTCCTCCTGCATGCCTGAATCAACAAACTCATCACTGCCCTGATCCTCCTCCTCCTCCTCCTCCTCTTCCTCTCTGCCAATCTGACTAAATGCATCTGCTGGTGTGGAGGATGACCCCTCCATACGATCACCCTCATCAAAAGTGACCGGCTCTAGCACTGGATCATTAAGAAGCATGTTGGCTAATGCCAACTCAGTACTATTGTCCAAACCCATCTCATCAGGAAAGACATCCCACATCCGTGTCTTTCCCTTCACCCACTCCTCCCTCTTCCTGTAAATAAGACGAAGGTTGGAGTGCACATACACCATCGTTTCTGCCCTGGATTGCTCAAGTCTCCTCTTCTTCACACTGTACAAGTTCCCATATGTGCGCCAATTCCTCTCACAACAAGAGGATGAAGTAACTTGAGAGAGGACCCTCAAGGCTATCTTTTGTAGAATATGGCATGTTGCCCCATGAGTTGTCCACCAAACAAGGGGTTTCTTAACCCCCATGTCTCTAACCACCTCATATCCTCCAAATCTCCCGGTGCCACTAGAAAACTCATAAAATTCCTCCTCCACCACCTCAAGGTGGTCTCTATCCTGAAGTAGCCGCCTAAATGCTATCTTCCTCCCCTCTGAGATCTCTCCATCCATGTGAGGAGGGACTCTGGATGAGGGCCCCGACCCACCACTGAGCCAATCCTGAGTGTAGAACCTAGGGTTCAATGAGTGGGCCAAGCAATGCAAAGGTATGCAATTCTTATCCCACCTGGAGATAAGAATGCCCTGTATGATGGACCATAAGTTCTCTGCCGATGTCTCATACTCAGCACACTCATTCTCCATAACAATGGTCCTCATGGACTCAATCATGGAATCCCACCCCTCATAAACATCTCCTAGGATGGGCTTGTCCGTGTCTGCAAACCGCAACAAAGAAATGATTGGCTCCATGATCTTGATGCTAAGGACTACCCTATCCCACCAACCATCATCTAATACTGTGTCCTTCACCTTTTGTGAAGCATTCTGATCCGACTTTCTCCAAAAAGCCCAAAACTCTGAAATCACCATGGACCCAAGAGCGGTTTTTACCTCTTTCAATCTCTTGAGCATGACGAATGGGGAAGAAAACCGAGTCTGCAACCTTCAACAATGAAAGATGTGTGTACTCTTTGTAGATTGTGAGGGCATTGGTGTGGTTTTGTACAAAGTTACGGATATGGCGTGCATCCTGAATAAGTTTGCCAATCCATGGCACATTTGAAGCAATAGATTTCAGTGCTAAATTCAAAGAATGGACAATGCAAGGTGTCCAAAATACCTGTAAGATCAATAAAAGAAAGTATAAATGAGTCATTGAGTCTAGACTCCTAGACTCTACAAGACTACAACTAACTACTAAGTTACTAACAGCTCAAAATTTCAAATAAATGAGTAAATTAACAATCACATACCTGTGGATGTTTAGCTTCCACAATCATGCTAGCAGCCTTGCAAACAGGTGCATTGTCCGTGATGATTTGTACACAAGAATCAACACCTACTTCTTCAATGGTTTTGATGAACAAATCACCCATATATTGTGCATCCTTGTATTTCCCAAGAGCATCCACCACTTTCAAGAACACCGGTCCATTTGTGGAAGACACCATGAAATTGATGAGTGGATGGCGTGTTGGATCCGTCCATCCATCAGAAACAATACTAACACCCCATGTGGACCATTTTGATTTAATTGGATCAATAATTTTATCCACCTCCTTCTTTGCCTTAACCAACAATGTGGTTCTAAGCTTCTATGAACTAGGAGGCACATAACCAGTTGGAGCTCATTCCATTATAGATCGACACATCTCAAAGTACAATGGTGACCGTGCAACATTGAATGAGATGAAGTTGAAGTAGAAGAAAAATGCAATGGAGAGGTCTACCTCTTCTCGTGCCTCATGTTGGAAAATCCTATCCATTGGACCTCTTGAAGTTGGCCTCTTTCTTGTTGGATAAGCAATAACATCAACCCCACTCCTAGTGCTAGAGGGTTTCCTCAAGAATGGAAGAGGATCCTCATGATGAAATGTCTTGCTTGCTGCAGCCACCTTCCCTACCCCAACATGGTCTTCTCTTTCCATCTCCCTCCTTTGGTTAACACTCACAGCTTTGCATGAAGAAATCCCACAAGGGAGGGCCAACAAATGGCCTTTAACCCGGTAATAGGTGCTCTTGAATTCATGCCTGCAGAAATTGCAAGTCCAACACACATTGCCTCCCCCACCAAGCTTCGCTCCAACACCTTCTTTCCTTGTCACATACTTCCACAAAGGGTATTTACTCTCTTGTGTTTGTTGTTTTGCCAAAGCATGGCTATAATGAGGATGAGCTTCACTAGAACCGGTTGGAGCACTACTAGGAGCAGAAGGGGATGTGCTTGGAGGAGGAATAGGACGAGAGGGAATAGATGGGACATTTTTCCCTTTCCTTTGCCCTCTACCTGCTGCCCTAGCTGGTTAAGACATTTTCCTTCAACCTTGATGGTGAAATCACACTTGAATCTCCTTCACCTGCAAGAAAACACTCTTGAATCTCCTTCACCTACAACAAAAATGACTTTGGGCTCACTCTAGCTCTCCCTCACACTCCCATCAGTTAGCAAATGACAAAACAAAAACAAAAAATGCGTTTTTATGGGCCCGCGGGCACCCTTTAACGCGATTTTCGTGTCCTGGAAAATCCCCACGCTGCACAGAAATAGGACACGCGTGTCCCGATTTATCATCAAATTGTCATCTACAATAGAGACTAGTGACTCTTTATCAAACAATTCGACAGCTTCTCACACTCTTACGTCGTTTCTCTTTGCATAGTGCTGGAATGGCTCTCCCCTTCACAACAAATACTAAATTAGATTTATAAACATACGTGACAGATGTAGACATGATTAAAAAACTACCACAACAGGCTCATATATATTGTATGCTTCTTACAAAGAAGTTCAATAATACAGTGATGTTGATCTATTTTATGTCATTAATAAGGTAATTGTGTGATGTTTTACATGGTAATTATTTTATTAATTAATTATCATTTTAACAAATTTGTTAACTTTATTAGATAACCCATAAGGAGAGTATCATTCCACTAGCTTGCTATTATTATGAAATCCAAGAGATTAGTATATAGAGAAATAGAGTGGTAGCAATAGAAGTAGATGCACAACTACTCGAAATGGATGAAGGTAGCAATGGAAGTCATACATTTACAGTATGCTAGCGAAATACCATTGGAGAAAACATAAACAGGTCGAAGTAGCCAAAGAACTAGAGCAAATGGAATCATCACTACTAAAAACTTAAGGTGTGTACATGATTATGATGTGACGACACAATTCTTTTGATCTTCGAATGCTAGATACTGTCCTTGTGGAGGATAAAAAAAATGAGGATCTTCCGACATCGTTCAAAGTTGTTTAACGTATATAAAGCTGAGTTGCCATGTGGAGCAAAAAATATAATCAAAAAAGGAAAACCCACCAATGTCTTAGTTGTAAGACATATCTTCCACGACCTAGTTGTACTACATATCTTCGAGGGCTAGTTATACAACAAGGTCAATTAATCTTTTGATCTTCTGAGGCTAGATACAATCTTTATGCAAGGTTAAAAACTGAGGATCTCCTGAGATTGCCGAAAATGGTTTATCCTATAAAAAGTGGAGTTGCCATGTAATTAAAAAAACCACGAAAGAAAACTCAATACTCCACCCATGCCTTAGTTCTACTACATATCTCTCAGGACTCGACTTGTCATTGACAACAATGTCAATTGAAAACAAACCTTTGAGAAGATGACTAAGCAAAGTGTCTAGATAACATTTGGGGATGGGTGTCGTCATTTGTCACCTTGCTCATATTCGGACAGACTCTTACTAGCTGGAGCGGGTCTCCGTAGAAAGAGCGCAACTAGAACTCGAAGTATTCTGGAAAAAGAACTTCAAATATGCAAATTCATGGTTATTAGGATCAAAACAACAATTAGTTCCTCACAGAGAACAATCCATGCGAGTGATTGTTTATGCTAATGATTGGATAATTCACTTTCTATCCTTTTATCCTTTCAAATTTGCGGTAAACACACGTATACCAATACCAGCAAGATTCCACGCTTTGTCAATGGAAGATTTGAACATTAAGATCAGTTACATATGATGCATTTTCTATAGGCTTTCGATCCTATCAGATTTTCCGGCATTGAACAGGTTCTTTCCCCTGAGGTCATGCACACTCTATGTGCGTAATTCATTAAAAATTGTAAATAATTCCACCCGAGGTAGAATGTAATATGATAAACAAAATCTTTTGGAATGGTCAATGCACTTGAAATAGTGATTGTATGACCAAAGTTGGGACAGATGTTGCTCGATCTTCATGGCCGGCACGAATGTTGCTTGATCTTCATGACTGTCATACTGCAATATCCGATACAGGACGTTTTCCTCTGCAAACATATTCAGTTGTTTCTCAAAACAACCCAAACAACCCAAACAACCCCTGGCAGCTTCTTGACCACGGTCTCTTTCTTCTTAATTAAATTTTATTTATTCTCAGCTTCTATCTTTTTGTCTCTTCATAAGCAAGTCTACACTAACATAACATTTCCAGGTTATCTCTATTAACACATGGAATGCCTTTTTTTCTCTCCTCACACTACCATGTAAAGAATGATAAATTTACAACAACACACTTTTATAACAAACTAAGATAAAAATACACACTGCAACAAACATAAAGAGAGAAAAATATAGATATAATACAAACTAAACTTGCAAAATATATACATAACACAAACTAATCTTGCAAAACTTGCGGCTTGGTATTTTATTATTTATAATAGACACGTATATAAGGAATAACTAAATATTCAGCTTCCTATCGAATCCCAGCCACCAAATTTTAATTACAGATAAAAACAAAATAAAATTTGCAATTGGTTGAATGTCTCATATTATATTTGAAATGTACATATAGATTGAAACAGCTGTGAAATTTTAAAATCATCTTATTCTATTTTATTTACAATAGAGTAGAAGAGTGAGCATATTGAGTGTCACGACCTACCAGGTGCCATCTTTCAATTTCGTGGCAATCATCTCTTCGAGGGCTTACCGCACTGCCCAACTTGACACGGAGTAGCGTGGCCGCCTAAGGCAAGTTGAAAGACTATGCTTAACACATCCTAACCTCCCTAGTTTAGTTTATTAGATGTGTGTATACTTAATTTTTTTTTCACTTGGAATATTTAGATTCTTGATATTCACTAAGAATCAAGGAATCTTCTGTTACATAACATGTCACATAGTGAGGTTTGAACTCAAATGGGAGTATAACAACATTTCTCCCAAACACCCGATCTAAATTCAATTGACATGTGTATACTTGGTTAAACTTATCCACGCATAAGTAAATGTCGCAAATAAGCAAGAAAACAACAACCAACACAATGTACACAAGATATGTGATGCAACACTCAATGGAGTGCTCAAGAACTTCTTATTCAATGGTTACAATGTACAAAGAGTCCTCACCCATTGCATGCGGTGTACAACCCCAACAATTCTTCCCCTCTCCCGTCTTCTTTGCATGTTGCACTTGTACACTGTCATAGAACCTACGCCCAACCCAGAACCTACCTTTGCACACCTCTAGGAACTATGTTGCATGATTTTTCCTACTACCCAATCAAGTGCGCCCAGACCTGCAATTGCCTTATCTCTCTGCCTCAAATTTGTCCACTTAGACTGTGCCCAACTCTTGTTGTGATGCTTGATGAATGAATGATTGATTGATTGATGCCTCCTTTTTCCAACTGCCTCCTCTTATATATGGTGTGACTCAACTTGGGTGCACTTCCAAGCCAACTTGTCCATCCACTAAGTATGCCCGACTGGGTCCCATACTTAGTCTCTCAAATACTGTTTTTTATGCAAAGGAGCCCCATTGCCCACTATTCCATCACATTAGAGCCCTTGGGTTCGTGGCCTAGCTCAATCCGCCCAAGTATTTTTGCTTCCTAGGAGACCAATGCCACTTGGCACCCATGAGAACCAATCAGCACAAGTGTGCTCACGCATGCTCTCATGCAATGCTTGGGGCTTGTTGATGCCTGTACAAGCCACTCTCTAGTGTGATGCAGATGTGGGGTGAGGACATTGAGTCTTGTCATCTCTATGTTGAATTTCTTCATTGAAAAACCCCACAACAACTAAGCAAATGTGAAAACATTACTTTTAATGGGAAATACTTTTCCGCCCTCTAAAATTTTATGAAGTAAAATGGGCACATTCGAGTTCAACATGTCACTTATGAGAATAGAACTTTGGTGGGGAGAATAACACTTCATTTCACAACCACTCAAACTAAACTCAATTGACTAAATTATTTTTAATGCAAATATAAAAATATTTATATATTAAATATAAATAAAAAATATTTTAATATACACTTTTTTTATACTAAACTATAATGGCAAACTAATAAACTAAACTCAATTAACTAAGTTATTTTTAATTATTTATAATGCAATATAAAAATATTTATATATTAAATGTAAATAAAAATATTTTAATATACACTTTTTTTATACTAAATTATAATGGCAAACTAGTAAACTAAACTCAATTAACTAAGTTATTTTTAATTATTTATAATGCAATATAAAAATATTTATATATTAAATGTAAATAAAAATATTTTAATATACCTTAACTTTTTTGATACTAAAGTATCAAAGTTACAAATATCGGCGCGGCGCGGAAATCGGCAGGGTCCAGGAAACATCGTCTCGGGATATCTCGGCAGAACATCGGCAAAAATCGGCAAACTTAAAAAACACAAAAATATTCATTTTTTTTCAATTTTTTAAACATCTAAAGCAACAATAACATCAAATAAACACATTGCCACATGAATATGGAAAGAAAACTGATATATAAGATATATAAGATGTCTAGAGATACATCACACATCAAAATGGATCATGTCCTAGTCCTACTCCTAAATAGTGAATACTGAATGTCTGAATCATCAAAAATATAAGTTATAACTTATAACAAATGTATCTCATGATCATCATCATGACTCATGAGTCATCTACAGTGAAATAAAGTAAATAAACTATGGATTCCCTCTACCCCTTTTACGGGAAAAGGTAATCGCTGTGGAAACAGCCCTTGGCCTTCCTCTAGGACGAGGTGCCCTCAAGGCTTGCCGGCCTCGTACTGGTATCTGACGTCCTCTAGAAGAACTAGAAGACCCTGCAAAAGGATCATGATGTCCTCTAGAACCTGAAGGTGGCTGAAACTGGTGTCCTGAAGAAGAAGAAGGAGCTCGAGGAGGTAGTCCTACAGCTACTCCTCTACTAGTAGCAGTGCTACTATCGGGTCTATCTCCCTCTAACCCTGCCTGTGGCTCTGGATCTAACTGTGGCACACTCCCAGACTCAGTGTGAAACTCCTCTGGAACTGGATCACCCTCATATGGAGCCTCTGCAACATCATCATGATCATGATCATCCGCTAGCCAATCAGGGGCTACCTCCATAGCAGGCTCCTCATGCTCCGACCTCCAAGCTGCAGTGGTGTCGATCTCATCTAATGAAATGGCCTTTGCATCAACTTTTCTCTGAAATTGCTTCACCCACAACCTGAGATTGTAGTGGACGTAGACCAAATCATTAAGGCGCGGAGTATCCAACCTGTAGGAGGATCAAAGAATTAGACATTAAATTATAAAGTTAATAATTTCAATTTGTAATGCATAAATTAGAAGGCAAAGGGGCATAATGATAAATGATAAAATTATAAACTAGAATTCAATAATTTATATTTTCTAATGAATTTGAAAATTCTCTAACCTGTTGCGCTTTTTGGAGTGTACTTTTTCAAATACACTCCAGTTGCGCTCGCAACCGGAAGAGCTACAAGTCTGGCTGAGCACTCGAACGGCAAGCTTCTGTAGAATAGGTACGCAACCACCATAGTTTTCCCACCAGGTATCTACAACGAATTAAAGAAACATAAGAAAAAACAATTTAATTTAAAAAAAGAATTAGAAAAAGAAAACGAAAATTTGAAACAAGGTGAAGCTTACTTGGCATCAAGTAGGTCCTGTCATGTACTGTCATATGAAACCCAAGTAATCCTGCGGCTCTCTTATACACTTCCAACTCTTGGGAAAGCTCTGCACGATCATCTGCAGACGGCACCATCCTATGGACACACTCGTAGAATCCAGCCATAACCTCTCCATCAAATCTGAAGCCACAGGAGTAACCAAACGCAGGGTTGAGGTATAATCCTGCAGCATGAATGGGGCGATGGAGTGTGTTGTTCCATCGCGCATCAATCATCCCCCATATAATCTGTTGTCTCTCCTGCCCCCGATCTCCCTTGTCCTCGTAATAGGCACGAATGGCCTCTTTGGCCCTATCCATGGCCTCATACAGGTAGCCCATTGCAGGCTTATCTCCATCAACCAAGCGGAGAACCCTCACCAAAGGTTCAGTGACGGCACAAACCTCCCTCACGTCATCCCAAAAGGTCTGATGGAAATTCACTAGCCTGCATATGGCTTGCCCCTCTGGTCTAGTGCTAAATGATAAAGCACGCCACTCAGGTGAAAGGAACATCTGCTGCAAGTCCCACATAGAATCCAAGAGGGACCGGAGAGAAATAAAGCTAGTGGCAAAGCGTGTGATGGCAGGACGCACCAACTCTCTGTCACCTGTGAAAGTTCTCATCAAGCTAAGCACCGCTGCATGATTGTATATGAATTTTGTGATGCCCCGTGCTGAATCAATGGTATCCTTGATCCAATCAATCTTGGCTAAATCCTCTAACATCAAATCAAGGCAATGGGCCGCACAAGGAGTCCAGAATAGTGAAGGATACATGTCCATAAGCATCCTACCAGCAGACACATAGTTCGCAGCGTTGTCCGTTATGACTTGGACAACATGCTGCGGGCCAACCTCTTGGATGAAGTCATCCAACAAGCGACATAGTAAACCCGCATCTTTGACATGTGCAGATGCATCCACGGATTTCAAAAACATAGTGCCCCTTGGACAGTGAACCAGAAAGTTGAGAAGGGTCCTACCCTTCATATCAGTCCAACCGTCTGACATCACTGTGCATCCTGTTAACTCCCATGATTTTCGAAGATCCTCCAACCTGTAAGTGCATTCGGCCTTTTCATTCTGGAGGATGGGCCCTCTCAACTCCTCATAAGTGGGGGGCTTATACCCCGGCCCAACAACAGCAGCTGCCTCAAACATGGTCATATAAAATGGGTTATTGGCAAAGTTAAATGGAATATCACTCCATAGCAAGCATCGACCCACAAGTGTATCTGCATCTTTTTTCTCCTTTAATTTCAGCATGGACTTTACAGAAGGTTGTCCACCAGCTGAGCATCTCGACACAAAGGCACCCATTGGTGATGCAGTCGAAGGTGAAGGCATTGTGGATTGTTGCGTGGAGAAGGTTTCCGGACTCGTCCCACTAGCCCCCACTCCACATCCGGACCCGGATCTTGAGGCAATTTGATGTCTCACGGCCTCCTTGAATTGTTTCTTTTGCTTAGTTTCCTCAATTGCTTTTTTGGCCTTGTCGATGTGATCCTCGTTTGCTGCGGTACAAGGAGTCACATCATGCCCCGATATTTGTGCAATGTGATATTTCAGCCTGCTTATCCCTCCCGCCATTCTTTTCCCACATAAATTGCAAGTGAGCGTTTGTCGATTTTCTGGCTCAATCGCTGTGCCAAATTCCCAAAATGCATCCAATTTCGACATCTTCTATATGGAAGAAATGAAGTTTCAACTTCAAGTAAACCTAGGGCAAAAAAAAAAAAAATTAGCACGCTGCAAAATTGCAAATAACAAATAAGTTTAATAACAAAACAGTAAAAAAATAACATGCTGCAATATGTTTTTTTAATAATTTACAGGAAAACAGTGAACAGACTAAGACTGTATATTAAAATTTAATTTATTAAATGAAACTTGAAAGTGTGCCATCCCTGAAATAGGGGCCGAAGCATCCCTGTCTGCGACTCTGCTAGGTACACAGTGACAGTACACACACTGTTTCTGTATATTTAAGTATTTAACACTGTATATTTTTATTTTTTAAAAATTACACCTACGCTGTGTGGAAGCCGGGAGGAGTGTGGATTCTGGAATGTGCAGTGTGCACCGTGCAGGGGTTTACGAATTTACAGTGGGCTGGGAAGATGCCGTGGAGCACTGGAGTGTGTTTACGAATTTGCAGTGGGCTGTTGGGCGCGGACTGTGGAAGCCGGGAGTGTGTTGGGCGCGGAGTGTGTTGGGCGCGGAGTGTGTGTGGAAGCCGGGAGTGTGTTGGGCGCGGAGTGTGTTGGGCGCGGAGTGTGTGTGGAAGCCGGGAGTGTGTTGGGCGCGGGCGCGGAGTGTGTGTGGAAGCCGGGAGTGTGTTGGGCGCGGAGTGTATTGGGCGCGGACTGTGGAAGACGCCGTTCACAGTTTTAATTTTTAAATGAAAAAAAAACATTTACAAATTACTTACAGGCTCAGGCTTCAGCTGCACCCTAATCGCCGGCTCCTCTCGACCTCTGTAGCGAGCGACAAAATGAAGTTATGAACAAATGAGCCCTAACCGCGGGCTTAAAATCTTAAAAATTGAACTTTTTTTTACCCTGTCAGAAAACCGCGAGTCGACTGCGCGATTTCGCGATTTTTCACTGGAAAATCGGCGATATTTCGGCGGGAAATCGGCCCGATATTGGTGCCCGATTTTTTCTTAAAAAATCGCTGCTGCAGAAATATCGCGATAAATCGGCATCTCGCGATTTCGCGGCCGATATTTGTAACACTGTAAAGTATAATGGCAAACTAATAAATTACTTCTGGAAAAAATTCCATTAAAACTTTTTAAAGGAAGCTTGAAGATTTTAATGTAAATCAAGATTTATATTATTAATTTTTTATAATAATATTTACATTATTTATATTATTTTGATTAATAATGTGAAAGTAATAAATATTTGTAATATTATGAGATTTTTTATTAAAATTTAATAAAAAATAAATTAAATAATATTTATACAATAAAAATTAAAAGAAATTAAATATATAATAAAAGTAAAAATAAATTAAATATTTTGTATTTTAAGTTAAAAAACTAAATATTTTTTTTTAATACATTAAAAACACATAAACATTTGATATTATGTTTTAACATATATTCATGTTTTTATGAATAAAACAATCTTTACAGTACCTCTTCTTTAAAATAATTGGGATCTATTTTCTTTTTCAGCATGAATATGCTTATGAATAAGTATTTGAAGCATAAGACTGCGTTGAAAGCAACTTCTCTTGTGAAATGGATGTATATGTAAGATATACTTTTTCCTTTTTCTCATTATAATTTTTAGAATTTAATATTAGGAAAATAAATTACTGTTTTATTATTATTATTATTTTGTTTTAGGGTTTTACATTTATAAGTCACTTTTCCATTTCTTAATGTTTCCTTTACTCATCTATTTAGAAAGATTATACGTTCTCAATTCAAATCAGAGAAGAAAAAAGAAGAAGCTTACATTACTAATTATTTCTTTGGCAAGGTGACTTTTCCCGTGCTTTTCCCTTGAGAGTTTAGAGGCTAAATTGTTTATTTATTTTACATTTGGTATGTGCATTTTCTGGTTTGCACAAAATTTATTGATCTATCCTTCGGCAAAAATTAACATGGCTAACTCGATAGCAAGAGTGACTCTAGCTATGGTGATTTATACCGTCTTTACCTACGTCAATCCCAAGTCCACCTGGTGATTGAACGCCTTGATATGAACTCCACCAACTCCACTCGAGTGATTGACAACCTTTGATCGACCTACGTCTCGACTTTGGAGGTGATTGTGAAAGTGGTTATCTATAATTATCGAGTTATTCTCTGTTCACATTGTCTTGATTCAGTCGATCACCTGGATCTTTAGATTTATGCAGATTCTTCGTGGATTTATGGAGATTCTTTAACCTCTTTGTACATACTACAAATAGTAAAGTGAGGTTTAGAATCTATAATTTAGATAGAGAGATGGGCAATAAAAGCTTGAGATTGGGGTAAGTAATCGATAGAATTAAATTCCTACCACTAATTGTTACCATCAGAATTTTGTAAACATGAAACGACTTTATCGAGCATGATCTTACTACCAAACTATTGAAGTTAGTTGTAGAGTGCGTTTAAAATCAATGTACCTCACAATTGAAATAAACGGTTAGGACAAGAATCCCATACTCTATAACTGTGGAGCAGCTTGTGATGCCAGAAAATGTAGGTAGAAGGCGGTAATAAGACTAGCACTCATTTAGCCATTAACGTTGACCATGTAAAACGTCCCCTAAAGGAAGTGAAAAATCGAAGGTCAAGCCCTTAGATTGCAACAGATACAAACCTTCGTCGAAAAGAAATCCAAAATATTAAAGTTATTAATATTGCTGAATTCGAGTTGTTGCGTGTTTATCTGCACTGGAATTGGTTCTGCATTGGCCGCAGGTAACATAGTGGTTGTTGGTTTCCGTTGTGATTTGATCTCTATCATCTATTTAAAATCACTACTCATGCCAACTATGAATAATGAGCATAACCACTTGGAGAAAATTTCAGCTGGTTGGGAATGAAAGAAACGTTGGCAACCATCCTTTAACCAAGAAGATGGAAAAAGTGTTCATATATGATAAGGAAATCCATCATTACACCATTAAGTTGGAGCTAACTAATTATGAAGAATATAAAGAAAATAAGGTGTTAAATATATGATTTTGAATTATTTGACATTTGAATGTTAGGATGTATATATAATCAGTATAGATCTATCTTAAATCTTATCATGTTTCAAGAAGATTTAATTTTTTGGGGGGTAAAAAGTTTTTCAATCTAAATTTTTAAAAAGAAATTACACCTCCATAAATTCAATTCCTCTTGGTGCTGGATAAATCTAGGTTTAAAATGGATTTATATTGATTTTAATTTTTTTATTTTATAAAGCAAACAATTTGAAAAACAACTAAAAAAATATAGACAACTAAAAAAGTGTAAGCAAAACAAAAAAACAACCACTATGTAAATTGAAATTACCTATATGAAAAGAAAAAAATCAACTAAAATGATACATACACTCTGCACTTGTAATGAAAGGTCATATGAAGCACCAGAACAATCAATAACAGTTGACATTCACCAGAATTTACCATTACAATCCGTTGGAGCATGTGTTGAGATAATCATCCAATTTAGGAAGACATTAATATTAATACTGGGTATTGTTGACCATGGAAATCAAAAGTTATAATGGTGAAAATCTAAGTCAAGTAAATTGCCCTACCTGCAACATGGCATGAGAGCCTATATTCCTTTAAGATGGTTACACAAGGATGCAATGTTGTCTTGCGCTAAGATATGTACGTTGTATTTCATATCACATTAAATATTTCGAGAAAGTTGATTATGATACAGTGTGTGTTGAAAAGGCCATACTGTCAGGATTGATATGAAAAGTTCAAATGAAAACAAATTATTATAAGTTCTTGGAAGATTTCATAGTTGTACTATAAGATCAGAGGTTAATCAATGCATCCGTAACGGTTTTTTTTCCTTAAAAATAAATCTTGAAGAGGGTCAATGTCCAATTAATTATCAAGATTGTTAAAAAGGATTAACAATTGCAAAACAGTTGAACATATGTGATGATGCTTTCGCGGAATTTCTAGGCCTGCCTTTTTAATATGGATTGTGTAATGCACCATTTACCTATGACAATATGTAGTATTTATCTATGATAATATATAGTTTTAATATGTAGTATTGCCTTTTTAATATGGATTGTGTAATGCACCATTTACCTATGACAATATGTAGTATTTATCTATGATAATATATAGTTTTAATATGTAGTATTTATCTATGGCAATATGTAGTATTTATTCATATTATTTATTTATGATAATATATAGTTTTAAAATATATTAAAATTTTTATGTGGCCTTAAAAGTATTAAACCATATTAAAGATTTATGTGATTAGATGCAAAGCACACAATCATAATTGTAAAATTGATTGACAAAGGGCACATTTGGCTTAGTATCTTCTTTGTCTAGTTTAGTATTAATGACCACGTTGAAAATAAGATAGTATAGGGAAAATGTGTATAAACCAACCATTGGTGTATGAAGTATTTTTTTTCCTCATTTTCTCACTTTAAAAGTTGGGAATGCGTTTTATTAAGGTAAAATTTATTTAGTTATTTTATTTGATTTGAGTTACATCTAGACTATTTTAGACATTGAATCTAGAAAGATCTTCTTGATTAGATTTTTCTAGAACCAGTTTTCTAGATCTTTCTAATGAGATATTTCTAGAAGATTTTTTATATATTTATTTCCCTTGGGTGAAGCAATGCAAGCATGGAGTTTTGTGATCTGTTTAGGGCATCTAGGTTGATATAAGTTTGGAATAGTTCTAGCGTACATATGTTTGTAGCTTGTCATTGTTTCAGTGTTTTGTTGTAGCATTGAGTATTTTGTTTTATGTTTTGAGTTGAATGTCGTAGCATTTCTATGTGAATTGTTGTAGCATTGCTTGTTTATATCTCTACATCAATCCCTCATATTAGTATCATAGTGAGTGTTAGAGTCATCCTTAGGGTTGTCATATGAAGAAGTTAAGTTGGTTTGTCATGAGGGGAGGCCGTGCTTATAATCATAGTAGTTGTAGTCACCAATTGAAGGAGCAACCGTCATTTTAGATTGAAGAAGCCATTGTTTGAGTGAGCCACCTCATTTATGAGTTGCCATACCAATGTATAGGCCCTCATTTTTTTTTGTTTCTTTTTTTGTGTCAATAATATAAAGTAAAATTTCCTTTCTTGTATATTAGTGAATGGGGAATATGGTTCTTTAAAACATATTTAATCTGAATATAAATTCTATTATGCCCATACAATAGCATTATTTTGTTATTTACATAGAAAAGGAAAAAGGGGGCAAGAAGTGTGTAATAGTGTCATTTCTTCTTCTCAAAACATATAACGTGGTTTACAAACAAAAAAGACGAAAATAGTTTTAAATTGTGTGTGTGAAGTTCGAAGAACTCAAGTGTTTGGTTAAAAAGCATGGATTCAAGTAGCAGTAGCCTTGCATAGCCATAGATCCTCATTCTTATTGGAATGAAATATGATTTTTGGACGATAAATATGAGGACTTTATTTTTTTGTCAAGATATTTGGGATCTAATATGCAATGATTATGCAAAACTAGCATATCAAGTAGCCTACTAGGCTTTGACAATTTCTCAAAGAGACCAGTTTAGAGAAAATAGGAAGAAGGATTCTAAGGTCCCGTGTCTCATTCAAAAAGCCTTGGATGAGAGTATCTTTTCTTAGATTGCAGTAGCAACCAAATCAAAGACAACATGGGATATTCTTGAAACTGCTTATCAAGGTACTAGCAACATAAAGACATTGAATATGCAATTACTTAGAAGAATTTTTCAGAACCTGCAAATGAAGGATTTAGAGAAAATAGATTAGTTTATGACTCGAGTAATGAATCTTATGAATCATCTTAAAACTCATGGTGAAGAGTTATTTAACCATAAGGTTGTTGAAAAATTTCTTGGGATCCTACCCAACAAATTTGATGTAGTTGTAGTGGTCATGAAAGAGTCTAAAGACTTGACATAGATGTCAGCAGATGACTTGTTGGGATCCTTGTTTTCTCATGAATCAAGTATGGGCAAGAATAATGATTCGTTGGAGAATGCTTTTGAGTCTTGGGATTTTGTCGGTAGAGGTAGAGGCAGAGGAAGATCAAGATCCAAAGGCAGGGCATGAATAACAAATGCAATACTCATAGAGATGGAAACTAGAGTTCAGGACATGGAGAAAGGACACTTAAAAATCCTCACAGTTCTAAGGGGGGAAATGGATATCATCAACAATCTTCAAACCTAGAACAAAATAAAAAATTCAACGCTTTTATTGTAAGAAAAATGGTAGTTATGCTTACGAGTGTTGGAAAAAGAAATAAGATCTTAGTAATAGAATACAAATTTTTTTGAAAGTACTCTTGAGACAATGTTTATTGTTTGTCATGTCGCACAAGAAAGTACTAGTCATGTGTGGATTTTATACAATGGTTGTAGCAACTACATGGCATGCCATATAAGTTTGTTTCCAAGTCCGGTCATCTTCTCAAAAAGTGTATAGAGAATTTTTCAAGGATAATGTATTGTGCACTATTTTGGACAAACCTTCTAGTGAAAGTTTGATTGCAATGGTACATATGAATAAGAATAGGATTTATCCTCTTAATAATGAAGAGTGACAACTTGAATGCCACTTTTTCCCATAGGGAAACATGTTTGGATGATTCATGGCTCTGGCGTTTCAGATTTGGTCATCTTCATAACTTTGTTGCTTTAAAGGTATTACAGATAAGCAAATGGTCAGAGTATTGGCACTCATTCAGTAACCATGCATCTCATGTGAGAGTTGCATTTCCTAAAGGAGTGTCTTATAGGGTAAAGGAACCATTGAAATTGTTCCACACATATCTCTAAGTTTGATCAATGCAAACTCCCACATTTCATGGAAGTTGTTATTTCATGACATTCATAGATGATTTCACTAGAAAGACATGGGTTTATTTCTTGAAAGAAAAGTAATTATTTTTTGGAAAGTTCGAAGAGTTCAAAGCAACGAGTGAAAAGTAGAATACCTAGTAGTTCAAAGTACTAAGGTCATATAGAGGCTGAGAATATGACTCAAAAGAATTTTTAGAACTTTGTAGGCATAGTAAAATTAAAAGGCACTTCACTACAATATGTACATCTCAGCAGACTGGCATAGTTGAATAAAAGAACAGGACTATCATGGACATGGCTAAAAGCATGTTGAAGGAAAAACATCTATCAAATGAGTATTGGGGAGAATCAATAGCATGCTAAATGTATGTTTTAAATACATGTCATACAAAACGTGTCAAGGAAAAAATTCCACAAAAGGCTTGGAGTGGAAAGAATTGTAGTGTGGCTCACGTAAAAGTTTTTGGATGCATGGCATATTCACATGTGCTAGCTGAAACAAGAAGGAAGTTGGATGATATAAGTGAAAATGCATCTTAATTGGGTACAATGAGAAATTAAAAGTATACAAATTTTACAATACAATCACAAGAAAAGTTATTATCAATAGAGATGTAGAGTTCAATGAAGGAGAAGCGTGAGATGGTAGTATCTAACAAAGTTATAATTGTTGGAGTAGTAATACCTCAACCAGAAGGCGAAGTAAAGTAATAGATTGCAGAAGGTGAACAACATGGTTCACAAGTTTAGTCACCGGTTAGGGGTACTCCAACAAGGCCAACATGAATTTCGTACCAGGTGAGTCATCAAGTCATGCAAGCCACTCTCGGACCACTCTACTCCTAGTTCTCATTCTATTGATGAATCTGATCCTACAATAGCCTTATTGAGATCTAGGAAAAGAAGAAGTGTAAGAGAAATATATAGTCTGCAAGAAGATTTAGATTTTCAGTCGAATTTCGTATTATTCTACTATTAGACTATATAATTCAAATAGGAAATAAAAGAAGACAATTGAGTTAATATAATGGATTGTTAGAAATAATATTGCATAAAAACAAAGACATAAGAGGAACATGTATTTTTACCTTGGAAACCCTGTATAGGGAAAACCAACACCAATTAGATATATATTATTCTTGGCCACTTCGACCAACATCGACCACTTTCGACATCTTGGCTTCACCACATGCTAATACCATGGGAAAATATCATGGGTCACACAAAAGCATGGACTTGTAAAGTTGTAAACCACCAACGCTAAACCCATTATTGACTGAATCAAGGTTATCTTTAATCACTTTGTAACCGAGTTGAGGGTAAACCTAACTTTCCTCCTCTGAAACTTGACTCGGGGCAACCACCAACACCCCTGACATTTTTTTAATTGGTTATCAGGAATAACAACATGCCCCCTTGTTCAATCTACCTAAATGTACATCAAGACTTTGCATAGGTGACCCACCAAGCCAAGGGTACCCATGCCTAAACATGTCTTACAACCATATTCTCATTTACAATATAATTATATCCGACTTTACAAAAATGCTTGAGTTGATTACTTCTTCCTCTCTCTTTCATAAGCTAATGCTTCACATCTATCCATGGCATGAATTTTTTCATGTGCCACTATGACTATACGTCCTTTCCTATTTCGAGAGTTCATCCCAAATGCTCTCTTCATGGCTCCAAGCATGAGAGCACTCTTTTTACATAGTCCGGGTCTACCATCTCTAATACCAAATGTTAGAAATAATGATGCACAAAGGTAAGCACGTAAGAGGAACATGTATTTTTTCCCTAGAAACCCAATATAGGGAAAACCGACACCAATTAGATATCTAGTCTTGGCCACTCCGAGCAAAATTGGCCACTTTAGGTATCTTACAATGGAGTTAAAGTAGGATTCATCACATGCTAAAACTATGGAAAAATACGATGGGCTACCCAAAACCACGAGCCCATAAACCACCAACGGTAAATCCATTATTGATTGAATCAAGGTTATCTTTAATCACTCTATACCTGAGTCAAGTTTGACCTAACATGGATGAAGAGATGGATTCAATTGAGAAGAATGATGCATGGGATTTGGTAGATGTGTCAAAAGGTAAAGATTGTATTGGAGTTGAAATGGGTTTACAAAACCAAGTACAATGAGAAAGGAGAAGCTCAAAAGTAGAAGGCTAGGTTACTAGCAAAAGGTTTTGCACAATAGCCGAGAGTAGATTATGGTGAGACCTTTGCACTTGTTGCAAGGTTAGATACACTTAGGAATATCTTAGCAATGACATCTCAAAACAGATGGAAGATTTATTAAATGGACGTGAAGTCAACATTCTTAAATGGTGTTTTAGAGGAAGAAGTATATGTGGAGTAGCCATCTGGTTATAAAACAAAAGGGCATGAAGATAAAGTGTATAGATTGAATAAATCTCTCTATTGGATTAGGTAATCTCCTAGAGCCTGTTACAACATGATTGATTCATATTTGGTCAATAATGGGTTAAACAAAACCAACAGTGAGCCCACACAGTATACAAAGGTGAATAAGCAAGGTCAAATCTTGATTGTTTGTTTATATGTTGATGATATGATTTGTACAGGTAAATTTTCCATAGAAAATTCAAATCAAGCATGAAGAAAGAATTTGAAATGATAGATTTGGGACTTATGCGATATTTTCTAGGTATAGAATTTGATGAATCAGGAAAGGGGATTTTCATTTATTAAACCAAGTATGCCAAAGATGCGCTAAAGAGGTTCATGATGATGAAATGTATACCAAAAGCAACTTGAGATACAATATGGACACAACCTAGCAAATAGGACAAGGGATGTAATGTAGATCCAAATCCATTTAAGAGACATATTGGAATTCTCATGCATCTCAATACAAGGCCAGCCATTATGTATGCTTAATTTTGGTGTCAAGGTTCATGGAGTCTCCAATGAAACTTGCATTAGCAAATTGGAAAAATAATTCCAAGATATATTGTTGGAACAATAGGATATTTGATATCATATTCCAACACTAATAACAACTTTTTGGTTAGATATATTGACATTGATTTTGCGTAGGTAGCATGGTTAACAAGAAGAGTAATTCTAGTTATGTTTTTATTTTGGTTTAGGTGTGTTAGTTTTATGGGCATTGTTACCAACTAAGTCATACTTAGTTGGATTTCAAGTGAGCCGAAGAATGATCAAGTGTTACTTGGTCATATCAAAGTTCAGAAGTCCAGCAAACCTTCTAGGCCTTTTTTTTTTTTTGTACCACATGTTCATACCCCTTTGGGGGAATTGTAATAAAATGTGCTAGCATGGTAGTTGTATGTAAAAGATTCGTCTTCCTAGGACTTAAACATTAATCCGACTACCCCAAAGTGTTTTTTCCCTTAATTATTTGTTGTTGAACAAACAACTAATAATTTTCGAGTTTTTCACTCATACCTCCAAAGTTGGGGTGGTCGACATGGTGTTTCGGCCTTAGGAGGTTATTAGAGCCCAAGTGTCAATGTATTAGACCATTCTAGGCATTAAAATTGAGTCATATGGACATGTGCTAGGTCCTCCTAAGTATTTTTTTTTAAATTCTGAGAAAAATAATTTTTTTTTCCGTAAAATTAGACTATTTTTTAATAGTTTAATTGGAAAAATTAAAAATGTAATACAAATATCATTTTTGGGAATAATTTGTCAAGTGGATGCTCTTTTTCTAAGCTAGAGCATCCACTAAACCCATAAACCCACGTATCCTCAATTTTGAGTAAGTATTTATCTTAGAAAATAATATTTACTCAAAAAACCGAAATAGACCAATTTAATTGGCAAAAAAGATATAATAAAGTCAAAATCCCAATCCCACGGATGAAGGAAATGTGCTGGGAATCAAATTTCCTTTGATTGGCAATCAAATAAGGGAGAATATTGAGTAAATAAATGATGATTTGATTGAAGATTGGAGATCCACCAAAGGGAGGGGGCGAATTTGTGGTTGGAGAGGGGTCAAGTGGAGGTTGAAAAGTGTCAAATGGTTGGATAAATTTGTCATTAACCTCCCCAAACCTTCTCAAATGTGTCAACAATCCATTTCCAAGTGTATCAACTCATTTCTCCAAGTGTCAAAGAGGATCTCTCTTGGTTTCTCTATATAATGAGGCTCCATTTTCTCATTTCAGTTGCTCAAGTTGGAGTAGTGAGCATATGCTGTTGGAGTAGTGAGCCTATGCTATTTGGAACGACTGCCATAAAATAAATCTAGACAGTATAGTTGTATCATCCTTTTGCAATCCGAGAAAAGCACAGATGCTAGAGCACCCCAAATTCTAAAATAAAACACCTTAATATTATTCTCATTCAATTGTAACATTATTCTCATTCAACTAGTACACATTGAATTTTACTTGCTAGGAAAGTAGTGAACAAACCCGTATTTTCTATTAGCTAGAATTATATAGCCGTTGAATTGTATAACCATCATGGATTAGTAGGGCGTGTAGTAGCAACTATTTTTGAGAAATCTAGGTAAAATACCACGCATCCTAAGACTAAATAGATACAACAGCTCTAGCTCAAATCACCAGATCCTCTTTGGAAACCTTTTCTCCCATGATTCATTATTACATGTGTCCTCCTTAGACCAGAGGTGAAGACTCTGCATTAATTCTTGGCACACGTAGCAGATCGATCCATGTCTACAATTGTTGTGCACAATTCAACAACTTGGCACTTTAGTGATGATATTTTATTATGCCAGAGATTACAGTGAACCACCCCAGCCTTAACACAAACAAATGAATAGATATATGCATCCTAGTTCTTAGATCTAATCTTACACAAATCCATCCCAACACTTTTGGAAAACAGATCTGACAAATCCCATAAAATCACACTAATCTCATCATATCCAACAATTCAATGCTTCTCCCTGCTAAAAGCACATGCTCATAATTTCATCACCATTATGCGATTAAACATCTCGAGCAATAACAATCCAGTCCATCATGTTGTCCAAGACTTCCCTCCATCACATCAAATTTGAAATTTGACAAATTTCAAGGTCAAAGTCCAATTCAAATTGGATATGAGCCAACAACTAAAAAAAACCCAAGCCACACTTGCTAGAGTCGAGGGCTATGATGGTTTCAAACTTTAATTCGTTATACAGGAAATGCACAAGCCACTTTCACTAGAGAGTTCAGGTTTACGGGTTTTGATACCAAATGTTAAAACTAAGCATAAAGGAAGGATTATACAAAGCACATAGAAAGCATTCCTTGAAGATAAAGAAACATCAAACAACAAGAAGCATGTATATAAATGGAGACAAGAGATTTACCTTGGAAATCCAAATTGGTAAAACCAGCCTTCGTGTGGAAAAAATCTTCATTCACTTTAGCCAATTTCACCAAGCCATCCAAGAAACGCAAACACCAACCATTTGAGGCATATAACGATGGAGTTCTTCAAGCCTTTAAATAGACTTTATTACATCAACTACTGTGGAAAGATACCATGGGTTACCCAGTACCATCGTCTTATAAACCGACATCATAATAACCAAATCAAGGTTATCTTAACTTCTCTACGACCAATTCAAGGTTAATGCAACTGAAAGAACCCACACTACTCAAGGAACTGAGACTTCAACAACCAGATTTGTTATTGGAGATAATATTGACAAGGTGCAACAAGAGAGTGGAGGAAACCTTGTGTTCCATAGAGTATTGGTGAAGCTAGAACAACAGATTGAAGAGAAGAAAGAATTAGAATAGTGGTAAACAATTTTCAAAACCATATAAAAATTTAGAGGTAAGTTTTGTTCAATTCTTGTTAATGGAGATAGTATTGGAAACCTTGTGTTTGCTGAGTTTATTCAGAAGTTGAAATTGAGGTGCAACCCACACCCCAATGCATATAGAGTTTCTTGGTTCCAAAAAGGAAACCATGTCATTGTGTCAAAGTACTGCTTTGTAAATTTCGACATATGAAGTTATGAGGACCAAATCTTATGTGATGTGCCAATGGATGCATATCACTTACTATTGGGAAGGCCACGGAAATTTGATTGGAAAGCTAGCCACGGTGGAGTGAATTACTTTAATATTCGAGAAGAGTGGAAAGCAGTTTAGATTGATGTTCATGAACGAGGAATGAATGGATGGTAGTATTGGTAACAAAAACAATAGCTGCAATAATGATAGTAAGTAATGTGGTGCATAGTGAAAGAGTTTTTCAAGGAAGAAAAGAAGGCAAGATGTTGTTTTGCATTCTTGGCTAGAATTTAAGGTTAGAATTGGAGAAGAATGACATACAAGCAGAGGTAAAAGTGTTACTGACCAAAATTGAGTAAGTCATTTTGGATAAACCTCTAAAATGGTTACCCCTAATGAGTAGCCTCTTTCTCATCAATTGCATTGGATCCTATGTTTGAGTTTACTAAAGAAACACCACATAGTTTGACTCCAACAAGTATTGTGGAGATTAATTGCCAAGTCCAAGGGATGGACCTAGAAATCATAAGAGAGAGATTGAGCCCATTTGAGTATTTGTTGTACTAGCACTGAAGAAAGGAGGAGAATGGAGGATGTCTATGGATTCAAGGACCATCAACAAGTTAAGGATCGAGTATTGGTTTCCATTTCCAAGAATGGATCGCTTAATGCTTTGTTTCAATGGGATGAAGTATTTCATGAAGATTGAATTGAAGAGCATACCATCAAATTTGAAATAGTTAAGGGGATGAGTGGAAGGAAACCTTCAAGAGAAAGGAAGGGTTATATGAATGGTTTGTCATTCCATTTGGGTTGAAAAATGCCACCGGTACTTTGACATTGTTGATGAATGAAGCATTGAAAACATACTTGGATAGATTTGTGGCTATGTATCTAAATGATATACTCTTTTTTAACAAGGAGAAACATGAGTATGTGATGCATTTAAAGAAAGTGTTGGAGCAATTGAACCATGAGAAGTTATTGATAAACTTGTTGAAATGCTCATTTATGATAGAAGAATTTAGTGTACTTGGAATTTTTCATATCTCAATAAGGGTTGAATATCGATCTATAGAAGGTGAGAGGCATCATTGAATGGCCTACACCAAAGAGCACTTTTGAGGTACGAAATTTCCATGGTTGCGCAAGATTTTATAGATACCTTATTTATAGATTTAGTGGCATTTATGTGCCAATAGCAACATGCATGACAAAGGGAGAGTTTCAATGGAATACAACAAGCGAAGGGGTTTTGAATTGTTGAAGAAGATTGAGGTTGGGAAACTGAGCTTGGCTTTTCCTGATTTTTTAAAAGTGTTGCAAGTGTATTGTGATGCTAGTGAGACAACAATTGGCATAGTGCTTAGCCAAAAGGGAAATACCATTGCATTCTTCAATGAGAAGTTGAATGATGCAAGAAGAACTATTCAATTTATGAGCAAAAGTTTCTTGCAATCGTCCAAGCATTGAAGAAGTGGAGGCACTACTCGCTACAGAAAGAATTTGTACTTTACATTGATCATCAAGCACTTCAACATATAATCAACTTTTTCCCATTGCATTCTTCAATGAGAATTTGAATGATACAAAGAATAAATATTCAATTTATGAGAAAAAGATCTATGTAATTATCCAATATTAAAGAAGTGGAGGTACTACTCGCTACACAAATAATTTGTACTTTACGTTGATCATCAAGCACTTGAATATATAATCAACTAAACGAAGTTGAATGAATAGCATATGCAGTGGGTTGGGTGTTTCCATGGCTACTCATTTGTGTTGAAGCATAAGTTAGGAAGTGGGAATAGATTTGTCGACACTTCGAGTAAAAGGACAACTCCATTAACTACCATGATTGTAGATATAAAGACCATATAAAGACCAAGTATGCAGAAGATAAAGATTTCATTGAAACTTGGAAAGCTAGAAAGGAGCCATGGAGCAGAGATTGAATGCCTTGGATTTCTTCATTCAAAAAGGATTTCTCTTCAAACATCCATAATTGTTCATTCCAAAAGGATCACATAGAGAAAACTTCATCCAAGTGTTGCACAATGATGGATTTAATGGGTATTTTAGTGTGGACAAGACTTGAGCATTAGTGGAAGTCTGAATAACACTACTAATAGCTTTTGGAGTTTCGAAGAGCATGAATAAGTGGGTCAAGTGTCGCATAATTTGTCAGCATGCCAAGGGAATAAGGCAGAATATTGGATTGTACACACCATTGCCAATACTGGAAGTGATATGTGTAGATATTAGCATGCGATTTGTGTTGGGATGCCAAGAACCCAAAGTGGTAATGATAGAACCATATTCATAGTCGTAATTAGATTCTCTAAAATGGCTAATTACATTTCCTATAAGAAAGCTAGTGATGCAATAGACATAGTTGTTTCATTCTTCAGAGATATTATTCATTTGCATTGTTTGTTGAGGATATAAACCTCAGACATGGACAATAAGTTTGTTCGTCATTTGTGGAGGATCTTGTGGAAGAATTTTGACATGAGATTATAGTTTATTTCTACATATTTTTAGGTTGCCCCAAATGGGAAAATACATAATTGTTTGAGTACAAGTCAATAAGACAAGAAGAATAACCATGAATGCAAAGATAGAGAGGCGTGAAGCACATTATTCTCATTAATTGGATGTAAATATATTCAATGAGAATGTCCCTTGTGTTCATCTCCCAAGTGGACTCTTGGACTCCCGAGAGACTCTTGGTAGTCTCCTAGACTTATGGTCTTCCTTGCACGTGAATGGTGTGTTACAAACTATTTTGTACCATAGTTGGATTTCTGTGAGCCGCTAGTTTCATGAACATGTCAAGTGTTCATCATCAGTGTTCAAAAGTTCAAAAGACTTTTTTAGTGCCAATTTTGGCCCCTTCTGTAATAATTGCATGTCCAAACCCCCTTGGGGGAATTGTAATAAGTTGGTCTAAGCATGGTCATTTTGTAAAAGGCTTGGCCTACCTTAGGTTTACCTATCAAGGGGATACTCTAGAGTGTTTTTTACTTAGTAATTATGTGTTGCGCTTCAGTGGCGTATAATTCCTGAGTTTTTTACTCACACCTCCAAAGCTGGCGTATTTACCATGGTGGTCGAACCTAGGGAGGTTATCAAAGTCTACGTGTCTATGTATTTTTTACATGCTAGCGATCGGTATTGAGTCGTATGGACATGCACTAGGTCCCCTATGAGTTTTGTTTCATTCCGATAAAAATCATTTTTTCCCTAAAATTAGACCATCTTTTAATGGTTTAATTGGAGAAATTCAAATGTAATAAAAGCATGGTCTGGAGGTGGAATTTGGTGTGGGGATGCACGTTTTCACGCTTAGGGCATTCTATTTAACCTAAGACCGACGTTTCCTGGATTTCAGGCGACTAAATTGTCATTTGTGCAATTTTCGCTAAAGATGCTACAAAATGGCACTAAAATGCTAAGTGTGCTACAAAATGCACAAATAACAAAATTAAAAAAAATCCAAAAATGATTTAAAAAAGAGTGGAGAAAGGGTGGCGATGTGTTCTCTTATGGAGGGCGACCATATTATTTAATAAAGCACATGTCATGACTCCACTTTGGGAGAGCAAATGGTTTTATCCGATTAAGGGAGCGGCCTTCCTCCTGTTAAGATTTAATATGCTAAGACATAAAATATCAGCATTACATTCCATTTCACAACAATAGCATATACAGGATCACTAAACGAACAACAAGCACAACATAAACACAAGAGACATAGATTTATCCTGGGAAACCCTCATGGGGTAGAAAACCCAACAAAGCTTCCTCAATATAGATGACCAACAAATACAGAGATGTAATCCACAAACATGAGCTCCTTCTCCTCCATAGCAGATCTCTCTCTCACCTATGCGCCATTCATGAGTGCAATGTGTGTGTTAAATGAGGAACACACCTCCTCTATTTATATACAACTCCGTCTTGACCTTTTACACTAACTAGGTCGGCCCCAACTTTAACCATTGGGTTAAACACCCCATTACAACTGACTCTAGGCCGACCACACTAGGGAAGTCTAATAACCCAAGTTACCACATTCTCCACCGAGGAATAAACATCTCCGGATACAAGACAAAGTCCCATCGGGGGAATGAAACATCTCCGGAATAAAATACAAATATAATATTCTTAGAAGTTACAATATTTCAATACTCCCCCTTAACGAGAAGGATATTATAACAACATCTGCAGGAGCAAGGAGTCATCAACTACATGATACATGATACATCTATAAATCATTGGAAGCTTTCTCAACATCAGCAGTAACTCTCCAGTTACTGGAATATCTTCAGGTCTTCAATACTGCAACATCATCATCGTCAGTACTGAGACTTCATCTTCTACAGCACTCGAACAGCTACAACAACATCAAGATCTGGATCCTCACGATTATTAGCATCGTTATCTCACGATCATCAACATCGTCATCACACGATCATTAGCATCGTCATCTCACGATCATCAGTATTGTCATCAGCATCGTCGTCACACGATCATCATCATCGTCATCACACGATCATCAACATCGTCATCTCACGATCATCAGTATCGCCATCACACGATCATCAGTATCGCCATCACACGATCATCAGCATCGTCATCACACAATCATCAGTATCGTCATCACACGATCATCAGCATCGTCATCTCACGATCATTAGTATCGTCATCACATGATCATCAGTATCGTCATCACACGACCATTAGCATCGTCATCACACGATTATCAACATCGTCATCTCATGATCATCAGTATCGTCATCACACGATCATCAGTATCGTCATCACATGATCATCAACATCGTCATCATTACTGGATCCTCTCGATCAACAGCATCATAGCATCACTGGATGCTCTCGATCAACATCATAATAGAATCAAATGGATCCTCTTGATCAACAGCACAATAGCAACATACCCTGCAACACACATGATTTGCTGTCTAGGGATGATCAATACCATCATAATCATGTAAGACAATCCTTGCTTTTAGAATTACTGGATTTACTGTATAAGGATGACTAATCCTCTCTCAATCATTTAAGACAATCCTTCCTTTCAGAATTACTGGATTTACTGTCTAAGGATGACTAATCCTTTCACAGTCATTTAGGACAATCCTTCCTTTCGAAATTACTGGATTTACTGTCTAAGGATGACTAATCCTCTCACAATCATTTAAGACTACTTCCTTTCGGAATTACTGGATTTACTGTCTAAGGATGACTAATCCTCTCACATTCATTTAAGACAATCCTTCTTTTCGGAATTACTGGATTTACTGTCTAAGGATGACTAGTCTTGTCACGTACATTTTGAACCAAACGTTCAGGGACGATGCAGTCCTATCACGTCCACTAGGGACAAATTCTCAGAGACATATGTCTACAGATCAATTCAGGGACCAAAGTCCGGGGATGATACAATCCCTCTCGTCCACTAGGGACCATTCATTGACCTCATCGTTGGAACAGGTAACCCCATCATCAACCTCACCGTCGGAACAGGTAACCTCATCATCAACCTCACCGTCGGAACAGGTAACCTCATCATCAATACATGTATCCTCATCATCGATACAAGTATCCTCGGCATCGATACAGTATCCTCATCATCGATACGACATCGATACAGTATCCTCGTCATCGATACAAGTATCCTCCTCATCAATACAGTATCCTCATCATCGATACAAGTATCCTTGGCATCGATACAGTATCCTCATCATCGATACAAGTATCCTTGGCATCGATACAGTATTCTCATCATCGACTTTACTATCGATCTCCATCATCGATACAAGTATTCACAACGATACCAATATCCAAATATCATCATCGACCATGTCACTCCCCCTTTCGAGGAGGGTCCTTCCGAACTAGTCCAAGCTTGTCTCAGAAATACTCAAACTTTACTCGAGATAGAGGTTTGGTCAATACATTAGCAACTTGTTCATTAGTGCTCACATACTTGAGCTTTGTAGCTCCTTTTTGCACCATATCCCGTATATAGAAATATCGGATCTCTATGTGCTCTGACTTATCATGGAACACTGGATTCTTCTGCCATCTTAACTCTGGTTGTCACACAGTATTACAGTGGATTCCATCTCTATGTGAAATAGTCCTGATAACAACTTCTGAAGCCATATCGCTTCACAACTAACAGAGGAAGCATCTATATATTCCGCTTCAGCTATGCTAAGAGCCACACTAGACTGCTTCCTGCTAAACCACGAGCTCATGAGAGATCCCAGACAATAACATCCTCCCGATGTGCTCTTCCTGTCTGATACACTTATGCGCAAACAATATATTTATTCTCTTCAAATGATTTAGATACCTTGTGCTAGTAACCTGCATACCTCATAAGTTAAGCATAGTAGAAACAAATCATACATACCTCGTAAGTAGAGCTTCCAAAGACTATGGATAAGTCTTTGTCTTTATGTCATCATGGTCATAGAACTTGATTCGTCTTTCTTGATGTACCTGTATCTTGTTAGCAAACAACATCATCCTCATACAATACCACAGTGCATTAGTACAATCATTAGTGTCATAACCCTAATCAATAAATGTATTCTATCATTCCAATGCATTCATACTTTTACTAGGGTAATAAGACAAGTCTAACATTAATCAAGATTGTACTAACCTAAATAATATGAATACAATCATAAACTTAATTATGAATGTATTTCAACACATACCTGTATCTCCTCAAGTCATACCTGTCGAGATTTCTTGTAGTCTTCTTATGTAAGGCCTTACGCTCATCTCCCCCCGGAACTGTAACTTCTTATGTAGGTGTCCAATTCTCTTCTAGGATTAATCCAATCCGTTGAGACTGGATCTGGAGTTGTATTAGGGTTTGTCAGAGAAACCCTAAAAATTCAAACTTCTAAATGGATGGAAAGATGTGCGTTGCTGAGCTGATCAAGCTCGTATACTTCACTTTTGAAAACTGCAAAATTTGACCCCTCAAAATTGCCTTTGAAACTTCCGGATTCACTGGACAGGACATCGAACTCGGGTTCGATAGAGCCCACCCTTCTGCCCAACAAAAAGGTTCGATCCAAAGCTCTAAACTTCGATTATTCTTAGGATCTTCCAGCCGTGGTCACAGACTTAGAGACTGCTAACATCGTTGAGAATTATACACCTTTCTGTAGAGCATGCAAAGACATTCATGAAGAGTCTAATTGTTACTTTGCATGCTATGTCCTTGAGAATGGTTTTCCTGAGGTGAGCAGTAGTGAGCAAATTTCAAGCGAGCCTGATTATGTTGATGCTGTAAGTGATGTCCATACCATTCGTAGAGAAAGTTGGAAACATGATAGACAGTACAACTAGGAGAAAGACAACATTACTAAGACTTATGGAGAGATGCCTTCAGCTGACGAAATCCGAGAGATGCCGAAGTTGAAATGCTTCACGTACCAAAGAAGAGAAAATGTTGGACAGAATATTCAATATCCTCCCAAGGTAACAAATCCTTATGATTATGATGATATGAATATTGATTTAGGTAATTGGTTTAAAAATGTTAAAATACCTATGCCTGCTACCGAAATATTCAAAATTCCTTAACAAAGAGAAAATTTAATGAGAGTTTTAAACCTTCCCATTCTAAAGAAAGTCACATTTTTCTGAAAAATTAGAGTAACCTTCCACAAGAAACAACAATATCATGGAAGATCCCTTAGTAATTCTACATACCATGGACCCAAGGAAAGAAGATCGTCCACCCTTTTATGTATCATTGACGATAGGTGATCTTCTTCTACACAACTGTATGTTAGATTCAGGATCCTCATCCAACATTATGACCAAGAAGGTTATGCATCAACTTAATCTTAGAACATCCATACCATACCTAAATGTTTGTGCCATGGATTCTAGACAATTTGACATAGTGGGTATTATTGGCCAATTATCAATTGATTAGATTGGCCAATTATCCAGACATCCATGTGACTATGGATATCCTTGTCATAGATGTGCCTGATAAGTGGGGGATGTTACTTTCCAGAAAGTGGGCTCCTACTTTAGGAGGTTGGATCCAGATGGATTGGACTTATGCCACTTTACCTACATCAAAAGACTCATTAGTGAAATTGCATAACGAGAAAGAAAAGAAGAATCATGTGGAAAACCCCAAGGGACCGTAAAATCAATATGTTTATAATACTAATGATCTTGGGAATTATGCAATAAATACTACCTTTTCAACCCCTATTCAAGAATAAATTAATAATGAAAAGGTAGATGAAATTTGGAAGATGAGCTTTGATGGTACTCATTCAAGAGCAGGAAAGGGAGATGGAATTATCATTACCTCACCGGGAGGTAAAATTTGAACTTTGCATATAGATTGGAATTTGAAGCGACAAACAACATAGCAAAATATGAGGCACTCTTACTTGGGATTGAACTAGCAAAAGATACGGGGATAAAGATATTAAGTATAAAAGGTGACTTTGATTTGATAGTTCTATAAGTCAAGAACCAATTTGTATGTAAGTGTCAAAGATTAAAGAAGTACATAAATGCAATCTGGGACACGATGGAATTCTTTGATGCCTTAAACATAGAAGCCATTCCTAGAGACCAGAACAACGCAGCGGATAAGTTAGTAGTTTCAACATCATCCCTTCAACCGTCGGATGAGATGTTAAATGGTGAATGTACTTTAGAAATCAATTTCAGGCCATCAGTACTAGATAACATGGAACATTGGTAGGTTTTTTGAGATTATGAACAAATCTTAAAGTTTATTCATAATGTTGAAGAATTCTCGAACTTTAGTGTCAATTTGGAAGAAGAATGTAAAAAGTATCAGGGTGAGGGTGATCAGTTCAACAATCATATGCCTTGTGGCCTAGTGGAATTTTAAAGCATCTTTGATAGGCAAGATCGAAGGAAGAGCGACATTGATTTGATGAAACCTGGGGATTATGTGGAAATAAACATTGGGTCAGATAAAGAACCTAAAATGATAAAAATCGGAAATGATACTTTAGAAAAGGAAAGCAATGACTTAATCAGTTTAGTTAAAGAGTATAGAGATGTGTTTGGTTTTACTTATCATGATTAAAATCATATCGGGAAGGTATTTCAACACACTATACCTTTAAAGCAAGAGATCAAGGAAGCCAAACCTTTTAGACAAAAATTGAGACATATGAACCCTAAGTTAGCTGCCATTGTTGAAAAAGAGCTTGAGAAAATGTTACAGCAGAGATTATTGCACCCACAAGACATTGATCATGTTGCTCTAACTTTCTGGTTGTTAGAAAGAAGAACGTAAACATAAGGATATGCATCGACTGTAGGAATCTAAATGTGGCTTGTCAGAAGGACAACTATCCGCTACCGAATATGGAAACCCTTTTCCAAAGGGTCACCGGTGCTAGCATGATGTCCATGCTAGATGGTTTTTCAGGTTACAACCAAGTGGTCATCCAAAAAGAGGACAAACATAAGACAGATTACACCAAATTCTTCATGGTATTCTCCTTTGCATCTGAAGATACCATAGCATGGGTTTTACTCCAAAAGAACCATGAAGGGTTTGAGAAACCTATTTCCTTCATGAGTCGTGCTTTACAAAGCTTAGAATTGAAATACACCACCATGGAAAAGCAGGCTTATGCCTTGGTCAAATCATTGAAACATTTTAGGACCTATATTAGGTATGCTAAAGTCATAGGTTATGTTCATCATGCTGCAATAAAATATATCTTGTAAAAGGTTGCTTAGGAATAAGGGGCACATGGGTGTCAAAGATTCAGGAGTATGGCTTAGAGATAAATCATAAACCCTACCAAGCTCATCAAAGGACAAGGTCTTGTTAAAATGTTGACTAAAAAGAATGAGGAAACCATAGGAATGTTTTGTGAAAACAGTAGATTTGAGCCAGT
The DNA here is from genome assembly GCA_027924585.1 of Larix kaempferi. Classification (NCBI taxonomy): domain Eukaryota; kingdom Viridiplantae; phylum Streptophyta; class Pinopsida; order Pinales; family Pinaceae; genus Larix; species Larix kaempferi. Next base: position 19,740,142 of record BSBM01000580.1, on the reverse strand, counting down.
CATGACCCCATCATTATAGAATCTTGACAACCACTAATATTCAGACATCATCTATTTCCTTCTTCACCCTACTTGCCCATATCACCTCAAGGGTCATAAAAGACGGGCTTTAAGGTTGAAAACATCTAGGTATTGTCTCACTCAAGAAGGTTTGGGTTGGAGGAACCCAGACAGGATAATACTTAGATGTGTCAATGAGCAAGATTCCAAAAGAATCTTGGTAGAATTCCATTCATGATTTTGTGGAGGCCACTTCGCAGCAAATACAACTTCCCGCAAAATCCTCCAAGTAGGTTACTACTAGCCAACCCTCTTTGCGTATGTGCATAAGTATGTTAAATGTTGTCGAGAGTGACAACTCTTTACTGGGAAGCAGAAATTGGCAGCTCTTCCTATCATGCTAGTAGTTGTCCTTGCCCCCTTTCAGCAGTGGGCGCTTGAATTCATCGATCGGTTCAAGGATAATTCAAGTAACGGATTTACTTGGATAGTTATAGCTACTGATTATTTTACCATGTGGAAATAGGCCATACCCACTAAATCGGCCACTAAGAAAGTTGTTATCGATTTCTTTGAGGATAAAATCATCAAAATATTTGGTATCCCTCTTAAAATAACAACAGATAATGCCAAGTCCTTCAGTTGCATTGATATCACTTCCTTTTGTTTCAAGTATGGCATTACCCTATCCCATTCATCCAATTATTACCCCCAGGGAAATGGACTTACTGAGTCTACAAACAAAAACTTAATGAATAAAATCAAGAAAACTGTGGGGAATAACAAGAAGGCGTGGGATAGCAAGATCAAGTATGCACTTTGGCCTAATAGAATCACTAAGAAGATTGCTATTGGGAAGTCTCCCTTTGAACTGGTATATGGTTTCACAGCTGAGTTGCCCATCAACATGCAAATACTAGTGTTTCGAGTGATTATTGAATATGGTTCAGAAAGAGAGGAAATGGAGCAGAGGGTGAATCAGATTATTGATCTAGATGAGAGCAGAAGGGAAGCTTTAGATTAGAGTTTGAGACATCAGGAGAGTATGAAGAGTACCTTTGATATGTCAGCCAAGCCGAGACCTTTCTAGATTGGGGAAACAGTCCTCATGTGCGATAAAAGAAGAGATAAGCCGTGCAAAGACGGGAAATTTGATAGCCTCTGGAAGGGGCCATTTATCATTCACGATTTTGCCGCACGAATTCCTTTTTGCTCAACAACATGGGATGAGAAAGGTTGAACCTACCAGTAAATGGACAGCATCTGAAGCTGTTCTATAGCGGTGACACATAAATTCCCATGGGGGCATTTCAGGGCTTTTCGAAACCCTCCCCTTTTTGTCTTTTCTATTTTGTACGTTATTTTTGTATATTATTCTTGTATAATATCTCATGTACAATAGTGTTTTTCATTTTAAATGTTGTATACTAACATTTGTAAATTAAATTTCATTTTAAATTTATATGTTGGTTTTAATTTGGTATATTTATCATGTATATGTGGGACTATTGCACTTAAGTTTTTTGCAGGAACCGGGGAGTCTAGGATTCTTGAACACCCTTTTTGATTGAAAATCAAACGAGTGCTCATCCTGCAGTTGGAGCCGAATGTTACCAACTGTTTGGTACCATAGTTGGACTTCTTGTGAGCCGCCAGTTTCATAAACATGGCAAGTATTCATCATCAGTGTTCAAAAGTTCATAAGACTTTTTCCTGGCCAATTTTGGCCCCTTTTGTAATAATTGCATGGCCAAACCGCCTTGGGGGAATTGTAATAAGTTGGTCTAAGCATGGTCATTTTGTAAAAGGCTTGGCCTACTTAGTTTTAACTATCAAGGAGATACTCTAGAGTGTTTTTTCCTTAGGAATTATGCATTGTGCTTCAATGGCGCATAATTCCTGAGTTTTTTACTCACACCTCCAAAGCTGGAGTATTTACCATGGTGGTCGAACCTAGGGAGGTTATTAAAGTCTATGTCTCTATGTATTTTTTACATGCTAGCGATCAATATTGAATCGTATGGGCATGCACTAGGTCCCCTAGGAGTTTGGTTTCATTCCTATAAAATATTTTTTTTTTCGTAAAATTAGACCATTTTTTAATGTTTTAATTGGAAAAATTCAAAGTGTAATAAAAGCATGGTATGGAGGTGGAATTTGGCGTGGGGATGCTCGTTTTCACACTCAGAGAATTCTCTTTAACCTAAGACCCACTTTTCGTGGGTTTCGGGCAATTAAATTGTCCTTTGTGGCAATTTTCCTTAAAGATGCTACAAAACAACACTTAAATGGTAAGTGTGCTACAAAATGCAGAAAAGACAATAAAAAAAATCCAAAAATGATTTAAAAAAGAGTGGGGAAGGGTGGAAATGTGTTCTCTTATGGAGGGAGACCATACTATTTAATAACGCACATGTCATAAAATCATTTTGGGATTGCGAATGGTTTTATCCAATTAAGGGAGCGCCCTTCCTCCTCACGTGGGTGACTTTCCATGCAATTGAAATTTGCAAGGGGTTGGGCATTGTTTACAAAGTGAGAGGGGCGCCCCTCTCATGAGGTGGAAGCCACCTCACCCCCTCACACCAACCAAAAACTCCAAGCATTCAGTTCAATGCATTGTTCACTGCCCCCTTTTGTGGATGCACTCCTCCATCTCATGTGACTCTCTCCTCTTGTATGTGCTATATAAACGAGGCTTGCTCCATCATTCTACATGGATGAAAGGAACCTCTATTGTATTATGTTGTCATGTTTGTTGCCTTTTGTGCAACCATCTGAATAAAGAAAGGCTTCGGAGGCTCATGAGGTGTGATCCATTGATGCATGTGCTTGGTATATGAGGTGATATCATTTCAAATTATTTCTTGGTTTTCTGATTTGAATGCTATAATTAGACTATGATTTAGAGGGATATTTGAAGCACATAAGAGTAGATATTTGTAGTCTCAAGTTATTTGCTTACTTCTTTACTTTTAGATATTTGAAAGAGCATTGTCATATTCAGTTATATTTGATGCTTTTTTTGGTTTCAATCAGTAGAAAGTACTAGATCTAATATTTTTATTGCAAGTGTGATAGGATTTGTTTGCAAATCATCTTCCCAATTAAAAGATTGAGCTAAGTTGCATCTCCTTTTCTTGGAGCCAACTGCATGTGTTTTTCTCATTTACCAAGTGAAATCCAAGATTCTTTCAAGGAGATTCAAGATCGTAGAGCCACTTCTTCCATCCTTGAAATCCAAAAACTCTCTATCTCTTTACCTTGTTCACTCAACTTTTTGCTTAACATCGTTAGATCTACCTCGCATTATTTGAATATGATTTGTCATGCAAAAGTTATAGATCTAAAAAGCGTTTTAAAGCCTTATTTGAAGCATTAGATCTAGTTGTAAATCGTCAATATTTGAAGTACTAAATTTTCCCATCATTTGCAAATATTGTCTTGTAAATTTTTATGTATTTTTGACTAACAAATACTAATCTTTAGCAAGGTGTTGTTTGTTGGTTTAATGTTTTTTTTACAGGAAAATGAGGAAAATGAGCGAACTTTTTAGGTCAAAAAATGATAAAATCTCCCTCATCTTCAACACCATGTTCTCCCTCTTCCTTCTAAAAGGCTTAAAGTCTCTTGAATCTCGTTATTAGCAAGTGGGATTACGGCTCCCACTCCCTTCTTCCCCCATTTGGGGGAAGCCTGTATCTTGTTATTTAGTTTACTACAATAAAACTAGAGTAGTGTTATGTGAGGATAGTTTTCAAAGTTTTGCAAGAAAGTTCAAGTTCTTTTTTTACTTAGGAGTTAGAATTATGCAATTTCATTAATTTATTTGATGTTTTTCAATTTGTTTAGATTTATTTGTATGCTAAACGAAATACTAATCCCCTTGCTTTCCCATGTATAGTCTTTTGACCCGAAAGAGACTCTTGGGTAGTGAACCAAAAAATTTGTGTTTTATGCTTCAGTACTTTGTATCTTTTTTCTATTAATTAAAAGTATTGTTCATCTAAATCTCTTGAATTTCGCTTTAAAGCGGATCAAGAGTGCTCTCTGTCAGGGGGTTTATTATTTTATTTCATTTTTAGTCTTAAGACTCCTTAAATCTCTTGAATCACGCTTTTAGCGGATCAAGAGTTTTCTCTTTTGGAGAGTCAATAAAAATGGAATGAACAATTTGAAAACATTGTGTATGCTCTACCCATCGCAGGCTAGTTTGACCTTAGGATATAAAAAATGGTTGCTTTCACTCTCTTAATTTTTCACATTTAATTAAATTCACTCATTAATAAAATTAAGTCCCCTCAACCAACGAAAATTGCATTGCCTCGATAGCGGTCGAAAGTGGGGAAATTTGGACTAAGGAAACGAGAACAACTGGGCGACGACCTCAAAGCACAGTTAGACTACACCGTTGTTGGTGTAGTGTTGAACACCGTTCGCGAGACTCCATTCCAGCCCCCACACATCCTTGTACGAAGCCACCAAGATCACATTCTGGACATAGTCCCTATACCGCAAGGTATATCGGGAATCCCCCATCCCACAATAAATCAGCCTCATCTTTCAAAATACATAATAAAATAAACCAAGAAGCACTCGCACAACAACCATATCAGCATTTTTAAGAAACGGACAGTGACTCCATTAGCACTAGTCTGTGAGCAATAGCAACATTTTAAAAATCTTTGTGGTTTTATCTTACGAATACTTTGCTTTATATCGTACAAATCTATTGTTGTCGTTTACTTTATCATGCTGTGAAATGTGCCATTAATTTAATTTGGCGAATGAAAGCTTGGTTTAATTTTGCATAAATCAAAGACTTGGTTCCAATCTGTATCATTTCAAGAAAGTCCTAAAACAACACTCCTAAAATCGTTTAAACTTGAACTTAAAAAAGCCTTAGCAACGTTTTTTTAGTCGGGTCTACCCCTCTCGGCTTCATTAGGATTTTGACTAAACGAATGAGTTGGGATCAGGTGACAACACCTGACTCTTTGCTTGCCCCCAAGTCCACACCGAGCAACTTTGAAATATTTCTGCTGCGCTTCCCCCCCAGCTGTGCATCCCAGCGGCAACATGGTGCACAATCATGTTAACACCAAGGATTATGTTCCCCAAAATTTCCTCCTTAATCTGAATGGCATATATGAATCCAAGAAAAAGAGAGTTGAATAACTGGAAGTTGACAACTACCACTTGTTGAACACTTCCATCTTGAAAATCCAAATTTCCAAGCATGTTAGCAGAAGATAACATCTACTTCTAAATACAATTTCTCTATGAAGAGGTGGTTTTGGCTGACCACCAACCAAAGGGGCTAGTAGAAGCTGGAATCTTCTAGTATGTGTGTGGTTTAAGTTTGACCACAAACTCTCGAACTTGGCACAAAAGCTAAGAGGTTATATATGGAACTTGACACTAAGGCTCGAAGGTTCTCTGGAGTGGTGGTTTGGGGACCACTATTTGATGTCTAGTAGAAGCTAAAGTGTTCTGCTAAATGTGTGTTTTTATGCTCACCACAAAATTTGTTGCTCCGTTGAACATGCCGATTTAGGCTCCCTTGTTGTCGCTCGCTTGTTTTTTACGGTCTTCATTTCATCCCTGTTAAGAACATGAGGAAAGGTGAGTCTATGGTGTTGAAACTAGATACAAAACACATGAGTACTTTAGAGCATGGTTCTTTTCCATCCTCATGCTACATCTGTGAATCTGGCCTTCCAAACTCAATGTGGCTTGGGTTCGGTTTATCTACCTTACTTGATGAAGACCATGGTTTCTTGTTGTTAGAATGACCAGGCTTGAAAATTTTAAGCCTGATGTTACGTGGTACCCGTATCAATGCACCTTCAGATGTTTTCCCAAAGAGAGTGTTGTTCTTTATTTTTCCGGACCATGATGTGGTATTACCAATACTTTTGAGAGGTGGTGATGGTTGGACCCTTTGGTCCTTCCTATAGGCGTACTATGGCTTAGTGGGATTGCTCACTGACTCATTTTAGGGTTTGTATCCCTAAGGTTGGTGTTCGGGGCTCCAAGGGGTGGGTCACTGGGTCACATGACCCCTTGCTTGTTTTTTTACGTCGGTGACAATTTTCAAGCTGAGGCTTTTGCCTCTCCTCTAGGTCACATTGGGTACCTATCTTGGTCCTTTTTAGTTGAACGCCTTATCACCTCGGGCAAGTTCTAATGATGACATCATTTTACCGTCCATGCTGTACCTCTTGTTTTTTTTTGGGGGGGGGCATTGAGGGATTATCAACATTGTTGGGGTTAGATGGGGCATGACGTTTCCCGACTGCTTACTCCATCCTTCAGTTCAGAGTAGTTTTCTCATTTTTAGCTATTTTAGTCATTTTTTATGTCACCTAGGGGAAAAATACCCCAAGTTACCCACATATATGATTATTTTATATTATTTCATGTTATATTTTTAAGTTGACATTTTAATGGCATGTCGGCTTGGTTATTTTTGTAAAGTGAGTTGAGAAACATATAAATAGACCTCCTCATGTCATTTATAAAACACAACTCATGGGATATAACTCAATTACGATACTTTTTTACTCTAGATAGCTCCTCTGGGAGTGACGCGCACCTCTTGGAGCGATGTATTCTTACTCTTGTGGATGAAAGTTGACTTTTCTCTTGGATTTCTATTGCTTGGTGGACACTAGGTTTGTTGGAAGAACACATGTTCAAGTCTAGTCCTTTTAGCCTTGTTTGGTGAATGTTGGGTGAAACTTTTGCTTCTTAAATGATTGAGTGATGGCCCTAGGGTTGCTTTTTTTTTATTTTTTTTCTGAATAGAGACTTTTATCTACTTTCTATCCTTTTTGCATAGTGAAAACGCTCCCTAGAGGAGGTTTTGACGAAGTTTAGCCTTGGATCTCCAACTTTGCCCCAAGTTAGGCTCTTGTAACGAACCTTAGAGGTTGTTACAAGAATCCCTAATTTAGTATACAAGGAGAAATAACTCCAAGAGGAATGGTGGTCACATTGCTAGGGTTTAAGGGTAATATCCATAAAAAACCTAAGTTGTCATTATTTTACCTAAAACCCTAATTTGTACATGTGTAAACATTAATTGTATGTTTGTATTCTTGTTTATTTTATGTAATTAGTTATTTTTCTTTTTTATTGTACACAAGAAAACCCTAAAAACCTAAATTCAGTCCTAAAGGAAACCTGAAAGCCCCAGCGACCTCCTCCTTTTCTTCCTATTTTTCCCCTAGAACTTCGCTCCATCTTATTTGGGCCCTGCCCTTCGCCTCTCTTCCCTTCTCTCCACCTCGGCTACCCTCACTTCTCTCCTTTCCTGACTTTGGCTTGCCTTTTTTTCCTTCTCCTTTCCCTTGCTCCTTCCATTTTATCCGTTCTCCTTCTCCTTCCTCTTCCATCTTCCTCTTCCTCCCTTTATTCTCCCTTCTTCTTCCTTCTCCTTCGTCCTTTTCTTCTCCTCTTTGTCCCCTTCTCCCTTCTTCCTCACCCTCGGCCTTCTCCTACACCACTCGGCATATCTACGAAAACCCTCGCCCTTGCCTCCTTTACCCTCGGTCATCATACCTAAGACCTCGAGCTTACTTCTGTAGGGTTCGGTCCCTTATTTTAGGGCCTTCCCTAAGTTGCAACAGCCTTAGGCAGCCCTCTCCTCATTGTTGCTGAAGTTTGCAATAAAGAGCATACTGTCAAGACTTGACAGTCCATTTCACCTCCACATGAACATAAATACAAGGTCAAAACTAAGACTTAAAGTGGAATTTGCTATTGTTCAAAGGGTTGTTCATTTCAAGGTGAAGTAAGGTCTGAAATTCATACTTATTGCTATTGCATACGAGTCTCAAACATCCATTTGGTGGTTGTCATATACTGATGAGAAGTAGTGGTTGAAGGTTCAAGTTATATTGTTTACATTGTATGTTTAAGTCATATTTATTTCACATTTCTTGATTTCCTTACTACTGCTCCCAATTGCTTAAGACTGTCATATTGTCATATTGCTATAATTATGAGTCTTCATATTTGCCGTTAGAAAGTGATATGTTGAAATTACACTTGTATCATTTCACTTACGTTGGTTGATCTCTTTCTTATGTGCAAGAATAATCTTGAATGCTTTCAATTGCTATTTCCAATATCTTGATTGAATACATGGACTTGTATATATTTATGTTAACATCTACAAGCACTTGATCGATTTAGTATGTCTTCTTCATTCATACAATTAATTGATTAAAACGCACTGGTCACTAACATCATCATCTAGAAGGCATAGTCTTTATTCTAAGTGTCTTGCAGAGCAACTAAAGGGATCTCCCCTTGGAGGTTACGACACTCAAAAGAAGTTGGAGGTGTGATTGAGGTGAGAATGGTCACATTTCTTCTACATTTGTTTATCGAACACTAGCCCTGCTAGGTCATCGAGTAACATTTTTGGTGTCGTTGTCAGAGACTCAAAGTTGTTGAGGTAAATAATACTGTATGAATAACATTTGGTAAGCGTTGGGGTAAGTTTTTATTAATATCAAAGTATACATATTTTAGTAAGGACTAACATGGCAGGATTATCTGACGACTTTACCAAGAACCTAGTCCATTGTTTGTTAGGATATTTTAATACTCCATCCTTGTCCGACCTAGCATTATTTATTTTTTCTAGTGGTGTGCAGATGTCATCCAGGATCCATCTACCACTGTTTGAGCCCTGCATGCATCATTTTAGGAGCACTTCGGTTAGTTTCCTATTTTATAGGAACCAACCGAGTGTTCCAGTGCAGTCCACCTGAGTTACCTGACACTTGTGGGGGGTTAGAGCTATGGATGCCACTGATTGACATGCATGACAAACTCCCTATTGCAAACTCCTTAGTCAGTTAATTGATTGTGACTTCAGTTAGCTGAGTTTAGGTTCAGTTCAATTGAGTTTGAGTCTTCTAGAGCACTTTGTTAGAGATATGGATCTAACTAAACTAGCTTATCTATCGATGCAAAACAATAATATATCAACAATAAGTACAGAAAAGAGAACAAGAGACAAGAGTACTTCAGATATACGTGGTTCACCCAATTGGGCTACGTCCACGGAAAGATATTCTTCTATTATCTCTAGAATATCCCCCTCAAGCTTACAAGAGAGCAATGCCAGTAACCCCAAGACAATATAGTAGTACTTGTGTGAATAAATAAAGATCATAATTAGTGATGTGACTCCCTTGACTCTATTATATACTAAGAGATGAGGAGGAATTACTCTAACATATTACATGTGGGATAATATAATTCTCCATAATAAAATCTCTTTATATAATAATGAATATCAAGAATATATTTTACGATAGTGAATATGGTTTATAATGTATTACTCTTTTACATAAGATTGTGGATATCGTCCGACATAATACAAAGACATTATTACCTTCTTAGAAATATAAAATATTCCAACACTCCTCCTTAATAATGGCTGGGAGAAAAGTCCACTAACAAAAGAAGGAAGGAGTCGTTACTGCTCCCCCTTGATGACAACTTCTCTCATCCCAAGTAAGGAACAAAGATGCACATACTTTGCTTATGTTAAGGATTTGGTGAAGATATCGGCTGCCTGCTGCTTTGGAGGACAATACTGAAGAGAAATAACACCATTTGCAACGAGACCTCGAATGTAATGAGCACCAAGATCGAGATGCTTTGTCTTGGAGTGATATACCTGATTATAAGCAAGCTGAATTGCACTCTAATTGTCATATTTCAACAGAGTGGACGATTTCGGAACAAGACCAAGCTCAGTGAGAACATGTCGTAACGAAACTGCTTCTTTAGCTGCTTGTTTGGATTCTCTATACTCTACTTCACACGAAGATAAAGAAAGAGTCTTCACCCTTTTGTTGGACCAAGAAATCGGACTTGAACCAAGTTGAAATATATAACCAGCAGTTGACCATCGATCATAATTGTCACGTACCCAGTGAGAATCTGTATAACCAGAAAGCGAAATTGTAGTACTGCTCGAATAAAAAAAACCATAGTGCAATGTCCCTTGTAAATATCTCAGAAATCTCTTTGCTGTTTTCCAATGAAATTCATGAGATTGCTGCATGAACTGTGAAACCATACTGACCGCGAAAGAGAGATCTGGTCTGCTATGAGTTAAATATATCAAACTGTCGACTACCTGACGATAAAGAGTAGGATCAACAAGAGGAGTAGTACACTCAACAATTAACTTTACACCGGACTGAAAAGGTCTAGGTGTAGGTTTACAATCACTCATGTAAAAACGAGCCAATAAATCTGTAGCATACTTCGGTTGAGAGAGAAAAATACCATCTGCTAGATGCCAAATTTGAAGACCCAAGAAATAGTGCAATATACCGAGATCAGTCATTTCAAACTACTTGTGAAGAGGTCACTTTTCATACTTTGAATGAGAACAGGTTGACTGCCAGAGATAATAAGATCATCCACATATAAAACAATAACAATGATATTATCATCAACATACTTAACATACAGGTTAGGATCAGATATACAACGCTTAAAACCATTATTCAAGAAATATGTATCAATTTTATCATACCAAGCCCTAGGTGCTTGTTTAAGACCATATAAAGACTTGTGTAATTTACATACTAAACATGATGATTCAGCATTAATAAAACTAGGAGGTTGTTGCATATAAATTTCTTCATTAAGATCACCATTTAAAAAAACACTTTTAACATCCATTTGGAGTATTCTGTTAGGAACCCATGTCAACCCTTCTCTTTACTATGTTAGTATATTGTTGTTGGACGCATATGCTTTGTAAGTCATCACGTAGTATTTGTTGATCTATAGTTTATATTAGCCCATAGTATTGACCCATGGTATTGGATGCATATGCTTTGTAAGTCGTCTCGTAGTATTATATGTCCCATGGTTTTGAATCATAGTATTGGGAATAAACTTAGTATATAAGTGTGTGTTGAGGTCATTGAAGGCACCGTGAAGTTAATTGTATTGAGCTTGCTCAAAGGAGGTTGCCACCTCGAAGTGGCCTGTGATCAATATAAAAGTGATTCTGAGTTCTGTTATTTCTGATCTCTCGTGTATTTGCATTAATTAATTATTGCAGGTTCTTCGCATATTCCCCATTTATAAGATGCAACAATAGATAAAATGGTTCTTATTGTATTCATTTTAGCAACAGGAGCAAAGGTTTCATTATAATCTATACCTTCATGTTGATGAAAACCTTTTGCAACTAATTTGGCTTTAGATTTTTCCATCTGTGATTCTGCAATAAATTTAGTTTTATAAACTCATTTGCAACCAACTAAATTCTTTCCCGAAGGAAGAGGAGCAAGAGACCAAGTCTTGTTCTTCATAAGAGAATCATACTCAGCAGACATAGCTTGTTTCCAATGAGGTTTACCCTTAGCTTGAGGATAAGAGGTAGGATCATCTGTGGCAAAAAGTTTCGTCATAAGAGCAAAGTTAGATCTAGTTCTACTACTATCGGAAGGGATTCTGATATCACTTTCTGTAGGTTCAAGAGTTTTTCGGGCCCAAACAGGAAGATTAGAAGTGACAAAAGTCACTTCAGGAGGTTCGATACATTCAAGTGGAATACTTGAAGAAGAGGAAGAAGGTGAAGTAAGATCAGTCACAGAACTGGAAGGAGTAATTGAGATAGGAGTAACATGTGATAAGGGATTATTTAGAGTAACATGAGGTTCAATAGACTTAGGTGGTGGAGAGACTTCAATAAACTGAACATCTCTTCTAATGATGATACTTTGATTAGAAGGATCAAACAACCTATAAGCCTTAGAATCCTTAGAATAACCAATGAATATACACTTGTGAGACTTGGGTTCTAACTTTTTTCGTTTCTCATCAAGAATATGAGCCCAAAATTCCCAACCAAACACTTTAAAATTACTAAGATCCAATGTTTTAAAACTCAGAACTGGGAATCGAACCGGTCAAGGGTCAACTCGGACCAGAACCGGAACCGATAATGAACTGGAGTGGTTTGATTTCAATGAACCGGAATATTAAAAAATACAAAAATAATTACAATCTAATCATAAAAATTATATTTAACATTCCAAGCTATGATTTCAAACCATTAGAGACATAATATGCAAAGTGTACAATTATATATATACCATAAACCATGTATGGGTAACAAAATGGCACCATGTGCACTACATAGTAAAGTCTCATAGCACATATCTTTGATTCTGAAACACAATACAATATCAATGAGGCTTTATAACCTCTACAATCCAGATTACACAGCCACACTATGGCAGCTCCAGCTTCCAGCCTCCAGCGTCCAACTCCAAACCAACGACCCTCCAACAGTCAAGTTGTCGATTGTTTCTCTCAATGACTCCAGTTTGCAATCCTTGCTCCTTGGACAACGGCCTCCTCAACGTGAAAATTGAAAACGACTTAACCCAGCAGGTTGCAACGAGAGGAATTTCTAAGAGAATTGGGAGGAGGGGTGTATTTATGGGTTTAGCAACGATTTAGGGTTAGGTTTTTTAATTTAAAAAAAAAAAATTTAATCCCCTCGTACCTGTTGAGGCCCGCAGAGAACTGGCATCTAATCGGTCGTTTATTGGTCCGGTTTGTACCGGTTTGGTCTGGTTTGGTAATGAATCGGTTGGTTTAGGACCGGTTTATTACCAAACCGAACCCTAGTCCGAGTTTTGTCCCCATTCAGTATACAAGCTTGGTTGGCCGGTCAAACAGGTCGATTGGTTCTGGTTTCGTCGGGTTCAAAAACACTGCCAATATCTGGTTTCTTACCATTTCATTGTTTCTCAGGGATAGAATGCTTAACAACTTTTTTAGGAACTCTATTTAAAATAAAGTTAGCACAACTTATGGCTTCAACCCAAAAGGTTTTATGTAATCCTTTATAATAAAGCATACATCTAGCCATTTCAACTAAAGTTCTGTTTTTCCTTTCAGCAATACCATTTTTTTGAGGTGTGTAAGGAACAGTCTTTTGATGTTGAATTCCATGTTTAGATTAAAAAAATTTCAAATTATTTCTTAATGAATTCCCCCCATTATTAGTTCTTGTCTTAATATTTTTACCAGAATCATTTTCAACCAAGGATTTAAATATTTGAAATTTAGAAAAAAGTATCGCTTTTATTTTTCAACAAATAAGCCCATGCTTTTCTACTAAGGTCATCAATAAAGGTAAGAAAGTAGATTGCATGTTATATAGAAGGAACTTCAAGAGGACCACAAATGTCACTATGAATTAATTGCAAACGTTTTTTAGCACGCCAAACTTTACCTTTATCAAGCATTTCTCTATGATCATGTTTACCAAGAACACAACTTCACATACACCATTAGTAGACGAAATATTAGGCAAGCCAAGTACCATTTTAGTTAACATTTGCATTTTACCATAATTAAAATGACCTAATCTTTCATGCCATAATTTGCTTAGTTCATCAGGATGAGCAACATAGGAATAAAAATGTTGTTTTTTAGTTGAATTAAAACCAACAAATTTATATAAACCAACAGTAGAATCAACAGGAGCAGAAGAAACTACTTTGAAATTTTGATTGATATCTTTAAGAACATATCTATCAGGCCGAGCTTCAAATTTAAATCATTTTTGACATACACAATAAATAGAAAGCAAATTGATAGGCATATTTTCAACATGAAAAACATCTTCCAATTGATCATTAGAAACATTAACATTACCAGAACCAATTACGGAAAGTTGTTTACCATCACCTATAGATACTTTCTAAGATGTGTTTTTATTATTGTCATAAGATGTAAATAAAGAAGCATTACCAGTCATATGTTTAGAAGCACTAGAATCCATTATCCATTCCAGATTAGAAGACGAATTACTAGAAGAAACAACAGAAGCACACAAAGCTACATGTGATTCATCAGAACCATTATTTTTAGCCTTAGCTTTTCAATGTTTCAATTTAAAGCAATTCTTTTCAGGATGGTTAGTTTTACTACAATGTTTACAAGGAGGATACACTTTATTCATCTTACTATTGTCATGATGTGCATTAGAAGCATTACCAGAGTTATTAGTAGGATTTGAAGTATGTGAATTAGAGCCTTTAATATTATTAAAACTTTTCTTAGGATTCTTATTATGTGCCATAAGAGCCTTATTAGGTATGAGTTGTCCTGAAAGAATTAACCTTTCTTTCTCATTTATCAACTCTCTACAAAAATCATCAAAAGTAGGTTTCGTGGTATTTGAAGACAATTGAAGAGCTCTATTCCTAGTTTGAATGAACATATCAAAACAAGATGGCAATTTTTGTTCTACAAGAATTATATGAGCAGTGTCTGTTTTCTTGTAATCTTTACCACAATTATTTAATTTTTCATTTAAGGTTTTCACTTCAGCGAGATATAATTCTACTCTTTCAAAGTTAGTAGGATCTAGCTGAAAAATCTTATTTTCAAGGTAATATGTAGAAACATCATCGAATTTATCAAATAAAGAAGCAAGAATTTTCCATACCTCAATGGGGTTGTCTTCTGCCGCTATACTTACCTGAAGACTATCTGAAATGGTTTGATCAATGAGCCGTTTTGCTTGATCACATTTATCTTCCCATATAGCCAAATCTTGAGCATCAACAGGTTTCGTGTGTTCACCATTAACAATCCTCCATAGATTCTTACTCCTTAGAACATCAATCATTTTTCTCTTCCATGCAAGATAGTTAGGACCAACAAATTTAGGAACAAAAGCTACTTTTGAAGTCATAATGATAGAAATATTGACAAGAAACCCAAATGCTAGAAATGTCTAAGAGAACGAAAGTGAATAACAGAAAACTGAAATACTTTACTGTACTGATCTGAATCTACAGAAACACAGTTAGAGAAAATACTAAAGGAAAAGAACTTTTAGTTACAACCATTTTGAAAAAAGTGCAAAGAAAATACAATCGCGGGTCTGCCAACAGGAAACTAGCGAATAAACACTAATATTCGAGGGTTCTGCACGGCAAGAGTTTTGGTTACTCGCGGGGTCCAACACCCTCCAACACACTCCAGTGGTGATAATACCTATGACAGACCAACTGAGGTTCGAATTCTCTTGAGTGATTCGAATTCTCTCCATTGTAACATCATTGTTGATTATACTCATTATTCGATAGTGTGACATTATTCTCCTATTTGAATTCTACTGAATAATTATTTCTCTGCTCTTTTATATTGCAGTTTTAAGTCTTATTCAACTTTTATGCTCATTCTTTCTCTGTGAGGTATACTCGGCTTTGAGATCTGTTGTGACATAGAATTTCACATGGTATCAGAGCCATTGAGCGAATAGGTTGAGCAGCTGCTTTCGATAGTGCACAAGAAGCCTCTAGATTTCCACAGCAAATCATGGTGACAATGCATTGAATTCATTGGAGAAATCTAATGAGGTCTAGATAGGTGTAGACGATCCGGATAAAAGTTCTTACTGTCCTAAAGCAGTGCTCAGTAGTAGTGTACTTCCATTATTGAGAGTTTATCGCAGGTTATTCGAAGTTTTTGAGTATAGCAGCAGTTGTTGCAGTTACAACAGTTTTCTGCACTTCCAACAGTTTTCTGCACTTGCAACAGTGTTTCCGCACCTATGTTTTTCTGCACCAGTGTTTCTGCACCTATGTTTTTTTTACCTGTGTTTCTGCACTCAATTTGCTTAGCAGCAATTTCACCTTGTGTTCGCTCCAGCAGTTGTAATGGACAATTCGAACTCTCCTCTCTCTCCTGGGATCTTGACACCCTTTAATTACCTTGATTGGAGGGTTGATATGCAGATGGTCCTGCACAACAAATCATTGTACAGGGTGACAATGGGGAAGGATCTGGAACCACAATTAGAGGAAAACCAAGTATCTAAATAGATTGGATGAAGAATTTGGTTTAACGTGTATTCATATTTCCAGATATATACTCTTCCACATCGAAGGATTGAAGACTCCAAGAGAGTTAGGGTTGAAGTTAGAGATCCTCTTCGGCAAACAAGATGAGCTAAGAGGCCATATTCTGGAAGATGAGTTAATTGCTCTTCAACCCAGCAGTTTCGGGAACATCCAACAATTCTTTTCAAAATTCAAATTTCTGGCTATGTAATGCAAGCAATGTGGCATTGAGAAGAAGGATGAGCAGTTGGTGATATACATTCTGAGCAAGATAGGTCCTGAGTTCTCCATATTTGTCTCTACCTTTTATTCAGGGCGAATCAATCCTTGGCTGGAAGATGCCCTCCTTTGATATTTTCACTGAATCTCTCATCCAAGAACAAGATAAGTTGATCCAGATGGGCGCCTTCCTGGCCTTTAAAAATCAAGCTCTTTTGGCTGGAGAACCAAAAAGTGCGAATGGGAAGGGGAGCACAAAGGAAAGGATAAGAGACCATCTGAACCCAAGAATAATTCCAAGTCAATTCCATCGGAAGGAGCCTCCAACTCCAAGAAGGACAAACAAAAGGGATTTGAGAAATCCAAGTGTTCTTATTGCAAGAAAGGAAACCGGAAGAGGAGAGATCTTGCATGCAGAAGAAGATAGATCAAATGACCAAGCTTCTTGAACAACACAGCATTGCCCTCCCAAAAGGTGCAAGAGAGACTGATTCTGGAAGTGAGGCTGATGGTCATGAGAGATGCCATGCACTAAAGGCTAGATTTTCAAAATTACAAGCCCTTTTCATAGATTCAGGAGCCTCCAGCCACATGGTTGCTTCCAGAGAATTATTTTTTTCTATAGATCTCAAAGATGGTCTAATTATTCACATGGGAGACAAACTGTCAGATCTTTGTTGAAGGGAAGGGCACAGTACATATGGAGCACGATAAGTTCAAAAATGTTCTATTTGTGCCTTCTTTGTCAACAAATTTGTTGTTTGTATATCAGATGACTCACACAGGTTCACCGAAGAAAGTGGTATTTGGTCCTGACACAGTTGATATTGCAGAGATCTCTACTGGGAAGATTATAGCGAAAGGGTCTGCAAACCATGCCTCCAAGGCATATGAATTCTCACATTTTTTCCATACTCTCTGCCTATCCCATCTGAATCTAATGAAGATCAGAGTGATATCTCTTCTAATGAAGATGAGGATCAAGATATTGATGTTAAGAATAAAGTTCAACGAGATTCAGATTCAGATCAAGATCCAACGCAAGCTCCAAATCCATGGCCAAGGCCAATAGGGGCTCACAAAGTCCTTGTAGCTTATGGGAATACAGTTGGGGATCTTTTTATCACACAACTTGTAGTTGTCCCAAAAAGTGATCCTATGCAGATTGTTAGAGGCATTGGACAACTAAAGAGGTGACCCAAGAGATGCCACGGTTCCCAAGGTAAATGGTTGTCATGCTAACCAACGCACTCTTCACTTCGATCTATCCTAAGCAAGACCAAGGGGGAGACCCTAGCTAACCCAAAGAAGGCTAGCGAACCTACTGTATACCTCCTAGGGAAATGTGAAATTGAAAAGGGGAAGATCAAGAGTGAATGGATCTAGATCTAGGAATTATAAGTGGACACATAGAGTTAGGGATTGGTTGAGGAGGATTATGGCATGACAAATGTTCAACCAATGAAATGATTATGCCACTTATGAAGTTAGGTGGATAGATCTAGATAGATCTAATACTAATCAAGAAAACCCAAGTGGGGCCCACCCTTAAAATATGGAAAATGAGTGAAATGGGGTCCACAAGGTGAAATTAAGATCCAAATGGCACTAGGAGGATGGCTAAGTAGTACATCTATTGTTTAAAGGAAAAAGTAGCACAAACCACGTGATAGATCCAGAAAGATGCATAAAACCCACAAGTGCGTCCCGCTTAAGAGATGATCAATGCCTTAGGTCGGGGATCAAATGGAATCGGAATGAAACCAAACTTTAGCTATGATGTTCTTTATTCATTTAGAGGTGGGTTTGATGTTTTAATCCCAAATAATCGCAAGATCTATCAGATCTAAAAATCTAGGGTTTTAACAACGAGGGTTTGAAGATACCAATGGGTAAAATACATGAAAGTGCATACGTACCTTGTAGATCTTACCTCTAAAGCTTGCGGCTAGCTTGCAAATTTATAATCCTTCTCAAGTGAGGCAATCAAGAGTGAAATACAACTCCTACAAGTGAAATTGTTATCCCTTCAAGGTGACAAGTGTGCCCTTCCCCTGCAAAAACGATCTATATGAGAATTGATCTTGCATGAAAATGACTATATAGTATAAAGTAGAAAAGATGAAACAAGTAGCATCAAATATGTCATGAAGGTACAATAATGATACTCCCTGAGATGAATAACAATCCAAAGGTAAGATATGAGGTTTCCCCACAATAGTGTCTCCTCATGTCGTCCTCCTTTTCCACAGCACGACCTCCCTACAAAGAAAACGTTTGGAGCAATAAGATCCACAATGATAACATAGAGAAAAGATTGTTTATTCAACTTGAAAGAGAATCCATCAAACAGAAGAAGTAGGTCTGCAAAAATAGTATTTTCTTCCAGTATTTCCAGAGCCGAAAAGGTGCCTTTAAAATGGGGGGGTCTCTTCCTTAAATAGGAAAGAGAGAGACCAAAACCCTAGACCATTTTATGAATGAGTGGTGGAGATCAAAAGATAAATACAATACAATCAACGACTAAGATGAGTTGGAACAATATAACATGGATCAACTCACTGAAAGAGGCCCTAGGGGGGGTCGCACCACCTAAAAGTGACTATGACAAGTATGAGGAGCACATGGTGGGGCTAGGAGGTATTAATGCCCTTCACTAGCATCACCCCATGGCACAATAACAAAAGACATGACTCAATAACATAAGATCTGACTCAATGACATGTCAAAGTGACCAAATGACCAAATCGTGCCCCCTTCAATGAGAGAATAATACATCAAATCACAACCCGGAGGGTGTGTGGACCCCCCAAAATGTTGCAAGCTAATTTGGAAGGAGTGGAATAAATCACAAATGACCTTTGAACAAACCCCATGCCAAAACCTTGCCTCAATAGCCCAAATAGATTTTCTTAATGACCTTTTTATCCCATTTTTATTCCACCCTAGAACCATCAAAATGATTGTAGCTCATGCCTGGTGTCTTGGGCACAAACTCTGACTACACCAACATTTTTGGAGATGGGGTAATATGGTAATAACAAGTAGCTGGACCCCCCCATCTCCGCTGTAGCGCCATAGGGAAACATGCTAGCTCAATGCAACTGTTGGACAGGCCATTTCTACATCGCAAAATTGGACAAAAGTAGAAATCTGACCATATCATCACTCAAAGTGCCTGAAATTGATAATTGAGTGTCTCAATGGAATCAGAAGGTCCAAATATACTAGATATGAGTAACCATACACCCTATGGCAATCTGTAATATCATTTGTAGCCTTGGCCATACCCGAACAATAATGAAAATAATTGTCTAGAAATAATAATAACCATAAAAAATACATCAAGCATCATATGAAACCTGTGTCCACTGTATGGATTCAACAAATGTGTATCAAAAGACCATAAATGTTCATTATATAATATCACTCGTCCAACTCATCACGGATGCCAAGCTTGACTTGGTCAAACTAGGTTTGACCAGGTCAAGACTGATCAAAATATGACCTAGGCTAGAAATGCTTGATGCTACAAGTGAAAATGGTTAAAACATGCTATGTTAATCATTCTCATAGCAAGACTTAAAGTATTAAGCATCATTTCACTGGCAGTTAATAGAGAATTATATCAAATACAAGTTTAAATAATCATTTACATACAATAGAACCTCAGGAATATACTCATTCTGTAGACATGAACATTTTGCTAGCAAAGGGTGAGGGTGAAGAATGCAAGGCTAGGATAGGGGATGACTTGACTGACTCAACATTGTGACACTAAATGGATATGGGAAAATGGAAATACAGACTTAAGCATATGTCGGATAATAAACACACAAGGAATGGCGGTGTTTCACAAATGGAATAAGTTGTCCAGAGGAGTGCTTATTCAACGTTGGCAAATGTCTACAACTCACGTCCAAGCCGAAACAGCTTCGTGAGGATCTTTTCTAGAACTGCTATGGCTGGGTTCTTGTCTAACCGTAACTTGAGGTTTTAGGGGACACTTAGAATTAGTTGTCCCTTACTCCATCTCACATCACAACTCGTAGGCTCCATGAGGAATTAATCATTACATTTAATTTCCTGGCCAACAGTATTTGGATTTAGCATATATTTAACCACTGCTTGTTAGGCCTTTATGATCCTTTTGGGTATTTTGCATGTACTTAAAAGCACAACTAATCGTAGCTTGCATCCAGGGTGCTTTTCATTTCAGTTTCCGTTTAATTTCACAGCCCTTTTTCATTGTGCTGCGAAGCACAGTTTTAAAATTATTTCCATGGGATTTCACAAGAGATATAACAATAGTTTCCATATGTAATGATGGTAGTACAATTTACTTCAGGTTTTAGCCAACACAACTCAAGCAACTAGGGGGATTTTCTACAATCAAGACCAAACATCGCGGCAACCAACTAGAGTGATCAAGGTATCAAGTCCAACTCACATAAGCTCAGGAGCCAACACCAGCGGGTACTCCTGGACCAGAAGGATCAAGGCTTCGGTAAGTTCTGTTGCCAACTCAGAGCGGAGACACAAACGAACATGGATGCTATCCAACATAGAGACAAAAGTCGAGAGATCCTCCATATCACATGCTGAGGTGTAAGTCATGGTGAAAACCAATCAAGGGATAGATAATGGATGGATGGGGAAAGTGAAATTGATGCATAAGATAGCAAGGCATCAAGGTGGGAATGATCATGTCCACACTCCTAAGAGGGTGAAACCACCGAGTATAAAACAAGAGCTTCTAAATATAAGTAACAAGACCATTTAGATAATCAATAACCATATTGATTTCATACATATATATATTGGCAGATCATGATCACTAGATACTAACTCAAGCTACCAAAATGACCAAAAGAGCAAGATAATCAAAACCAATGCACACCATATACCTGGTGGGTCATATATCGGTACCTGCTATCTGGATCATCTGTAACCACTGAAAACACTGTTGTTGAAACTCTGGACACTGCACTGCTCTGTATGGGATAAAAGGTCATCTCGGTCATCAAATGTAAGGTCAAGAGGCTCAATCTTGGCATAAGGTTCACCGCATGTGTGATATGGGGCTGCTCTGATGTGTGAGTGATCATTAACAATACTGTTCATCATAGGCTGATCTCACCAAAACTGTGTAAAGGACAAGCTAAAAAATATACAATGAACTACTCCACAATCATGGTAGCTCGATTACTATGGATGTGATAAAAAATCTATCTTACCAAAGAACCACTAGATCTCAGTATCATGCAAAGCTTTCACTATGTCATGCAGATCCACTTCTCTCAGAGAGGTGCTACATGATGGTGGGGTTTGAACCACAATCTCTTATAGAGACTTGCCATGGGGAATCTATAACCAATCAAGAATCTTGTTTGTTTCACAAAAGGTACTCAAAGGTTCATGATTTGTACTACAATATGCCATTCACTCCAGTAGCAAGAAGGGTTCTAAAAGACTTGTTTTGGCAAATACAACTTATACACAGTGGGAGGTACATCAGAGGAGCAGATCGAGATCTAATGCCTGCATTGCTATCCTACATAGGAGCAACCTCCCAATATTTTTGCAAAGGCTTTCGCTGAAGAAAGTTTTTCCTTCTCTTCTTAGTATGAAGGGTTCTTTGAGTTCCCTATTACTATTCTTTTGAGAAGGGGTATTTTTCCCATGAGGTTTTTCCCCATTTCCTTTGTTCATAAACAGTTCTTTGGAGCATGAGAGATGTGGGAAATGAAACTAGTTCAGGTTTCATGGCATCATTGCTTAGGTATGCAATTGTTTTTTGAATGTAAATTCTTATATGTAAATGGGCATACGACTGTAAGACCTGGTAAGACATGTGTACTACTGGTCTATTGGGTCACCTAGAAAAGTCTAGATATAGATTTAGGTCGACTAAAGAGGAGTGGGGGCCATGTATGTGTGGATTAACCTTGACTCGGTAAATGAGTAATGAGTTAAAATTTTGTTTTAGGTCAACAATTGTGGTTTTTCTGTCCATGTATTTTTTTTTTCCCGTGGTATGATGTCCATGGATTTATATGTAATGAAACCTATAAAAGGCTTGGTGAACTCCATTGTAAATGGGTCTGGAGGTGAGCGGTGTAGGCTCACTTGGCCGGATTGGATGGATTTGGTCACGAGATGTTCTAGGTGGAGCACGGAAGGTATCCAGGTTAGAAAAGTGGGTATATATTCTCTATAGAAAGGTTGATGTGTTTAGAGAGTGCTGGCAGGTCAACCAAAGTTTTTGAGAATAGATGATGAAGGTAGGTTGATATCCTTGGAATTTGGAAATTATTGGAAGGAGGTTGGGATCGAAAGGCATGTTGAGTAATGCCAAGTTGCAGCAAAAGTTGTGGGCACAAGCAATCATGCTATCTAGTAAATCGGTCACCGTTAGTTGCAAAAGGACTGGAAGATTCCTGCAAGAGGTATGAACAAGTCATCTTATGATTACTCAAATGTGAAATTTTTGGTTGAGATGCTTATGCTCTTATCAATGTTCTAAGTAGGACCAAGATCAAACAACTACATATTTGTTGGTTATGGTGATGATGTTGAGGGATACAGATTGTGGGATCCTACCGGTGCCCACAAGATCATCATTAACAGAGATGTTGTGTTTAACGATTCTCATCTCATAAAATCAGACAGTAAAAGATGAATGGCACAAAGCATGACTGATAGCAGAAAGGTATTTGGAAGGTATTGATTTCCATGAATTCTTTTAATTAGTTATTAAGTTTGTTTTGATTGATGTAGTGTTAGCACTAGTTGCAGTGTCTAAATGCTAAAAGAATTATTTACATGGAGATTTGGATGAGCAAATGTATATGGAAGGGTTTGTTCAAAATCGCACAGGTAGATTTGTTTGCAAACGCAAGGAATCATTGTATGGCCGATGGATCCCAAGCAATTGTACAGGATGTTTTGATTTCTTCTTGGTGAGCCCAAGTGAGTATAACCATTGTGTTTGCTTTAAAAGTTTTGAAGATGGTATATTCATGGTGTATGTTGACAATCAACAGGTTAGAGGTTCAGGTAGACAGAACGTTATAGATGAACGATCGAGGAGTGTCAAAACAAATCTTAGGCATAGGAGTACAGGTTGAAATCAACAGGTTAGGGGTTCGGGTAGACAGAACGTTATAGGATGAACGATCGAGGAGTGTCAAAACAAATCTTAGGCATAGGAGTACATAGATATGAGGAAAATGGTAAGAGAAGTTTATGAAAAGGATACTGATGAGATTCTGAATGAACATTGTGAGATTGGTAAATGTCCCTTTAGTTTTTCGTTGTAAGTTTTTTTCAAGTTGATGTCGTGGTTATAAGGAAGGAAGAGGTAATGTCTAGTGTATTTTATGATAGTAGAAAGTTTGATGTATGCGATGAGATGGTTAGATATTTTTTCATGCACTTGGTGTTGTCAATGGTCACATGGCAAGTCCAGGTAAAAGCAGTGAAATGGGTGCTTCAGTATTTTAGGGGCATGAGTATCACCGACAATGG
Source organism: Larix kaempferi (assembly GCA_027924585.1). Taxonomy (NCBI): domain Eukaryota; kingdom Viridiplantae; phylum Streptophyta; class Pinopsida; order Pinales; family Pinaceae; genus Larix; species Larix kaempferi. The sequence continues at coordinate 19,716,470 of BSBM01000580.1, read as the reverse complement.
TTGAAGTCATTCAGTTTGTGGTTATGTTGTTTTAGAGCTTGCAGGAGATTTGGACAAGAAGAAATCTAGCTCAGGTTATGTTTTGTATGAATGGAAGGTGCTATTGAGTAAGTTTGGACAAGTGCAGGATATGTTCTGTGGATTTGACAAGCAGTCGAGCTTATCAAAATTGGACAAGACATCATTTTGTAAGGCAGGTTATTGATGGAGGTGGAGTGGTCGATACTCGAGCAAGTTGTGCAAACATGTTGATGGAACCAGTATTGATACAGAAGCTGTGGTGGTGTTTGGCTTCTCTTGGCTTGCAGAGAAGGTAATGAATGAAATAGGACATGGCATCAGAGAAATTGATTTTCAAGGTGGAGATTTTCTGGAGGTTACAACCAATTTTCCTGCATTAGAGGATAAAGTCGGTTTCCTATATTCTCTCCAGCAAATCAGTATGGCAGTTCTGGAAATTGGTAAGGTTGTTCAATATTGTTGAAACTATTCACCACAAATAGGATTCAACAGTTTTGCAATTAATTGTTGTAACTGTGAAGGTTGTGATTATAAATCTTTAGCTAATAGATTTGTAGCAAGGGCTTTAAGCTGTCTCCTGGGCTGGTTGTAATCTCCTGTTTCTTGAGAAATAAAATACTGAATGTTTCCCCTTCAAGGGGTTTTACCACTGCCCAACAATATGAAGGGAAATAGGAAAAGCCAGCGTTGTCACATCCACAATCACATATAAGTAGTTAAACCCACCAGATTTGTCTCACGAACCTCTCATCAACAACCATAAATATGTAATTAAACCCACCAGATTTCTCTTACGACTAAGACCAACATATTCGTTTTCAAGTTTTAGCAAAGTAATAAACTCGGATTTTGTAACAGCAGTGCCCCAAGCTCAGATTTTGGAACAGCAATGCCCCAATCTCAAGCTCGTTGAGGCTCTTTGCAATATTTTCTAGTCTCCCGTTTTCAAATTTTTTCAAGGAAACAAGTCATACATTACATTCCAGGTGAAAAGAAGTTTACAATCTGTATATCAGAAGTGCATTCTAGACCATTCAGTGGATTGGTACGTTCTCTGAATTGGCCTCTTAACTGAATTTATAGTTCTCGATCATATACCTCGCAAGATTTCGGCCCATATTTAATATAGTACCAAAATATTAAAAAAAAACATAAAGGGCTACAGTCCCTTAAGTTTTCATGAAAATATCCATCCGAAAATAATAATAAAACTTTGTTGGCATGAGAGAAGACTCTTCAGCAGTATGCTATCACATCTTTACGTACACCAAGGATGAGTCCAAAGTCTTCAGCAATCTGCTGTAACATCATTATAAATGTTGGAAAATGAGATAAAACTAACCCTCCAATTTTTAATTAAAAGCCTGGTTACTTTTTTCATTTTGTCTTCTGTGCTTGTGCCAATTGGTGTGTATCTTCTTCTATTGCATTTGTTGTGTGCTCCGTTTAGATTGCAGCCCTGTGGAGGGAGTGAGGCTGGCATCAACAGAACAGAGTGAAATATGTCATGAACGGGAGTGTCTTTCCTTTATCTAAGCATGTATACAATCTATCAGAAATATAACGGGAGTGTTTTGTTATAGAAATTCTTTGATGCAAATATTATCAATTTAACAATTTGACAAGTAAAAACACAAAAAAATATATTTTTAATTAACTAAAACTAAAAATTAAATTATCTACACCACAAAATCAAACTGAAATATTGTGATATAAATTATAATTTATTTGATAAAACAATTATTGTGGGTTCTGTTAGTTTTTAAGATATAGCAGTGTAGCTTCAATCATTATTTTGCAGTGGAAAATAAATATAATCACTGAAAGAATAACTAAAAATAAATATGATCACTGAAAGAATAACTAAAGTACAAAAATAAAGAGACACATGAATTTATTTTGGGAAACCCTTCAAGGGAAGAAACTCAGTAACTTTCTTTACTCAGAGAAATAGATCAAAGATACAAATTATATCAGATATACAATAAAGATAAAACCTCAAAAAAACTTCTACTATCCTAGTCTTCTCTGCCCTGCACTTCGCATAAGGTCAAATGTTTTGACGAAGAGTAGATAGATCAAATGTGTGAGAGATCACTCTATTTATACAATCGTGTTTGGCCAACTTTGCACATTTTAAAGAACCAGCTTACATAACTTATTCTTAGTTGGGGGCCGAATTAGTTGTGAGTTCTTAGTTGGGGGCTGAATTAGTTGTCAGAATACCTGCGAAGCTATAATCACCAACCAGTTCTTTATGGGTAAAATGGGTAACGGCTCTCTTTTCAGTGAATTCTATTAAAATAAAAATATAAAAAAATCCAATCATATGAATGAAGATAAAACTCAAATCAAGGCCAAAACATCATTAAAAGGATATATATATAATATATATTATGCGATATGATAAATTTTATGGGAAAGGGTGTTGTATTAAAAATAGGAAAACTTATTTTTTTCTTTTAAAATGTCATTGCATAAAATATTAAATCCCTGTCAGGTACTGATGGTATTCTCATCCAGGATGATGAAATCGAAGTGGAAAAGTTGAAAAAAGATATCGGCAATCTTACTCGATTTTGCAGGTAATGAATTTAATGGAAACTTCAAATGAGATTTTAATATACTCCTTTCCTTCTAAGACTCTTGATTTTCTTAATATTAATATTGTTTACTTATTAAATATTTGTTCATTTAATATGGTTGCTTTGGTAACAAATTAGAGGTGAGGAGGTTGAAGGAATCAGTTTGAAAATGTTTGAAGATCTTGAAGAAACTCTTGAAATGGCCGTAAAGTGTGTTCAATCAAGACAGGTGAGGAATCATTTGATGTTCAAGTTTCCTTGTTTGTTTATACAAAATGATTCCATGTTCGTCATTCACTGAATGTTCCTGATCTTTTTCTTGTTATGTTGATTGTAGAGGGAAATTTTTTCGAACCAAATTAATATTCTTCAAAATCAGGTAAAATTAAGTTTGATTGATTTATCATGTTACTTTCAAATGATATAGTTTTCAGTTTTCATTTATTGAAATATTATTTGCTTGACCGAAATACTATTTGTGTATTACACCAGCATAGATCCATCTTAAACCCGTATCTATCAAGCATGGAGAGGGATCGAATTTCTTGATGTGTTTTTCTTTTTTTAAATTTAAACTCAAAAAATTTGATCTCTCTTGATTGATAGATCCGGGTTTAAGTTTTAAGTTTTAAGTTTTTATTTTATAAACGAATATATATTTTTTAATTACTTTTCATATTATTTTATTTTATGACCTAACATGGATTTTTTTTTTTAAATACTCTCCATAATTTTTCTATTTTATGTGCCGAGATGAATTTTTTTAATTATTTTGTTGCAACGTTATTTTGTTATTTTGTTACAAACGTTACATCACGTTACAACATCTCCATACTGGGCTGTAGAGCACCTTGTTTCACTAGATGCAATCACGAGGCTCTACATCTTAAGAGTAGAGTGACAGTGTTGAAAAAGTTAGTAAGGGTCCCGAATACAACTCGTCGACAACATCGGAAAAAACGCTGAAAATCGGCAAAAGTCGACAAACATTAAAAAATACAAAATATATTCATTTTTTTATAATTTTAAATATATAAAGCAACAATAACATCAAATAAACACCTTGGAACATAAATATGGAGAAAGCACTGATAGATAGATGTAGTGGATGCAACTAAAAATACATAAAATTTTACAATTTTAATGAAAAAATATATATTAAAGATACCAAGGTATGATTCCAAACCATTAGAGACAAAATATTATCAAAATTGCACCAAGTGCAATACATATCTAAATCAAAATTGAAAAACATAATCATCAAATTCCTTGTCTATGTTTGGGATCCTATTCATCAATAGCACCATGTTCCCCATGTTCCCCCACCTCTCGGCTCTGGCTCTTGCCTCTACCTCTAATCTTGAAGTTGATCCTCCAAGGACATCAATTAACACCCTAGAATTTTGATGAAACTTCTTAATCCAAGCTTTAAAATAAGGTAGAAAGAGCTTCCCATGCTTAATAAGTGGTTTTGCTTGACCGAAGGGTAGATTTTTTATAAAGTTCATGACAGTGGAATTGAATCAACTTCAACAATCAGGCATTGACACCACCAACATCAAGGTACATAGAGAGCTTGATGTGCTTCATTAAATTCCAATCCCTTACCCACATACATGATAGAATCTAGTGGAAACGTTGCAATGCTGAAATCCTAAAAACCATTAAGTCTGTTGAATTCTGAATGGGATCTAAAATTCTACTTTTTGCATATGAAGTCCGACGAGGTTGGAGCCACTCTCAAACATCCTGAAACAATTAATGGTAATGGTGAAAATTTAAGTAAAATGATAGCAAATGAAAGATAAAGAGAATGTCACTTTTACTTGTACAATGTCACTTGTACAAAACTCAATAAATTTAAAGGCCTGGTGAGTTTTTAGGTCAACCTGTGCTTTTTACTAAAAAGTCGCGACTTCTTAAAAAAATCACGATTTTTCCTAACCAATTTTTAGATTCAGGAAAAACAGGGACTTTTTAAAAATTCGCCAATTTTTCGGCGAGGTTTTCAACATTAGAGTGTACTTTAAGAGGAAAATATATGATACATTTGAAATTGATTACGTGTGTGATACAACATTTTACCATCGCTAGAAAGTATAATATTAATGGAAATTACAAAGTGAGTGTTTTTCTTAATTTAAAATGAAAATAATTTAAATTTTTTACATTTTGAAAATATGTTTTGTATTATATATTTTTTTAAATATGATGTTTCTCTTACATATGTCTCAGATTTATTTCGGTTTATTATGTATAGAGTAATATACATGTTTTATTACTAATTTTATAAATTAGTTCATTTTAATGTAAGATTATTTTAATATTATTGATTTTATTAAAAAGTTTTTGAATATTGATTTTCATTTTAATAATATTTATTTTATTTTTAAAATTTATAATATTGGAAACATACATATGATTAGTTCAATTAAAATTGATAAAATCCTAATACAATTATTTAAAATGTTGAATATTTTACTTCAAAGATAAAAAAATATATATATAGAGAAAGAACCATGTAAAAGGATAAAAGGATCCTAATACCGGTTTAAAGAAGAATTGGTGGAGATTTTAAGGCAAAGCACTCCAAAATGAATATTGGACTTGAGCCATATTTCTTATTTTTTATAAAAAGTATAAGGAAGAGTGCTATTAGGGTGGTGGATGGTATTAAACTTCAAAATATTTTGCTTTAGAGTAGCAATACTCAACAATTTTCCAAGAAGACATGTTTCATTCAAGTTTTGATAGAGGTGTCTTAAATGTGTCTAATTTTGTGGGGATTTTTGTACAATTGGTGAGGGAGGCCAATGTTTTTTTGGGTGGGTCTTAGTGAGCTCATGCTTGAGGGTGTTGATTACTTCATTGGCCTCATCTATTTTAAAAATCAAATTAGAGACCTTGCTCCGAACAACCTTGAGATCCCTGATTCTCCCCGCCATTACTTAGTTCTGAGTAGATAGTGATGCATGTTGCCCTCTTGAGAAATTAACCTCTTCGATCAATTTGTTCTTTTCCTCTAGCATCTGTTGTGTGACTCGGAAGAGAGGAACCATCTGGTTACATTCCAATACTTTTATCCTTTCATAGTTTTCCTTTATTAGGAAAACTATTGTAGTGGTCTCTTGTTTTCCTTTCCTAGTTGAGGCTATGCTGGTTTGTAGATTTTGTTTTAACTCAAGTAATTTAACTTTTGCACTCAAGAATTGTTTTCATAAGTATATTGAATCCAACTGCTTTTTGAGATGTTTACTTGAGTAAGCAACCTTAATATATATATCATAGACTATGATGCTTGATCCTTGGACCATTGAAACATCACCATCTAGGATAAATCTTGCAGTTTCAAAAGTAATTTGCAAATTCCCCAAATACTATGGTCACATTTTTGAGTAGGGATTTTGGGGTTATGTTTCCGTCGTTGTTGCAACAAATTTCCTTATGTCCTCATTGTACTTGGGCAATAGCCTTTATTGGGAAATCTATTTAGGGGCATATGCTAGAACTAACACTCCTTTGCTTTCAATCCTTCTTTTGTTTTCTTCTCTTAAAATTTGCAAGGGCTCACAGGTGTCCATAAGTTGAATGACGTTGGACCAAGGAGGTTGTTGTCATATTTCTTGGAATATGCTAGGACTAGGTGTGTTAGGAACCTGTTCTAAGGTTTCCTACTAATAGCATGTGAAAGAGATTAGAGGGGGAGGCCGAACGTGGCATGTGTGATGAAGTGATCTCCCTTTTAACACTGAAATTGTCCTTATTTTTTGTGTGTTTTTTTTGAAGTATTTATTCCGCTTTTCATTTTCATTCTATTTTTATTTTTTGATTTTAAATGCTTTAATAAATGATTATCATTTCATTTTGTGTCATGTTATAGTTTTATTTTGGTTTTAAGTGACTTCACCCTTAGTGGCACCTTTTATGGCTTATCAAGTATCATATATCTTTCAAAGTCCTTAAAATGCTTATTAAAACTATACACTTAAACAAAATCTAAAGTTTGACCTTTGTGTATGATTTTATGTGCCAAAATTGCATGTGGAGTATTCTCGCAGCGCAAAGCCTAGATCAAATACTCGTGCGCGCTGCAGGAATCGAGCATCATGAGGGTTCGTGGTTTCTTGAGGGCATAACGTGACCATTTCGTTTGATGATGAAGGACGAGCTTCAAGACACTTTTCTACTTCATTATGACACCTATACAAACCATTTGTAGCTATCATTAACGAATTGGGGTGGTTAATGCCACGATTTCATATTTGGGGTCTCAGATTCCAGAATTGGAGAACTGTTATGGGACAATCTACCAAAGACGGATCTAAGGCGTGATCTCCCTAGCTTAATGTAAGTCTAGAACAAATCAAACAGAATATAGATCTACTTTCCTAGATCAATAGAAGTGCAAACTGGTAGATAGATAGCTTACGTCATATTTGCAGATCCCTTTGCTCCTTGTTGATCCAATTCTCCAACATCGTCAGATCTCAAGCTGCAAGAGCCTGTTGAACATATAGATACTAGAAAACAGTAAAAGCATACATTTCATATGATTGATCTAAGTTAACAGTTAAGGAAGAAAACTCTAAACATCATCATCAATGAGACAATAGTTTATGGAAAGAGATTATATTAACTGTATAAAAGTGGGAATTAGATAGAAAGGATGAAGCTACAACCAAGGCCCCAACGTCGCATTCTCCATCCAACATGTCCAAACCAAGCCTCCAAGTTTTGATGTATATGTAACTTTGGAATGTATTTCACATATATGTATATTGTATTCCTATAGAAATGTTATTATTCGTTTATACGGAAGAGTCGTCATTCATATTGTAAGTATCGTAACTTATACTTGATGGGTTATTATACCACCTTGTTGGGGTCGGCCTTGTATAAGTCATGTGGGTCAAAGGGTTCTTAGAGCACCCTATTGGGGGTCAGCCATGTGGGTCAAAGGGTTAGCAGACCACCCTATTGGGGGTCGGTCCAGTCAGCTTTATGTTATGTGATTAAGTTAAGGCTGACCTAGTAAAGGTTATTAGGCAAGTCAAGTCAAGTATAAATAGAGTGCGGGATGCACTCTATTTGATCATTCTATTCTCACACACAGTCTTTGGAGAGTGGCGCACTTGTGGAGGAGGAGAAGCTGTTGCTAGGAGATGTCTATCTGTTATGCTTGGGTAGTATCATTTCTCTATCTATCTCTGAGGAAGTTATTGTGGTTTTTCACCTTTATGGTTTTCCCCAAGTAAACTATGTGTCTCTTGTGTGCTTGCATTATTGTGTCCATGATTGATATGTTGTGGATATGCTGTACATGTTCTCTCAGTTAAGATCCTAGATCAGATTGAAGTAAATTTTGAAAAACTAACATGGTATCAGAGCTAGCGTGAAAGAAGGCATGGTATGGCATGTATGACACTTGTTGAATTTATGATGCTAGGGCTTGATATAGCAAAAACCAGTCATCGTTGCACTTTCGCTATAAATCCATTTTGGCGAATTGTTTGGATCTGAAACATTTACAGATCGAAGATCATATCTCCATGTACCTTGTGTCCAAAGGACAACTTCTAATTCGTTGTACTTTGTGTTTTATGATCTGTACAATCTAGGGTTTCTGCCTCTTCCAGATCTGAGTCATAAACAGGTGACCTAGGCAAAAAGATCATAACTTGGGCTAGGAAGCTCCAAATGAAATTTCGTAAAAAGTAACAAGTAGTGCACGGACTGTACTCTCTCAGGCAATGTTTTTAGAGGCCGAAATTGAACCAGTGACACGTGGCACGCCGTACAAGTTCGCTCTCTTGTTTTATCCCATAAACATGTCACGTTGCGACACTTGGAATAACTCTCTCTCTGAGAATCCAATTGAGGTCACCCCTGTGGGGTTGGAAAGATGACAGGTCAGGCTACCATAGGTAGACGTTTCAGACCCTGTGGATCAGAAAGTTTGGATTTGCACCAAAAACAATCAGGTACATATTTCTATTAAAACATAATTATTTTTTGAGCACCTTCATTCATGGCTTCGGGAATTTAGGGTTTCGAAGAAAGTTGGAATTTTTGTAATCGGAGACCACGGCTGAATGCTATTCATCAAAATCGAAATTTAGAGACCAAGATCGGAATTTTTGGTTGGGGAGAAGGCCGGTCTTGATCAGACCCTAGTTCGGGACTTTGATCGGAAAAGTGGAAAATTAGGGCTTCTGCAAAAATGAGAATTTTTTAAATCTGTGACCACGGCTGGAAGCTCCTCAGAAAAATAGAAGCTTAGAGCTTTGGATCGAACCTTTTGATTGGGCAAAAGGGTAGGCTTTATCAAACCCTAGTTCGGGGTCATGTCGAGTGAATCTGGAAGTTTCAAAGGCAAATTTCATTGGTGAAACTTTGCAGTTTTCAAATTCTGAATATACTAGCTTGATCAGCCCTTCAAGGCGCATCTTTCTATCATTTCAGAAGTCTGAAATTCAAAGTTTGAATTTTTAGGGTTTCTCTTATAAACCCTAATCCAGCTCCAAATCCAGTTCCTACAAATCAAGTGGATTGGGTCAATCCTACAAGAGAATGGATTGGTCCCATGCATAAGTGAAGAAGTTCTTGTTTCAGAGGGAGATGAGGCCGAGGCCTTACATAAGAAGATTACAAGCAATCTTAACATGTATGACTCATACAGGTATGTTTCGAATTCTGGTCATAATTAAGTTTATGATATGTTTGTCTTCATACTATTATGGTTAGTACAATCTTGGTTAATTTTAGACTTGTCGTATCACCTTAATTTTTTGACACTTATGATTGTACTAATGCATTGTGATGTTGTATGAGGTTGATGTTGTCCACTAACATGAAAGGTACATCAAGAAAGACAAATCATGTTCTAGTTCAAGAACATATGACCATGGTGACATGAAGACAAAGGTTCATCCATCACCATGGATCACATAGAATATATACTTACGAGTTATGTATAACATGGTTAACCTATGAGATATGCAGGTTACTAGCACAAGTCATTTAAGAGAACAAAAAGACATCATGTGGGTATGTTAGAAAATAACCAACATATTAATCTGGGTATGTTTTCCTATATCAAGTTAGAATCCTATCTTGTGTAAAGTATACATGGCATGATTGATAATGATTATTCATATGTTTGAATAGTCATGGGTGTATGCATATTATGTTTCTTAACCAGAAGAGTCATGAAAGTATAGGTTTGAGTAATCACGGGTGTAGACATATTATGTTTCTTACTTTAATTTATGATATGACTAGCCATAAGAGTCCTTGAATACTAATGCTTATTATTTCTATTTGGAATGATCATGAATATACATGCTTAAGGTGATTGTGTTTTGATAGTATTGAGAATATACTAATAAATGCATGATTATGTATGAGATCCTGAGGATATCACAATAATGATACTTGTAAGCATGCATAGTGATCAAGGATGGATATAAGTTCAAGGACAGGTAATCCAGGAAGCAAAGATCAAGAGGGAGCACACTGCAGTAGTTTATGCAAGGATGCAGATATTCAGAGGGAGTTGACCACTTCTCACAATCCACATCAGAATGGAGTTGCAGAAAGGAAGCAAAGATTGAGAGGGAGTCAACCCAACAAACGAACAAGGATAAGTATTTGAATTATCATTTCTTGCATATTTGATTGTTTAAATAATATTGTTCAATGATGTATATATTGATGTCCCTAGATTTAGGTTGTGTATTATGCATATTAGAATAGTTGCATTGATGAACAATGTACTACTAATATGCATGTGATGGGTAAGTGGCCTATGGCACTGTACAACATTCCATTGCTACTTATCTAGAATGAAACCTCTTTGCTGACATGTCGGGAGTAGTGCAAACTCTTAACAATGTTCTGGTAGAGATTGGAAGGCATCTAGAAAGTTAAAGGATATGGATGAATGTTGTATTGAAGCATTGGCTAAAATAATTGCATGACTGTATGACATATTTTTTTATGTGTAAGAATTTGTTCTGAAAAAACTATGAGAAGTTTCTAATCATGCAATTTAACTTGTTTTGTAGGAAAGATCATATACGAGCACCTACAAAAGAAGGAATACAACATCAGCAACAAACTTATCTATTGAAGATATTGAATATATTGAAGTTCCCAGGATTCGGGAAGAATGCCATGATCGAGGAGTACCAGTCGATCATGAAGAATGATGTTTGGGATGCAGTCCCAAGACCTGAAGGGAAGTCTGCTGTGACTTCCAAATGGATCTATAAGATCAAGCGTGTTGTAGATGGTAGCATGGAGAAATACAAAATGAGATTTGTAACTCGTGGCTTCTCCCAGAAAAAGGGATTGAGTATGAAGAGACTTCTACACCTATAGCCAGGCACACTTCCATCATATCAGTACTTGCTCTAGATGCAGTGATGAAATTGAAGATACACCAGATGGATGTCAAGATAGCTTTCTTGAATGGTGTAGTCGAAGAGGAAGTGTATGTGGAGTAGCCACTTGGTTTTGAGACACATGACAGCAAGTCATATATGTGCAGAACTTGGTATGGTAGGGTAAACAACTTTCTATCCAGTTTGGGCTTTACCTAGAGTAAAGCAGATTCCAACCTTTACTACAAGGTTGAGGAAGGCAATCCAGTGATACTAATTTTGTATGTGGATAACTTGTTTGTTATAGGTTAGGATAGAAGATTGATTGCCGACACACAGCGGAAGCTTGCTGTCGAGTTCGAGATGAAGGACTTGGGTATGATGCACTACTTTCTAGGCGTTGAGGTGTGGCAGCGTGAAGATGGGATCTTCCTTGAACAAGGGTAGAATGCAGTAGAGATCCTGAAGAGGTTTGGAATGATGGACTGCAAGGCCATGGCCACACCTTTGGTATCGAACCTGAAGTTTCTGTGTAATGCTTCGTCTGAGCTGGTTGATGTCATGATGCATCGTCAGATGATTGGGTCCTTGATGTACCCAACAAATACCAGACTAGATATTTGATTTGCGGTGAACACATTGAGCCAGTTCCTGACAGATCCGAGAGGTGTTCACCTCATTTTTGTAAAGCATATTCTAAGGTACTTGAAGGGTACAGTTGATTATGGGCTCAGGTATGATGCGAGTCAAAAGGTTAACCTGTAGGGTTATGTTGATTCAGATTGGGCAGGCATTGCTACAGATAGGAAGAGCACTTATGGGTGCTGCTTGAGTATGGTATCAGGTGTGATCTCTTGGTTTAGCAGGAAGCAGTCCTGCGTAGCACTGGGTACAGCCGAAGCAGAGTATGTTGCAGCTTGTTCGGCTAGTTGTGAGGCAGTATGGATCCGGAAGCTACTGTCTGAGTTATTTGATCTCTCGTTGGATGCTATCTACTATCTGAGTTATTCTTATGAGGCAGTATGGCTCCGAAAGCTACTATCTGAGTTATTTTTGGACATATTTATATATATATATACAACTTTGATTCCGGTTCTACTACATGTGTGTTTGTTACAAATGTATGAATGTCTTTGTATTTATGTGCTCATGATGAATGTGACAAATGCCAATCTAATATATAGTTAGTGTATGCATCAGATATATAATTATGACTTCTCGGAATATGAATGTATGTAATGGAAACAAAATGTCTCTCCAAGAGTCGTACCTTAAGGATTATCTCTAGTAATGTAGGGTCTCGTACATGGTACTGCCCATTCAGCTGAGACACAACTAGTTGTGAACCCAGGCGGACTTCTAAAGATTGGATGTCATGTGAAATGGCATCCTGAAGTAACTCAACGACGGCACTATACTCAGCCACATTGTTAGATGTAGGACCGAGACAAGCACCTCCTGAGGACACAACTAGGTGGTTAGGTGAGAAGATAACCCAGGCTGCAGAAGCAAGCTGCTCCGTATGTCGGCTAGCACCATCCACGAAACCTAAGAACATAGGACATCCCATTGACATCTGTCAATCAAAAAGAGGCTAATCAGTAGACCCGACAACCAAAAAGGCAACCTAAAGTACGTACAGAAAAACTATGCCACATGGGACACGCCTCACAATGTAAGGACCGTGCCACATGGGATTGAACTTGCTTGCCCCCAGGGGTTGTTTAACTTGGTCATACAAGAGTACCAAGTCGCCTTCAACATATTTTTGGGGACGGACAGACCTATCATATTGAACCTTGACACGACGCTTGTTAACATCAATGGCCACATCAGCATCTCGACGGAGCTCGTCAAGTTGCTTGAGGTGTACTAAACGTTGCTCAATCTCCGTCGTATCAAGGAGGAGCTCTATGGATAGCTTGAGTGAAGGGATTTCGCATTCAATCGGTAAGAGTGACTCCACACCATGAACTAACTGGAATGGTGAGAACCTGGTGGCAGTCTTAACTACGGTTCGATATGCCCACAAAGCAGGATATAACATGATATGCCAATTGGTCTTGCTTTGTTGGATGGTACGTTGGAGAATGGTCTTCAAAGACTTATTTACTGCTTCAACCCGACCAATCGCTTGAGGATAGTCGGAAGACGAGTGTTCCTGACGAAACCCAAGCTTAAGAGATAAATCCTCCATCATCTTGTTTCGAAAGTGACTGCCATGGTCAGTGACAATCTGTTTAGGGATATCGAGTTGAGTGATAATCTGGTTGAATACGAAATGGGTTGTAGTGGCACCGTCAGCTTTTACAGTAGGCATGGCCTCAGCCCACTTGGAAAAATAATCCACGGCCACGATAATATGATGATTCCCTCTAGCTGAAGCTGGTTTGCAATCCATGAAATATACCCCCCAATTAAAGAAGGGACTGACAGTGACAACCCGATGGAGGGGCGCTGGATGCGAGTGTACGTTCCGAGAAAACACTTGGCAAGGGTGACATCTCTTCACAGTGTTAATACAATCTTTAAATATGGGAGGCCAAAAATAACCCGCTGGCATGATACGCTAGGCTGTAGCAAGCCCGGATAAGTGACCGCCACATGCCCCCACATGGCAATCATTAAGTACCCATTCCGCTTCTTCGTGAGTCAAGCAACGACGGAAAATGTAATCCTTTCCTCGACGATAGTATAACCTTTAGCGTGACGTCTCACACGCCGTCGCTCATCTCGTGAATAATGCGGAGGAAACTTCAAAGTTTGGAGATATACAATGACATCCCCATACCAAGGGTCCTTGGTCAAGATAAGAAATAACTATTCGTCCACAAATGAATCTTTATGAATGACATCCTCATCAAGTCATGGAAGGTCCGACATAAGTTCAGCTAGAGTCATCCTAAACTCCTCTTGCTCAACGAGCTCAAGGTTGGAAAGGAAATAAGAGCAATGGTGCATATCTTCCCAAGGCCACTACCACACATGGCTTCGAGGATAGCTTCATCAGATGGTAAAGTATGCTCATGATGTCTGCTTCATTTTTTAATGAGCTTGTAACAGAAAATGAACTATGCTCGGGATAATTTTCATGGTTTAGTGAGCTCGAAACCTAAAATGGAAAGTATGCTCGAAAATGTTCCTAATGGTGAACTTCTTTCTGTCATGAAATCCAAAGGTTGGCACATGCCCCTAGCATGATTACTAGAAGTAAGTGACTTAGCTCCAACGTGGTGTGTGTTGCCAACTAAGTTGCACTTGGTTGGATTATCGAGCGAGCGGGCAGAATGGAACATGATACATGTTCAATTTTGGTGATTTGATGACCAACTGGCCTTTTAAAGGGCCCCGTTTTTTTTTATTTTTTTCCACATGTCCATGGCCCTGCGGGGTTTGTAACAAAACGTGCTAGCATGGTGTTTTGTAAAAGACTCGGTTCCTTAGGACTTTTTGGCCAAGTCAGGTATTCCAAGGAGTTTTTTCACCTATCTATTATGTCTTGCATTAGTGCATAACATAATTAATTGGTTTTTCTCCTGCTCCTCCAAAGCTGGAATGCCTGGGGAGGCTGACGGGCCTTAGGGAGTTATTAGAGTCTATGGGTCAATGTATATGAACATGCTAGGCGTTAATTTTGAGTCATATGGACATGTGCTAAGTCCCCCTAGGTTGTTTTTTAGTTTTCGGCAAGTTTTATTTTTTCCGTAAATTGGGCCATTTTTTAATGGTTCAATTAAAAAATTTGTAATTGGCCTATCTGGGGCGTCTGGAGGTATTTTTTGCCTTAGGGGTACTCGTTTTCTAACTCAGAGTACCCCCTAAACCCCTAAACCCACTTTTCCTAAGGTTTGGGTGCTTCAATATTTTCCTATGGCCAAAAAACCCAAAAAAGTCAAAAAGTCATGAAAAAATTGAAAAAAGTGAAATCTTCTCGTTTGCTTCTGAGCATACTATTGCTGGAGTTCTACTTCAGAAAAATGACCAAGGCCAAGAACAACCCATAGCATTCTTTAGTAAAGCTTTACAAAATTCAGAGCTTAAATATACTATAATGGAGAAACAAGCTTATGCCCTTGTTAAGTCTTTGAAACATTTCAGAATATATATTGGGTATTCCAAGGTTGTGGGTTATGTTCCTGATACTGCTGTTAAAGATATATTAGCTCAACAGGATTGCCTTGGTATAAGGGGAAAATGGGTGTCTAAAATACAAGAGTATGACTTGGAGATAAAACCTACCAAGTTAATCAAAGGTCAAGGTCTTGCACGCATGATGACGGAAAGTAATGAGAAAGCTGTAGGAATGATTTGTCAAAATAATGAGTCAGCACCTATCATATCTGAAGAGCTTCAAAGATTAAGTCAAACTCGATGGTATTCCGACATTATTTACCTTCTTAACAATTTTACTTGTCCTGAACATCTTGTTGGTCATAAAAGAAGGTCTCTAAGACTTAAAGCCACTAAGTATTGCATAACTCAAAACGGATTAGGTTGGAGAAATCCTGATGGCTTAGTTCTTAGATGTGTTGATGAACCAGATTCCAAAAAACTTCTGGTTGAGTTTCATAATGGATTTTGTGGTGGGCATTATGCAGCAGACACCACAGCCCACAAGATCCTTAGATCAGGTTACTATTGGCCCACTTTATTTGCTGATGTGCACAAGTTTGTCAGATCTTGTCCCCAATGTCAGTTGTTCACTGGGAAACAGAAATTGGCAACTTTACCTCTTGAGCCAGTAGTTGTTCAAGCCCCTTTCCAACAATGGGGTCTTGATTTTATCGGTCAGTTTAAGGAAAACTCAAGCAATGGATATACCTGGATCCTAACTGCCACCGATTATTTCACCAAGTGGGTGGAAGCAATCCCTACTAAGTATGCCACAGATAAAGTAGTTATGGACTTTCTTGAAAATCATATCATAACTAGATTTGGGGTGCCATCCAAGATAACAACTGACAATGGTCCCAGTTTTAGTTCCATGGCCTTTTCAGCATTCTGCTTCAAGTATGGTATAATCCTTTCCCACTCATCCAACTATTATCCCCAAGGAAATGGATTGGCTGAATCAACCAATAAGACCCTAATGAACATTTTAAAGAAGACTGTTGGTGATAACAAGAGGTCTTGGGATTCTAAGATAAAATTTGCTGTATGGGCTGACAGAATAACACAGAAACGTGCTACTGGGAAAACCCCTTTCCAGTTGGTTTATGGTTTGGAAGTTTCTGTTCCCATTCATATTCAGTTGCCAGTGTATCAGATGTTGCATGATTATGAGTCAAATGATGATGGTATGCAGAACATAATTGAGCAAATTATGAAATTAGATGAGACTAGAAGAAAGGCCTTAGACCAAAGTATCAGAAATCAGGACATGGTTAAAAGGACTTTTGACAGGTCAGCCAAGCCAAAAGATTTCCAGTCAGGGGATTGGGTTCTTTTATGGGACAAGCGAAGAGATAAGCCAGGGAAGCATGGAAAATTTGATAGCCTATGGTTGGGACCATATATTATATTTGAACCAACAGGGGTTAATTCTTTCTTCCTTTGCACTATGGATGGAGAAAGGTTGACTCTCCCAGTCAATGGACAACATCTCAAGTTGTTTTTCAAAGAAGATTTCCTAATGCCCACGGGGGCAGATTGATAGCAGGGCCATCTCTAAACCTTTGCCTTGCATTTTTGTACATTATGTTCTGTATATTATTGATTTCATTTGCTTACTTCAGTTTTGTTTTGGAATAAATGTTGCAACTTATGTTTCGTTTGGCAGAGATATGGGACCGATGCATTTTAATTTTGTGGCAGGAACCAGAGATTCTTGGATTCTCGCATACTCTATTTGATTGAATCAGATCGAGCACACGTCCCGCAGTTGGAGCCACATGTTGCCAACTAAGTTGCACTTGGTTGGATTATCGAGCGAGCGGGCAGAATGGAACATGATACATGTTGAATTTTGGTGATTTGATGACCAGCTGGCCTTTTAAAGGGCCCCATTTTTTTTTTTTTTTTTTCCACATGTCCATGGCCCTGCGGGGTTTGTAACAAAACGTGCTAGCATGGTGTTTTGTAAAAGACTCGGTTCCTTAGGACTTTTTGGCCAAGTCAGGTATTCCAAGGAGTTTTTTCACCTATCTATTATGTCTTGCATTAGTGCATAACATAATTAATTGGTTTTTCTCCTGCTCCTCCAAAGCTGGAATGCTTGGGGAGGCTGACGGGCCTTAGGGAGTTATTCGAGTCTATGGGTCAATGTATATGAACATGCTAGGCGTTAATTTTGAGTCATATGGACATGTGCTAAGTCCCCCTAGGTTGTTTTTTAGTTTTCGGCAAGTTTTATTTTTTCCGTAAATTGGGCCATTTTTTAATGGTTCAATTAAAAAATTTGTAATTGGCCTATCTGGGGCGTCTGGAGGTATTTTTTGCCTTAGGGGTACTCGTTTTCTAACTCAGAGTACCCCCTAAACCCCTAAACCCACTTTTCCTAAGGTTTGGGTGCTTCAATATTTTCCTATGGCCAAAAAACCCAAAAAAGTCAAAAAGTCATGAAAAATTGAAAAAAGTGAAAAAATGACTTAAAAAATTAATTATTTTTGGGAGTAATGACAACTCAGTTTTGGACCAGCACTATTATAGGAGGTTATTGGGCTGATTTGTAAGATGTTTGGCAGCCCCATTTGGGGAGAGAATCATGCCCATGTAGAGGGGCGCATTTACCTTGATGGGAGGGGCGCATTTGCTAGTGTGCAGCCCACGTTTTGGGGGAGTGGGCAGCATAGTTTATGCTGCTGCGTGGGCACCTTTGGTGCTGATATGGAGCAGCTATTTCAGTGGTGGGGCAGCCCCATCCACTCCCTAAAACATGCCACTCATTCCTTCATGCACTCACGCCCTTCCTTGGCCATTTCTCTATATATTGCAGCTCTCTCTCCATTGTTCACTAGGGAGAATTGGAGCACAAAAATTATCGTTGTAATACTCATATGATTTTGAATTTGAATAAAGAAGACTTTGGAGGTCAATCTGTGGTGTTATTGTGTGAGTGGATGAAACATCTTTGGCTTGTCTAATGGAGGTAACCTGTGCATAAGCTTTGATATTTTATTGCATCAATTGTACTCATTGGAAAGATTAGTATTAATTTATGAGATAGATAAATGCAATTTGCTTATTGTTTAGTCTATTATTATATGTTTATAAAAGTAATCATGTTTACATATTTCATTTGTTTATGAATGTCTAACATTGATTTCTTTTCTAGATGTATATCTACACTTGATCTTTGTTTGCAAAGTGTGTGATGTGCAGGTTATCTCAACTGGAAGTTGGTGGATCTTGTTTGTTTCTTCCCTTCTAATCTTTTTTTGCAGATGCAGTCCCTTGGAATATCACAAACACAACCTTCAAAGCTTCGGATTTCAACCAAGATTTGCTTCATCTCTCTCTCAACTTAATTCAAATCAAATTTTCTGGTTACTGGTTACTTGCATTTGAAATATTTCTGATTTATATGCTCATATTGTATTTCAAATAGATCAGAAATATTTTCATAAAGGACTGGTTTAGACAGTTACAAAGTTTATATCTTTAACTATTAGATTTTCCTTCATTTAGCATCTACTTTTCAAAAGGCTTGCAAGTAAAATCGTCATATCTCTTTTAAGTCTTGTTGGGTAGTTGTAGTGCTGATATAAAATATATATTTGGCTGTCCTAGAGCTTGAAATTTGCAGCCATTAAAGGCTAGCAGAGATCCCAGGTAGACAAGCGCCATAGCTTGTTTTACTTGGTTATTTTTAGTCATTTTTACTTAGTTTTTAACTTAGAATTTTTTGGGTTTTTTAGGAGGTGTTCCAAAGACACTCTTAAAGTGTTTTTGGGCATCTTATACTAATTATTGCTTGCTGGTTTGCAGCAAAAGACGAACAGGTAGGAGGAAGTGCTGCCGAAATTTCGAGCATCCAGGCAATCCGGAGGACAATTTTCCATATTTTTTCAAAACCGGTCATTTTTCCTATAATTTTGTAAGCCACCAAGTCACATTAAGTAGACTGGGGCACTTCTCTAAATCATTGTAAACATTTTTAAACGAGAGCAAGTGGGCTAGCCAGCGCCTATACCGCATCCCCCCAGGGGCGGCCTGTGTCGTCTCATTTTCATGGCGTGATTTTTAGAGTAGTTTATTTCTTTATTTTTTCGGCATTTAATAAAATCAATTAGGCTTAAAATAAACCTTGTTGGTCCGTTCCACTGGCGGGCCACAAGTTCACTCACAACCTAGTTTTTCACATTTTTTTTACAAACTCATAACGCCCCCCTTGCTTTCCCGAAGTAGGGTTTTGTATGAGGGCTTGCCCGAAACACATGCCTGAAAAGAGACTCCTGGGGTTCTAAAAAAGATAAAATTTGGGTTCATAAAATTTTATAAAAATACCAAGGTCTTCTCCCGTATGCTCTGTGGCCAACTTGCAGCTCAGTCTGATCCAGTTGGTACACACCAGAAAGGAGGGGATGACTAGTAATAGGATCTAACACCGCCCCAATAAAAAATCCTATCTGTGAAAATCCGGCACAGCACGCATTTTGTTGTCGTGGGCAAATTTCCCAGAAGGCTTGGGATAACACTGAATAGTGACCTCTTGGAAACCGTTAGGCTTGCCCTCGTTGGTATAGCATCTGAAATCCTCCTCGAGACTCCGATTCAGCCCAAAGCCTGAGAGGGAAGCCACGCTTCAAAATTCCGGACATGTTCCCCCGTACCTTGCGTATATCGGGAACCCACCTGCCTTAATAAAAAGATCACCATCACATTAATTTTTAAAATAAACCAAGAACACTCCACAACATTTACCTTTTCTGTTTATGCATTTGTTATTTGACTCCATAATAAGGCACTGGTCTTGTTGCAAATTTATTTTATATTGTTGACTAGTGTGCAGTTAAATGATGGCTATTTTAAATGAGAGCAAATGATAAATGATTGTTTTATTTGATCAAAGTATATGTTGTCTGTTCTTGGTTATCAAAAGTATTTTTCTAACTCCTAGATTAGAGGCTTTAGTTTCTTTTTATTTTTAGGGTCCACCCCCCTTGGCTTCGCTAGGAAAGCCTAGACGGAGGAGTCGAGTCCCAAGTGACAGCACTTGACTCTGACTTGCCCCCAAGGCCACACCAGCAGATTGAAGACTTCTGCTGCGTTTTCCCAGGTGTGGAACCAGGCGGCAACAGTGTGGAGAGGCGATAGAGTTGACTCCAACGTAAATTCCAGAGGTTGAAGACAAGTCCCCGAGCTTCGTTTCATTTGCCTAAGGAATAGGCGGGTGAAAAGAAGGTTCAGGTACTAATTCTAGGAGGAGACTCGACTCAAAGGGAAAGGATATGTTTCATTTTTTAACGAGCTTGACAGAGGAATAAAACTCTGCTCAAAAAGACCTGTTTCGTTTTTTAAAGAGCTTGACACAGAAAGGGAATTATGCTCATGAAGCTGGTCTCATTTTTTTGCAAGCTTGAAACCAAAGGTAAACTATGTTTAGGGGGTCTACTCCATTTTGTAACGAGCTTGGAATAAAAGACTAATCTGTGTTCAAACTACTTGTCATTTTTTAACGAGCTAGAAGACAAAGGTAAACTCTGCTCAGTGTTAATGTCCATTGACGAGTTCCTTCCCAACATGATTCCTAGAGGTTGGTAAATGCCCCCAGCATAATTGCTGGTGGCTTAACATGGTAGTTTTCCCTAAACATGATTGTTGACGGTACGACATGTGGCATGCCCCCTAAGCTTCATTTCGTCTGAAAATGCTGCTTGATAACCGAACTACCAACCTGGCTACTAATATGAAAATGTTCACCAAGGGGGAGAAAACGAGAAACAAATGAAATGAAGGTTCAAGTTCTAACTCTAGTGAGAGACTCGAACCGATGGGAGGGAGATCTATTTCCTTTATACACAAGCTTGAAATAGACAATAACTATGCTCGAGTGGATGGTTTCATTTTTTAATGAGCTTGAAACATAAGATAAACCATGCTCGTACCCCCCATCGTCAGGGGGTAGAAACCACTAAAACGTGTGGAACATTCAGGGAAGTCTGATGACTAGCATTAATGCGATGATTGGGTGTCACGAAGGAAAGTTGATCAATGGCAACAATCCTCCCATCGTAGGGAAAATACATCACTCGAAAGAGTGTGGACACGACGGCTTTCATAGCATAGACATAATCACATCCAATGAGTAGATTGAAATCTAACGGACCTTGGACAACCATGAAATCAACATAAACAGTTTTACCTCTCAACGTGACAGGTAATTACGGGAGAATCCCTAAAGGTCCGGTAGGCCTTCTATTAAAAGCCTAAATATGGTCAGTTACTGGCACAAGCTGAGGGGAACCTATAGCTTGCCAAGCAGTTGAGGATAAAATACTAACAGAAGATCCCTCATCAACTATCGTATGAAAGATTTCTTTATCGGAAACTCCTACATATATTTGAAAAGGAATACTCGAAGGAAGACGAGATTCTGTTAGACCATTCCGATCAAATGAAATAACCTCAGTACTTGGACGGGGTCCTGTGGAAATAGACAGGGTTTCCCCTCGCTTAGAACAATCTGAACTGACCATAAAAACATCAGCATTTCCTATTGCACCCTTAACTAGAGGAGTGGGGTCAACCAAGAATGAGACTTGATTAACTGCTTGGGTATCATCCGTGAAAGAAGGAATGGGGTCGATCGACGATGTTGTTGAATCGACTGCTTCATTTTCCTTCTCTGATAAAAGAGTGGGGTGAACCGAGGGTGGGGTCGGATTGACCGCCCTATCAACCAATGAAGGATCAGGGGACAACCTACAATACTTCGTTGGAAGGTGTTTATGGGATGTGTCCATGTCTTCGAACAATTGTGAAGCATCATTCATACGAGGACAAAGGTAAGTACGGTGCATGCCCTTGCATAACCAGCAAGGGTCTGCAGCTCTACCCTTCCGAACCTTAATTACAATTTCACTAGTTGATTGGGTATCATCAGTATGATGTTTGAATACTGGTGACAAGGGTTTTTCACAATGCGATTGTATTTCTAAGACCTTGGATATACTAGGGCATCTCTTAAGAAAATGGGACCCTTTACAAAGTTTGCAAGGGAATTTCGGTTTACACGAATTCAGAACAGGTGTATCGGTGCCCCGAGCATGATGATCAGTGGTAGGGGTTGTGGGATTTTGTTTAGTGTTCTTCTTCCTATCCTTCCCTTTCTTCTTCTTCTCACCCACCTTCTTACTAACATCAGAGTTTTCAGTAGGAGAAGACGAAGAGACGGAAGCCGATTCAACTTTAGACGAAGAAGGAGAAGGGTCACCATGAGATTGATGCTCATGTAATGAAGGACCTAGGTCCGACACAATTGGTGCACTTGGTGTAACTGGATTGGAGAATAACCATACTGGTAATCCAATCTTCAATCCAGGAAGACTCAATGTAGCCATAAAGGGAGGACCAATAGTTCCACAACGGGGAATAACAAATGGCACACCCTCGAAAGGTGTGCCTTGGTTGGTAGTCCCGGAAGAATCTTCCATATCTGAACTCCCTAAGAGACTCTAAAGTACCACACAAGTCAAGCACTACTCAAGTCTAAAAGCAACAAGCACACTGTGTGAATAGGAGTGGATGAAAAGTCGGGATCCTCACAAGATTATCAAGGCATCGCAAACCGCTATATACTGAAGGGTCCAACAATATGACGCGACAAGGTGGATTGGGACCGTATACTTGCTTTCAGGAATCCTGCGTGCTAATCTCCCCTAGTGTTGTTCTCAGTGAATTGCTTTGCCAAGACGGCCAAATGGTTAACTCAGTTGGTTTCAGGAGTCCTAGTGGTGTCTCCCGATATACGCAAGGTACGTGGAAGCTCAAATCCGTAGTGGTGTTGTCTAATGCACAATCGTTCGGCAAGAGACCTTCTGATATACTACTGAGTACGTGATACACCCTATGATATACGCCAAGTACTAGAGGTGACTTGTTGGGTACGTGAAGGATCTCGATATACTGATAAGTACGTGGAAGACTACAATATCCCCGGGATACAGTGCTGGCAAATAACAGCAGCTGCCACGCTTAATGACAGCTGCTGCTCTTAACGACGCCGGAACACGTCTCTAACTTACACACAGTTACTAAATGATTTTAACCTAAGCTAGCGTTAATTTTATCTTGTATGGTTAGGTGGATGCATGAGGTGAGTACATCAATGTAAACATAATGCAATCCTCAACTATACGATAATGTACATTTTCCTTTCCTTTTCAATGAAAACTACTTAAGGTAAGGAGAGATTTTTCTTTCTTTCAAACCAAAAGTACTTAAGTAGTAGCGAAAAGAAGAATTCCTTCCTAGAGTGCAATAACTCTGACTTTCTGCAATAATCAACTAAAAAACGCAAAGAAAATGAAAGATGCAACTAATCTTAACAATGTATAAGACAAAATAATGAAGCACTTTCAATTTTCAAATGCATGTACTAAAAAAGGAACTTGATAACTAAACGCTTTTCATGTATATATACAGAAAGTGAGAGATTGTCTAATAGCACTCTAATCATTCAGGAATTCCAAAAGAAAAATGACAGGCACACAAACAACCCAAAGGTACTCAAGAACGACTCATTTCCTATCTTTTTACTCTTGAAAAAGACAGATCTAATCTATGGAAAGAAATATTCCACAAACTTTTCCAATCAAATGCAAGACAAAGATAAGCACTTAACAATCTTATCTAACTCAAATGCACACAAATCCAAAACAAGACTTTCTTCTTCTTATGATGGTAAGACCAAGAATATCAAATGATCAAAAATAAAGTAAGAAGAATATTTACGTTTTCCAAATTCATGAATATAGCAAAAGAGTGACAAAATCAATCTTTTCTTTGAACTAAAGTGGAGACAAAGAATCAATCTTTCCCAAAAATGATTGAATAGCTCAGCATGTAAGGGAAACAAGATGCATAACCCAAGAAAAAGAGGCTCAAAAAGACATGGATATCCCACACTCTTCAAGTCTTTAAAACAAGCCAACCACGCCAAACCAAAAATGATTTCAAAACCTTGAGATGGGTCAAAATGACTAAAGGATGCACGATTCATGGCCCCTCCATTTCTCTTAAAAATGCAAGCAAAACACTAGTTTTGACTCAAAAGGCCAAACACGAATCCAAATCTCAAAAAACCCCAAAAACCAATACAAACAAGCCAAACAAAACATTGCTGGACAAAAGGGTCTCTGCTTGGAAGGTACAGTGCATAGGAGTCTGCACACAAACCAAAACTCAAATCAGAAATGGAGAAGGGGTGTCTGTAAGGTACTTTTGGTAGATCGGCGCACTCTGAGCTTATGCACAGTGTGACGTAGCAGTTCACTAGTGTGGGAAGTGCGACAACGTCGCAGTATACCAATGGAAGCGCTGCGATGATAGACTAACAGGCAAAGAACAGGGATAAAAACTAACACAGTGTCGCTCTGGGTACACTGACCAGGTGCGACAGGTGAGATCTAAGTCCAAAATTGAACCAATTCTCGAGATAATGAGCAATGAACTAGTCTGCAAATGAGATGTGCAAACTCAGAGGAAGGTAATTAGACTCTTCAAATGAAAATGGCTACAAATTGAAAACTAAAACTATTTTCATTCCCCAGTATGGTCGCCAAATTTGTTATCGGACAATCTACCAAAGACGGATCTAAGGCATGATCTCCCTAGCTTAATGTAAGTCTAGAACAAATCAGACATAATATAGATCTACTTTCCTAGATCAATAGAAGTGCAAACTAGTAGACAGATAGCTTAGCTCATATTTGCAGATGCCTTTGCTCCTTGTTGATCCAATGCTCCAACATCGTCAGATCTCAAGCTGCAAGACCTTGTTGAACATATAGATACTAGAAAACAGTAAAAGTATACATTTCATATGATTGATTTAAGTTAAACAGTTAAGGAAGAAAACTCTAAACATCATCATCAATGAGACAACAGTTTATGGAAAGAGATTATATAAACTGTATAAAAGTGGGAATTACATAGAAAGGATGAAGCTACAACCAACGCCTCAACGTCGCATCCTCCATCCAACATGTCCAAATGAAGCCTCAAAGATGGTACAAGCCTCCCAATCACCAATATGGATTCTATTAGCATAAGGATACAATAGACCTTCTCCTCTCTCATGGAGAGAGTGGGTGTTTATATAGGGCTAAAAAGATAGGGTAGTTTGAGAATTAGGGGGAGACGGTTAAGGGTTCCTCCCATTAGGTTAGGAACCGAAATGCCACCTCACTTAGAGCCTAGGGATAGGCCTCCACCTCAACAAACTTCTAGAAAGACATCGAGACTCCCCAAAATAGCCTTTAACCAACCTTGTTTCACCTTGGTAGAAGACAAGCTGCGACACTGTCTCACCCTAGCTGACCAAGAACTGCGACGTCGCACCCTAGATGAAGGAGAAGTACGACAGCCTACTCAAAGAGGTCAACTAGGAAAGGAAATCTCTCTGTTGGTTGTGTTTTAGCCCAGAATGAGGTTAGGGGTGAGAGCAAAGAGTTTACACAATGGTCAAGATGACGACATTATCACAACGGTCATGACAACAAAACTGGGTCATAATGACGATACTTGCAACGGTCATGGTGATGACACTAGGTCATGATGACAACACTTGCAACACTTGCTACACTTGCACAAGGGTGACGACATTTTGGTGTATAAAGAACACATATTCAAGAGGTTTTCACATCCTATTCAGTTGCAAAGCAGGTAATTTCGTAAATTTATTGTGCAAACATGAGCAGATGTGGCAAGTTGAGTCGGTTTGAACCGAAAGATATCGCTTGGGCAGCATAATTTCCTGACTGTGCTGCAATCTTCAAGATTGCGGGTTGGTTTCAGTTCTTCGAAAAGATTACAGGGTTTAATGATAAGGTGAGCCATGCATTTGCTCAGCGCTTTATCGATAATAGAGTGAAATTCGATACCTTAAAGTTTGAAATGACAGATGCCCTAATTTTTTAAGGAATTGGTGTGTCATTAGAGGGAGAACAATGGTTTAAAAAGGTTGCTTTTGATTTCGACCCTAGTGCATTTTTGATGCCAGGAACTGGAGTATTAAATTGGATTAAGGGCGTGAGTATTAAAAACTTCAAACCTGAGTGGAGAGAAGTGATTGGAATTCTTCAGAGTTATATTACCTAAGTGAGCTGGTTTGCTTCTGTGTTCAAGTATCACGTAAGGTTTGTACTGTATCTAACACAACAGTAAAAAATGAATCTACCTTTCTTCTTATTAAAGAGTCTCCAAAAGATGTCTAACAGAGTAAAAACTCAAGATTCAGACCAGTCATTATTCCATCATGGTCTGGTTAAGTTAACAATTTGCACAGTTTTGCAGAAGGAAGGTCGAGATTGGGATCACTTTTTATTCTGGTCAGCTTTTGTAATTAAACAGGATGAGCAAGAGAAGAAGCATACACCTAGCAAACAAACCGGCTTTATGAAGAAATTTAAAAGAGATGCAGAGGAGAATTTGCAGAGTACTAGTGTACAATATGATTTGCAAAGTGTTAATGTACAGGAATCTCATGAGGTTAATGCACAGGAGATTCAAAACCCTAAAAATACAATGCAAGAAGATATGTTTGAAGGACAGCATGAAGATGTTTTAGAAGACAATTTAGAGAAAGTCATTGTTCCTATGGATAAGGAAGAGGCTTCCAGCTCGAAGGACAAAGTGCATAGTGGTGTTTTTGCAGAAGAGAGCTCGGTTTTGATTCTTCCTACCTTAGTTGTTGAAGAGATCTTTAAAATTCCATATTTTGATGATGATGTCAAAGCTTTCATAAAACTGAGAGAGAGTAAATGGAGACCTAAAACAAGAGCCACTAATAAACTCAGATTGAATATGAGGAGGTTTATAGATCCTAATAAGCTGAAGGAAGAGAAGGTCACTATTACTTAAGACTCTTCAGGTGAAGAGGATGGGAATGATAAAGTTGAGTTAGATTTAATGGAGATTCAGATGAATACAAAAAAGGAGAATGAAATGTTAGCTGAAATTGTTAAGGAATGTGAAATGGTTTAAGAGCAGGAAATGATGATAGAACATGGAGTTATCCCAAGTATTGAACAACCATCTCTACTTCAGCTTTTCCCCTCTCAGGTGCAGCAGCCAGAAATAAGCAGGAAGAAGAGTTAATTTTTAAGAAGCTACATATTCCATTTGGGGCAGAAGAACATAAAAGCATACATCTAGATGCTCGAATAGATACAGAAGTTGAAAACCCAAAGAAAACAATACAATAGTATAAATCCCAAGAGAAGTTCTTAAATGAGTCCAATGAAAAGTATAGAACTACTAATACAAGGATAAGGGAAGACTCAGAGGACATTAACGCTCATTACCAAGAACTAATTGTGGTAGCCAAAGAAGCTTTAAGAAGGAAGGGACATGTAGAAGTGCAAGCTGAAGATATGGCAAAACAAATTGAAGAGTTCAAGGAGCAGAACAAGGGATTAGTTAACAAGTTTCGAGGTTTAGAGACTGAGCAAAATCGAGATAAGAAGAAGTCACATGCCTTGGAAGGAATAGCTATGCTAGCTGAGGCTGCCAAGCAGTTATCAACCACCTCATCTCTAGCTGTCAAATCATTTTGTTTTGATTATCATTAAATAGTTATTAATGAATTGTTGTAAAGATTCGAAAACTAAGATGTAACTTCCAGTTGTAACTATCTCGAAGATAGATCTAAGGTTAGTTATGAAGAAACTTGGGGGGGATGGTTTGATTCTTGTTTCAAGGAAACTATATTGAAACTGGATCTTTTTCGATATGCATTACAGATTGATATAAGCTACTCTTATGTAAGTTTTTTGAGGACTGAGATAGATTTATATACATATAAGCCATTCTATCTTATTTATTGCTTTTGTTTCTGATCAGTTAGATCACTCAGCTATTGATCTCATTCCTTGTTTAATGTTTTTATTTATGTGAATGCTCAGTTGTTGTGAACAAAACCAGTGTATGCTTATGAATGTGATGATTTATATTTGTTCTTTTAAACTTTCATATCTCAGTTCTTTCATTCTTACATGATTCAGAATCAGTGTTAGTTTGAATTTGATGCTGATTATCGCCTTGAAATGAAACTCACAAACCAATAAAATACAAAAACCAAACCCTATTTTATGTTCATTATGTTGAGATTTTCGAGATTGTACTAGCAGGGATGATTTTAAGAACCCCCCCAAAATTTATATGAATAAAAAATGGGCGAATCTGCCCGATATATAGGAAAACTTGAAGGCGATTTTATCAATAATATAATATGTATATATAATTTTTTTGGCGAATTTTTCATTTCATTATATAATGCTATAAAATCTTAGCGAGTCTCTCACTTTATTATAAGATATTGTAAAATCATGGTGAATATTTCACATAATTATAAAAAATTGTAAAAACTTGGTGAATCTTTCATTGATTTATAAAATATAGTAAAAATTTGGCGAATCTTTTTCCAATAACACTCAAGATTTTGATTCTGTAGATTACTAAGGTAGTGCAACAGAAGAACATACACCGGAGCTCAACTCTGGACTCTCTCGACTCTCTCGACTCTCGAATGAACAAGTGTATGAATGAGGAGAGGATGGATTTATTTATACATTTCATAAGCAGTATTTGATCATTCATAACTAGAAGGTGTCGACGAAACACGACTACACTAACTAGATTTAAGGCAAGTAGGGACTCTACTAGTTATCTCGTCCCTTAATGGTCCAATGGACATGTGGGGTCATGTATTTTGATAGGCCAACAAACGGATAGAATTAAGTGAATATCCTAGTAGTGGGCCACTTCCTTTATGAAGATATATAGTTCTTGGATCAATTCCAAGCTTCCAAGCACTTCAAAATTGCCCCCAAAAACTTCAATACTTTCCCCATGCACTTCTAACTTGACCCAATGATGATAGAAATGCCCCATGCACTTCAATACTTGACTCGACCACTTCAAAATTCTCCCAACGATGATAAAAACGCCCATGCACTTCAATATTTTCCCCAGGCACTTCAAACTTCTCGCAACGAAGATAACAACGCCCCCATCCACTTCCATGTTTGCCTGGGCACTTCATTACTTGCCCTAGACACTTCAAAATTTTATAAAATCTCAAGTTCAAAACGTTAGTGTTAGTACCTAGAAAAGTTCATATTCAAGGGATCTTTGGGCTCACAAAGCAATTGGAAACCCTACGAAACCATCAAGCACATTTGAGTTGGTAGGGGTATTCCTTTCAAATTAGCATTTCTTTGAATGACCACTAGAGTTTTTCACTTGTCTAGCATAATAACATTAAACAAACTAATCACTAAAAGAAATGCAAGCACATCAAACACAAAGAACACATTATTTCTCTCGGGGAAACCACAAGGGAGAAAACCCCGACAAAACTTCCTCAATATAGAATTCACAAGTGCAAAATAAAACTCCAAGACAAAATCAACTCCTCTCCTTCACTTGTGCGAACTTCTCTCTCTCCTATGCGAACTTGAGTGAATGAGATGAGTGATTCAAATGAGCAACTCGATCATCTATTTATACTTAACAAGTGACTTGACATGTTTACTAATTAGGTCGGCTTTAACTCACCCAACTGGTCCGACATGTACACTTTACAATAAAATATTATTTTCTAGTTATTTCCAGGCCGACCTAATAGTTAGGGTTTGCATTGACTCTTTAAATGACTCTTACATTATTAATTACATCAATGAAATCTCCTGAAGGAGGCTTACAATAATACAATAGACAAGTACATCTAGAATATCTTCCGCAGTTACAATTATTTAACATATTGACTGAAGGGTGGATGCATTTCTTGGTAGATTGCTGAGGTCTAGTTTGGGAACCCAGTGCGCTTTGTATATGCTACACAGAGGCTATATCATCACAGGAAGTTTCATTTAGGGTTCCAACAGCATATTGGTGCCCAAATCCTGACCATCAAAAGAGGTTGTCTAGACTGTGTATTCTATAGGCTCGTTTTCTCCCAACCAAGTGAAATTTTGAGTAACCATTGGCTATCATCTACAACACATCAAAGGTCTGAGTTGTCCTTTGATATATTTGAGTTATTTTCTACAATTTGTGGTTGTAGCAGCCTATCCAAAATATGATTATGTTTATTATAAATTAATGTGTGAGTGATGAAGGGGGAGAATCCAGTTTGCATCTATTTTATGTGTTTCATTTCATGTTAGCATTAGTTTATGTGACTCTGAATTATGACCATTAACAAATATCAAAATCAAGAAAACTGTGAAATTTAGTTCACACCAAGATCTGATCAAGAAATTACACTCACTCACATAAGATCTTACACAACTAGTCAAGAACACTGAAATTTACTCACAAAAGATGCAAACTGTATTACCCAAGAGAATAATATTACGTCAGCCAACTTTGGGAAAATAAATGGCTGTCATTATATAGCTTTACATTAGAGATTCGAATGCATAAGGATTCCATTCGAATCCTCAGAAAAGAAGACTTACTAAATTGATGCAAAACCCCCTTAGGTGGAAAGAGTGTTCCCCAAGTCACACCAAAAGCTAACAACTTTCTGATTTAGTGATCAGATAGTGATGTGTGATGAAAAAACATGTTAAATCCCAAAAATGGAAGGAAGAAACATCAAGGAGTGAGAGTGCTCCAAAAAACAGTTTTCCTAGTCAACTAGCTTTTCACCTTTCACCCAAAAGCAGTAAAAAGAAGTAATGCGCCTTTCTCACCAGAATCTTATCCATAATGATCAGAAATGCGCCCAAGTGACTTAGGAAGCTTGTGGTCCACACCAGGAAGGCTTGTGGTCCCCCCAAAGGTGCCTTGTGGTACACAATGACTCATATGCCAACTATCTAGTCTAATACACAGTAATGATTAATTAATGTATCTAATGTATTGATTGACATAGGTATGGGTTTTAAATATTCCAACACAAACAACATATCAAATTTGGCTTTAAGCACCTACAGGAAAATCTAGTAAAGTGGGCAAAGTGATTGTCAAAATACCAAGTGTGACCACAAGCATTACCAGTCCAGATCTGAAATGTATTATTCAAGCTATGAGCATATCATTGTAGAATAATTTTTGGGCGTTTTAATATCAATTTGGGTGGACAATTCTACTGTGGGAATCAATTTTCTATTGTCAAGAGACTTCTACAACATAAGGTTCAATGTAAGAGAAGTTTCCAAATGCCACAAGTGCTAGTGAACAATCCCAGGAATGTATTCGTGATTCTTATAATAAATATCAGTCATTAACTTTGCCGATTAGATCTTCCAAATTATTGTTGTTGTGTTGTTTAAAATGATATATGGGTAGCATGGCAACTACTACATAGACCAATAAACATATCAACACAATCAACAGCCTATGGTTGAATTGCATCTCGAATAATGGACATCTAATTGACATTTGGAGTGTTTAAAGAAAGTCGTGAACTAAACGAGCAACCATAGCAGTGAAAAATTTAATGAGGATTCTAATAGGAAAGCCTCAAAGAAAACAAAATGAATTGAAAAAACAAAGAACAAAATGCTATGGTATTAATAATGGTAATCATCCTCCTAATACAATTAGGACTATCATGAGATAAAAGTTCAAAATACATGAGGTGGTCACATCCAATCCAAACAAAAAATGCTTAACTTATTCTTTGTTAAGAAGCTATCTTGTACAACTTAAATATGATAAGAAATAAACCCTAGAAATACCCAAGCTACTATTTCTTGGTTGCTCTATACAAAGTACTATTTCTTAAATGATTGATGATGATACTTTCAAACATTATGGAATTGTTGTAGTAATATCAAACTCTGCAATAGACTTCATGTAATAGGCATATGGAAATGAACATAGATGCACTTGGTAGGTGTTAGGAGCACGGGAGGAGCATGCATATTAAAATCATAATCTCAAGATATACAAGTTTAAAAAATATGGAAACGACGATGGATTATGAAATTAAATAATGATGATATTGTTAACATAAGGAAAAATCATGGTGATGCAGTGCAAATTCGTATTGCATAATGCAATTGATACAATTGATTGGAAGGTGTAGTCAATAGCAGATCCTCAATAGACATAGGGGTTGATATAGAAATTATTAACTCTGAAAATAACACAAAAATAAGGAAATTTTGTTATTAAAAATGAAATTGCATTAATGTCCTCAACTGAACAAAAAATGGTTAAGAACTGAGATAACTTTGCTTGTAAGGTGCAACAATGAAGGTGTGCTCAATACATCTCCCCATGAAATATATTATATATATAATTTGAATATAATTGCAAAACAAAAGAGGATTAAATAGAACAAAGAGAGAAGGAAAAGGATGTATATACTACAAAAAATGAGTGTCTGGTTTGGGAGTGTACTCCACAAATCCTAGCTATATGAAACCTAGCAGTTGCTCCAAAAACTAGGATTAAATGAGACGAGGCATGGTGTGGACTAGAAAATAGTTAGCCATCTTCTACAACGTTGAAGCCACCTAAGGCCTACTGAAGTATATTCATATCAATAGAATTATTTGTTATGGGG
Source organism: Larix kaempferi (assembly GCA_027924585.1). NCBI lineage: Eukaryota > Viridiplantae > Streptophyta > Pinopsida > Pinales > Pinaceae > Larix > Larix kaempferi. The sequence goes on along the minus strand of BSBM01000580.1, from coordinate 19,683,795 downwards.
AAGGAGCCGGGGATAAACTTTGTCTGTTGCATCCTCAGTCCTATCTATTTTCAATCTCTAGAAATGGTGATATATATGGTAGTGTCTTGATGGATATATACCTCTTATACTGCCTCGAGTTAACTCACTCCATTTCCATATTGCATCAAACTCCTAGGATCCTCTATATCTTTAGAATCTATCATACATTACCTCTTGCTCACCATAAATTCTAGCTAAATCAGATGACAAGAAAATCCTATAGTTGCTCAATACCATGCATCTATAAATTTATAGTCGCTCAATAACATTCACTAAGGGCAATGATAAATACTTTGGAATCAAATCACTCAATACATAAACCAAGTATGTCCAACATGTTGACACTAATATGGGAAAAAATATTTATATTTTGGATTGCTTAAAAGTGCAATGTCCGTCAGAGGTATATTCCTACGCATACATATTGGATACAGTCAAGCAAGAATGTCCATTCCGGACACTAATCTATACTACCCTCAAGCTTATCATAAAGATTTTTTAAATATGAGAAACAAAGAATGTCTTCATACAATGACCAGAAACATATAAGCATTTTAATCTTGACACTTGATCACATAATTTCATAACAGATTAACGCAACATATAAACATTTTAATCATGAAGCTTGATTACAAAATTTCATGATAGAGAATGACCCCCTACAGGTGTCCATATTAGACTAATTGTAGTCAGGTGACAAGCGTTAGTCAGGAGATAAAGTCCATCATAGGACTTGATGCATGGTGACATTCATAAGTACAACATAGGACTTGATTGCATGGTGACATTCATATAAGGCAATATTTATTCCAATAATAAAAAACCTAAAAATGTATGGTTTACTAAGGGAAATGATAATTACTTTGGAATCAAATCGCGTAATACGCAAACCAAGTACATCCAACATGACGCCACTAGTATGGGAAAAATTATTTATATCACCTAAAAATGTATGGTTCACTAAGGGCAATGATAATTACCTTGGAATCAAATCTCTCAATACAGTATGGGCAAAATTATTTATATTTTGGATTGTTTAAAGAGGCAATGTCCATCTAAGGTATATTCCTACGCATACGTATTAAATACACTAAAGCAAGAATGTCCATTACAAACACTAATTTATACTACCCTTAAGCTTATCATAAAGATATTTTTAAATATAAAAAACAAAGAATGTTTTCACACAATCACCATGAACATATAAGCATTTTAATCTTGATACTTCATCACATAATTTCATAATAGATTATCACAACATATAAACATTTTAATCATAAAGCTTGATTACAAAATTTCATGTTAGAGAATGACCACCTAAAGGATGTCCATATTAGGCTAATGGTAATCAGGGGACAAGTAATAGTCAGCAGATAAATTCCAACATAGGACTTGATGCATGGTGACATTCACAAATCGACTGTCCAACATAAGACCTGATTGCATGGTGACATTCATATATGGCAATATTTATTCCAGTAACAAAAAAAAAACCTAAAAATGTGTGGTTCACCAAGGGAAAATTATAGGCAAAATTATTTATATTTTGGATTACTTAAAGGGGCAATGTCCATCTAAGGTATATTCCTACCCTTACATATTGGATATATTGAAGTAAAAATGTATATCCCAAACACTAATCTATACTAACCTCAAGCTTATCATAAAGATTTTTTTAAATATAAAAAACAAAGGATGTTTACACACAATCATCATGAACATATAAGAATTTTAATCGTACTAGTTGATCACATAATTTCATAACAAATTAAAGCAACATATAAACATTTTAATCATGAAGCTTGATTACAAAATTTCAAGATTGAGAATGACCCCTAAAGGATGCCCATATTAGACTAATGATAATCAAGTGACAAGTAATAGTTAGCAGATAAAGTCCAACAACGAACTTGATGTATAGTGGCGTTCATAAGTCCAACATAGGACTTGATTACAGGGCGACATTCATATATGGCAATATTTATTCCACTAATAAAAAAAACTTTAAAATGTATGGCTAAATAAAGTGATTTGATGTATAGTGACATTCATAAGTCCAACATAGAACTTGATTGCATGGTGACATTCATATATGGCAATATTTATTCCAGTAATAAAAAAAATTAAAAATGTATGGCTAAATAAAGTGATTCAAAATTTAGTAAATAAGAAAATACCTTTCGAATGTCTTCCAGTGTCCTTTCGAGATAAAAAAAAAATTCAAATGTCTTCGAGTCTCCTTTTGAGATAATTTTTTTTTCAAATGTCATCTAGTGTCCTTTTAAGATAAAACAATTTTTCAAATGTCTTCATCCTTATAAGATTAACAATTTTCCACTCTATATGGATTTTTTTGATAAAAAAATATGCAAAAAAATATATAATATGTCATCGCTTGCTCCCCTATGTTGAGAATCTCAAACATATGTCTTTAGATTTTTACACTATACACACACATGTCATCACACTCGCTCCCCTATGTTGAGAATCTCAAATATAATATAAAATGTCTGTAGGGTTTTACACTATACAGGCATACACGTCATCCACATCAGCTCCCCTGTGTTAAGAATCTCAAATATTAGTTTCATTGGTTAAACATTTCCTTGTTAAATAAATCTTTATTAGATAGTTCAGACTTTACAACTTTCATTATGGAATCTAAGGGTTAAAAATTTCCTTGTGAAATCTTTATTAGATAGTTCAGTGGTTCCAATAAGCAAGTTCGTTCAGTGAAAGCAGGATGTTGCAAGTTGGGTCAGCTAAAGCAGGATGTTGTTAAAAATTTATTCAGTCAATGAAAGCAGGACGTTGTTAAAACTTTATTCAGTCAATAAACGCAGGGCGTTGTTAAAACTTTGATTCCTCTTACATCATGTGTATCCAAAAGGTATAGCACCACAAAAAAACAAATTTTGCGATTAAGCTCTCATATATATAAACAAAACTTAGATTCCTCTTACATCATGTGTATCCAGATTCCAGAAGGGCCATCCCCACACAAAATTGTTTTTTGCAATTACGCTCTCATGGATATATAAACATTGTTTTTTGCAATTAGGCTCTCATGGATATGCAAACAAGATAGGTGACATTAACATATACATCCAATATAAACATCATCATTAGAGAAGGAGAAAGTGGATGCTCATCACCCGAAAATATAAAGACCGCATCGATCTTAAAACCACATAAAGTGGATGATAATCACTTTAAAATATAAAGAAAGCATCGCTCTTCAAACCAAATGTCAATCCAAGTTAAATAGTCCCACATCTTTCTAACCTCCCTTTCCAAGGCCCCTACACTCCTACCTCAAAGTCTCTATTTTCACATACTAGTATAGCTTGCAAGACAGCTCACATCTCCATAATTTATACAAGGTGACCCACTGACCTAAAGACAAAGCAGAGAAGAATAGAGCAAAGAAGGAAGGCTATGGATCGATAAAAATCTAAAGGGAAACTAATTGAGTTTGCATTGTCATGCCTCTTTCGCTGAAGCACAAGACGATAATCGACATGAAGTACACATTCACAATAAATGGCCAATATAATAAGCATATTAAGTATTCTTATTGCTGTAATACTTGGATATCTGTTTCTATTATCTATATGTTTATTTCTCTTCTTTTGTATTGGTTTATTTTTTTGACCTCGCGTCTACTGCATCCACATAAAGGAATGAATTGAGCAAATGGATGGATAGATGCCACTACTTGCGATACTTTAAGTGGGGATTCATTTCCTTGCATGTGGACTACGCTGGAGTCACATACCGAAGAAAACACCTCTCACCTATGCAGTGTGAGACACTTGAGATGGGTATAGATTCTGTGTTGTTGACTAATATTTCGTTATGCGGTAGTGTATTCAACAAAACATTCCAAAGTTCATAACTGTGCTAGCATAGGTTGCGAAAGCAGCTTGGAAAATGCATTGGACGACGGTTCATATAGTTCTTACACTTAACAAAATCCCTGTTCAAGGAGTAGACATGATAGCACTGTATGATTTGGAAAAAATGGTACAAATTTGAAGGCATTTCCTGCACTTCGTAAATACAGAAAAGAGCATCAAGAAGAGGAACAGCAAATGATTTAAGGATATAGACATTTGATAATTCAAGATAATAACACAACATTAGTAAATTACACTCTTGACACTGTATGATAAGTAGCCAAACTAACCACTATCAATCCATCATACATCAATTGACATAATTGAACACAATATCAGTAAACATGATACTGTTTTAGATGGTACAACGAGCTGCCAGCCGGAATTCGTTGTCATCCAATCCATCAATAGCTGATTGAAACAATTGCAAACAAAGAATTTATCAATAATTTTATCTTTATCCAAAACCAAAGGTATTCGTTTACCCTTGCAAGCATCATATCTTTCAAGAGTCGGGATTGCCTTCCATCCATCAGGTTTTGAGAAACTGTGGAAAGTGAACCTTCTTGACAACTGGAGCGTTATCAATTGCATATGTATTAAGGAGCTATATGGTTCAACGTTCCAGCTTGTCTGCATTTCAACTGATTATAATTATCTGCTAATTGACTGGAACTCGTAATGAGGTGAACCCATTATTTTGGGTTCTTTGCTGAATCTGTCTGCACTTGTGTATCATCATCATCTTCCAGATCAGTAAAAGAAAAATCCTCCTCATTTAAGAATCCTGTTGCAGTATATAAATATGCATCAATTTTACCTGGTTGCTCCTGCAGCCAATTATCTACATCTGCATCCTCATCATCATGCTCCACATCCTCAGTAGATGCTATGTGATTAGACAAATCCTTCTGCTTAGAAATATGATAATCAACTTTAGAGTTAGTAGCAATTACTGGTGCCACTATTTCTAGAGATACGGACTTGAAAGAATCTTCCTTTTCGTTGCTGTCTGCAGCTGGTGAAAAATGCTCAAAATTCTGCTCAGGAGGAATCACGAAAATGTTCCTTTCTGGACTACCCAAGCTTCCACCAGCATTAGTTGATCTGGCCTTGTTTCTTTTCTGTGAATCCTCCGAAAGCAATGCCCTGTCCTCTAATATCTGCAAAACCAAGATAAAAGTATCGATTTTCTTCTGTCCACAATACTTAAAAGGCCAAAGCTAATTTATTTTTCACCTAAAGGAACTATAAATTTTACTCAGCAGAACATGTAGAAGTTTCAATGAGAAGACAATGAATGTCAAAATAAGTGACCAGACTAATGCAATATGAAAAGCATGGCTGATGAGAAGGATATATTTTCTTATTTCAAGCAAACAGATACTTCTGTTCTAAACTCCTCTTTTTATGATCTCTACCTTAAGTATAGAATATATGCATATAATCATTTTGTTATGGAAATATTCACAAAAGTACTTCAAACAATATTTTTCCAATCTTGGTTATTCGGAGCAATCTTCTAGCTCAATGCATTTATTTAATTCAAAACAGAAACTAATATACAAAACAAAACAATTCGAATCTCATTCTACAAGCAAAACTTGACAGAGGATTTAATCAAAAAATCAATAAACCTAAGAAAAAACAGAATTGGGTCACACAGACTACACTTTGATATGAGAGCAATTGGACTACTGAGAATAAATAGTGTAAGATGCGCAATAGAAATATAACAAAGGAGGGGGTCATATACTACTGCAATGCAAAGCCTATGATAACATGCAATCCAAAGGAAAGTTAATAAATACAAGCCTCTCCAAAGAATTTTGACATCTGAAAGAACTAGTGAGCTAGCAAAACCAATAGCAGATAGCCTAGAGATACAAGACTACATTACAATGTTTTTAGTTTTTCAATAAAACATAAATCCTTATTACCATGCTGGAAATTATAACAGTCAAGTATACCTTTCTTTTCTGGCTGGATGTTTTCTAAAAGAAAAAACATATATGAATCATTGCATAATTAGGATCTTAAAATTATGCTTGAACTTTTTAAGCTCATTCTTCATAAGGTCATATACTACTGCAATGCAAAGCCTATGATAACATGCAATCCAAAGGCAAGATAATAAATACACGCCTCTCCAAAGAATCTTGACATCTGAAAGAACTAATGAGCTAGAAAAACCATTTGCCTATAAATACAAGACTACATTACAATGTTTTTTGTTTGTTTGTTTTCTTTTCTTGCTAGATGTTTTCAAAAAGAATAAACAAATATGAATTATTGTATAATTAGGATCTTAAAATTATGCCTGAACTTTTAATCTCATTCTTCATAGTTATCCTAAAACTATTTTAGGCTTGCTGAGGTACATGGTTTATCTTATGCCTCTTTAAAGGCTGTTAACAATCTGGGTATGTAAGCAGAGTCTCTAAAATGACAAGGACTTCTCATCCACACCTAAAAGTAAAAATAGTAGTATTCTAGGATTTGGGTAATGTGATGGTTGCTTCCATAAAGATGTCATGTTCAAAAAAAGAAAGAAATTAGAATGATTACCTGGGGTGTTGTAAGAAGAAGAGCATCTTCCTTGCTCAGCTGAGGGTGTAAAAGGAAAAAGTATATCTTCCAGAATTGGCCATCACTCAGATAAACTGGGAAAACTTCAGCCTCAAAGATGCCAAATTTGGGGTTAAACGTTCAACAACCAAAGCATGTTCCTGCTGAATATCAGACATATCAAAATCTGCACACAAAACGTTTATCATGAGCAATCAATTACAAAATGAAGGATAAAGAAATTTATGAGGAAAAGAGAAATCATTGACATATCCATATGGAATATGTATTATAGAGTGAAATCCCAGCTTGGATTTGACAGCAATTCCAAGATGATAATTATAAGTGCAAAAAAATTGAAATTGTAATGGATTGAATGTTAAGAAAGCATCGCTGAGATTTCATAAATTTGTCATCATAAAATGTTGATGATTTTCAAATTAGTTATCCCTAACTTTGATGGTGTGAGAATATGCAAATGCACACATTCCATTCAATGAAGGGAGCATACATATTTAACAAAGGAAAATCAGTCCTATCTAACTAGAGGGCATTGTCTATAAAAAAAGCCATCGAATTTTTGAGGCCTGGGTTCCTTCACCTGGTAGACTCGTTCACTAGCACATGCACAGTTGAATTGATATCTCAGTCAATTTTAAATAATGATTACTAGCTGCTGCTGCAATATAAACCAGCAACAACGCATGTTGCGTTAATCAATATTAAAATCACAACTGGGAAACAATGCATATTCATCTTGGACAGCCGTAAAACAGGTCAGTCAACAAAACCCCAAAACACAAGGGAGCCCAAAAAACCATGTTCATCATGCCATTCCAATAAATTTGCAACCAGAAAAAATTGCAATCCTACTTCTGAAATGATGATAAAGAACTACAAGCCCATGGGGCGTCGAATAGACAGCGAATGGCTGTACTGTTAAGGAACTCCTTGCGTAAGGTCACCAGTTTGAAACTTTGTGGGTACAAGTCTTACAAAAAAAAATCATAAAGAACTACAAGTCTAAGGTTGTCTAGTAGCAGATGACAAGAAAGGCTATTGCATTATGAAGGCCAACATATGGCAGCAAATCTTGTTATCTAGAAGAAAGACATTCGGCCTTTTAAACGCAAATATCAATAGCTGCTAGTTCAAAAACCCTATTCAGAGTTTAAAAACTCCTCGCGTGATGTACTTGTATCTTGAATCTGTGAATAAGAAAGGTTGGCTCGGTTTTTCCCAAGTTTGGGTTTTCCTAGGATAAAATCTTTGTCTCTTTGTTTCTGCGAATGGTCATTCTTTCAGTGATATTTATTTGTTTCCCCTGCAAATAATTGAAATTATACTGCTATTATAAAACTCTAACAAAGCAGTGAGTCTCAAATTTCAATATGCAAAGCCAAGTGCAAGTGCAAGTCCTAGGAAATTCTGGCATAATATATTAATAGATATACTTAGTCGTGGCATATGAAACAAAGGTGAATTTTGAAAATTTTCATCATATATACCCTCGGTTGTGGCATATACCCGAGAAGAAAAGCCTACACTTCCTTAAGAAAGGGTCATTTACCAAACAAAAAATATTATTTCCAAATGTATTTGAATAACAACATAAGATTGAAAGAAAGAAAAAGCATAAAGAAGTGCATAAAAGACCGTGACCCCAATATGCTGAGAACAACAGAAAGAGAGAAATTATATCAATTTCTTAACCAAACATAGGGCAATCGAACTGGAATAATAGCATAATAACGAGTGCCTGAAAACAGAGTCTTCAGTTGTCCATTAGGGTTCACTTCTTATTATGGTCTGTCCCACCTAAATGGAATAAATTTCAAGGGATTGGGTCGGGTGTAAGCCCTGAGCGGTATTGGCAGAATGGTGCAAGTCCTGGGCGGTTTTGGCAGAATAATACCATGACACCTGGTAACTAAGCTGAAGAAAATCCAATATCCGCAATACAGCCCCCACATGCATCAACAATTTCAAACACAAACAGAGAAAATGTAACGCCCCATATTTTGAGTAGGCATGTTTACGAGTTAGACACCTTTCACTTTAATTGCTCATTACCTGTTGGACTCAGCTAGACAGAGTGAACTATATTTTCGGCATGATAGACTGATGATATGTTGCTACTGTGTTAATGATGTTCCTATATTCGTGCAGTTATTAAGTTATGACTATCATGAGATTCTTTTATTTCATAATGACAGTGTATGCTTGATAATCGTCCTGGAGGAAATGTGATATATATATGATGTGGTCATTATGTTGTGATCGATTTGATGATTTTATGTGATGAAACAAATGATGCTGACAAAATGGATCAGACAATGATAGAATGGAAAATATATGTTTTAGCGTTTTCATTGATGAAATGTGAAATATATGGCGTTGTACGTGGATGCCATCCTATGATGAAATTGATAGAACTATTACATTCCATGCATACCTGTGATGTGATAAAATTGTGACTTGAAATAAAATGATGTTGATGATATGGATCAATTGGTGATCAAATGGAAATGCTTGTTATAAAATGTGTATTCTGCGGAATACTAACCTGCAGGACACAAGGGCTATGGGATAGCCGGGTACTTGATCTGATATACGGAGAAGAACCTATCCATGCAGTAAACCTTAGCAACCGAAATTGATGAAACGATGACATGGACCGATAATCTCGAGAGCAGCAGAGTATGATTTGATAAGGGCGTAGGCCCAGTATGTTGAGAGGGATGGATGTGTTTCCCACCCTATGTTCCTATGATACCCGAGATCGTGGGAGGGCCGTGCTGAGACACGCTCCCCATGTATGTGTGATGACGATGGTCGGATGCCTGCTAGGAGAGGATAGGTCCGCTGTTCAGCCGACGCTATCGCTCTCAAGTTCTATGTGGTCAGGTCGATGAGTCCGACATCCACTTTTATACTAGCAGAGGAGGGATAGGGAGGATGTGGCAGTAGGTTAAGCTGGGAAGATATGATAGTTAGTACTGTTGAGAGTTGGGTATTCATTGACCTGGAGTTAGTGGTAGTAGTTAGCTTTCCTTGTACCTGATTGATTGAACAAATGTAATCATAAAAGTAATGACATGGAATCTTAAAGGTTAACTGATAAAATAAACGATGATGTTTTAGTAATATTATGATGAATGTGTACTTGTTCGGTTTGCATAAAGTATTATGAATATTAGTTAGCTGATATGCATAGTAAATATGACGTATGTTTATAGTACATGTCTGTCTTGTGCATACGCTGGCCACGCATGCACATTATGCACATGCGCAATAATATTGGCTTACAACCTACTTATCAAGATGTAACAATATTATAAGTTATCATAGATAACTCAAATAAGTATTCAGTGAATGACTTAATCAGTGAAAGATCATCAAGTTTTAATGTGTAAAATAAGTCAATTAGTCTTGTATGAAGACATGGTAATGAGCGATTAAAATAAGTGTCATTAATTGTAAGCATCCTCAGGTGAAGGTGACTCCAATATGAAGTATAATAGTTAGACATTAATACTAGAAAAGTGTGCTATATAATTGTTGATCACGATTAAATAAACCATTAAAGTATATTTCATTATTTATACATAGAGGTACTATGTGACCCTTATCCATTAACCAAATAAATATTTCTAAATTCTATTCACAATTAATTTAATTTCTATTATTATTAATTATTATGTTATTATTGTTATTAATTAATTAATGATAATAATGATGATAATATTTATATAAAGCATAGTGGATTGAATGATTTATTAAATAGATTATTCATTTAAATTAAGGAACAGAATCATTCCAAAATAAATTAAAAAGGATTGTTTAAGTAAATCATTGAATAATTCCACTACCCGAGAGAATTTGGGTGATTTAAAGTAATATATAATCCACCTTTATGCCTTAAAAGGGGTGGCATTAATGATTTGTACTTCCAAAAGGGTGACAACTAGGGCGGTGGAGTGATAAGGAAGCTATGGAATTATGGGGGAAAGGATTTTTCTATAAAGAGGAGTTTTACAAAGTAGTAAGGGGGATTTTTGGGAGAACTGTGAGGTTTATTTTTGTGAAAAAGGAGGAATGCTGAGGAGGGGGTTAACTCGAAGCTTTGAGGAGGTGGGAAACTCAAATGAAAAGACTGGGGAGGGGGTTAACTCAGCAAAAGATTACCATGGAAAGGTTCGATGGAAAGCTGCTGTCGGGATTATCGGTCTGTGGGCTCGGGGGCTAGGAAATCCGTTGATTTCCTAGGGTCAGCAAGATAATAGCTGATCGGCAGGGTGGACACATCATTTTGGGTTGCTAAGGTAACCTACGGAACCCACTACAGGAATCTATTTACCTTGCTGCAAATCTACGGTTTCCAGGTATTTTACTGAGCCAGCTTAAGTAACATGTATTTTACTCAGCTAGCTTAAATAAATTGTATTTCCCTTTTATTTTCAGATTATGCATGAAATAAGAACAGAATTGAAGCGAAGGATTTAAGTTTATGTTTGCTTAAACTGCAGAGACATATAGTCATTTAGAACCCTGAAACATAGACGGTCGATTCTTTTCATTAGAAAGCAAAGGAGAAAAACTTGGTATTTACATGAAAAGCGAACAGAGACACAGTGCCTAGCAAGGGCAGTACAGAAAATAAATAAATAATTTAACAGAAAAATAAAAAAACAAAGAAATAAATAAAATTCGCTCTATCTCAAGATATACAAGTTTAAAAAATATGGAAAGGACGATGGATTATGAAATTAAATAATGATGATATTGTTAACATAAGGAAAAATCATGGTGATGCAGTGCAAATTCGTATTGCATAATGCAATTGCTACAATTGATTGGAAGGTGTAGTCAATAGCAGATCCTCAATAGACATAGGGGTTGATATAGAAATTATTAACTCTGAAAATAACACAAAAATAAGGAAATTTTGTTATTAAAAATGAAATTGCATTAATGTCCTCAACTGAACAAAAAATGGTTAAGAACTGAGATAACTTTGCTTGTAAGGTGCAACAATGAAGGTGTGCTCAATACATCTCCCCATGAAATATATTATATATATAATTTGAATATAATTGCAAAACAAAAGAGGATTAAATAGAACAAAGAGAGAAGGAAAAGGATGTATATACTACAACAAATGAGTGTCTGGTTTGGGAGTGTACTCCACAAATCCTAGCTATATGAAACCTAGCAGTTGCTCCAAAAACTAGGATTAAATGAGACGAGGCATGGTGTGGACTAGAAAATAGTTAGCCATCTTCTACAACGTTGAAGCCACCTAAGGCCTACTGAAGTATATTCATATCAATAGAATTATTTGTTATGGGGAAGGAGCCGGGGATAAACTTTGTCTGTTGCATCCTCAGTCCTATCTATTTTCAATCTCTAGAAATGGTGATATATATGGTAGTGTCTTGATGGATATATACCTCTTATACTGCCTCGAGTTAACTCACTCCATTTCCATATTGCATCAAACTCCTAGGATCCTCTATATCTTTAGAATCTATCATACATTACCTCTTGCTCACCATAAATTCTAGCTAAATCAGATGACAAGAAAATCCTATAGTTGCTCAATACCATGCATCTATAAATTTATAGTCGCTCAATAACATTCACTAAGGGCAATGATAAATACCTTGGAATCAAATCACTCAATACATAAACCAAGTATGTCCAACATGTTGACACTAATATGGGAAAAAATATTTATATTTTGGATTGCTTAAAAGTGCAATGTCCGTCAGAGGTATATTCCTACGCATACATATTGGATACAGTCAAGCAAGAATGTCCATTCCGGACACTAATCTATACTACCCTCAAGCTTATCATAAAGATTTTTTAAATATGAGAAACAAAGAATGTCTTCATACAATGACCAGAAACATATAAGCATTTTAATCTTGACACTTGATCACATAATTTCATAACAGATTAACGCAACATATAAACATTTTAATCATGAAGCTTGATTACAAAATTTCATGATAGAGAATGACCCCCTACAGGTGTCCATATTAGACTAATTGTAGTCAGGTGACAAGTGTTAGTCAGGAGATAAAGTCCATCATAGGACTTGATGCATGGTGACATTCATAAGTACAACATAGGACTTGATTGCATGGTGACATTCATATAAGGCAATATTTATTCCAGTAATAAAAAACCTAAAAATGTATGGTTTACTAAGGGAAATGATAATTACTTTGGAATCAAATCGCGTAATACACAAACCAAGTACATCCAACATAACGCCACTAGTATGGGAAAAATTATTTATATCACCTAAAAATGTATGGTTCACTAAGGGCAATGATAATTACCTTGGAATCAAATCTCTCAATACAGTATGGGCAAAATTATTTATATTTTGGATTGTTTAAAGAGGCAATGTCCATCTAAGGTATATTCCTATGCATACGTATTAAATACACTAAAGCAAGAATGTCCATTACAAACACTAATTTATACTACCCTCAAGCTTATCATAAAGATATTTTTAAATATAAAAAACAAAGAATGTTTTCACACAATCACCATGAACATATAAGCATTTTAATCTTGATACTTCATCACATAATTTCATAATAGATTATCACAACATATAAACATTTTAATCGTAAAGCTTGATTGCAAAATTTCATGTTAGAGAATGACCACCTAAAGGATGTCCATATTAGGCTAATGGTAATCAGGGGACAAGTAATAGTCAGCAGATAAATTCCAACATAGGACTTGATGCATGGTGACATTCACAAATCCACTGTCCAACATAAGACCTGATTGCATGGTGACATTCATATATGGCAATATTTATTCCAGTAACAAAAAAAAAACCTAAAAATGTGTGGTTCACCAAGGGAAAATTATAGGCAAAATTATTTATATTTTGGATTACTTAAAGGGGCAATGTCCATCTAAGGTATATTCCTACCCTTACATATTGGATATATTGAAGTAAAAATGTATATCCCAAACACTAATCTATACTAACCTCAAGCTTATCATAAAGATTTTTTTAGATATAAAAAACGAAGGATGTTTACACACAATCATCATGAACATATAAGAATTTTAATCGTACTAGTTGATCACGTAATTTCATAACAAATTAAAGCAACATATAAACATTTTAATCATGAAGCTTGATTACCAAATTTCAAGATAGAGAATGACCCCTAAAGGATGCCCATATTAGACTAATGATAATCAAGTGACAAGTAATAGTTAGCAGATAAAGTCCAACAACTAACTTGATGTATAGTGGCGTTCATAAGTCCAACATAGGACTTGATTACAGGGCGACATTCATATATGGCAATATTTATTCCACTAATAAAAAAAACTTTAAAATGTATGGCTAAATAAAGTGATTTGATGTATAGTGACATTCATAAGTCCAACATAGAACTTGATTGCATGGTGACATTCATATATGGCAATATTTATTCCAGTAATAAAAAAAATTAAAAATGTATGGCTAAATAAAGTGATTCAAAATTTAGTAAATAAGAAAATAACTTTCGAATGTCTTCCAGTGTCCTTTCGAGATAAAAAAAAAATTCAAATGTCTTCCAGTGTCCTTTTGAGATAAAAAAAAATTTCAAATGTCTTCCAGTGTCCTTTTGAGATAATTTTTTTTTCAAATGTCATCTAGTGTCCTTTTAAGATAAAACAATTTTTCAAATGTCTTCATCCTTATAAGATTAACAATTTTCCACTCTATATGGATTTTTTGATAAAAAAATATGCATAAAAATATATAAAATGTCTTTAAATTTTTACATATGCAAGCATACATGTGACGTCTTCAGACTTTTACACTTACACGCATACATGTCATCGCTCGCTCCCCTATGTTGAGAATCTCAAACATATGTCTTTAGATTTTTACACTATACACACACATGTCATCACACTCGCTCCCCTATGTTGAGAATCTCAAATATAATATAAAATGTCTGTAGGGTTTTACACTATACAGGCATACACGTCATCCACATCAGCTCCCCTGTGTTAAGAATCTCAAATATTAGTTTCATTGGTTAAACATTTCCTTGTTAAATAAATCTTTATTAGATAGTTCACACTTTACAACTTTCATTAAGGAATCTAAGGGTTAAAAATTTCCTTGTGAAATCTTTATTAGATAGTTCAGTGGTTCCAATAAGCAAGTTGGTTCAGTGAAAGCAGGATGTTGCAAGTTGGGTCAACGAAAGCAGGATGTTGTTAAAAATTTATTCAGTCAATGAAAGCAGGACGTTGTTAAAACTTTATTCAGTCAATAAACGCAGGGCGTTGTTAAAACTTTGATTCCTCTTACATCATGTGTATCCAAAAGGACCATCCCCACAAAAAAACAAATTTTGCGATTAAGCTCTCATATATATAAACAAAACTTAGATTCCTCTTACATCATGTGTATCCAGATTCCAGAAGGGCCATCCCCACACAAAATTGTTTTTTGCAATTACGCTCTCATGGATATATAAACATTGTTTTTTGCAATTAGGCTCTCATGGATATGCAAACAAGATAGGTGACATTAACATATACATCCAATATAAACATAATCATTAGAGAAGGAGAAAGTGGATGCTCATCACCTGAAAATATAAAGACCGCATCGCTCTTAAAACCACATAAAGTGGATGATAATCACTTTAAAATATAAAGAAAGCATCGCTCTTCAAACCAAATGTCAATCCATATTAAATAGTCCCACATCTTTCTAACCTCCCTTTCCAAGGCCCCTACACTCCTACCTCAAAGTCTCTATTTTCACATACTAGTATAGCTTGCAAGACAGCTCACATCTCCATAATTTATACAAGGTGACCCACTGACCTAAAGACAAAGCAGAGAAGAATAGAGCAAAGAAGGAAGGCTATGGATCGATAAAAATCTAAAGGGAAACTAATTGAGTTTGCATTGTCATGCCTCTTTCGCTGAAGCACAAGACGATAATCGATATGAAGTACACATTCACAATAAATGGCCAATATAATAAGCATATTAAGTATTCTTATTGCTGTAATACTTGGATATCTGTTTCTATTATCTATATGTTTATTTCTCTTCTTTTGTATTGGTTTATTTTTTTGACCTCGTGTCTATTGCATCCACATAAAGGAATGAATTGAGCAAATGGATGGATAGATGCCACTACTTGCGATACTTTAAGTGGGGATTCATTTCCTTGCATGTGGACTACGCTGGAGTCACATACCGAAGAAAACACCTCTCACCTATGCAGTGTGAGACACTTGAGATGGGTATAGATTCTGTGTTGTTGACTAATATTTCGTTATGCGGTAGTGTATCCAACAAAACATTCCAAAGTTCATAACTGTGCTAGCATAGGTTGCGAAAGCAGCTTGGAAAATGCATTGGACGACGGTTCATATAGTTCTTACACTTAACAAAATCCCTGTTCAAGGAGTAGACATGATAGCACTGTATGATTTGGAAAAAATGGTACAAATTTGAAGGCATTTCCTGCACTTCGTAAATACAGAAAAGAGCATCAAGAAGAGTAACAGCAAATGATTTAAGGATATAGACATTTGATAATTCAAGATAATAACACAACATTAGTAAATTACACTCTTGACACTGTATGATAAGTAGCCAAACTAACCACTATCAATCCATCATACATCAATTGACATAATTGAACACAATATCAGTAAACATGATACTGTTTTAGATGGTACAACGAGCTGCCAGCCGGAATTCGTTATCATCCAATCCATCAATAGCTGATTGAAACAATTGCAAACAAAGAATTTATCAATAATTTTATCTTTATCCAAAACCAAAGGTATTCGTTTACCCTTGCAAGCATCATATCTTTCAAGAGTCGGGATTGCCTTCCATCCATCAGGTTTTGAGAAACTGTGGAAAGTGAACCTTCTTGACAACTGGAGCGTTATCAATTGCATATGTATTAAGGAGCTATATGGTTCAACGTTCCAGCTTGTCTGCATTTCAACTGATTATAATTATCTGCTAATTGACTGGAACTCGTACTGAGGTGAACCCATTATTTTGGGTTCTTTGCTGAATCTGTCTGCACTTGTGTATCATCATCATCTTCCAGATCAGTAAAAGAAAAATCCTCCTCATTTAAGAATCCTGTTGCAGTATATAAATATGCATCAATTTTACCTGGTTGCTCCTGCAGCCAATTATCTACATCTGCATCCTCATCATCATGCTCCACATCCTCAGTAGATGCTATGTGATTAGACAAATCCTTCTGCTTAGAAATATGATAATCAACTTTAGAGTTAGTAGCAATTACTGGTGCCACTATTTCTAGAGATACGGACTTGAAAGAATCTTCCTTTTCGTTGCTGTCTGCAGCTGGTGAAAAATGCTCAAAATTCTGCTCAGGAGGAATCACGAAAATGTTCCTTTCTGGACTACCCAAGCTTCCACCAGCATTAGTTGATCTGGCCTTGTTTCTTTTCTGTGAATCCTCCGAAAGCAATGCCCTGTCCTCTAATATCTGCAAAACCAAGATAAAAGTATCGATTTTCTTCTGTCCACAATACTTAAAAGGCCAAGGCTAATTTATTTTTCATCTAAAGGAACTATAAATTTTACTCAGCAGAACATGTAGAAGTTTCAATGAGAAGACAATGAATGTCAAAATAAGTGACCAGACTAATGCAATATGAAAAGCATGGCTGATGAGAAGGATATATTTTCTTATTTCAAGCAAACAGATACTTCTGTTCTAAACTCCTCTTTTTATGATCTCTACCTTAAGTATAGAATATATGCATATAATCATTTTGTTATGGAAATATTCACAAAAGTACTTCAAACAATATTTTTCCAATCTTGGTTATTCGGAGCAATCTTCTAGCTCAATGCATTTATTTAATTCAAAACAGAAACTAATATACAAAACAAAACAATTCGAATCTCATTCTACAAGCAAAACTTGACAGAGGATTTAATCAAAAAATCAATAAACCTAAGAAAAAACAGAATTGGGTCACACAGACTACACTTTGATATGAGAGCAATTGGACTACTGAGAATAAATAGTGTAAGATGCGCAATAGAAATATAACAAAGGAGGGGGTCATATACTACTGCAATGCAAAGCCTATGATAACATGCAATCCAAAGGAAAGTTAATAAATACAAGCCTCTCCAAAGAATTTTGACATCTGAAAGAACTAGTGAGCTAGCAAAACCAATAGCAGATAGCCTAGAGATACAAGACTACCTTACAATGTTTTTAGTTTTTCAATAAAACATAAATCCTTATTACCATGCTGGAAATTATAACAGTCAAGTATACCTTTCTTTTCTGGCTGGATGTTTTCTAAAAGAAAAAACATATATGAATCATTGCATAATTAGGATCTTAAAATTATGCTTGAACTTTTTAAGCTCATTCTTCATAAGGTCATATACTACTGCAATGCAAAGCCTATGATAACATGCAATCCAAAGGCAAGATAATAAATACACGCCTCTCCAAAGAATCTTGACATCTGAAAGAACTAATGAGCTAGAAAAACCATTTGCCTATAAATACAAGACTACATTACAATGTTTTTTGTTTGTTTGTTTTCTTTTCTTGCTAGATGTTTTCAAAAAGAATAAACAAATATGAATTATTGTATAATTAGGATCTTAAAATTATGCCTGAACTTTTAATCTCATTCTTCATAGTTATCCTAAAACTATTTTAGGCTTGCTGAGGTACATGGTTTATCTTATGCCTCTTTAAAGGCTGTTAACAATCTGGGTATGTAAGCAGAGTCTCTAAAATGACAACGACTTCTCATCCACACCTAAAAGTAAAAATAGTAGTATTCTAGGATTTGGTTAATGTGATGGTTGCTTCCATAAAGATGTCATGTTCAAAAAAAGAAAGAAATTAGAATGATTACCTGGGGTGTTGTAAGAAGAAGAGCATCTTCCTTGCTCAGCTGAGGGTGTAAAAGGAAAAAGTATATCTTCCAGAATTGGCCATCACTCAGATAAACTGGGAAAACTTCAGCCTCAAAGATGCCAAATTTGGGGTTAAACGTTCAACAACCAAAGCATGTTCCTGCTGAATATCAGACATATCAAAATCTGCACACAAAACGTTTATCATGAGCAATCAATTACAAAATGAAGGATAAAGAAATTTATGAGGAAAAGAGAAATCATTGACATATCTATATGGAATATGTATTATAGAGTGAAATCCCAACTTGGATTTGACAGCAATTCCAAGATGATAATTATAAGTGCAAAAAAATTGAAATTGTAATGGATTGAATGTTAAGAAAGCATCGCTGAGATTTCATAAATTTGTCATCATAAAATGTTGATGATTTTCAAATTAGTTATCCCTAACTTTGATGGTGTGAGAATATGCAAATGCACACATTCCATTCAATGAAGGGAGCATACATATTTAACAAAGGAAAATCAGTCCTATCTAACTAGAGGGCATTGTCTATAAAAAAAGCCATCGAATTTTTGAGGCCTGGGTTCCTTCACCTGGTAGACTCGTTCACTAGCGCATGCACAGTTGAATTGATATCTCAATCAATTTTAAATAATGATTACTAGCTGCTGCTGCAATATAAACCAGCAACAACGCATGTTGCGTTAATCAATATTAAAATCACAACTGAGAAACAATGCATATTCATCTTGCACAGCCGTAAAACAGGTCAATCAACAAAACCCCAAAACACAAGGGAGCCCAAAAAACCATGTTCATCATGCCATTCCAATAAATTTGCAGGCGAACACCAGAAAAAATTGCAATCCTACTTCTGAAATGATGATAAAGAACTACAAGCCCATGGGGCGTAGAATAGACAGTGAATGGCTGTACTGTTAAGGAACTCCTTACGTAAGGTCACCAGTTTGAAACTTTGTGGGTACAAGTCTTACAAAAAAAAATCATAAAGAACTACAAGTCTAAGGTTGTCTAGTAGCAGATGACAAGAAAGGTTATTGCATTATGAAGGCCAACATATGGCAGCAAATCTTGTTATCTAGAAGAAAGACATTCGTCCTTTTAAACGCAAATATCAATAGCTGCTAGTTCAAAAACCCTATTCAGAGTTGAAAACCTCCTTGCGTGATGTACTTGTATCTTGAATCTGTGAATAAGAAAGGTTGGCTCGGTTTTTCCCGAGTTTGGGTTTTCCTAGGATAAAATCTTTGTCTCTTTGTTTCTGCGACTGGTCATTCTTTCAGTGATATTTATTTGTTTCCCCTGCAAATAATTGAAATTATACTGCTATTATAATACTCTAACAACGCAGTGAGTCTCAAATTTCAATATGCAAAGCCAAGTGCAAGTGCAAGTCCTAGGAAATTCTGGCATAATATATTAATAGATATCCTTAGTCGTGGCATATGAAACAAAGGTGAATTTTGAAAATTTTCATCATATATACCCTCGGTTGTGGCATATACCCGAGAAGCAAAGCCTACACTTCCTTAAGAAAGGGTCATTTACCAAACAAAAAATATTATTTCCAAATGTATTTGAATAACAACATAAGATTGAAAGAAAGAAAAAGCATAAAGAAGTGCATAAAAGACCGTGACCCCAATATGCTGAGAACAACAGAAAGAGAGAAATTATATCAATTTCTTAACCAAACATAGGGCAATCGAACTGGAATAATAGCATAATAACGAGTGCCTGAAAATAGACTCTTCAGCTGTCCATTAGGGTTCACTTCTTATTATGGTCTATCCCACCTAAATGGAATAAATTTCAAGGGATTGGGTCGGGTGTAAGCCCTGAGCGGTATTGGCAGAATGGTGCAAGTCCTGGGCGGTTTTGGCAGAATAATACCATGACACCTGGTAACTAAGCTGAAGAAAATCCAATATCCGCAATACAGCCCCCACATGCATCAACAATTTCAAACACAAACAGAGAAAATGTAACGCCCCATATTTTGAGTAGGCATGTTTACGAGTTAGACACCTTTCACTTTAATTGCTCATTACCTGTTGGACTCAGCTAGACAGAGTGAACTATATTTTCGGCATGATAGACGTGATGATATGTTGCTACTGTGTTAATGATGTTCCTATATTCGTGCAGTTATTAAGTTATGACTATCATGAGATTCTTTTATTTCATAATGACAGTGTATGCTTGCTAATCGTCCTGGAGGAAATGTGATATATATATGATGTGGTCATTATGTTGTGATCGATTTGATGATTTTATGTGATGAAACAAATGATGCTGACAAAATGGATCAGACAATGATAGAATGGAAAATATATGTTTTAGAGTTTTCATTGATGAAATGTGAAATATATGGCGTTGTACGTGGATGCCATCCTATGATGAAATTGATAGAACTATTACATTCCATGCATACCTGTGATGTGATAAAATTGTGACTTGAAATAAAATGATGTTGATGATATGGATCAATTGGTGATCAAATGGAAATGCTTGTTATAAAATGTGTATTCTGCGGAATACTAACCTGCAGGACACAAGGGCTATGGGATAGCCGAGTACTTGATCTGATATACGGAGAAGAACCTATCCATGCAGTAAACCTTAGCAACCGAAATTGATGAAACGATGACATGGACCGATAATCTCGAGAGCAGCAGAGTATGATTTGATAAGGGCGTAGGCCCAGTATGTTGAGAGGGATGGATGTGTTTCCCACCCTATGTTCCTATGATACCCGAGATCGTGGGAGGGCCGTGCTGAGACACGCTCCCCATGTATGTGTGATGACGATGGTCGGATGCCTGCTAGGAGAGGATAGGTCCGCTGTTCAGCCGACGCTATCGCTCTCAAGTTCTATGTGGTCAGGTCGATGAGTCCGACATCCACTTTTATACTAGCAGAGGAGGGATAGGGAGGATGTGGCAGTAGGTTAAGCTGGGAAGATATGATAGTTAGTACTGTTGAGAGTTGGGTATTCATTGACTTGGAGTTAGTGGTAGTAGGTAGCTTTCCTTGTACCTGATTGATTGAACAAATGTAATCATAAAAGTAATGACATGGAATCTTAAAGGTTAACTGATAAAATAAACGATGATGTTTTAGTAATATTATGATGAATGTGTACTTGTTCGGTTTGCATAAAGTATTATGAATATTAGTTAGCTGATATGCATAGTAAATATGACGTATGTTTATAGTACATGTCTGTCTTGTGCATACGCTGGCCACGCATGCACATTATGCACATGCGCAATAATATTGGCTTACAACCTACTTATCAAGATGTAACAATATTATAAGTTATCATAGATAACTCAAATAAGTATTCAGTGAATGACTTAATCAGTGAAAGATCATCAAGTTTTAATGTGTAAAATAAGTCAATTAGTC
The DNA here is from genome assembly GCA_027924585.1 of Larix kaempferi. Classification (NCBI taxonomy): domain Eukaryota; kingdom Viridiplantae; phylum Streptophyta; class Pinopsida; order Pinales; family Pinaceae; genus Larix; species Larix kaempferi. Next base: position 19,661,919 of record BSBM01000580.1, on the reverse strand, counting down.
TTGTATGAAGACATGGTAATGAACGATTAAAATAAGTGTCATTAATTGTAAGCATCCTCAGGTGAAGGTGACTCCAATATGAAGTATAATAGTTAGACATTAATACTAGAAAAGTGTGCTATATAATTGTTGATCACGATTAAATAAACCATTAAAGTATATTTCATTATTTATACATAGAGGTACTATGTGACCCTTATCCATTAACCAAATAAATATTTCTAAATTCTATTCACAATTAATTTAATTTCTATTATTATTAATTATTATGTTATTATTGTTATTAATTAATTAATGATAATAATGATGATAATATTTATATAAAGCATAGTGGATTGAATGATTTATTAAATAGATTATTCATTTAAATTAAGGAACAAAATCATTCCAAAATAAATTAAAAAGGATTGTTTAAGTAAATCATTGAATAATTCCACTACCCGAGAGAATTTGGGTGATTTAAAGTAATATATAATCCACCTTTATGCCTTAAAAGGGGTGGCATTAATGATTTGTACTTCCAAAAGGGTGACAACTAGGGCGGTGGAGTGATAAGGAATCTATGGAATTATGGGGGAAAGGATTTTTCTATAAAGAGGAGTTTTACAAAGTAGTAAGGGGGAATTTTGGGAGAACTGTGAGGTTTATTTTTGTGAAAAAGGAGGAATGCTGAGGAGGGGGTTAACTCGAAGCTTTGAGGAGGTGGGAAACTCAAATGAAAAGACTGGGGAGGGGGTTAACTCAGCAAAAGATTACCATGGAAAGGTTCGATGGAAAGCTGCTGTCGGGATTATCGGTCTGTGGGCTCGGGGGCTAGGAAATCCGTTGATTTCCTAGGGTCAGCAAGATAATAGCTGATCGGCAGGGTGGACACATCATTTTGGGTTGCTAAGGTAACCTACGGAACCCACTACAGGAATCTATTTACCTTGCTGCAAATCTACGGTTTCCAGGTATTTTACTGAGCCAGCTTAAGTAACATGTATTTTACTCAGCTAGCTTAAATAAATTGTATTTCCCTTTTATTTTCAGATTATGCATGAAATAAGAACAGAATTGAAGCGAAGGATTTAAGTTTATGTTTGCTTAAACTGCAGAGACATATAGTCATTTAGAACCCTGAAACATAGACGGTCGATTCTTTTCATTAGAAAGCAAAGGAGAAAAACTTGGTATTTACATGAAAAGCGAACAGAGACACAGTGCCTAGCAAGGGCAGTACAGAAAATAAATAAATAATTTAACAGAAAAATAAAAAAACAAAGAAATAAATAAAATTCGCTCTATCTCAAGATATACAAGTTTAAAAAATATGGAAAGGACGATGGATTATGAAATTAAATAATGATGATATTGTTAACATAAGGAAAAATCATGGTGATGCAGTGCAAATTCGTATTGCATAATGCAATTGCTACAATTGATTGGAAGGTGTAGTCAATAGCAGATCCTCAATAGACATAGGGGTTGATATAGAAATTATTAACTCTGAAAATAACACAAAAATAAGGAAATTTTGTTATTAAAAATGAAATTGCATTAATGTCCTCAACTGAACAAAAAATGGTTAAGAACTGAGATAACTTTGCTTGTAAGGTGCAACAATGAAGGTGTGCTCAATACATCTCCCCATGAAATATATTATATATATAATTTGAATATAATTGCAAAACAAAAGAGGATTAAATAGAACAAAGAGAGAAGGAAAAGGATGTATATACTACAACAAATGAGTGTCTGGTTTGGGAGTGTACTCCACAAATCCTAGCTATATGAAACCTAGCAGTTGCTCCAAAAACTAGGATTAAATGAGACGAGGCATGGTGTGGACTAGAAAATAGTTAGCCATCTTCTACAACGTTGAAGCCACCTAAGGCCTACTGAAGTATATTCATATCAATAGAATTATTTGTTATGGGGAAGGAGCCGGGGATAAACTTTGTCTGTTGCATCCTCAGTCCTATCTATTTTCAATCTCTAGAAATGGTGATATATATGGTAGTGTCTTGATGGATATATACCTCTTATACTGCCTCGAGTTAACTCACTCCATTTCCATATTGCATCAAACTCCTAGGATCCTCTATATCTTTAGAATCTATCATACATTACCTCTTGCTCACCATAAATTCTAGCTAAATCAGATGACAAGAAAATCCTATAGTTGCTCAATACCATGCATCTATAAATTTATAGTCGCTCAATAACATTCACTAAGGGCAATGATAAATACCTTGGAATCAAATCACTCAATACATAAACCAAGTATGTCCAACATGTTGACACTAATATGGGAAAAAATATTTATATTTTGGATTGCTTAAAAGTGCAATGTCCGTCAGAGGTATATTCCTACGCATACATATTGGATACAGTCAAGCAAGAATGTCCATTCCGGACACTAATCTATACTACCCTCAAGCTTATCATAAAGATTTTTTAAATATGAGAAACAAAGAATGTCTTCATACAATGACCAGAAACATATAAGCATTTTAATCTTGACACTTGATCACATAATTTCATAACAGATTAACGCAACATATAAACATTTTAATCATGAAGCTTGATTACAAAATTTCATGATAGAGAATGACCCCCTACAGGTGTCCATATTAGACTAATTGTAGTCAGGTGACAAGTGTTAGTCAGGAGATAAAGTCCATCATAGGACTTGATGCATGGTGACATTCATAAGTACAACATAGGACTTGATTGCATGGTGACATTCATATAATGCAATATTTATTCTAGTAATAAAAAACCTAAAAATGTATGGTTTACTAAGGGAAATGATAATTACTTTGGAATCAAATCGCGTAATACACAAACCAAGTACATCCAACATAACGCCACTAGTATGGGAAAAATTATTTATATCACCTAAAAATGTATGGTTCACTAAGGGCAATGATAATTACCTTGGAATCAAATCTCTCAATACAGTATGGGCAAAATTATTTATATTTTGGATTGTTTAAAGAGGCAATGTCCATCTAAGGTATATTCCTATGCATACGTATTAAATACACTAAAGCAAGAATGTCCATTACAAACACTAATTTATACTACCCTCAAGCTTATCATAAAGATATTTTTAAATATAAAAAACAAAGAATGTTTTCACACAATCACCATGAACATATAAGCATTTTAATCTTGATATTTCATCGCATAATTTCATAATAGATTATCACAACATATAAACATTTTAATCGTAAAGCTTGATTGCAAAATTTCATGTTAGAGAATGACCACCTAAAGGATGTCCATATTAGGCTAATGGTAATCAGGGGACAAGTAATAGTCAGCAGATAAATTCCAACATAGGACTTGATGCATGGTGACATTCACAAATCCACTGTCCAACATAAGACCTGATTGCATGGTGACATTCATATATGGCAATATTTATTCCAGTAACAAAAAAAAAACCTAAAAATGTGTGGTTCACCAAGGGAAAATTATAGGCAAAATTATTTATATTTTGGATTACTTAAAGGGGCAATGTCCATCTAAGGTATATTCCTACCCTTACATATTGGATATATTGAAGTAAAAATGTATATCCCAAACACTAATCTATACTAACCTCAAGCTTATCATAAAGATTTTTTTAGATATAAAAAACGAAGGATGTTTACACACAATCATCATGAACATATAAGAATTTTAATCGTACTAGTTGATCACGTAATTTCATAACAAATTAAAGCAACATATAAACATTTTAATCATGAAGCTTGATTACCAAATTTCAAGATAGAGAATGACCCCTAAAGGATGCCCATATTAGACTAATGATAATCAAGTGACAAGTAATAGTTAGCAGATAAAGTCCAACAACGAACTTGATGTATAGTGGCGTTCATAAGTCCAACATAGGACTTGATTACAGGGCGACATTCATATATGGCAATATTTATTCCACTAATAAAAAAAACTTTAAAATGTATGGCTAAATAAAGTGATTTGATGTATAGTGACATTCATAAGTCCAACATAGAACTTGATTGCATGGTGACATTCATATATGGCAATATTTATTCCAGTAATAAAAAAAATTAAAAATGTATGGCTAAATAAAGTGATTCAAAATTTAGTAAATAAGAAAATAACTTTCGAATGTCTTCCAGTGTCCTTTCGAGATAAAAAAAAAATTCAAATGTCTTCGAGTGTCCTTTTGAGATAAAAAAAATTTTCAAATGTCTTCCAGTGTCCTTTTGAGATAATTTTTTTTTCAAATGTCATCTAGTGTCCTTTTAAGATAAAACAATTTTTCAAATGTCTTCATCCTTATAAGATTAACAATTTTCCACTCTATATGGATTTTTTGATAAAAAAATATGCATAAAAATATATAAAATGTCTTTAAATTTTTACATATGCAAGCATACATGTGATGTCTTCAGACTTTTACACTTACACGCATACATGTCATCGCTCGCTCCCCTATGTTGAGAATCTCAAACATATGTCTTTAGATTTTTACACTATACACACACATGTCATCACACTCGCTCCCCTATGTTGAGAATCTCAAATATAATATAAAATGTCTGTAGGGTTTTACACTATACAGGCATACACGTCATCCACATCAGCTCCCCTGTGTTAAGAATCTCAAATATTAGTTTCATTGGTTAAACATTTCCTTGTTAAATAAATCTTTATTAGATAGTTCACACTTTACAACTTTCATTAAGGAATCTAAGGGTTAAAAATTTCCTTGTGAAATCTTTATTAGATAGTTCAGTGGTTCCAATAAGCAAGTTGGTTCAGTGAAAGCAGGATGTTGCAAGTTGGGTCAACGAAAGCAGGATGTTGTTAAAAATTTATTCAGTCAATGAAAGCAGGACGTTGTTAAAACTTTATTCAGTCAATAAACGCAGGGCGTTGTTAAAACTTTGATTCCTCTTACATCATGTGTATCCAAAAGGACCATCCCCACAAAAAAACAAATTTTGCGATTAAGCTCTCATATATATAAACAAAACTTAGATTCCTCTTACATCATGTGTATCCAGATTCCAGAAGGGCCATCCCCACACAAAATTGTTTTTTGCAATTACGCTCTCATGGATATATAAACATTGTTTTTTGCAATTAGGCTCTCATGGATATGCAAACAAGATAGGTGACATTAACATATACATCCAATATAAACATCATCATTAGAGAAGGAGAAAGTGGATGCTCATCACCTGAAAATATAAAGACCGCATCGCTCTTAAAACCACATAAAGTGGATGATAATCACTTTAAAATATAAAGAAAGCATCGCTCTTCAAACCAAATGTCAATCCATATTAAATAGTCCCACATCTTTCTAACCTCCCTTTCCAAGGCCCCTACACTCCTACCTCAAAGTCTCTATTTTCACATACTAGTATAGCTTGCAAGACAGCTCACATCTCCATAATTTATACAAGGTGACCCACTGACCTAAAGACAAAGCAGAGAAGAATAGAGCAAAGAAGGAAGGCTATGGATCGATAAAAATCTAAAGGGAAACTAATTGAGTTTGCATTGTCATGCCTCTTTCGCTGAAGCACAAGACGATAATCGACATGAAGTACACATTCACAATAAATGGCCAATATAATAAGCATATTAAGTATTCTTATTGCTGTAATACTTGGATATCTGTTTCTATTATCTATATGTTTATTTCTCTTCTTTTGTATTGGTTTATTTTTTTGACCTCGTGTCTATTGCATCCACATAAAGGAATGAATTGAGCAAATGGATGGATAGATGCCACTACTTGCGATACTTTAAGTGGGGATTCATTTCCTTGCATGTGGACTACGCTGGAGTCACATACCGAAGAAAACACCTCTCACCTATGCAGTGTGAGACACTTGAGATGGGTATAGATTCTGTGTTGTTGACTAATATTTCGTTATGCGGTAGTGTATCCAACAAAACATTCCAAAGTTCATAACTGTGCTAGCATAGGTTGCGAAAGCAGCTTGGAAAATGCATTGGACGACGGTTCATATAGTTCTTACACTTAACAAAATCCCTGTTCAAGGAGTAGACATGATAGCACTGTATGATTTGGAAAAAATGGTACAAATTTGAAGGCATTTCCTGCACTTCGTAAATACAGAAAAGAGCATCAAGAAGAGTAACAGCAAATGATTTAAGGATATAGACATTTGATAATTCAAGATAATAACACAACATTAGTAAATTACACTCTTGACACTGTATGATAAGTAGCCAAACTAACCACTATCAATCCATCATACATCAATTGACATAATTGAACACAATATCAGTAAACATGATACTGTTTTAGATGGTACAACGAGCTGCCAGCCGGAATTCGTTATCATCCAATCCATCAATAGCTGATTGAAACAATTGCAAACAAAGAATTTATCAATAATTTTATCTTTATCCAAAACCAAAGGTATTCGTTTACCCTTGCAAGCATCATATCTTTCAAGAGTCGGGATTGCCTTCCATCCATCAGGTTTTGAGAAACTGTGGAAAGTGAACCTTCTTGACAACTGGAGCGTTATCAATTGCATATGTATTAAGGAGCTGTATGGTTCAACGTTCCAGCTTGTCTGCATTTCAACTGATTATAATTATCTGCTAATTGACTGGAACTCGTAATGAGGTGAACCCATTATTTTGGGTTCTTTGCTGAATCTGTCTGCACTTGTGTATCATCATCATCTTCCAGATCAGTAAAAGAAAAATCCTCCTCATTTAAGAATCCTGTTGCAGTATATAAATATGCATCAATTTTACCTGGTTGCTCCTGCAGCCAATTATCTACATCTGCATCCTCATCATCATGCTCCACATCCTCAGTAGATGCTATGTGATTAGACAAATCCTTCTGCTTAGAAATATGATAATCAACTTTAGAGTTAGTAGCAATTACTGGTGCCACTATTTCTAGAGATACGGACTTGAAAGAATCTTCCTTTTCGTTGCTGTCTGCAGCTGGTGAAAAATGCTCAAAATTCTGCTCAGGAGGAATCACGAAAATGTTCCTTTCTGGACTACCCAAGCTTCCACCAGCATTAGTTGATCTGGCCTTGTTTCTTTTCTGTGAATCCTCCGAAAGCAATGCCCTGTCCTCTAATATCTGCAAAACCAAGATAAAAGTATCGATTTTCTTCTGTCCACAATACTTAAAAGGCCAAGGCTAATTTATTTTTCACCTAAAGGAACTATAAATTTTACTCAGCAGAACATGTAGAAGTTTCAATGAGAAGACAATGAATGTCAAAATAAGTGACCAGACTAATGCAATATGAAAAGCATGGCTGATGAGAAGGATATATTTTCTTATTTCAAGCAAACAGATACTTCTGTTCTAAACTCCTCTTTTTATGATCTCTACCTTAAGTATAGAATATATGCATATAATCATTTTGTTATGGAAATATTCACAAAAGTACTTCAAACAATATTTTTCCAATCTTGGTTATTCGGAGAAATCTTCTAGCTCAATGCATTTATTTAATTCAAAACAGAAACTAATATACAAAACAAAACAATTCGAATCTCATTCTACAAGCAAAACTTGACAGAGGATTTAATCAAAAAATCAATAAACCTAAGAAAAAACAGAATTGGGTCACACAGACTACACTTTGATATGAGAGCAATTGGACTACTGAGAATAAATAGTGTAAGATGCGCAATAGAAATATAACAAAGGAGGGGGTCATATACTACTGCAATGCAAAGCCTATGATAACATGCAATCCAAAGGAAAGTTAATAAATACAAGCCTCTCCAAAGAATTTTGACATCTGAAAGAACTAGTGAGCTAGCAAAACCAATAGCAGATAGCCTAGAGATACAAGACTACATTACAATGTTTTTAGTTTTTCAATAAAACATAAATCCTTATTACCATGCTGGAAATTATAACAGTCAAGTATACCTTTCTTTTCTGGCTGGATGTTTTCTAAAAGAAAAAACATATATGAATCATTGCATAATTAGGATCTTAAAATTATGCTTGAACTTTTTAAGCTCATTCTTCATAAGGTCATATACTACTGCAATGCAAAGCCTATGATAACATGCAATCCAAAGGCAAGATAATAAATACACGCCTCTCCAAAGAATCTTGACATCTGAAAGAACTAATGAGCTAGAAAAACCATTTGCCTATAAATACAAGACTACATTACAATGTTTTTTGTTTGTTTGTTTTCTTTTCTTGCTAGATGTTTTCAAAAAGAATAAACAAATATGAATTATTGTATAATTAGGATCTTAAAATTATGCCTGAACTTTTAATCTCATTCTTCATAGTTATCCTAAAACTATTTTAGGCTTGCTGAGGTACATGGTTTATCTTATGCCTCTTTAAAGGCTGTTAACAATCTGGGTATGTAAGCAGAGTCTCTAAAATGACAACGACTTCTCATCCACACCTAAAAGTAAAAATAGTAGTATTCTAGGATTTGGTTAATGTGATGGTTGCTTCCATAAAGATGTCATGTTCAAAAAAAGAAAGAAATTAGAATGATTACCTGGGGTGTTGTAAGAAGAAGAGCATCTTCCTTGCTCAGCTGAGGGTGTAAAAGGAAAAAGTATATCTTCCAGAATTGGCCATCACTCAGATAAACTGGGAAAACTTCAGCCTCAAAGATGCCAAATTTGGGGTTAAACGTTCAACAACCAAAGCATGTTCCTGCTGAATATCAGACATATCAAAATCTGCACACAAAACGTTTATCATGAGCAATCAATTACAAAATGAAGGATAAAGAAATTTATGAGGAAAAGAGAAATCATTGACATATCTATATGGAATATGTATTATAGAGTGAAATCCCAACTTGGATTTGACAGCAATTCCAAGATGATAATTATAAGTGCAAAAAAATTGAAATTGTAATGGATTGAATGTTAAGAAAGCATCGCTGAGATTTCATAAATTTGTCATCATAAAATGTTGATGATTTTCAAATTAGTTATCCCTAACTTTGATGGTGTGAGAATATGCAAATGCACACATTCCATTCAATGAAGGGAGCATACATATTTAACAAAGGAAAATCAGTCCTATCTAACTAGAGGGCATTGTCTATAAAAAAAGCCATCGAATTTTTGAGGCCTGGGTTCCTTCACCTGGTAGACTCGTTCACTAGCGCATGCACAGTTGAATTGATATCTCAATCAATTTTAAATAATGATTACTAGCTGCTGCTGCAATATAAACCAGCAACAACGCATGTTGCGTTAATCAATATTAAAATCACAACTGGGAAACAATGCATATTCATCTTGCACAGCCGTAAAACAGGTCAATCAACAAAACCCCAAAACACAAGGGAGCCCAAAAAACCATGTTCATCATGCCATTCCAATAAATTTGCAGGCGAACACCAGAAAAAATTGCAATCCTACTTCTGAAATGATGATAAAGAACTACAAGCCCATGGGGCGTAGAATAGACAGTGAATGGCTGTACTGTTAAGGAACTCCTTACGTAAGGTCACCAGTTTGAAACTTTGTGGGTACAAGTCTTACAAAAAAAAATCATAAAGAACTACAAGTCTAAGGTTGTCTAGTAGCAGATGACAAGAAAGGTTATTGCATTATGAAGGCCAACATATGGCAGCAAATCTTGTTATCTAGAAGAAAGACATTCGTCCTTTTAAACGCAAATATCAATAGCTGCTAGTTCAAAAACCCTATTCAGAGTTGAAAACCTCCTTGCGTGATGTACTTGTATCTTGAATCTGTGAATAAGAAAGGTTGGCTCGGTTTTTCCCGAGTTTGGGTTTTCCTAGGATAAAATCTTTGTCTCTTTGTTTCTGCGAATGGTCATTCTTTCAGTGATATTTATTTGTTTCCCCTGCAAATAATTGAAATTATACTGCTATTATAAAACTCTAACAACGCAGTGAGTCTCAAATTTCAATATGCAAAGCCAAGTGCAAGTGCAAGTCCTAGGAAATTCTGGCATAATATATTAATAGATATCCTTAGTCGTGGCATATGAAACAAAGGTGAATTTTGAAAATTTTCATCATATATACCCTCGGTTGTGGCATATACCCGAGAAGCAAAGCCTACACTTCCTTAAGAAAGGGTCATTTACCAAACAAAAAATATTATTTCCAAATGTATTTGAATAACAACATAAGATTGAAAGAAAGAAAAAGCATAAAGAAGTGCATAAAAGACCGTGACCCCAATATGCTGAGAACAACAGAAAGAGAGAAATTATATCAATTTCTTAACCAAACATAGGGCAATCGAACTGGAATAATAGCATAATAACGAGTGCCTGAAAACAGACTCTTCACCTGTCCATTAGGGTTCACTTCTTATTATGGTCTATCCCACCTAAATGGAATAAATTTCAAGGGATTGGGTCGGGTGTAAGCCCTGAGCGGTATTGGCAGAATGGTGCAAGTCCTGGGCGGTTTTGGCAGAATAATACCATGACACCTGGTAACTAAGCTGAAGAAAATCCAATATCCGCAATACAGCCCCCACATGCATCAACAATTTCAAACACAAACAGAGAAAATGTAACGCCCCATATTTTGAGTAGGCATGTTTACGAGTTAGACACCTTTCACTTTAATTGCTCATTACCTGTTGGACTCAGCTAGACAGAGTGAACTATATTTTCGGCATGATAGACGTGATGATATGTTGCTACTGTGTTAATGATGTTCCTATATTCGTGCAGTTATTAAGTTATGACTATCATGAGATTCTTTTATTTCATAATGACAGTGTATGCTTGCTAATCGTCCTGGAGGAAATGTGATATATATATGATGTGGTCATTATGTTGTGATCGATTTGATGATTTTATGTGATGAAACAAATGATGCTGACAAAATGGATCAGACAATGATAGAATGGAAAATATATGTTTTAGCGTTTTCATTGATGAAATGTGAAATATATGGCGTTGTACGTGGATGCCATCCTATGATGAAATTGATAGAACTATTACATTCCATGCATACCTGTGATGTGATAAAATTGTGACTTGAAATAAAATGATGTTGATGATATGGATCAATTGGTGATCAAATGGAAATGCTTGTTATAAAATGTGTATTCTGCGGAATACTAACCTGCAGGACACAAGGGCTATGGGATAGCCGGGTACTTGATCTGATATACGGAGAAGAACCTATCCATGCAGTAAACCTTAGCAACCGAAATTGATGAAACGATGACATGGACCGATAATCTCGAGAGCAGCAGAGTATGATTTGATAAGGGCGTAGGCCCAGTATGTTGAGAGGGATGGATGTGTTTCCCACCCTATGTTCCTATGATACCCGAGATCGTGGGAGGGCCGTGCTGAGACACGCTCCCCATGTATGTGTGATGACGATGGTCGGATGCCTGCTAGGAGAGGATAGGTCCGCTGTTCAGCCGACGCTATCGCTCTCAAGTTCTATGTGGTCAGGTCGATGAGTCCGACATCCACTTTTATACTAGCAGAGGAGGGATAGGGAGGATGTGGCAGTAGGTTAAGCTGGGAAGATATGATAGTTAGTACTGTTGAGAGTTGGGTATTCATTGACTTGGAGTTAGTGGTAGTAGGTAGCTTTCCTTGTACCTGATTGATTGAACAAATGTAATCATAAAAGTAATGACATGGAATCTTAAAGGTTAACTGATAAAATAAACGATGATGTTTTAGTAATATTATGATGAATGTGTACTTGTTCGGTTTGCATAAAGTATTATGAATATTAGTTAGCTGATATGCATAGTAAATATGACGTATGTTTATAGTACATGTCTGTCTTGTGCATACGCTGGCCACGCATGCACATTATGCACATGCGCAATAATATTGGCTTACAACCTACTTATCAAGATGTAACAATATTATAAGTTATCATAGATAACTCAAATAAGTATTCAGTGAATGACTTAATCAGTGAAAGATCATCAAGTTTTAATGTGTAAAATAAGTCAATTAGTCTTGTATGAAGACATGGTAATGAACGATTAAAATAAGTGTCATTAATTGTAAGCATCCTCAGGTGAAGGTGACTCCAATATGAAGTATAATAGTTAGACATTAATACTAGAAAAGTGTGCTATATAATTGTTGATCACGATTAAATAAACCATTAAAGTATATTTCATTATTTATACATAGAGGTACTATGTGACCCTTATCCATTAACCAAATAAATATTTCTAAATTCTATTCACAATTAATTTAATTTCTATTATTATTAATTATTATGTTATTATTGTTATTAATTAATTAATGATAATAATGATGATAATATTTATATAAAGCATAGTGGATTGAATGATTTATTAAATAGATTATTCATTTAAATTAAGGAACGGAATCATTCCAAAATAAATTAAAAAGGATTGTTTAAGTAAATCATTGAATAATTCCACTACCCGAGAGAATTTGGGTGATTTAAAGTAATATATAATCCACCTTTATGCCTTAAAAGGGGTGGCATTAATGATTTGTACTTCCAAAAGGGTGACAACTAGGGCGGTGGAGTGATAAGGAATCTATGGAATTATGGGGGAAAGGATTTTTCTATAAAGAGGAGTTTTACAAAGTAGTAAGGGGGATTTTTGGGAGAACTGTGAGGTTTATTTTTGTGAAAAAGGAGGAATGCTGAGGAGGGGGTTAACTCGAAGCTTTGAGGAGGTGGGAAACTCAAATGAAAAGACTGGGGAGGGGGTTAACTCAGCAAAAGATTACCATGGAAAGGTTCGATGGAAAGCTGCTGTCGGGATTATCGGTCTGTGGGCTCGGGGGCTAGGAAATCCGTTGATTTCCTAGGGTCAGCAAGATAATAGCTGATCGGCAGGGTGGACACATCATTTTGGGTTGCTAAGGTAACCTACGGAACCCACTACAGGAATCTATTTACCTTGCTGCAAATCTACGGTTTCCAGGTATTTTACTGAGCCAGCTTAAGTAACATGTATTTTACTCAGCTAGCTTAAATAAATTGTATTTCCCTTTTATTTTCAGATTATGCATGAAATAAGAACAGAATTGAAGCGAAGGATTTAAGTTTATGTTTGCTTAAACTGCAGAGACATATAGTCATTTAGAACCCTGAAACATAGACGGTCGATTCTTTTCATTAGAAAGCAAAGGAGAAAAACTTGGTATTTACATGAAAAGCGAACAGAGACACAGTGCCTAGCAAGGGCAGTACAGAAAATAAATAAATAATTTAACAGAAAAATAAAAAAACAAAGAAATAAATAAAATTCGCTCTATCTCAAGATATACAAGTTTAAAAAATATGGAAAGGACGATGGATTATGAAATTAAATAATGATGATATTGTTAACATAAGGAAAAATCATGGTGATGCAGTGCAAATTCGTATTGCATAATGCAATTGCTACAATTGATTGGAAGGTGTAGTCAATAGCAGATCCTCAATAGACATAGGGGTTGATATAGAAATTATTAACTCTGAAAATAACACAAAAATAAGGAAATTTTGTTATTAAAAATGAAATTGCATTAATGTCCTCAACTGAACAAAAAATGGTTAAGAACTGAGATAACTTTGCTTGTAAGGTGCAACAATGAAGGTGTGCTCAATACATCTCCCCATGAAATATATTATATATATAATTTGAATATAATTGCAAAACAAAAGAGGATTAAATAGAACAAAGAGAGAAGGAAAAGGATGTATATACTACAACAAATGAGTGTCTGGTTTGGGAGTGTACTCCACAAATCCTAGCTATATGAAACCTAGCAGTTGCTCCAAAAACTAGGATTAAATGAGACGAGGCATGGTGTGGACTAGAAAATAGTTAGCCATCTTCTACAACGTTGAAGCCACCTAAGGCCTACTGAAGTATATTCATATCAATAGAATTATTTGTTATGGGGAAGGAGCCGGGGATAAACTTTGTCTGTTGCATCCTCAGTCCTATCTATTTTCAATCTCTAGAAATGGTGATATATATGGTAGTGTCTTGATGGATATATACCTCTTATACTGCCTCGAGTTAACTCACTCCATTTCCATATTGCATCAAACTCCTAGGATCCTCTATATCTTTAGAATCTATCATACATTACCTCTTGCTCACCATAAATTCTAGCTAAATCAGATGACAAGAAAATCCTATAGTTGCTCAATACCATGCATCTATAAATTTATAGTCGCTCAATAACATTCACTAAGGGCAATGATAAATACCTTGGAATCAAATCACTCAATACATAAACCAAGTATGTCCAACATGTTGACACTAATATGGGAAAAAATATTTATATTTTGGATTGCTTAAAAGTGCAATGTCCGTCAGAGGTATATTCCTACGCATACATATTGGATACAGTCAAGCAAGAATGTCCATTCCGGACACTAATCTATACTACCCTCAAGCTTATCATAAAGATTTTTTAAATATGAGAAACAAAGAATGTCTTCATACAATGACCAGAAACATATAAGCATTTTAATCTTGACACTTGATCACATAATTTCATAACAGATTAACGCAACATATAAACATTTTAATCATGAAGCTTGATTACAAAATTTCATGATAGAGAATGACCCCCTACAGGTGTCCATATTAGACTAATTGTAGTCAGGTGACAAGTGTTAGTCAGGAGATAAAGTCCATCATAGGACTTGATGCATGGTGACATTCATAAGTACAACATAGGACTTGATTGCATGGTGACATTCATATAATGCAATATTTATTCTAGTAATAAAAAACCTAAAAATGTATGGTTTACTAAGGGAAATGATAATTACTTTGGAATCAAATCGCGTAATACACAAACCAAGTACATCCAACATAACGCCACTAGTATGGGAAAAATTATTTATATCACCTAAAAATGTATGGTTCACTAAGGGCAATGATAATTACCTTGGAATCAAATCTCTCAATACAGTATGGGCAAAATTATTTATATTTTGGATTGTTTAAAGAGGCAATGTCCATCTAAGGTATATTCCTATGCATACATATTAAATACACTAAAGCAAGAATGTCCATTACAAACACTAATTTATACTACCCTCAAGCTTATCATAAAGATATTTTTAAATATAAAAAACAAAGAATGTTTTCACACAATCACCATGAACATATAAGCATTTTAATCTTGATATTTCATCGCATAATTTCATAATAGATTATCACAACATATAAACATTTTAATCGTAAAGCTTGATTGCAAAATTTCATGTTAGAGAATGACCACCTAAAGGATGTCCATATTAGGCTAATGGTAATCAGGGGACAAGTAATAGTCAGCAGATAAATTCCAACATAGGACTTGATGCATGGTGACATTCACAAATCCACTGTCCAACATAAGACCTGATTGCATGGTGACATTCATATATGGCAATATTTATTCCAGTAACAAAAAAAAAACCTAAAAATGTGTGGTTCACCAAGGGAAAATTATAGGCAAAATTATTTATATTTTGGATTACTTAAAGGGGCAATGTCCATCTAAGGTATATTCCTACCCTTACATATTGGATATATTGAAGTAAAAATGTATATCCCAAACACTAATCTATACTAACCTCAAGCTTATCATAAAGATTTTTTTAGATATAAAAAACGAAGGATGTTTACACACAATCATCATGAACATATAAGAATTTTAATCGTACTAGTTGATCACGTAATTTCATAACAAATTAAAGCAACATATAAACATTTTAATCATGAAGCTTGATTACCAAATTTCAAGATAGAGAATGACCCCTAAAGGATGCCCATATTAGACTAATGATAATCAAGTGACAAGTAATAGTTAGCAGATAAAGTCCAACAACGAACTTGATGTATAGTGGCGTTCATAAGTCCAACATAGGACTTGATTACAGGGCGACATTCATATATGGCAATATTTATTCCACTAATAAAAAAAACTTTAAAATGTATGGCTAAATAAAGTGATTTGATGTATAGTGACATTCATAAGTCCAACATAGAACTTGATTGCATGGTGACATTCATATATGGCAATATTTATTCCAGTAATAAAAAAAATTAAAAATGTATGGCTAAATAAAGTGATTCAAAATTTAGTAAATAAGAAAATAACTTTCGAATGTCTTCCAGTGTCCTTTCGAGATAAAAAAAAAATTCAAATGTCTTCGAGTGTCCTTTTGAGATAAAAAAAATTTTCAAATGTCTTCCAGTGTCCTTTTGAGATAATTTTTTTTTCAAATGTCATCTAGTGTCCTTTTAAGATAAAACAATTTTTCAAATGTCTTCATCCTTATAAGATTAACAATTTTCCACTCTATATGGATTTTTTGATAAAAAAATATGCATAAAAATATATAAAATGTCTTTAAATTTTTACATATGCAAGCATACATGTGATGTCTTCAGACTTTTACACTTACACGCATACATGTCATCGCTCGCTCCCCTATGTTGAGAATCTCAAACATATGTCTTTAGATTTTTACACTATACACACACATGTCATCACACTCGCTCCCCTATGTTGAGAATCTCAAATATAATATAAAATGTCTGTAGGGTTTTACACTATACAGGCATACACGTCATCCACATCAGCTCCCCTGTGTTAAGAATCTCAAATATTAGTTTCATTGGTTAAACATTTCCTTGTTAAATAAATCTTTATTAGATAGTTCACACTTTACAACTTTCATTAAGGAATCTAAGGGTTAAAAATTTCCTTGTGAAATCTTTATTAGATAGTTCAGTGGTTCCAATAAGCAAGTTGGTTCAGTGAAAGCAGGATGTTGCAAGTTGGGTCAACGAAAGCAGGATGTTGTTAAAAATTTATTCAGTCAATGAAAGCAGGACGTTGTTAAAACTTTATTCAGTCAATAAACGCAGGGCGTTGTTAAAACTTTGATTCCTCTTACATCATGTGTATCCAAAAGGACCATCCCCACAAAAAAACAAATTTTGCGATTAAGCTCTCATATATATAAACAAAACTTAGATTCCTCTTACATCATGTGTATCCAGATTCCAGAAGGGCCATCCCCACACAAAATTGTTTTTTGCAATTACGCTCTCATGGATATATAAACATTGTTTTTTGCAATTAGGCTCTCATGGATATGCAAACAAGATAGGTGACATTAACATATACATCCAATATAAACATCATCATTAGAGAAGGAGAAAGTGGATGCTCATCACCTGAAAATATAAAGACCGCATCGCTCTTAAAACCACATAAAGTGGATGATAATCACTTTAAAATATAAAGAAAGCATCGCTCTTCAAACCAAATGTCAATCCATATTAAATAGTCCCACATCTTTCTAACCTCCCTTTCCAAGGCCCCTACACTCCTACCTCAAAGTCTCTATTTTCACATACTAGTATAGCTTGCAAGACAGCTCACATCTCCATAATTTATACAAGGTGACCCACTGACCTAAAGACAAAGCAGAGAAGAATAGAGCAAAGAAGGAAGGCTATGGATCGATAAAAATCTAAAGGGAAACTAATTGAGTTTGCATTGTCATGCCTCTTTCGCTGAAGCACAAGACGATAATCGACATGAAGTACACATTCACAATAAATGGCCAATATAATAAGCATATTAAGTATTCTTATTGCTGTAATACTTGGATATCTGTTTCTATTATCTATATGTTTATTTCTCTTCTTTTGTATTGGTTTATTTTTTTGACCTCGTGTCTATTGCATCCACATAAAGGAATGAATTGAGCAAATGGATGGATAGATGCCACTACTTGCGATACTTTAAGTGGGGATTCATTTCCTTGCATGTGGACTACGCTGGAGTCACATACCGAAGAAAACACCTCTCACCTATGCAGTGTGAGACACTTGAGATGGGTATAGATTCTGTGTTGTTGACTAATATTTCGTTATGCGGTAGTGTATCCAACAAAACATTCCAAAGTTCATAACTGTGCTAGCATAGGTTGCGAAAGCAGCTTGGAAAATGCATTGGACGACGGTTCATATAGTTCTTACACTTAACAAAATCCCTGTTCAAGGAGTAGACATGATAGCACTGTATGATTTGGAAAAAATGGTACAAATTTGAAGGCATTTCCTGCACTTCGTAAATACAGAAAAGAGCATCAAGAAGAGTAACAGCAAATGATTTAAGGATATAGACATTTGATAATTCAAGATAATAACACAACATTAGTAAATTACACTCTTGACACTGTATGATAAGTAGCCAAACTAACCACTATCAATCCATCATACATCAATTGACATAATTGAACACAATATCAGTAAACATGATACTGTTTTAGATGGTACAACGAGCTGCCAGCCGGAATTCGTTATCATCCAATCCATCAATAGCTGATTGAAACAATTGCAAACAAAGAATTTATCAATAATTTTATCTTTATCCAAAACCAAAGGTATTCGTTTACCCTTGCAAGCATCATATCTTTCAAGAGTCGGGATTGCCTTCCATCCATCAGGTTTTGAGAAACTGTGGAAAGTGAACCTTCTTGACAACTGGAGCGTTATCAATTGCATATGTATTAAGGAGCTGTATGGTTCAACGTTCCAGCTTGTCTGCATTTCAACTGATTATAATTATCTGCTAATTGACTGGAACTCGTAATGAGGTGAACCCATTATTTTGGGTTCTTTGCTGAATCTGTCTGCACTTGTGTATCATCATCATCTTCCAGATCAGTAAAAGAAAAATCCTCCTCATTTAAGAATCCTGTTGCAGTATATAAATATGCATCAATTTTACCTGGTTGCTCCTGCAGCCAATTATCTACATCTGCATCCTCATCATCATGCTCCACATCCTCAGTAGATGCTATGTGATTAGACAAATCCTTCTGCTTAGAAATATGATAATCAACTTTAGAGTTAGTAGCAATTACTGGTGCCACTATTTCTAGAGATACGGACTTGAAAGAATCTTCCTTTTCGTTGCTGTCTGCAGCTGGTGAAAAATGCTCAAAATTCTGCTCAGGAGGAATCACGAAAATGTTCCTTTCTGGACTACCCAAGCTTCCACCAGCATTAGTTGATCTGGCCTTGTTTCTTTTCTGTGAATCCTCCGAAAGCAATGCCCTGTCCTCTAATATCTGCAAAACCAAGATAAAAGTATCGATTTTCTTCTGTCCACAATACTTAAAAGGCCAAAGCTAATTTATTTTTCACCTAAAGGAACTATAAATTTTACTCAGCAGAACATGTAGAAGTTTCAATGAGAAGACAATGAATGTCAAAATAAGTGACCAGACTAATGCAATATGAAAAGCATGGCTGATGAGAAGGATATATTTTCTTATTTCAAGCAAACAGATACTTCTGTTCTAAACTCCTCTTTTTATGATCTCTACCTTAAGTATAGAATATATGCATATAATCATTTTGTTATGGAAATATTCACAAAAGTACTTCAAACAATATTTTTCCAATCTTGGTTATTCGGAGCAATCTTCTAGCTCAATGCATTTATTTAATTCAAAACAGAAACTAATATACAAAACAAAACAATTCGAATCTCATTCTACAAGCAAAACTTGACAGAGGATTTAATCAAAAAATCAATAAACCTAAGAAAAAACAGAATTGGGTCACACAGACTACACTTTGATATGAGAGCAATTGGACTACTGAGAATAAATAGTGTAAGATGCGCAATAGAAATATAACAAAGGAGGGGGTCATATACTACTGCAATGCAAAGCCTATGATAACATGCAATCCAAAGGAAAGTTAATAAATACAAGCCTCTCCAAAGAATTTTGACATCTGAAAGAACTAGTGAGCTAGCAAAACCAATAGCAGATAGCCTAGAGATACAAGACTACATTACAATGTTTTTAGTTTTTCAATAAAACATAAATCCTTATTACCATGCTGGAAATTATAACAGTCAAGTATACCTTTCTTTTCTGGCTGGATGTTTTCTAAAAGAAAAAACATATATGAATCATTGCATAATTAGGATCTTAAAATTATGCTTGAACTTTTTAAGCTCATTCTTCATAAGGTCATATACTACTGCAATGCAAAGCCTATGATAACATGCAATCCAAAGGCAAGATAATAAATACACGCCTCTCCAAAGAATCTTGACATCTGAAAGAACTAATGAGCTAGAAAAACCATTTGCCTATAAATACAAGACTACATTACAATGTTTTTTGTTTGTTTGTTTTCTTTTCTTGCTAGATGTTTTCAAAAAGAATAAACAAATATGAATTATTGTATAATTAGGATCTTAAAATTATGCCTGAACTTTTAATCTCATTCTTCATAGTTATCCTAAAACTATTTTAGGCTTGCTGAGGTACATGGTTTATCTTATGCCTCTTTAAAGGCTGTTAACAATCTGGGTATGTAAGCAGAGTCTCTAAAATGACAACGACTTCTCATCCACACCTAAAAGTAAAAATAGTAGTATTCTAGGATTTGGTTAATGTGATGGTTGCTTCCATAAAGATGTCATGTTCAAAAAAAGAAAGAAATTAGAATGATTACCTGGGGTGTTGTAAGAAGAAGAGCATCTTCCTTGCTCAGCTGAGGGTGTAAAAGGAAAAAGTATATCTTCCAGAATTGGCCATCACTCAGATAAACTGGGAAAACTTCAGCCTCAAAGATGCCAAATTTGGGGTTAAACGTTCAACAACCAAAGCATGTTCCTGCTGAATATCAGACATATCAAAATCTGCACACAAAACGTTTATCATGAGCAATCAATTACAAAATGAAGGATAAAGAAATTTATGAGGAAAAGAGAAATCATTGACATATCTATATGGAATATGTATTATAGAGTGAAATCCCAACTTGGATTTGACAGCAATTCCAAGATGATAATTATAAGTGCAAAAAAATTGAAATTGTAATGGATTGAATGTTAAGAAAGCATCGCTGAGATTTCATAAATTTGTCATCATAAAATGTTGATGATTTTCAAATTAGTTATCCCTAACTTTGATGGTGTGAGAATATGCAAATGCACACATTCCATTCAATGAAGGGAGCATACATATTTAACAAAGGAAAATCAGTCCTATCTAACTAGAGGGCATTGTCTATAAAAAAAGCCATCGAATTTTTGAGGCCTGGGTTCCTTCACCTGGTAGACTCGTTCACTAGCGCATGCACAGTTGAATTGATATCTCAATCAATTTTAAATAATGATTACTAGCTGCTGCTGCAATATAAACCAGCAACAACGCATGTTGCGTTAATCAATATTAAAATCACAACTGGGAAACAATGCATATTCATCTTGCACAGCCGTAAAACAGGTCAATCAACAAAACCCCAAAACACAAGGGAGCCCAAAAAACCATGTTCATCATGCCATTCCAATAAATTTGCAGGCGAACACCAGAAAAAATTGCAATCCTACTTCTGAAATGATGATAAAGAACTACAAGCCCATGGGGCGTAGAATAGACAGTGAATGGCTGTACTGTTAAGGAACTCCTTACGTAAGGTCACCAGTTTGAAACTTTGTGGGTACAAGTCTTACAAAAAAAAATCATAAAGAACTACAAGTCTAAGGTTGTCTAGTAGCAGATGACAAGAAAGGTTATTGCATTATGAAGGCCAACATATGGCAGCAAATCTTGTTATCTAGAAGAAAGACATTCGGCCTTTTAAACGCAAATATCAATAGCTGCTAGTTCAAAAACCCTATTCAGAGTTGAAAACCTCCTTGCGTGATGTACTTGTATCTTGAATCTGTGAATAAGAAAGGTTGGCTCGGTTTTTCTCGAGTTTGGGTTTTCCTAGGATAAAATCTTTGTCTCTTTGTTTCTGCGAATGGTCATTCTTTCAGTGATATTTATTTGTTTCCCCTGCAAATAATTGAAATTATACTGCTATTATAAAACTCTAACAACGCAGTGAGTCTCAAATTTCAATATGCAAAGCCAAGTGCAAGTGCAAGTCCTAGGAAATTCTGGCATAATATATTAATAGATATCCTTAGTCGTGGCATATGAAACAAAGGTGAATTTTGAAAATTTTCATCATATATACCCTCGGTTGTGGCATATACCCGAGAAGCAAAGCCTACACTTCCTTAAGAAAGGGTCATTTACCAAACAAAAAATATTATTTCCAAATGTATTTGAATAACAACATAAGATTGAAAGAAAGAAAAAGCATAAAGAAGTGCATAAAAGACCGTGACCCCAATATGCTGAGAACAACAGAAAGAGAGAAATTATATCAATTTCTTAACCAAACATAGGGCAATCGAACTGGAATAATAGCATAATAACGAGTGCCTGAAAACAGACTCTTCAGCTGTCCATTAGGGTTCACTTCTTATTATGGTCTATCCCACCTAAATGGAATAAATTTCAAGGGATTGGGTCGGGTGTAAGCCCTGAGCGGTATTGGCAGAATGGTGCAAGTCCTGGGCGGTTTTGGCAGAATAATACCATGACACCTGGTAACTAAGCTGAAGAAAATCCAATATCCGCAATACAGCCCCCACATGCATCAACAATTTCAAACACAAACAGAGAAAATGTAACGCCCCATATTTTGAGTAGGCATGTTTACGAGTTAGAAACCTTTCACTTTAATTGCTCATTACCTGTTGGACTCAGCTAGACAGAGTGAACTATATTTTCGGCATGATAGACGTGATGATATGTTGCTACTGTGTTAATGATGTTCCTATATTCGTGCAGTTATTAAGTTATGACTATCATGAGATTCTTTTATTTCATAATGACAGTGTATGCTTGCTAAATATATGATGTGGTCATTATGTTGTGATCGATTTGATGATTTTATGTGATGAAACAAATGATGCTGACAAAATGGATCAGACAATGATAGAATGGAAAATATATGTTTTAGCGTTTTCATTGATGAAATGTGAAATATATGGCGTTGTACGTGGATGCCATCCTATGATGAAATTGATAGAACTATTACATTCCATGCATACCTGTGATGTGATAAAATTGTGACTTGAAATAAAATGATGTTGATGATATGGATCAATTGGTGATCAAATGGAAATGCTTGTTATAAAATGTGTATTCTGCGGAATACTAACCTGCAGGACACAAGGGCTATGGGATAGCCGGGTACTTGATCTGATATACGGAGAAGAACCTATCCATGCAGTAAACCTTAGCAACCGAAATTGATGAAACGATGACATGGACCGATAATCTCGAGAGCAGCAGAGTATGATTTGATAAGGGCGTAGGCCCAGTATGTTGAGAGGGATGGATGTGTTTCCCACCCTATGTTCCTATGATACCCGAGATCGTGGGAGGGCCGTGCTGAGACACGCTCCCCATGTATGTGTGATGACGATGGTCGGATGCCTGCTAGGAGAGGATAGGTCCGCTGTTCAGCCGACGCTATCGCTCTCAAGTTCTATGTGGTCAGGTCGATGAGTCCGACATCCACTTTTATACTAGCAGAGGAGGGATAGGGAGGATGTGGCAGTAGGTTAAGCTGGGAAGATATGATAGTTAGTACTGTTGAGAGTTGGGTATTCATTGACTTGGAGTTAGTGGTAGTAGGTAGCTTTCCTTGTACCTGATTGATTGAACAAATGTAATCATAAAAGTAATGACATGGAATCTTAAAGGTTAACTGATAAAATAAACGATGATGTTTTAGTAATATTATGATGAATGTGTACTTGTTCGGTTTGCATAAAGTATTATGAATATTAGTTAGCTGATATGCATAGTAAATATGACGTATGTTTATAGTACATGTCTGTCTTGTGCATACGCTGGCCACGCATGCACATTATGCACATGCGCAATAATATTGGCTTACAACCTACTTATCAAGATGTAACAATATTATAAGTTATCATAGATAACTCAAATAAGTATTCAGTGAATGACTTAATCAGTGAAAGATCATCAAGTTTTAATGTGTAAAATAAGTCAATTAGTCTTGTATGAAGACATGGTAATGAACGATTAAAATAAGTGTCATTAATTGTAAGCATCCTCAGGTGAAGGTGACTCCAATATGAAGTATAATAGTTAGACATTAATACTAGAAAAGTGTGCTATATAATTGTTGATCACGATTAAATAAACCATTAAAGTATATTTCATTATTTATACATAGAGGTACTATGTGACCCTTATCCATTAACCAAATAAATATTTCTAAATTCTATTCACAATTAATTTAATTTCTATTATTATTAATTATTATGTTATTATTGTTATTAATTAATTAATGATAATAATGATGATAATATTTATATAAAGCATAGTGGATTGAATGATTTATTAAATAGATTATTCATTTAAATTAAGGAACGGAATCATTCCAAAATAAATTAAAAAGGATTGTTTAAGTAAATCATTGAATAATTCCACTACCCGAGAGAATTTGGGTGATTTAAAGTAATATATAATCCACCTTTATGCCTTAAAAGGGGTGGCATTAATGATTTGTACTTCCAAAAGGGTGACAACTAGGGCGGTGGAGTGATAAGGAATCTATGGAATTATGGGGGAAAGGATTTTTCTATAAAGAGGAGTTTTACAAAGTAGTAAGGGGGATTTTTGGGAGAACTGTGAGGTTTATTTTTGTGAAAAAGGAGGAATGCTGAGGAGGGGGTTAACTCGAAGCTTTGAGGAGGTGGGAAACTCAAATGAAAAGACTGGGGAGGGGGTTAACTCAGCAAAAGATTACCATGGAAAGGTTCGATGGAAAGCTGCTGTCGGGATTATCGGTCTGTGGGCTCGGGGGCTAGGAAATCCGTTGATTTCCTAGGGTCAGCAAGATAATAGCTGATCGGCAGGGTGGACACATCATTTTGGGTTGCTAAGGTAACCTACGGAACCCACTACAGGAATCTATTTACCTTGCTGCAAATCTACGGTTTCCAGGTATTTTACTGAGCCAGCTTAAGTAACATGTATTTTACTCAGCTAGCTTAAATAAATTGTATTTCCCTTTTATTTTCAGATTATGCATGAAATAAGAACAGAATTGAAGCGAAGGATTTAAGTTTATGTTTGCTTAAACTGCAGAGACATATAGTCATTTAGAACCCTGAAACATAGACGGTCGATTCTTTTCATTAGAAAGCAAAGGAGAAAAACTTGGTATTTACATGAAAAGCGAACAGAGACACAGTGCCTAGCAAGGGCAGTACAGAAAATAAATAAATAATTTAACAGAAAAATAAAAAAACAAAGAAATAAATAAAATTCGCTCTATCTCAAGATATACAAGTTTAAAAAATATGGAAAGGACGATGGATTATGAAATTAAATAATGATGATATTGTTAACATAAGGAAAAATCATGGTGATGCAGTGCAAATTCGTATTGCATAATGCAATTGCTACAATTGATTGGAAGGTGTAGTCAATAGCAGATCCTCAATAGACATAGGGGTTGATATAGAAATTATTAACTCTGAAAATAACACAAAAATAAGGAAATTTTGTTATTAAAAATGAAATTGCATTAATGTCCTCAACTGAACAAAAAATGGTTAAGAACTGAGATAACTTTGCTTGTAAGGTGCAACAATGAAGGTGTGCTCAATACATCTCCCCATGAAATATATTATATATATAATTTGAATATAATTGCAAAACAAAAGAGGATTAAATAGAACAAAGAGAGAAGGAAAAGGATGTATATACTACAACAAATGAGTGTCTGGTTTGGGAGTGTACTCCACAAATCCTAGCTATATGAAACCTAGCAGTTGCTCCAAAAACTAGGATTAAATGAGACGAGGCATGGTGTGGACTAGAAAATAGTTAGCCATCTTCTACAACGTTGAAGCCACCTAAGGCCTACTGAAGTATATTCATATCAATAGAATTATTTGTTATGGGGAAGGAGCCGGGGATAAACTTTGTCTGTTGCATCCTCAGTCCTATCTATTTTCAATCTCTAGAAATGGTGATATATATGGTAGTGTCTTGATGGATATATACCTCTTATACTGCCTCGAGTTAACTCACTCCATTTCCATATTGCATCAAACTCCTAGGATCCTCTATATCTTTAGAATCTATCATACATTACCTCTTGCTCACCATAAATTCTAGCTAAATCAGATGACAAGAAAATCCTATAGTTGCTCAATACCATGCATCTATAAATTTATAGTCGCTCAATAACATTCACTAAGGGCAATGATAAATACCTTGGAATCAAATCACTCAATACATAAACCAAGTATGTCCAACATGTTGACACTAATATGGGAAAAAATATTTATATTTTGGATTGCTTAAAAGTGCAATGTCCGTCAGAGGTATATTCCTACGCATACATATTGGATACAGTCAAGCAAGAATGTCCATTCCGGACACTAATCTATACTACCCTCAAGCTTATCATAAAGATTTTTTAAATATGAGAAACAAAGAATGTCTTCATACAATGACCAGAAACATATAAGCATTTTAATCTTGACACTTGATCACATAATTTCATAACAGATTAACGCAACATATAAACATTTTAATCATGAAGCTTGATTACAAAATTTCATGATAGAGAATGACCCCCTACAGGTGTCCATATTAGACTAATTGTAGTCA
Source organism: Larix kaempferi (assembly GCA_027924585.1). Taxonomy (NCBI): domain Eukaryota; kingdom Viridiplantae; phylum Streptophyta; class Pinopsida; order Pinales; family Pinaceae; genus Larix; species Larix kaempferi. Next base: position 19,635,397 of record BSBM01000580.1, on the reverse strand, counting down.
GGTGACAAGTGTTAGTCAGGAGATAAAGTCCATCATAGGACTTGATTGCATGGTGACATTCATATAAGGCAATATTTATTCCAGTAATAAAAAACCTAAAAATGTATGGTTTACTAAGGGAAATGATAATTACTTTGGAATCAAATCGCGTAATACACAAACCAAGTACATCCAACGTAACGCCACTAGTATGGGAAAAATTATTTATATCACCTAAAAATGTATGGTTCACTAAGGGCAATGATAATTACCTTGGAATCAAATCTCTCAATACTGTATGGGCAAAATTATTTATATTTTGGATTGTTTAAAGAGGCAATGTCCATCTAAGGTATATTCCTATGCATACGTATTAAATACACTAAAGCAAGAATGTCCATTACAAACACTAATTTATACTACCCTCAAGCTTATCATAAAGATATTTTTAAATATAAAAAACAAAGAATGTTTTCACACAATCACCATGAACATATAAGCATTTTAATCTTGATACTTCATCACATAATTTCATAATAGATTATCACAACATATAAACATTTTAATCGTAAAGCTTGATTACAAAATTTCATGTTAGAGAATGACCACCTAAAGGATGTCCATATTAGGCTAATGGTAATCAGGGGACAAGTAATAGTCAGCAGATAAATTCCAACATAGGACTTGATGCATGGTGACATTCACAAATCCACTCTCCAACATAAGACCTGATTGCATGGTGACATTCATATATGACAATATTTATTCCAGTAACAAAAAAAAAACCTAAAAATGTGTGGTTCACCAAGGGAAAATTATAGGCAAAATTATTTATATTTTGGATTACTTAAAGGGGCAATGTCCATCTAAGGTATATTCCTACCCTTACATATTGGATATATTGAAGTAAAAATGTATATCCCAAACACTAATCTATACTAACCTCAAGCTTATCATAAAGATTTTTTTAAATATAAAAAACGAAGGATGTTTACACACAATCATCATGAACATATAAGAATTTTAATCGTACTAGTTGATCACATAATTTCATAACAAATTAAAGCAACATATAAACATTTTAATCATGAAGCTTGATTACCAAATTTCAAGATAGAGAATGACCCCTAAAGGATGCCCATATTAGACTAATGATAATCAAGTGACAAGTAATAGTTAGCAGATAAAGTCCAACAACGAACTTGATGTATAGTGGCGTTCATAAGTCCAACGTAGGACTTGATTACAGGGCGACATTCATATATGGCAATATTTATTCCACTAATAAAAAAAACTTTAAAATGTATGGCTAAATAAAGTGATTTGATGTATAGTGACATTCATAAGTCCAACATAGAACTTGATTGCATGGTGACATTCATATATGGCAATATTTATTCCAGTAATAAAAAAAATTAAAAATGTATGGCTAAATAAAGTGATTCAAAATTTAGTAAATAAGAAAATAACTTTCGAATGTCTTCCAGTGTCCTTTCGAGATAAAAAAAAAATTCAAATGTCTTCCAGTGTCCTTTTGAGATAAAAAAAAATTTCAAATGTCTTCCAGTGTCCTTTTGAGATAAATTTTTTTTCAAATGTCATCTAGTGTCCTTTTAAGATAAAACAATTTTTCAAATGTCTTCATCCTTATAAGATTAACAATTTTCCACTCTATATGGATTTTTTGATAAAAAAATATGCATAAAAATATATAAAATGTCTTTAAATTTTTACATATGCAAGCATACATGTGATGTCTTCAGACTTTTACACTTACACGCATACATGTCATCGCTCGCTCCCCTATGTTGAGAATCTCAAACATATGTCTTTAGATTTTTACACTATACACACACATGTCATCACACTCGCTCCCCTATGTTGAGAATCTCAAATATAATATAAAATGTCTGTAGGGTTTTACACTATAGAGGCATACACGTCATCCACATCAGCTCCCCTGTGTTAAGAATCTCAAATATTAGTTTCATTGGTTAAACATTTCCTTGTTAAATAAATCTTTATTAGATAGTTCACACTTTACAACTTTCATTAAGGAATCTAAGGGTTAAAAATTTCCTTGTGAAATCTTTATTAGATAGTTCAGTGGTTCCAATAAGCAAGTTGGTTCAGTGAAAGCAGGATGTTGCAAGTTGGGTCAACGAAAGCAGGATGTTGTTAAAAATTTATTCAGTCAATGAAAGCAGGACGTTGTTAAAACTTTATTCAGTCAATAAACGCAGGGCGTTGTTAAAACTTTGATTCCTCCTACATCATGTGTATCCAAAAGGACCATCCCCACAAAAAAACAAATTTTGCGATTAAGCTCTCATATATATAAACAAAACTTAGATTCCTCTTACATCATGTGTATCCAGATTCCAGAAGGGCCATCCCCACACAAAATTGTTTTTTGCAATTACGCTCTCATGGATATATAAACATTGTTTTTTGCAATTAGGCTCTCATGGATATGCAAACAAGATAGGTGACATTAACATATACATCCAATATAAACATCATCATTAGAGAAGGAGAAAGTGGATGCTCATCACCTGAAAATATAAAGACCGCATCGCTCTTAAAACCACATAAAGTGGATGATAATCACTTTAAAATATAAAGAAAGCATCGCTCTTCAAACCAAATGTCAATCCATATTAAATAGTCCCACATCTTTCTAACCTCCCTTTCCAAGGCCCCTACACTCCTACCTCAAAGTCTCTATTTTCACATACTAGTATAGCTTGCAAGACAGCTCACATCTCCATAATTTATACAAGGTGACCCACTGACCTAAAGACAAAGCAGAGAAGAATAGAGCAAAGAAGGAAGGCTCTGGATCGATAAAAATCTAAAGGGAAACTAATTGAGTTTGCATTGTCATGCCTCTTTCGCTGAAGCACAAGACGATAATCGACATGAAGTACACATTCACAATAAATGGCCAATATAATAAGCATATTAAGTATTCTTATTGCTGTAATACTTGGATATCTGTTTCTATTATCTATATGTTTATTTCTCTTCTTTTGTATTGGTTTATTTTTTTGACCTCGTGTCTATTGCATCCACATAAAGGAATGAATTGAGCAAATGGATGGATAGATGCCACTACTTGCGATACTTTAAGTGGGGATTCATTTCCTTGCATGTGGACTACGCTGGAGTCACATACCGAAGAAAACACCTCTCACCTATGCAGTGTGAGACACTTGAGATGGGTATAGATTCTGTGTTGTTGACTAATATTTCGTTATGCGGTAGTGTATCCAACAAAACATTCCAAAGTTCATAACTGTGCTAGCATAGGTTGCGAAAGCAGCTTGGAAAATGCATTGGACGACGGTTCATATAGTTCTTACACTTAACAAAATCCCTGTTCAAGGAGTAGACATGATAGCACTGTATGATTTGGAAAAAATGGTACAAATTTGAAGGCATTTCCTGCACTTCGTAAATACAGAAAAGAGCATCAAGAAGAGTAACAGCAAATGATTTAAGGATATAGACATTTGATAATTCAAGATAATAACACAACATTAGTAAATTACACTCTTGACACTGTATGATAAGTAGCCAAACTAACCACTATCAATCCATCATACATCAATTGACATAATTGAACACAATATCAGTAAACATGATACTGTTTTAGATGGTACAACGAGCTGCCAGCCGGAATTCGTTATCATCCAATCCATCAATAGCTGATTGAAACAATTGCAAACAAAGAATTTATCAATAATTTTATCTTTATCCAAAACCAAAGGTATTCGTTTACCCTTGCAAGCATCATATCTTTCAAGAGTCGGGATTGCCTTCCATCCATCAGGTTTTGAGAAACTGTGGAAAGTGAACCTTCTTGACAACTGGAGCGTTATCAATTGCATATGTATTAAGGAGCTGTATGGTTCAACGTTCCAGCTTGTCTGCATTTCAACTGATTATAATTATCTGCTAATTGACTGGAACTCGTAATGAGGTGAACCCATTATTTTGGGTTCTTTGCTGAATCTGTCTGCACTTGTGTATCATCATCATCTTCCAGATCAGTAAAAGAAAAATCCTCCTCATTTAAGAATCCTGTTGCAGTATATAAATATGCATCAATTTTACCTGGTTGCTCCTGCAGCCAATTATCTACATCTGCATCCTCATCATCATGCTCCACATCCTCAGTAGATGCTATGTGATTAGACAAATCCTTCTGCTTAGAAATATGATAATCAACTTTAGAGTTAGTAGCAATTACTGGTGCCACTATTTCTAGAGATACGGACTTGAAAGAATCTTCCTTTTCGTTGCTGTCTGCAGCTGGTGAAAAATGCTCAAAATTCTGCTCAGGAGGAATCACGAAAATGTTCCTTTCTGGACTACCCAAGCTTCCACCAGCATTAGTTGATCTGGCCTTGTTTCTTTTCTGTGAATCCTCCGAAAGCAATGCCCTGTCCTCTAATATCTGCAAAACCAAGATAAAAGTATCGATTTTCTTCTGTCCACAATACTTAAAAGGCCAAAGCTAATTTATTTTTCACCTAAAGGAACTATAAATTTTACTCAGCAGAACATGTAGAAGTTTCAATGAGAAGACAATGAATGTCAAAATAAGTGACCAGACTAATGCAATATGAAAAGCATGGCTGATGAGAAGGATATATTTTCTTATTTCAAGCAAACAGATTCTTCTGTTCTAAACTCCTCTTTTTATGATCTCTACCTTAAGTATAGAATATATGCATATAATCATTTTGTTATGGAAATATTCACAAAAGTACTTCAAACAATATTTTTCCAATCTTGGTTATTCGGAGCAATCTTCTAGCTCAATGCATTTATTTAATTCAAAACAGAAACTAATATACAAAACAAAACAATTCGAATCTCATTCTACAAGCAAAACTTGACAGAGGATTTAATCAAAAAATCAATAAACCTAAGAAAAAACAGAATTGGGTCACACAGACTACACTTTGATATGAGAGCAATTGGACTACTGAGAATAAATAGTGTAAGATGCGCAATAGAAATATAACAAAGGAGGGGGTCATATACTACTGCAATGCAAAGCCTATGATAACATGCAATCCAAAGGAAAGTTAATAAATACAAGCCTCTCCAAAGAATTTTGACATCTGAAAGAACTAGTGAGCTAGCAAAACCAATAGCAGATAGCCTAGAGATACAAGACTACATTACAATGTTTTTAGTTTTTCAATAAAACATAAATCCTTATTACCATGCTGGAAATGATAACAGTCAAGTATACCTTTCTTTTCTGGCTGGATGTTTTCTAAAAGAAAAAACATATATGAATCATTGCATAATTAGGATCATAAAATTATGCTTGAACTTTTTAAGCCCATTCTTCATAAGGTCATATACTACTGCAATGCAAAGCCTATGATAACATGCAATCCAAAGGCAAGATAATAAATACACGCCTCTCCAAAGAATCTTGACATCTGAAAGAACTAATGAGCTAGAAAAACCATTTGCCTATAAATACAAGACTACATTACAATGTTTTTTGTTTGTTTGTTTTCTTTTCTTGCTAGATGTTTTCAAAAGAATAAACAAATATGAATTATTGTATAATTAGGATCTTAAAATTATACCTGAACTTTTAATCTCATTCTTCATAGTTATCCTAAAACTATTTTAGGCTTGCTGAGGTACATGGTTTATCTTATGCCTCTTTAAAGGATGTTAACAATCTGGGTATGTAAGCAGAGTCTCTAAAATGACAATGACTTCTCATCCACACCTAAAAGTAAAAATAGTAGTATTCTAGGATTTGGCTAATGTGATGGTTGCTTCCATAAAGATGCCATGTTCAAAAAAAGAAAGAAATTAGAATGATTACCTGGGGTGTTGTAAGAAGAAGAGCATCTTCCTTGCTCAGCTGAGGGTGTAAAAGGAAAAAGTATATCTTCCAGAATTGGCCATCACTCAGATAAACTGGGAAAACTTCAGCCTCAAAGATGCCAAATTTGGGGTTAAACGTTCAACAACCAAAGCATGTTCCTGCTGAATATCAGACATATCAAAATCTGCACACAAAAAGTTTATCATGAGCAATCAATTACAAAATGAAGGATAAAGAAATTTATGAGGAAAAGAGAAATCATTGACATATCTATATGGAATATGTATTATAGAGTGAAATCCCAACTTGGATTTGACAGCAATTCCAAGATGATAATTATAAGTGCAAAAAAATTGAAATTGTAACGGATTGAATGTTAAGAAAGCATCGCTGAGATTTCATAAATTTGTCATCATAAAATATTGATGATTTTCAAATTAGTTATCCCTAACTTTGATGGTGTGAGAATATGCAAATGCACATATTCCATTCAATGAAGGGAGCATACATATTTAACAAAGGAAAATCAGTCCTATCTAACTAGAGGGCATTGTCTATAAAAAAAGCCATCGAATTTTTGAGGCCTGGGTTCCTTCACCTGGTAGACTCATTCACTAGCACATGCACAGTTGAATTGATATCTCAGTCAATTTTAAATAATGATTACTAGCTGCTGCTGCAATATAAACCAGCAACAACGCATGTTGCGTTAATCAATATTAAAATCACAACTGGGAAACAATGCATATTCATCTTGCACAGCCGTAAAACAGGTCAGTCAACAAAACCCCAAAACACAAGGGAGCCCAAAAAACCATGTTCATCATGCCATTCCAATAAATTTGCAGGCGAACACCAGAAAAAATTGCAATCCTACTTCTGAAATGATGATAAAGAACTACAAGCCCATGGGGCGTAGAATAGACAGTGAATGGCTGTACTGTTAAGGCACTCCTTGCGTAAGGTCACCACTTTGAAACTTTGTGGGTACAAGTCTTACAAAAAAAAAATCATAAAGAACTACAAGTCTAAGGTTGTCTAGTAGCAGATGACAAGAAAGGCTATTGCATTATGAAGGCCAACATATGGCAGCAAATCTTGTTATCTAGAAGAAAGACATTCGGCCTTTTAAACTCAAATATCAATAGCTGCTAGTTCAAAAACCCTATTCAGAGTTGAAAAACTCCTTGCGTGATGTACTTGTATCTGGAATCTGTGAATAAGAAAGGTTGGCTAGGTGGCCATTTCCTAGATCCCACATTTGGGTATTGCTAATTCTTTGCCAATCCATAGATCCCTGCCATAGCATAACCCTAGTACCATATTTTTCCAACTTTAACCTTTTAGATCCAACTTGGACCAATTTTCCACTTTTTAAGGAGTGGGTCCCACTTAGCTAATTTTTATGGTACTAAGTCATCTTTTAGATCTATTTGATTAAACCTCATAGTTGGCCCTTGTCTTTCATTGGTTGAACCTTTTGTTACTCTTTAAGCCTCTTCAACTATACATTAACCTTTGGGTCCACTTAATATTTCTAGATCTAACTCACCATTGACTTCCTCTTTTCATTTTACACATTTCCCTAGGAGTCTTTGGGTTAGCTAGTCTTCATTGATTGGCAAGGGTCTCCCCCTTGATCTTGATTTGTCTTGATCTAAAGTGAAGAGTGCCTCGGTTATCATGACACCCAGCTTGCATTAGGAACTGTGGGATACCTCAAGAGATGTGACAACAGATCCACAAATTCATGAAAGAGGCAAGTGTCTGAGACTAAATGTTCTGCCAATCCAGAAACCCATCGGGAGTAACCTTCAATTCCTTTTCACAAAGTGACCATACGCTGCCCTAATCAATTGGTGAGTATGGGCAGTGGTAATGTGTGGGGTGGCAACTTGGGAAAAATCATCTATGAATGGTGGCAGTTTAGAGGAAGAATTGTGATTGGTGTCACAGCAGATGCTCAGGGAGCAGGACGAATTAGATCCTCCTGAGATGTCCTTGGTATCCATAGGCATTTCGGGTGTAGTGAATTACAAGGGCAAGATAGCTAGGAGATTCTTTGAGGAAAGAGAAAGGGGAGAGGATAGGTTTGAATGATTTTTGAACAAGGAATTAATTTTAATTAAAATTTTATTTGCTCGATATCCACTTACCTAGTAGCAGTGTTAGAATAAGGGAGTCTGCAGGTTAGTGGTAGAATGTGGCACCATTGTGCTCATGAAGTGAAGCCCATAAACTATTTGAAATCTTCAAAGATGTCTCTCCTTTGATCACTTCGGAGAAATATGTGATGAAATGTATGGAGGAAGTCATTCAGATATATAAAATATCAAATCCCTGCCCCATCCCTACATTAAATCACTATTACATTAGGATTATCATTACTGAATGTTTCCATCACATGAATGGCTTGTTTTGTGCGATTTGTGAGGATAAAACCCTAGTTTTTGGAACCCTAGCTTTGAATGGAGGGGGTCCTCTCGGTTCTTGAGGAATTGCTCTCTTGGGATAATATCTCGGGGAGACGGGTTTTGTCCGCTTCTATATAGGTCGGGATCCTGTCCCTCCAAAGCTTCATTTTTTTACTTTTCACTACTGAAACTAGGATTTCGCCTCCCTAATTTGTTGAGGAGGCTTAGTACCAACCTAGTATAAAAAAAGTGGGAAGTTTTTCTTGGATTGTTCTAGTCCTTTCCTCTGCGGTCTTATCAGTATATGGGCCGCTCACATTTGTGTTGGGCCTCTAAGGATGACGCCTTCGTTTTGTCTCCTCGTAAAGGGGATTTCTCCCGTACTGACGACCAAAAGTGTGATGGTAGTGTTTTAGAATGGAGTAGGGTTTTGGCTTCGTCAACGGGAACAGACTCTAGGGTTCTGACAAATCCTCTCTCATGGGTGGTATTCTCATCGCCCCTTAATAATTCGGTTTGCTTACGTTCTCAGGGTTGTGGACTACTAAAAGATTTCTCCCCGGTGGGTATTTTTGGAGTTGAGGTTTCTCCATCGAACACTTGTGAGACCGTCCTTTCCGACCCTTCACCTCCTTGTTTGCATTCTAAAGGTTAGGTGAAAGGTGAGAAGGAAAGACATAGACATAGGATAAAATGAGAAAAGTAAAAAAAGTGGCGCGCATTGTGCGTTATGGGTAAGGACGTTACATTTGACATGATGGAAGGATTAACGTCCAGATCCATGTTGGGAAAGTTTGAATACATTAAACCATCTTGCTCGGAGATCCTTGACATGGCTTTTAAGACCTGGAAGCCGCTCATAAACTATGTGCCCCGAATTATCATGTTGGTGAATGGGCGGATATATTTTCAGTTCTTGTCCGAAGATAGTCTCCAAGCTATTCTGTCTAGGTATTGGGTCATTGGTCATGGCTCATTGGTTTTATGTCAATGCCACTCGACCTTTAACCCTTGGAAGAAAAAATTGTGTAGCAAGCACTCGTGGGTGTTGTTTGCAGGTTTTTCGATTCAGTGTTGGCACCTTCGTTTGTTTATGGATTTTTCCAACTTAATAGGGCATTTTGATTTTGATGGATGAAGAGACTATCATGGCCCCGTATTGTAGGGTCCCCCAATTTTCGGTGTAATTAGATTCTTGTAATGAACTTCTTGCAGAGGTGGAGGTTCGATGGGCAGAGGGCCTTTTCATCCAACGATTGGACTGAAAGAGGTGATCCTATCTAGGATGGGAGAGATGCTAGGAAACTAAAGAGGTGACCTAAGAGGGCTTCAATTCCCAATGATACTTGGTTTTCACGCTAGTAGAGGCACTCTTCACTTTAGATCAAGCTAACGCAAGACCAAGGGGGAGACCCTAGCTAGCTAATGATTGGTACCGAACCTACTCTAGACACTCTAGGATGATGTGAAGTGGAAAAGAAAGAGAGGTCAAGAGTAAGTAGATCTAGATCTAGGGAAGATGAGTGGCAAATAGAGTTAGGGCTTGATTGAGGAGGCTTATGGAAGAGGTAAATGCTCAACCAAGGAATGAATATGCCACTAATGGTGTTAAACAAGTAGATCTAGATAGATCTGGTACCGATCTAAAAGACCCAAGTGAGATCCGCCTAAAATTTGGTCAAAATGGAGTGAGGTGGGGCCCACTTACTGAAATTAGGATAGTAAAGGCACTAGGAAGTTTGCTAAATGACAGATCTGGAGTTGAGAGGGACAAATTAACAACACCCAAATGAGAGATATGGAAAATTAACTAAAACCCACAAGTGTGTCCTCGCCTAGAGATGGCCAGTCCTTGGATTAGAGGGTAAATGGAGTCATATTTCAACCATACTTGGTCTCTAAGGTTTATTAATTATTTTAGAAGTGGGTTTTATTTATTAAGCCCAAATTATCACTAGATCTAACAGATCTATAAAACTAGGGTTTTAGCAATGAGGGTTTTAAATGACGATTGGGTTAAATGCATGAAAATCAATACGTACCTTGTAGATCTTGCCTCAAATGCTTGCGGTCGCCAAGTACATTGATGATCATTTAAACTAGTTACAATTCCGATTGAGATCCAGTTGATTTCAAGCTAAAACGTGTGGGTCCAAGGAGGAAGTGTGTCTTCTTTACCTACAAAATTCAAACAACCCAAGTTAGATTTGATCCATAGATGAAAGAAGAACTATGCATGAAATATCATAGAGAATAAATTAGTGGAAAAAATCACAATTGAAAAAAACTCCCTGAGAGATAAAAACGTTTTTCCCAAGAAGAGATGGGGAACCCCACAATCGCCCCTCCAAGCTAGTCGCACGCTACAAAAGATGAATTTGTCCTCCACAAAAAAAAATGTTGAAATCACATGAAAATCACTGAGATGGCTAAAGTAAAGTAATTCCAATCACATACGAGGACATACATCAAAGAATGAGAAGTAGATATGAAAAATAATAATTTATTTCAAGAATTCTAGAGCCGAAAGGTGCTTTACAATGAGCGGGGTCTCTTCCTTAAATGGGAATGAGAGATACCAAAACCCTAACCCCTTTTTAAATGAGTGGCGGAGATCAAGATATATAACAATAATAACCAACGGCTAATATGATTCGGTAATACAATACATGGATCAACTCACAAATAGAGGGGGGCACACTCACTAAGATGCACTAGGGGATGTACCACATGATAAGTGACTAAGACATATGATAAAAGCACATGGTGGGGCTAGGAGGTGATTATATCCTTCACTAGCATGTTCCCATGGCATAATAATAAATAATATTACCAAATAACATCATAAAGTGACCAAGAGACCAAATCATGCCCCCCCCTCAAGAGTACACTAAAATATCCAAATAATAGCCTAGAGTGTGTGTGGACTCTACTGAATGCTACAAGCTATGCTGGAAGGTGTGGGATGAATCACAAAAGTCCTTTGAAGAGACCTCATGCCAACTCCTTGCCCCAATTACCCAAATCGATTTCCTCGGTGACCATTTCTTCAATTCTTTATCTTCAGAAAATCACTTGTAAAACAAAAAAAAATGCATGTACCTCTCTTCCTGGTGCCACAAGCACAACTATGACTGCATTAAAGTGTTTGGGAGTATGATAATATGGTAATAACAAGTGGCTGGACCCCATACTCCCTTTGTAGCTCCCTAGGAGAACCAGATAAAACTCAAAATGTGCTGCTAGGCCATTTTATAATGGCAATTATGTGATAAAGTGATAATCTGACTGTAACCTCGTCTGAAAGTGCTTGAAACTTATATATGTGTGTGCAAATGAACTCAAAAGGTCCAAATGTAGTAGAGATGATTACAAATACACCCTGTTGACCACCTGGATAATCATTTGTAAGCTCAACCATGCTTGGACAAATAAAAATAATGGTCTGTAAATGATAATAATAATAATAATAAAACCATCAAACCATCATATGAAACTTGGGTCTACTACATGGAACCATCAAGTGGGCATCATAGGACCATAAATAATCAATCTTGAACATCATCGGTCAAACTCATCTCGAATCCTGCGGTTGACTTGGTCAAATTGGGTTGACTAGGTCAAGATTGATCAAAATAATGACCTGGGCTCAATCTGATTGATGCTGCAAGTGAAAAAGGATAAGATATGCTCCTTTAATTATTTCAATAGCAAGGATTTAGTATAAATTAGCATTTCACTGGCGATTAATCAATTAATCCATCAAATATAAGTCCAAATTCAAAGCAATCAATTATTTAGAAAAGATCCTCAAGTGTATACTCATTTCATGGACGCGACCATTTTGCTGAGAATGGGTGAAGGTGAGAAATGCAAGGCTAGGACATGGGAATGACTTTACAAACTCAGCACTGTGACACTTCAGATAAGGGAAAGAGAAACCACCTAAGCATATGTTGGACAGAAAACACACAAGGAATGGCAACGTCTCACAAATGGAATGAGTTGATTTGAGAAGTGTTTATTCAACCTTTAGCTAATGTCTACGCCTCACATCCAAGTTGGAACCAGCTCTGTGAGGATCTTTTGTAGAACCACCGTGACTAGGTGCACAACTAATCATAACTTGAGGTTCTAGGGGACACGTAGAATTAGTTGTCCCTTACTCCATTTCACATCCCAACCCGTAGGCTCCGTGAGAAATTAATCATTACATTTTATCTTGGCCAACAGTTCTTTAGATTTAGCATACATTTAACCAATGCTTTTTAGGCCTTATGATCCTTTGGATTTTGTATGTGCTTAGAAGCACAACTAATCGCAGCTTTCATCAAGGGTACTTTTACATTTCATTTCATAGCCCTAGTGGTAGTCTCAGGGATACTCTCGAAGAATTCTACCACTTGTTCTTTAACAGATGGGATCTTCATCAATTCAGTGAGTGGAATGTTATGCACGGATTTGTCTAACTCTTTCTCAATATTGTTGTCTAAGTCATAATCAAGGAGAATAGAGGTTGGCTCACTCACTGGGATAGGTTGCTCACTACTTTTCCTCTCGATGAAAGGAGGATGATTTTGGGCATCCTTTCTTCTTTGATAAATCCTAATAGGAGCTTGGCAACCGCTTTCAGGTTGTTCTGTGGCAAATACAAGAAGACTAGAACTATGAATTTCTTCATTCTCTTCTTTATGATCTATTAGTATAGGTCCAAAGTCCTGGGCAAATTCAAAATTGTCGACCCAGTTAATGTTTGTAGGAGAATCTTGGGTGTCCTCAGTATGAGTGAGGTACTCGGGATCATCCCTTCTTTGTTCTTCTGACCAGTTAATTCCAAGTGGTTCAGGTGACGTTTGGCCCACTGGGTTTCTTATATTATCATCATTAGCAAGTCTCTTTTTAAGGTTCCAATAAGGTTTTGGGCCATAAGGTTGCCTATATTTCTCCCATTCTTTATTCTTAGCCAAATCCCTAGTTAGGAGAGTTAAGTGTTTCATCATTTCTTGCATGTTCTCCATCATATCATTGGGATTCTTATCTGGTTCTTTTACCTTTCTAGTTTTAGGCTCAAATCTAGAGGACGAAGCACTTATAGAATCAAATTTTTTTTGCTTTCCCATAGAGGCAACATTAGCTTCAGCCCTTCTAGCATTTTCCTGTGCTTCTTTGAGGTCTTTAGGGTCTTGATCTTTAAGATGATAGCCAAGGTACCCTTCAAATGAATTGAGTTAATGAATCAACAGTGCTTGTTCTTTCGGCCTAATGTGATCAGGTATGTTGGCCACTATCTTATCAAAATGGAGGTTGAATTCATGGGTTGACTCGTTTTCATTTTTCTTAATTTCAAAAAGTTGGTTCAAAAGAAAATGTCCATCCAACTTGATAGACCACTCATGTTTAAGTTTTTCAACAAAAGCATCATACCCCTTGACTGATGATGCATGCAAGCTGTCAAACCACTTTCGAACATCACCCTCCAGGGATGCAAACAGACCTCTCATATAGACACCTTCTAGGCTTCAATGTGAGCCTGGACAACCTCGATAAGATCTTCAATGGAGGTTGCACTACTTCTACTATATGTAGGAATCTTTTCAAAATACTTATCAGGCATGTCATTAGGTGAACAAGGGATTTGGGAAAAGTCGAAAGGTGAAGCTTTAGCTTTCTTCCCAAATTTACGAACAACCGTAGGGTTATTTTGATTATTATTATTGCCTGGAGGAGTTTGATTAGTTCCAGCCATTGGATGTATTTGAGGAGATGTTGAGGTAGGAGGAACCTGATTAGTTGAAGGAGATCCTAAAATACGATTTTGAAATTAGAGGATTGATCTTTGGGATCTCTTCGGTGATATGTAAGCAGGGTTCCTTCTAATTGATCCAAATTTATTCTACTTCTGAGATCGTAATGATGTTTATGATGTCGTTACTCAGCGAAGTCACGTTTAGGAGTCACCAGGTAAACTATAAATCTTGTATGCCGAAAGATATGTCGTATAATAGCGGGGAGAGATGAGTGAAATGATGTGGCTACGTATAGTTTAAATTTGTAAATGGTAACCATCCAAATATGAAACCGAATGCGATAAGATATGTAATGATCGGACGAAGACTCGCAGACACCTGGCGTAAGCCTCTCCCTCCCTGACAGCGACACCAAAAATGTTATCACACAACTTGTAGTTGCCCCAAAAGGTGATCCTATCCAGGACAGTAGAGGTGCTAGGAAACTAAAGAGGTGACCTAGGAGGGCTTCGATTCCCAATGATGACTGGTGTTCACGCTAATCGAGTCACTCTTCACTTTAGATCAAACTAATGCCAGACAAAGGGGGAGACCCTAGCTATCTAATGAAGGCTAGTGAACCTATTCTAGACACTCTAGGATGATGTGAAGTGGAAAAGAAAGAGAGATCAAGAGTAAGTAGATCTAGATCTAGGGAAGATGAGTGGAAAATAGAGTTAGGGCTTGATTAAGCAGGCTTATGCAAGAGGTAAATGCTCAAGCAAGGAATGAATATGCCACTAATGGAGTTAAACAAGTAGATCTAGATAGATCTAGTACCGATCTAAAAGACTCAGGTGAGATCCACCTATAATTTGGTCAAAATGGAGTTGAGGTCGGGCCCAGTTAGTGAAATTAGGATAGGAAAGGCACTAGGAAGGTTTCCAAATGACATAAATGGAGTTTAGAGGAAAAATTAGCAACACCCAAATGATAGATCTGGAAAATTGACTAAAAACCCACAAGTGCGTCTTCCCCTAGAGATGGCCAGTGCTTGGATCAGAGGGTAAATGGAGTCGGATTTCCACCAAACTTGGTCTCTAAGGTTTATTAATTATTTTAGAAGTGGGTTTTAGTTATTACATCCAAATTATCGCCAGATCTATCAAATCTATTAAACTAGGGTTTTAATAATGAGGGTTTTAAATGACGATTAGGTAAAATGCTTGAAAATCAATACGTACCTTGTAGATATTACCTCAAATGCTTCCGGTCGCTAAGTACATTGATGATCCTTTCAACTAGTTACAATTCCGAGTGAGCAATATATCTAAAAAATCAAGAGAATCCTAGTTGCCTGCGATGTCTTTCATGTTTTTAGATTCCTACATTGTGTCCCAGCGTGAGGAGATACAGATTGTAGATATTGGGAGCCCAACCAAATTGTGATTATTGACGACACTTCTTCCATTTTATACGTCGACAAGATGTCCCAATGCAGAGCAATATAGCTTGTAGATGTTGGTGCCCGACCAAATCCTGGCTGTTTGAGTTGCCTCTTTCTCTTTTAGGACTCGAAGAGAGCTCCCATCATGAAGTGAAATAGGTCGTAGATCTTGGAAGCCCAACCAAATCTTGACCATTCGTGTTGCCTCTCATTTTATAGGACTCTCATGAGGTGTCCTAGCAAGAAGCGATATAAGTTGTAGATATCAGGAGCCCAATTAAATCCTAAGGATTAGCACGAATTCTTAATTTTTGTGACCCCGATGGGACTTCGTAGTGCAAAGGGATAAGGAAAACATCATGATTCTTTTATGTAAGGGCACCTAAGGAACAATAGATTGGAAGGAAAATGACGCTTGGTATGACCATATTGATGATTACTAGAGTAGCGAAAAAGAGATATTTTAGTGATTTAATCCAAATCATGGTTGAGTGTCCATTGGCATAATTCTATGTTTAAAGGTAAAAGTAAGCTCTCAGGTAGATCCAACGACTATTTTTTGTTTAATTGCACCTTTGTCTTATCATTCATGGAAATGAAATTCCCTAGCATATCCTTGATCATTATTAGAAATTTCTCCTACGACAATTCTACAGGTAATGAGCTTAATGTAACCCATATAAGCTAAGTATTGAACTGATTATTTATGAGGGTTGAAGTAGGGTGAACATGCTTTTAACAAGCACATATGAGTTGTTCCAAATCCACTTTTCTTGTTGGAGGTGCTTCGTCAAATTGAGTACAAATGCAATCCAATTTTTTGTTGAGATATGATATGATGCTAAATACCAAAAAATTGGTCTCCAAATGTCTATTATCCACAAACCCAAAGGCAATTGTGATATAAATCTACCATAGACGTTACCTCGTGTTTTTGACTTGCCATTTTATAACCAGTTGATGTTCCAGAATCAAACCCTAATCCAATGGATCCTCATTAAGGGATTTAGCTTGTACTTATTCTAATTAGCAGACTTAAGGAGTCTAGTATTGTTTTATTATTGTCACTACCTCCACAAACAATTGATCAAAGAAGCAATTGCAATATGATGATTTGACATCTAACTGAAATACATTCCACTTAATTGATCTGCTAATGCTAAAGCAATCCATATTGTATCTATTCTTGCAATGAGAGCAAACTTCATTGCAATCTATACTTGGTTGTTGGAGTAACCCTTTTCCACCAATCATTCCTTATACTTTTTAGTCGATCCACTCCCCATATGTTTCATTTTGTAGACCCATTTGACTCCATTGACATCCTTTCCTTGAGATAAATCAATCATTTACCATGTTTCATTTCTTTCTATTGCATTAATTTTTGCATCCATTACTTCACACCAAATTGTATGCCTCATTACATCTTCATAAAACCTGGTTGACCTTGAACCCAAGAAATTAGAGTAAAATTAAAAATATCATCATTATTGGTAGTCTTTTAACAAGCTTCTTTAAGATTATTTACCTTTCATGGAGGACTTGGACTCGATGCTCGACTGGCACTTGAAATTGATGATGAATTTCTTGAAGACAAAACTTTACTACCACACGAACTTGTGTTGTTGGTAGTGTTTGTGGGAAGATGAGAGATGATGTTTGAACTTCTGTAGCATTTTTTGGGGGCATTTCTCATGTTTTTGGCAGTTGACGCATGGGATGCTAGACTCAGAGAGCATGAGTTAATCTTTGTAATAGTCTACCGAATTCCCTAAATAGAGTTCATATGCAGAAGTTGTGCCCCCTAGGTTGTTGATGTATCAACTAGCCTCCTTGAACCTTGCATTTCGCTTCCCACATCATTTCCTAGGGTTAGGGTTTTGGATGTTTAGTTTTTTTTTGTTGTAGGACGTGGCATTTTATGTTAAAAGGAACTTACGGCCTCTTGTAATTTCTTCTTGTGAAAGTGAATAGGTGATACCTCTTTAGAGATAAGCTAACCTCATTCTAGCTGGTTTGTATTACTTTTCATCTTATAGTATTTGTCCACTTTCATTTATTCATAAAAGTTGGGTGTTTATTGTATTACTACACTCTCTGTAATACTAATATCTCTATATATTTCCAGGTATATATTTTTTTCTTTTTTTATATTAGCTAGATCAACAATTAAATATCCCCTTCTTTGTTACTAGATTATAGAATTTATAACCCTTATCTTCCCATTGTAGACAACAAAAATACGTTGTGCATGTCTTCTATCATCAAGTTTTGTCACTTCTCTTCAGGAACACGAGCATATGTAATGCGGTCAAGCACCTTAAGATGTGGCACACTTGGATTTTCTCCACTCCAAGTCTCTTGTGGTACCGTGTCCTTCGCACTCTCTGTAGGAATCCTATTTAGTGAGTAAATTGAAGTACCTATTGTTAAAGAAATTTAACTACGGATCATATTCTGGATGTATTTGTCTATTGTGTTATTGTATTCCTCCTTCGAGAGATGCCATTGATGTAATTGATATTGTAAGAGTCATTGAAAGAGTCAATGTAAAACCCTAACTGAGTAGGTCGGCCTGGAAATATCTAGAAAGAATATTTTATTGTAAAGAGTACAGGGCGGCCCAGTTAGGTGAGTTAGAACCGACCTAGCTAGTAAAAGGTCAAGTCAAAAGTAGAATATCAATAGAGGATGAGTTGCTCATTTGTATTCACCCAACTCACTCTCACAAGTTCACATAGGAGAGAGAGAATTTCGCACAAGTGGAGGAGAAGTTGATGTTGTCTTGGGGTTTATGTTTGTACTTTGTGAATTCTATATTGTGGAAGTTTTGTCGGGGTTTTCTCCCTTGTGGTTTCCCCGAGAGAAATATTGTGTTCATTGTGTTTTGTTGTGCTTGTATTTCTTTCAGTGATAGATTGTTTAACGTTATTATGCTAAACCAATAAAACCTAACATGGTATCAGAGGAGGCCTGAAAGAAAATATTGTGCATCCTCTGCAACTGCAGAAACTAGGGCTTCTTGTTCTAGGAGCTCCTTTCACGGATCAAATGAAAAAGAGGGTGCATCTAACTCGCCTCACTAGGGCGCATCTTTCTGTCGAAGCATATTTCAATTCTGAGAATTTTCATTTTTGGGTCCCCCACTACAACCCGAGAGACCTAGGGCATCAAGTTTTTGGATCCTCTACTCACAGAATTGGGAGGAGTACTTTGGTCAACTCGCCTTGAGGATGCGAATTTGCTCATCCAATTCGTTTTCCAAAATCTAGAAGTTGGAAAATTAGGGTTTCTCTGAAGGACAACTTTTATGGTAAGTCTCAAACCTATTCTATTCCCATTTGAAGTTCTCATTATATCAAAATGAAAAACAATACCAAGCTTGATGAGAAGCTTGAGGGAGCTAAGAACTTCAATGCATGGAAGTATATAGTCATGCTCATTCTTGAAGAACATGCCCTAGAAGACTTTATAAAGGAAGGACTTACATAACCAGAGGAAGATGAAGCGTAAGCAAGGCATAAGAAGAATATGGTCAAGGCAAAGAGGATCATAGCCAATTCTATCAGAGATCACTTGATCCCTCAAGTGTCTTTAAAGAAAACTCCAAAAGATATGTTCGATGCGTTGACCAACCTGTTTGAAGGAAAGAACATTAATAGGAAGATGACCTTGAGAAATCAACTCAAGGGTGTGGAGGTCCATAATTCTGAGACTATGCACTCACACTTCTCTAGAGTGTCCCAGATTAAAGAAAAATTAGAAGCTATTGGAGATATGGTGGAAGATGTTGAAGTTGTGATGACCACTCTGAATGGTCTCCCCAGAGATTGGGAACCATTTGTTCGTGGCATATATGATAGAAAGAAATTGATCCAGTTCAGAAAGCTATGGGGAGAGTGTGTGTAAGAAGAAGAGAGAATAGTGGTAAGAGAGGAGAAACTAAATGACGATGAATATCAAGCTTTGGCAATTCATGTTGAAGGTGGAAGGAAAAGGAAGAACAATGTATGTTCCCATGAGGATTCTCCAAGAAGATCTCAAAGGCCTCAAAAGAAAAGGAAGTTCAAGAGAGACCTATCTTCAGTTGAATGTTACTCCTGTCACAAGACAGGACACATTGCGAGATATTGTCCACTCAAATCTAGACAACATAAGAAGCAGAAGAAGAGATTTCATGCTTGTGCAGCGGAAGACAGTGAGTATGATGAAGAAGTCAAAACCAGAGAAGATAAAGACTCCAGTGAAGAATATGTTCTAATATCAGCCCTCACTTGTTTAGTATGTCATGGAAGTGATACTTGACTAGTAGATAGTGAATCATCAAAACATATGACGGGATACAAAGAATCCCTCTCACATATCATACAGAAGGAATCTCCACACAAGGAAGGAATCTACACACAAGGTAAAGCTTGGAGATGACTATCAATATCCCATCAAAGGAATGGGAGAAGCCTCTAAAAAACTGGACTCTCCAAAGTCCATGAACACTAATGATGTACTTTATGTACTAGGTTTGAAGAAGAACCTTCTATCTATTTCAGCATTAGTTAAGAAAGGTCTTCAAATTGCATCTATAGATGGTGAAGTTCTTATGTGGCCAAAGGGGAAGACTATCAATAATGCAGTAGTCATTGGAGTAGAAGAAGGAGGACTTCACAAATTGAAGGGTCATGCAGATACAACACTGATGACCAGTACCATGAGCCCTTGTGAGCTATGGCATAGAATACTAGCTCATGTACACTATAAAGCCTTATCAATAGTAAGTAAGGTGGTGATTGGACTACCAGAAATCTAGGTTGATTATGAAGGATTATGTGAAGGATGTGCTCAAGGAAAGAGTACAAAGAATCCATTTCCAAGCAGCGACAACAAAGCTAAAGGTATTCTGGATATTATTCACTCAGACATTTTTGGACCTATGTCCACCACTTCATTAAGCGGAAAACCTCTCTGAAAAGAAGATAAATATTCTTAGGACGGATAATGGAGGGGAATACACTTCAGGCGATTTCAAAGATTTCTGTAAACAAACAAGGATTAAGAGGGAGCTTACTATTCCCTATAATCCACAACAAAATGGTGTGGCTGAAAGGAAGAACATAACTATCATGGAAGCAGTGAAGGCCATGATCCATGATCAAGACCTACCCATGCATCTATGGGAAGAAGCAGCTAGAACCGCAGTATATGTACAGAATCTTTCACAGTGCTCTTGGAACCAAGACCCCATAAGAGATGTTTAGCGGTATGAAGCTTGAAGTCAGTCATCTAAATATATTTGGGTGTCCAGTATTCATTCACATTCCAAAAGAGAAGAGATTGAATTTGGAACCCTCAAGAACAAAGGGAATATTTGTGGGTTACAGTGAGCAATCAAAGGCTTATTGTATCCACATCTCCGGATTCCGCCATATTGAACTTAGCCGGGATGTTACTTTTGATGAAGACACGACCTTCAACAAATACAAGAAGACTCATGAGGATGAAGAGGAGCAATAAGCTCCTAGAGTTACATAAATTAATAATGTACTAAATAGAAATGTTGAAGAGGAACCTATTCCAGAAGATCATGATATGATAGAACATCAGAGACCCGAGGAGACACCTCATGAAGAAAATCCATGGAAGAGAAGACCAGCTTGGGTACGAGAAATAATACAAGATGCAGGAAGATATGGTGCTCCAGAATTAATCAAGATACCAAGGCCATATTCCAGTTATGTAGCCTTGATGTAGAAGAACCCACATGGTCGAGTGGTGCACACTATTAGGGTTTCCTACAAGGAGACTAGGATCAAGAGAGATCCTACCAAACAAACAAAGATAAGTATTTGAATTGTTGTTCACATATTTATGTTCGTAGATTTAATGTGTATTATGCATGTCAAAATTTTTGCATTGATGAACATAATATGCATGTGATGGGTAAGTGGCCTATGGTGCTATACAACATTCCATTGTTACTTATCTAGAATGAAACCTCTTTACTGACATATTGGGAGTAGTGCACGCTCTTAATAATGTTCTGGTAGATATGGAAGGCATCTAGAAAGTTACCGTATGAATACGTGATATGGATGAATGTTGGGTTGAAGCATTGGCTAAGATAGTTGCATGACTATGTGAATTTGTCATTATTAATATGTTTTGGAAACTATGAAGTGTTTCTAACCATGCAACTGAACTTGACTTGTAGGAAATATTGTGTACGATCACCTACAAATGAAGAATGATGTACTTTTCGTAGAACAAAACTTATGAAATCAAGAAGTACAAAGCAAGGGTTCTCTCAAAAAGAGGGAGTTGACTATGACGAAATGTTGCTCTAGTGTCCAAACATAGTTGTGGATTTTACATCGGATAGATGGTGTAATTGAAGTAGAAGATGATATCGAGCAACCTCCAGGACTCAGGCCTCTATACAGAGAACCACATGTTTGCAGATTGAAGAAGACTTTGTACGGGCTCAGAAGGAACCTATGGTATAGGATGATCACCTGGAGTGATGATGATGATTGGAGCTCCTTCGAAAGAAGGAGATTGGTCCGAAAGGACCTCCCTCGAAAGAGGGAGTAGTTCCAGTCCTTAGGTGACTGATGCCGGTCCAAGGGTGACTGAAGATCAATACTTTTCGATTGATAGAGTTCTAGTCCTCAAGTGATTGATGCTAGTCTAGAGTTGACTGATGCTAGTGCAAGGGTGACTGAGGATCAGTACTTTCCGACTGATAGAGTTTCGGTCCATAGGTGACTGATGTCGGTCCAGAGGTGACTGATATCGGTCCAAGGGTGACTGAAATTCAGTACTTGACGACTTATAGAGTTCCAGCCCTTAGGTGATTGATACCAGTACAAAAGTGACTGATGCCGGTCCAAGGGTGACTGAAGATCAGTACTTGCCGATTTATAGAGTTCCAGTCCTTAGGTGACTGATGTCGGTCCAGAGGTGACTGATGACGGTCCAAGGGTGGTTGAAGATTAGTACTTGTTGACTGATAGAGTTCCAGTCCTTAGGTGACTGATGCTGGTCCAGAGGTGATTGATGCTGGTCCAAGGGTGATTGAAGATTAGTACTTTCCGACTGATAGAGTTCCAGTCCTTAGGTGACTAATGTAGGTCCAGAGGTGATTGATGTCGGTCCAGGGGTGACTGAAGATCAGTACTTGATGACTGATAGTGTTCCAGTATTGTTCTTACTGATGATGATGTTCTAGCTGACGATGTTGTTGATCAAGGAGAGGATGTTCCACCTGATGATGTTGTTGATGATGATCCAACAGAGGATGCTCTAGATGATGATGTTGTTGATCCAGTAGAGGATGTTCCAGTTGATGATGTTGATGATGCTCCAGTAGAGGATGTTCCAGCTGATGATGTTGATGATGATGTTCCAGCAAAAGATGTTGCCGATGATGTTCCAACAAAGGATGTTATTGATGATGATCTAGCAGAGGATGTTCTAGCTGATGATGTTCCAACAGAGGATGTTGCTGATGATGTTGTTCCAACATAGGATGTTGTTGATGATGTTCCAGCAAAGGATGTCGCTGCTGCTGATGTTCCAACAGATGATGTTGCTGATGATGATGTTCCAACAAGAGGATGTTGTTGATGATGATGATGATGTTGCTGATGGTGATATTCCAACAGACGATGATAATGATGCTGATGAGGATGTTCTAGCAGATGTTACCCTAGACATATGATGATCCAAAACTTCCTACGACATATATAGATTCATAATTCAATTGTGAAACTATTGATGTTTCCTGCAGAATACCTTCCTAGTTAAGAGGGAGTGTTAAAGAAATGTAACTGCGGTAGATATTCTAGATGTATTTGTCTATTGTATTGTTTTATTCCCCCTTCGGGAGATATCATTGATGTAATTGATATTGTAAGAGTCATTAAAAGAGTCAATGTAAAACCTTAACTAATTAGGTCGTCCTGGAAAGATCTGGAAAGGATATTTTATTGTAAAGTTTATAGGTTGACCCAGCTAGGCGAGTCAGAGCAGAATGGTTAGAATAACTCATTCTCAAGTAAGTCTTTTACATTTTTAAGGTTTGCTTGATGAATGGTAGGTCAATTTTGCATCTTAAATGATTGAATGGTATCCCTAGGGCTACATTCTCTTTGACTAAGGCTTTTTCCTGCTATTCTATCTTCAATGCATACTAAAAACGTTTCCAAGAGGATGTTTTTACAATGTTTAGCCTTGGAGATCCAACTTTGCCCTAGTTTAGACTCTTGAAACCAACCCTAGAGGCTGTTTCAAAAGGACCTAACCTAGTAGCAAGGAGAATTACTTCCAAGAGGAAGGCTTGCCACCTTTCTCTAAGGCAAGGGTTTGGGGTAACATCCATTAAAACCCTAAGTTTGTCCATTTTCTCTAAATCAAGCCGTAGTTTGAATTTTTGTAAATATTATTGTTAGGTTAAACTTGCATTTTCATGTGTAATTTTGCATTTTCATGGTAGAATTAGGGTTAGAATTAGGTCTGCAATTTTATAACAAAAACCCCTAATTTCTCGCGGCCCTAATTTCTCGCAACCCCAAAATTTCGGCCCTAAAATATCGCCACCCCCAAAATTAAGACCCTAAATGCTCGCTGCCCTACAATTTCGGCGCTAAAACCTTATCCCTAAATTATCGCGGCCCCAAATTCTCCTTACCCCAAATTTTCAGCCCTAAATTTTTCGTGGCCCAAAATTCTCGCGGCCTAAAATTCTCGCTACCCTAAAATTTTGGCCCTAAATTATGGCGGATCTAAAATTTCGGGATTAAATCTTCGACCTATCCTTTTTAAACCCCAAACAGACCTGCAAAACTTCCAAAACGACTATACAAGCGCCATCCTAACTCTCTCTATTACTCTATGTTTGACTCCATTAGAGGTACTGATCTATGCTTTAAGGTGTTTGGAAGGAATTCAACATCTACTTGGTAGGTACATTTAAGGGCTCTCCCCTTGGGACAACATTGGATCCCGAAGAATTTAGGAGATTGGACAAAGGTGACAAAAGCCCAAGTTTCTTGTGTGATTACCTTTCACTTGCAAGCCTAGGTGCTAGTTTGAACGGTAACATTTTTGGAGTCGTTTCCGAGGACGATTTCAAAGGTTGAAGTGGTTTATCCGGAATCATTACACCCTTGGAAAAATGACATTTGGTAAGAGAATTGAGGTAAGTCTTTGATTGGTATTTTGAAATATTATTGTTAAGGACTAATCTTGTAGATCTTACCTGGTGTCTCCAATTAAAAGAATTTCATTAAGTCCGGCAATGCTAGTAACATTTTTTGTGCTTTTGCGGAGGACCTCAAAATATGTTGAGGTGATTAATTCGCGCATGAAAGACATATTGGCAAGATTCAAGGTACGTCCTCATAATATATATATATATATTGTTGTAAGGACTAACTTGACATATTATCTAGCGATTAGACCAAGAATTCAAGCCATCTCAGGTACGCACTTGTCTAGTACTTTGGGAGAGATTTTTTTAAGTCTAACTTGGAAGGTCTCTTTTGGCGACTCCCACTGATGAAAATAAAAAGGAAGTACTCTACAAGAAAAAAACTGAAAGGAAAGATATATGGGGAGCCTTGAACCATTTGACTTCTCAAGTATTTCAGGATACCCGAATAAGTTTGATAAACATTGTAGTCTGAAGTCTATCCCAATGTTCAACAACGGAAAATATGTTGTTACAACACATGTCATGAAGTTCAAAGAAGTTTTGATGGCATGGGATATCATAGATGAGGACACCATCATGCAGCTGTTCGTAATGTCCTTCGAACTAAGAGGTGATGAGGATATGGATGCTTGGTATGAAGAGCTCCCTCCTAAGGGGATATATTCCTTCCTCCAACTAGTTGAGGAATTTAGTGATCAATGGGGTCCCAATGCTAAGGAAGAAATCATGAAGATTATAAAGGACGATCATGCGGATATTGATGAACATGTGTCAGAGGAGCATGAAGCAGTCCTTTACGAGGATCAATTCTCATTAGGTTTACTTGAAGAAACCATTGTTCAGGACGTAATGGCACTTATGACTGGAGATGAAGCGATTCTTGAAGATGAAGATCAAGAAGCATTAGTCGAAGAAACTGAAGAATATACAAAAATGGTGAGTTCTCCATATCTCTAGGTTACGGTTTGTTATGATATTTTGGCTCTCTTGGAAGGAAATTACAGGTTTACGGAAGGCAAGGATTAGTGGAAGTTCCTTGGTCCACCTGTGTACAATTCATCGAGACCTTGTAGCATCATGGTGGATCCTCTTTCGAGCACATGTTGCGGCGAAGAAGCATATTCTGCCATCAATGAAGACTGGGTCAACCCTTTTGCTTTGCTCGATGATAGAGTAGTGAGAGATGTGGTGCTTGTTGTTGATGGCCATATGCAAAGTTTTTCCATTGTCTTCCCGTCCGTGGTGAGCCCTAACCAACAGTATTCTACAAGAAGTGTTCAACTTTTTCTGTTTAATATTGGTAATTTTTCAATGATGTATTTCAATAGAACCAATATAGGTACGTGGGCAGGTATGATATTTATTTCACATCTGCAGAATATCTATTGTCTATCTTTTCGTTTGGAATGTAAAATAATGACTTATGTGGTTGACTATTTCAAAATTTTAAAGATCATTGGGGGTACTAACATGATCTTTGCAAATATGGACAATATACTTGTGTATCAGAAGACGTGTTTAAGCAGGTGCAAGGATAGGTTGCAGCTGGCATACAAATATTTGCAAGGTTCACCTCCACAAATGGTCTCTCAAATTGATAAATAGGCAACTAGTTCTAGGAAAAATTTCTTCTCAATGCCACTGTATGACGAATATGGTGCATACATAAGTCCAGTAGAAGCATGGATAAATGAAGCTTGTCGAAGCAATCCTTCTCCATGGCAACAGTATCAAAGCTTCCAGGACCCTGTAGTCACCTAGCCTTCATCTCCTATCCTGATCGAGACCTTGGTATGTATTTTCTTTTTGATCGATGAGATCTTATCGTGGATTCATTCTAAAGAAAAAGGTGAGGGAACAAATATGAATTGCTTACTTAAATGGTTACATTGGTGGTATGATTTCAGTTAACCCTTCCCGATTCTTATGTTTAGCATAGGCATGTTTAGTTCACTTGAGTTAGGAATATATTGTTCCCATGCATTTCATTTGACGTTCTTCATATCTACATAGGTTAGTTGCTCGTTCATTCAGTTTATTTTGATAATTTCATGATGAGCAAGGTAGGATGGAAGTGTTTGCCTCATGGTATTTTGATGTCCTTGGCTATTTGATGTGTGTGTAGGTCTATAGGTACCCAGATGATTCATGGATTGTTGAGCACCCTCAAGAGGAGTACTTGTTCCGTAGTTGGAGACATTGTTACGTGGTACCAGTACTAGCACACCTTTAGATGTGCCCTAGGGAGAGAGGGTCGGTTTTTTTCTTGACCAGGAGGGGTGTTATCCAACATTTTCTAAGTAGAGGTTATGGCAAGATCCTTTGGTCCCTCTCCTGGGAGTACTATGGCTTAGTGGCATTGTCGACTACCTCATGAAAGGGATTGAAGCCCTGAGGTTGGTGTCTGGGGATTCCAGGGGTGGGTCACTGGATCACATGACCCCCACCTTATCTTATAATTCTCTTGGCATTTATTTCAGTACTGAGGTTTATGTCTCTCCTCCAGGTCACCTTCCACACCCTCTAGGTCCTCCAGTATTGTAGTGCCCTCTCTCCTTGGATGTCTTTTGATGATGATGTCATCCTTCTTTCAAGACTACATTTCTTGATTAGGGGGGTGTTGAGGGATTTTTAGTACTGTTGTGGTATATGGGGCATGACGTCCCCCCCCCCCTCTCCACTCCAGCTTTCTGTTCGGAGTGTTTTTCTCATTTTTAGCTATTTTAGTCATTTTTGGGTAAACTCTCGAGAAAATGCCCCAAGTTATCCACATATTTGATTATTTTATATTGTTTTTGTATTAACTTTAAGTTGTCATTTTATAATTTCAAATTGAAATTTTAAAAGGCATGTCCGCCTGGATATTTTGTATAGTGAGTGTGAGAATCTATAAATAAACTTCTCCTCACTTCATTTGAACATAACAACTTATGGGATAAAATTCATTATGCTATGCTTTTACCCTAAAGGGGCCTTATGAAGTGATGTGCACCTCTTGGAGGTATGATACTTCCTTCTCTTGGATGAAGTTGGATGCTTTATTTATCTTGCTAATACTTTGTGGATGCTAGAATGGTTGGAATAACTCATGCTCAAGTAAGTCTTTTACATTTTCAAGTAAGTCTTTTACATTTTTAAGGTTTGCTAATACTTTTGCATCTTGAATGGTTGAATGGTAGCCTTAGGGATTCATTCTTTTGTAATAAGGCTTTTGCCTGCTATTCTATCCTCATTGCATACTAAAAACGATCCCAAGAGCAGTTTTTAACAATGTTTGGCCTTGGAGCTCCAACTTTGTCATAGTTTAGACTCTTCAAACCAACCCTAGAGGTTGTTTCAAGAAGCCCTAACCTAGTAGCAAGGAGAATTACCTCCAAGTGGAAGGCTTGTCACCTTCCTCTAAGGGTAGGGTTTGGGGTAACATCCATTAAAACCCTAAGTTTGTCCATTTTCGTTTCTCTACATAAAACCCTAGTTGGAATTTTTGTAAATATTATTGCTAGATTAAACTTGCATTTTCATGGTAGAATTAGAGTTAGAATTAGGTCTGCAATTTTATAACAAAAACCTTTAAAATAAAAAATAAAAAATTCTTCATTTTTTGGCCTCCTAAAATTTCGGCCCTAAATTCTCACGGCCCTAAAATCTCGCGGCGCTAAATTCTCGTGACCCCAAAATTTGGGCCCTAAATTTTCGCGGACCTAAAATCTCGGTCCCAAATTTTCGCGGCCCTAAATTCTCGTGGCCCTAAATTTTCGCTACCCCAATATTTTGGCCCCAAATTGTCGCGACCCCAAAATTTTGGGATGAAATCCTCGACCTATCCTTTTTAACCCTAAACATACCTACAAAATGGTGAAAACTACTATACATGCACCATCCTAACTCTCTCTATTACTCTGTGTTTGACTCCATTAGAGGCATTGATCTATGCTTTAAGGTGTTTGGAAGGAATTCAACATCTCTACTTGGAAGGTACATTAAAGGGCTCTCCCCTTGCGACAACATTGGATCCTGAAGAAGTTAGTAGATTTGACAAAGGTGACAACAATCCAAGTTTGTTATGTGATTGCCTTTCACTTGCAAGGTTAGCCTGCTAGTTTGAACGGTAACACTCAGGAAGAGGTTGGAAGGCCCTTGGCCTTGATCATATTTCACACCATTATATATATTGTTCTTTTTTTTCTTTTTTGCATCCCATTTAGTTGAGGGGTACACCGTACTTGCGATCAATTTCCTCTCTATTCCATTCTTCTTGCAAAAATATTGGAATTCATGGGAGGTAAATTATCCCCCTCTATCTGTATGCAACACCTTCAAGAAAAACCATTATGTTTCTCCAAAATAGCCATAAATTGCCTAAAATTATGAAATCTTTGCATCTCTTTGGGAAGAAATATTTTTTGTTTTCAAATAAAACTAGATAATTAGCTAACAAACACTAAGAAAACATTGTTTTAAACTAGTTGCATAATAAACCATAGAATTAGACTTATCCTATCCCGACCTTGTCTTAATTGAGAATACGCCTTTAGACATTCCGAGTACCTTTGTCTTGTTTCCGAGCTTTACTTGAGACTACTTTGATTCATCCAAGTTGGAGAATATCTTCCTATTCCTTATCGCATGGTTTCTACAACTGTAGTCTAAAATCCAAACATCTTATGAAGATTCATTGGTCACACTGCAAGGGAAAACATAGAGCCATAGGCCTCATTCTTTTCTTGGAAATTAGCCCTTTGCTTGTTCATTTCAAGTCTTAATCCTACACTCGGACTTAGTCTCAAGATTTTCTACAATAATGACATTATGTGATTGATCAAAATACCAAATAGCTATGATCAACATCATCCCGCACATTAGAATTTGTTTGACTTTTGATAATTTATTCTTTGATCCCATCTTGGTTGATTAGATCAATTGGTATTAGTGCTAGAACCTACTGGCGTAAAATTTTCCACTCTAACATTTTTATTAACATTGTTCATTATTATGTTGTAGTAGCCTTGGAATTGTATGCTAGTCTAAGCATGTTTAACGTAATATATCTCGATGAGACCCCTGAACTGATCATATGTATGATGTAAATATTGATATGCAAATGGTTGTATGGCAGAACAAATGTATATTTTGTAATTATTAATAATAAAAATTATAACTGGTTATGGCTGAAGCAAAACGTTGAAAAGATCGGAGACTTGTGTATTCAACAGAGTCAGTAAGGGGGTTAAAAGGCCTTAGGCGGGGAAACCTTAGCTATGACCCTTTTATAATCCTAAGTCCCTAAAAAAATCCAAAGTTTTGGATAAGTCATAATTCCATATAAATGACTTTAGTTATGTTTTTAAAATCATAATTATCAATTAATTGTGATTTAGGTGGGATTAGGAGGAGAGATTAAATGCTTTTATTTTTAAATAAAAATAGTAATAATAAAGAGAGAAACGTGGGTCTCTTAGAGTAAACTTGTCGTGCATTTAACTTATGCATGCAAGTAGGAAAATGATTCAATTCCTTCATTTCGAGAAAAAGAATGTGCGTAGGTCTGAAATTATCTAGTCTAGGAAGAACTCGGAAAGAAAAAGGAGAGAAGTTTGGCAGAGAGCTTGGAGAGCTAGGAGTGCACAAGCACATGCAGGATATTGAGTCATGAGCAGAGGATACTTTGGCAATTGAACTTATCTAAATTATCCCTAAACCTTGGAATGTTTAAGGTTATTTTTTACTGTTGTTTTGTGGTCAAGGAAATGGTGAAAATTACATAAACTGTTCTGGTGGATTTCTTGTGCACTAGATAAGCAGTTATGGTTTTCACTATGGTGTGATTGGAATGAAACCAGCATGGGAAATGTATGGTTTGGCATGGAATTGGCTTAAGACTTTATTTCCTGGACGTCTGAAAGTTTTTTTCAACCTCTGAAAACTGTGGGGAATTACCCATGATAATCCTGTGATGGAATGATAGTGTGTGGAAGGAATGATTTTCTGGAGAATTCACAAGTCCCAGCTTGGGGGTGGTGTTCTACTGAGAGATTAATGAGTAGAACTACCTGCGATTGGGTGGAGCGTGGTTGCCACGAAGCCAGTTGCGTATGTTAATCTTTTTTGCAGAGAAGTTAATTTCCTAGAAATTTTTTTAAAATTTATGAAAGTATAATTAGTTCTTTGCTGGTTAATTATTTGCATGATTTACGTGCTAAAATTTCCCAAGTTTGGTTTTGAGATAGGAATTTACACTTTAATCCGCTTAATTGATGGGCATGAAATAAGTGCAAGTTTAATGATGCGATATTGCTTGGAAATTTATGCAAGCTTGTTTGCCCAGGCGGTGTGATAATGCTAGTTTTACTGTTTTACCATGTAGTTCCTAAATTCAAGGAAATGTTTATGCAATTCAAGAAAGATTATAGTTGGGAATAAAATAGTTCATTAAATAATGAATGAAGTGGTCGGTGAAATTGCTTGACCAAATTTGAAATTATAAGGTGAAGTTAATTGGGAAATGATTAAGAAATTGTTTGATATAAATATTTAATAAAGTTTTCATGTTTGAGTCAAAGATGGGTTAGACTTATTTTTCCTAATTGGTAAATTGAAAATCATAGGCATACTTGATTTATTAAAACAACATTTGTTTTGGTTTAATAAAACCACGGGTTGATTTGTTCTAATTAAAGAGACTAAATGTTTAAGATGAACTATTAAGTCGACGCTCCATAGTAGAGTAAAGGACTAAGTATTAATTATCTTAAATTTAATTAAATGATAAACAATACCTTAAGTTAATGCATGTTTATATTAGCGCTTTGTAATGAGTTTTATTGCTGATTTGAAAAACATGTGTTGGAATGGTATAACTAGTAGTCTATTTATTCTACGTTTTCGACTTTACGATGGGTTTTGGTCGGAATTTGGTAAATTTATTTTTGGTAAAATCCAAATTTTTTAGTGGTTAAATTGTGTTTTTGAATCCATAAATAGATTCAACACCCTCTAATACCCTCTTGGTAGCCAAATTATGCAATTTCTATAGCTAATATTTATGATTCTAAGATTTTTTTAATATTTTCAATCGCAATACGAATAAAGTAAGACAAAAAATATGATCGGAAAAAGGTTGAAAACGGAGAATATTTAAACCACACCTATATAAATATTCTTAAGTTGAAGTTATATAATTCGACTGTAGTCGGTGATGAACTTAGTCAGTTAATGGACTAAGTTATTACGGTCGGTAATATTATTTAATATAGTTATAAAAGAGGTAATGCATTTAGTCGGTTAATGGACTAGGTTATTACGGTCGGTAATATTATATAGTATAGTTAAAAAGAGGTGATGAATCTAGTCTGTTAGTGGACTAAGTTATTACAGTCAGTAATTTATTTATTATAGTTTTAAAATAGATTTGTTGAATTAATATCTCTTTGACTTAATAAAATGGAATATGCATATTCTTGAAAAATATTGATTTTTCCTTGTTTTAAGGAAATGTTTGGAATTAATATAAATATATATTTGAGTCCAAGTTAGACAAGTATTTGTTTTAGTCAAAGTAGACTATATATATATATATATATTTAAAAGCTTACTATTTCACAACTCAATGATCGAAGCTCACTATTTTCACAGTTGCTTGTTAGTCGGTAACCGACCGACTGTCGGATCTCAACCGTAGTCGGTGGAGGACCTAGTTAGCCAATTGAATAGGCTCCGCTAGCATAATTTGATAAATGGTTGGAGTTCTTAAGAATAGGTTTTTTTATAAGAAAATAATTTGAAATATTGTTTCTGCGCCAAAATTTCTTATGGCCGAGTAATCTTATTTAATAAAAATAGCATAATTTGGTATTATTATGGGTGCATAAATATATGTCTTAATCTTTTTATTTAACATGAAAGTTACTGTACAGTAAGTTTTGAAAAGAAAATGATAGGTCGAAGTTTTGTTTAACTTTGCCTTAATTAATGGGTAGAAAAATAAATAGGCATGTTAAATTAAAATATTTATAAATGGCTATGCTCTAAATCTGTGTAGTTAATGTCTAGTCCATAAGCAAGAGTTTTAATGCATAGTTATTACTGTGCAGGGGGTTACTATTAACTTTGCATGTGTGCATTAAACTATTTGCATAAATTTTATTAAACAAATGTCTCATAGATTAATCTATGTTTCCG
This sequence comes from Larix kaempferi, assembly GCA_027924585.1. Taxonomy (NCBI): domain Eukaryota; kingdom Viridiplantae; phylum Streptophyta; class Pinopsida; order Pinales; family Pinaceae; genus Larix; species Larix kaempferi. The sequence goes on along the minus strand of BSBM01000580.1, from coordinate 19,602,576 downwards.
ATAATATGAGTTTTATGCACTTGTTAAGATATTTAATGGGTTTTTTGAAAAATTTATGCTTCTGTTATTTCCTTTATAGTTAATATGCACTATTAAATGCATTTGTCAAAAAGGCGTGTTACATTTAACATATCAGAATTTTGGGGTGATTTTCAACATCCACCTCATACCACATTCATGAAAGTTGAATTAGAAATACAATGGGAGAATAAGCAAGTGCCTTTATTTTCTATAATTATGACAATGTGTGTGTGATTTATCAAAATATTGATCAGCTATGATGAACATCGTTCCTTAAATCTAGAACAGTGCAACCTTTAGACCTCCCAAGGATAAGTTTGCAAGCCTTATAGTACTCTTCTCTATTGCAACAATCATTTCCTGAGTTGCAATGTGCTTTATAGTGTTGCATTCTGTTAAAGTGTAACCTCGCCCAACAAAATCCTGACAAGTGGTGTTTAGTTTACTTAATATTAATAATGTAGAATTGAGCCAATTCAATTACTACTGTTGTAATTGATCTCTCTCCCTTGGAAATCGCGTAGCGTAAACGCGCGGTGATTTCACCCAATTTTGGCGAGTTTCTCTCACGATTTCGATGTAATCCAATCAAAATTTTGAAGCAATTCTTAAAATTTGTAAGCACAATGCTTAAATTCGTATATTATGGGTATCCTAGGGCATTTGAGGTGAATCCATTTTTGGATTCAAAATCACGATATGAACAGCACAAAATTCAAATTTCTTGATAAAAAATTTGTCAGATTCCGACCAAAAACTCACCGGAAAGTGAAATGGTGGCATGTTTAGACCAATGAAGCACCACTCGCCGAGGACTCGCAAGTACTCGCGAGTCTCCCCGAGCGAGCTCCCACACCGCATAACCGGCAGAGACTCGGCAGAGGACTCGTTGGCTCGCCCCACTCGCTGGAACCGGCAGACACTCGGCCAACTCGGCGGACTCGTGGAACTCGGTCTTAGGCTCGCGCGAAGGTTTTGTTCTTGAAGTTCAGTTCTTCAGGTTCAGTTCCGGTTTCAGTTCTTGCTTTGTCCCGTCCAGTTATGGTCTTCGACGTGAGGTGTCGGGTTCAATTTAGGTTCCGGGCTGCTGTTCAACGGTTGTTGTTTGCTGTTCAACGGCCGGGCTGCTGTTCAACGGCTGTTGTTTGTTGTTCGACGGTCGGGCTGCTGTTCGACGGTGGGGCTATTGTTTATTTCATATGGTTTTTATTAAATAGTTTTTTAATTTATAATTTCAACTTTGTTATATATAGTTTTTATTTATATTTTTTTTGTTATATATTTTATATATTATATATGTAGATTTATTTATTTATATTTTTTATTATATAGTTTTGTTTATTTAGAATTTTTGTTGTTATATATATATATATTTTTATTATATTTAATTTGTGTGATTTTTTATTTTAAATTTTTATTAATGTTATATGTTTTAAATTTTTATTTATTAATTTTGTTATATATTTATTAATTTTTATTTTGTTATATTTTGTTTTTTATATAATATGTAATTTTATATTATATATATATATTTTATTTCTGTTATATATTATATATATATATATATATATATATATATATATATATATATATATATATATATATATATATATATATATATATATATATATATTTTTTTTTTTTTTAATTTTATTTATTTTAAAATCAATTGTGTTATGTCGTATAGTCATAGTTTATGAGACAATGTCATGAATTATTGTATAAATTGTGGAAATGCTTTTAATGTCTTTTTTTTGCCCAAAATGTACAGTATTTTTATTTTTTTTCCTATTTGCCGAGTCTTGCCGAGTATGTCCCGAGTCTTTCCCGAGTTTTTCCCAAGTCCACGAGTCATATGCCAGCCGAGTCTTTGCCGAGTCCGAGTCATGCAACATTGGTTTAGACTTCTTGCTTATAAATATGATGTTGTATAAGGTTAGGGAGATGTAGGAATATGGTGAAAAATTTAGGAATGGATTGTTTTACACTCCTATTGAGGACATTTATCCTTGACTCATATTTCCTTGTAAATTGTGTAGTTAATAAGCATATAGATTTATTGTTTTTGGCACAACGATTTCAAATTTGTTTTCTTGTGTTGTCCAGACCCCATTATAGGATATTAGTGCTTTGGTCCCTTCCTGGATTATCAAAGGATTGGTATTAGCGCTAAAACCTCCTAGACTACAATATCCCACTGAAGTAATTTTATCAATCATTGTGTTGTAGTAGCTTTAGAATTGTATGCCAATTGAGATGACTTTGACATATTGTAATTTTGGGGTGACACCATCATCCACCTTGGATTACATTCTTGAATGTTGAATTATTAGTAAAATAGAGAATAAGCTAGTGCCTCTGCAGTAGAGGTACACCACATTGTGGAGAAATAAACTAGCAAAGATAAAGAGATGAAATGTATGAGCAATTTGCAAAATTAACAAGACACTTCACCCCACTGGATAATCACTATCAAAATACTAATCATCGAGTCCATGCAACATTAGGAGAAAGAAACACATGATGAAGGTAAAGGTAAATATTGAAATTTTGTTCTTCAAAGGAGATATTGATGCTAGAGCCCTAGCTGAATGGTTGCAACAACTAGAATTGTATTTTGTTGTGAATCACTTTTCCAATGAAGAAAAATATTGCGATTGTAACTCAAATTTGCCTCAAATCTACTCTCATGGTGAGAAACTTTCATGTAGCAGTGCAAAGAAGAAAAACAACCCATAACCCAATTGGTAGAATTCAAGACGACCTTGAAATAGAATTTATATCCTATGGGACAACTTGATGTATACATTACACCAGTATGGATTGCACTAGGAGCAAAGCTAGTTTGTGTCAGTCTTGATTGCAAAATACCATTTGATGTCAATTATAGTGGATGATAGAAGTCCTGAATGCTTTAAAATTCTACAATTTAATCGCTATCTACACCGTTAGTTGAAAAATAAAAATAATTCCTAACTATCAACACATTGGGAGATGCTTACTGATTCACAAGAGATTTGGAAGAGAAGTTCAAGAGATATAGCAAAGGGAAATATTAGAAGTTGACTACTCAAGTTGAAAGAAGATTGTTTGAGAGAAAGACAAAGATAAATACAATTCCCATTGGATGTGAAAGCAATGGAGTGATGCCACAACACCATTTGCACACGATTGCAATGTTGTTTTTTAGCAAGTTGTAATCATGGAGTCCTCAAGCACGATAAATCAAGTACAATAACTACCTGTCACAACACTAGGAGACAAAGAAGAGTAAGAGACTAGCCACACCCAGTTTTTGATGGAAGGGCAATTGGTGCATGTTATCATTGATTGTGGAAGCCACAGCAACATCATTTATCTAGAGTCCATGCAAAGAGTGAAACTGAAAGTTATTAACCATCCTTGTGCATATTTCCTGAAATGGATGTAGAAGGATGTTTTATTTAATAAATAGTGCAGCATACTATATACTTTTCAACCATTGCAAAATGAAGTCCTTCATGATATTGTGCTACTAGAAGTATGTGATGTTATCCTTGGATGATCCACGATCTAGAATTGACATGGGAAGTATGAGTTGAGACCTCAAAATCGACACGTACAATTTGTAGGTTGTACATACACTATCTTGGAATCCTCACCATTCCGGATGATGCAATGTATTTCATAAAAATACGCTAGAATGATAATTTCCCATTTGCAGAAGTTTGGTCTCTAGGTAGTCAAACAAACAGGAAATACAGGTTCCACTAGTAGATGTCTCTTATCAAAACAAAGAGAATGAAATGAAGACCACAATAACAACTATACCTTGAAGCAATATAGTTACCTATTTGAGGACTTCAAAGGAGTACTAGTATTGGATTCGTATTTGATAGACAGCCGGTTTGGGTGGATCTTAAACAAGTGAAGATCGGACAAAATTGGTTGCAACCTAGGAATCTTATAGTGTTGTGTAGACTCTTGGCCACAAGACCAACACACCTTGAAATGAGGATCAAGAGGTCTTGCCATGATCGAGGAAGGGGTATAGAAGATAGCAAGACGAACACTTTTACAAAAAGAAGCCCCAACTTGGTCTTTTACAATGGAAAAAGATGCCCCTCTTTGGCATCACCTGGTAGGGTGTGCCATAGAGAATCTGGGGCATAACAACTGGGTCCAACTGTGGGACATGCACTTCTCTTGGGAGTGCATGAGAACTTCTTGAGTCTTCTGGTACCTATTGTTGGGAATGCTATATTCTTTGCATGTAATCTACTGGAAAAGTCGATTGTCAACCAATATATGTCGACTGGAGTGCAAGGCGACAAACGGTGGAAGTCTCGTTGGCTGGTCGACCTAAATAGTTGTTTGGTCTAAGGCAAACGACAAAACAATTGGAATCTCAACGGGAAATTGAGCAAAGTTGACGCAGCCAAGTCGATTGTAACAGAATAACTGAAAGTGGTTAGGAAGTTATAGATTGTCATTAATGAGCAACTGGTTGTATTACATCTATAAATAAGATGTAATGGCATTGCATGATATTCCGAGAGAGAAAAATAGTGTGTAGCATGATTATGTAATGAAGTGTGATTTGTGGTCTAGCAAGTCATGATTGTAAACACTTGTTTTAGAGTGTTAGATAAATAGATGAGCGATATATGATTGCTTTGTTGGTAATTTATGTGTAATGTAGTAATGTGTTGTGTGCCATTGGCTTATGTTTTAATTGTGTTTAACTATATAAAGCAGTTTGGAAACCTGTTGTAATCAGTATTAAACCCAATAGTTGGTATCAGAGTTGTATTTGGCCTCAGGGGGATGCCGTCGTTGCTGAGGGTTTGGCTTGGCCTTAGATCTAGGGAATACCTATTACAACATGAGCCTTTTCGAAGCATTGATTTATGATTAGAATGCCCAACATGTCAAGGATAGAAATTGAAAAGTTTAATGGACAATGTTGAGCTTTGGAAGCCTAAAATGGAAGATCTCCATGTAGATCAAGAACAATGGATTGCAGTAGACCTAGGAATGACTCTATTAGGTGTGTCGAAGGAAGACTAGCAAAAGATCAACAAAAAGGTAAGGAGTAAAATCCAACTTTGTTTGGCAGATTATGTGTTGTTGATGTTTCAGAAGAAGACACTTCAAAGAATCTATTGGAAAAGTTGGGGAACTTGTATCGATCGAAATCTTAGGTTAACAAATTGTTTCTTGGGAAGAAGTTGTTTCTTTTGATGATGGGTGAAGTTGACTCAGTTACAAAGGACCTAAATGTGTTTAAAACTGTTATCAGTTAGTTGTTGTCCGTGATAATTAAAATCACCGAGGAGGGAAAATGCTTCAGTTCGTTGTGCTCTTTGTTGGATTCCAGGGATAGCTTGATCCTGTCTATTGGAAGCAACAATACCACATTGAAGATTGATGATGTGGTCATATCTGTGTTTTCAGAAGAGATGAGACGAAAGAACATGGAAGGTACGACCTATGACGTGTTGACAATACGAGGTCAGTTGATAGACAGATGAAAGGGAAAAATGTTCGGTAGAAGATTGAAGGCGAGGGGTAGATCTAAGACCAGATCCCCTAGTCTAATGACGCAAACATGCTGGTGATGTGGTAAAGTCGAGTATTATGGACAAAACTGTAAGTCAACAAAAGTCGAGAAAGGCAAAGGGTTTGTTGATGGTCATTCGATCGATGGCAAGTCTTTGCAAGAAAAAAAAGGTGATGTGTATTTGACCTCCACAAGTACATAGTCGGATCATGATTACTCGTTGATAGACTTTGGTAGGTCACATCATATGAAACCTTGTAGAGAGTGTTTCTATGAGTATGAGAAGATCGACGGTGGTGATGTTCTATTGGGAGATGATTCATCAACCAGGATAGTCGGACGAGGAAAATTTGACTGAAGCAGAAAGGTGGAAGAATACAAAAACTTCCAGGAGTGCTAGATATCCCCGGTTTGGCCCGAATCATGATATCGATAGGTAAGATGGGGAATGAAAGTGTGCAGTTTGTATTTCAAAAACGTGCAAGATGGTGCGGGGAACGATGGTATCGATGAGGAGAGTTAGAATTGGAATTGTGTACAAACTATTGGGAAGAACAGACACCGAAAGAATTACTAATGTGGTCAATCTAGAGTTCGATGGAACATCTTCTTGTCTAGTCGACCCGACCATGTTGTGGCATTAGAGGATGGGACATCTAGGTGAGAAAGGTATTCATGCCATGCACAATAAAGTTATGGTCAAAGGTTTCTCTAATTGCTCTAAATAAGTAGACTTATGTGAACATTGTATTTATGGTAAACATGGTCATGTAAGATTCTCATTTGGTGCTAGTAGTTCTAATGAAGTACTAGAGTTAACACATAGTGATGTGTTTGGACCTGTGTCATTATCTTCATGAGGAGGATCTCAGTATTACGTTTCTTTCATAGATTATTTTTTCAGAATTACATGTTTGCATTTTTTGAGGAAGATATTTGAGGTTCTTGAAAAGTTTTAAGAGTTCAAATATCATGTGGAGAATCATATTGGTAAAAAGATCAAGCTGCTGAGAATTGATAATGGAAGATAATTTTATGGAAAGGCATTCGACCAGTTCTGCAGACAACACGATATAGCATGACAAAACACAACTCCATACAAGCCTCAACAGAATGAAGTTGTTGAAAGAATGAACCGAACATTGATGGAAAAAGGGAAGAGCGTGCTTAGTGGTGCAGGAGTAGCACAATAATTCTGGGTAGAGGCAGTCGACGGCTCTGGTTGAGAAGAGTCTAAATGAGGCATGGGCTGGTAAGACGGGGTCTTCACTCAATGAAACTATGCCATTGCGCCCTCATTCATGGGATATTTTTTTTGTAAAGTTGCATCAGAAATTATATTATGAGTACAAAAAATATTACAAGGCAAATTGCTAGCAGTGGCGGGCTAGGTTGGCGTAACCACCATCCCAGGCGCTCAAAATTGCTAGGCTAAGATGTAGCATGATAAAACTAGCCTGTCCCGGGAGGCTAGATGCCTTAGGAGTTATTACATTTCTTAACATAAAAATTAATCGAGCAATAAATAGACTGTATAACAAAAAAAGAAAGAAGGAACCTTTGATGAAAACATAGAGAACTAAGGACAGCCATCAGACGCAGTAGTTTCATCCAATGGGGGCTGGGTTTGTCTTTGACAATGGGGCAGCTGCCAAAGAAGTCATCATCCCACCCCTGTGGAGGGAGCTCTGGCGTCAGCGGATTGGTTTTGCGGCTGGGAGAAGCGCCCCCTTCAGAAGTACGGACTTGCTTGAAGTGCAGCAATTCGGTGGTGGTGGGCACCGGAAAGGTGGTGTGCAGAGGGGCCAAGCTGGAGGAGACATCGGAGTTGGGCAGAACCGCTCCAGAGGGGGTAACCAACGTGGCCTCAGAGATTCCTGCAGCCGCTTTCAACATTTCCCCCGGAAGTGACGGAGCTGTAGGAGCCGAAGAAGGCCCTCCAGGGTGAGCAACTGCCAGGACATCCAAACCAGCCCGAGAGTTTGTGGGCTCAGTTGAGGCAGAGCCTTTGTGCCTTAGAGCACCATTCCAGAGAGTACTCGCCTCTGATAAGGCTGGCGTGACGTATTACCAATTTTATATCCAGGTGCACCAGAAGAGCCCTGATATCCATGATGGAGGCCGTTGCAGAGTTCCAGCTGGCCAACATTTCTTCGACCAGATTGCCAAGCATATTTTTAATCAACCAGTAGTAAATGATTTGGTTGTCGAGATTACCTGTAGTTAGAATGTCCGTCACTTGACCAGATTCCCAGTCGTCAATGAGATCTTGAACCGGGGTCGAGACACTGCTGTCATAGACACTGAAGAGCGCCTTGCCTTTCCTTGGAGACACAACCTCTCTACTAGCGCCATGCCCAGCTCCACGACGGGAGGTACCTCTCGGATGGGTTGTGGTGAAGAAAAGAAGCTTCCAGGCATTGATGGAATGCGTAGAGCCGAATGAAATAGAGCAGTGCCAAACATGGTGCAGCAAGAGGGAGTGAATGAAGGAGTTAGTGGGCATTTGCAGAAGTTTGGTCTCTTGGTAGTCATACAAACAAGAAAATTAGGTTCCATTGATAGATGTCTCTTATCAAAACAAAGAGAATGGAGTGCATAACATCAACTATAACTTGAAGCAATATAGTGACCTATGTGAGGACTCGAAAGAAGTACTAGTGCACTTTCAATTGCAACATGGAATCAACCTCATTCTAGGAATGGTCCATCCTATCATAGAAATTTATGGGAGAATGATGAAATTCACTGCCACATACAAGAAATTGTGGACACTAGAATGATCAAATTGTATTTTCCCCTTTCCATGGTGCTATTATTAATCTTAGTGTCAAAAGGAGATGCTACATGAAATCTTTGCAGATAATATAAAGTTTTGAACAATATAACAATGAATAATCGATATCTACTACCTTGTATTGATGACCTCTTGGATTGGGTTAGGGAATACTATAACTTCACTAAGATTTCTATGAAGACAAGATATCATCAAGTTCTAGTGCACCCTGAATATCTCTAGAATACCAAACTGAAATTTAGAGAAGCATTATTTCAAGACCAATTTTTTTATCAGTGGTAAAACCAATTGAATTTTTACGTGCACTTATCTATGATCTTGGACTAACATTGTCTTTGGGCACTTCTGTAAACCTCTGTTGACTCGTTTGAGGAAGAATCCCCTTTCTTCTTTGGTAAGAAACACCCTCGAATCTATGATTGTACTTTTTTTGGTTTTCTTTAGGAAAAGGCATTTCCTTAAGCAGCTTTGTGACTCTATCAATGTCAATGGATTTTTCTTTGAATTGGTGCATAGGCCCATTAGATAAGTGAAATATCTGCTAATTTTTGAACAAATTATTGCATAGCCCTAGACTACCTTCATTGCTTTGACCTCTATTATCCTTGGATGACCCTACATCAAGAATTAACAAGGGAAGTATGCGTCGAGACCTCAGAGTCAAAATGTACAATTTGTAGGTTGTGCATACACTATTATGGAATTCGCACCATTCCGGATGATGTAACGTATTTCAACAAGATACACTAGAATGATAATTGCCCATTTACAAAATTTTGGTCTCTTGGTAGTCAGACAATCAAGAAAACCTGATGCCACTGGTAGATATCTCTTATCAAAACAAATAGAATGAAGTGCACAACATCAACTATACCTTGAAGCAATATAGTGGCCTATTTGGTGTCTCGCAAGGAGTACTAGTGCACTTTCAAAGACAACATGCAATCAGCCTCACTCTAGGAATGGTCCACTCTTATGGAAGAATGATGAAATTAACTTCCAGATTTAAGAGCTTGTGGAAGGCTATAAAAATGAAATCGAGATTTCCACTTTCCATAGTGGTATTATTAATCTTGTGTCAAAAGGAGATGCTACATGAAATCTTTGCACATAATATATTGTTTTGAACAATATAACAATGAGTAATCAATATCTACTACCTTGTATTGATGACCTCTTGGATTAGCTTAATGAATACTATAATTTCACTAAGATTGATGTGAAGACAAGATATCATCAAGTTCTAGGGCACCCTATCTTCACTAAGATTGATGTGAAGACAAGATATCATCAAATTCTGGTGCACCCTAATTATCTCTAGAAGACCACATTGTAATTTAGAGAAGCACTATTTGAGTGGTTAGTGATTCCTTTTGGTTTTATCAATTCTCTAATGACATTTATAAGACTAAGAATGATGTGTTCAAATCCTTGAATCAATTCATACCTTGATGACATCTCGATTTTTCGCAAATCATGGAATGGACACCTTCAACAAGGTAATCAAGTAGTACAAATACTTCAAAGACAAAAATTGCATGTGCATTTGTACAAATGTTCATTTTCCATGACATCCATTTGAAACCTTGGATTTGCTAATGATAGACAATGAGTTTGGGTGGATCTTGAAAAGTGGATATTAGGCAAAATTGGATGCAACCTAAGAACCTTGGAGTGTTGCATAGGTTGTCGGCCACAAGACCAACACACCTTGAAATGAGGAGCAAGAGGACCTACCATGACTGACCAAGGGGACTGGAACCTACCTAGACCAACACTTTGGCATAAAGAATCCCCAACTTGGCCTTCTACAGTGGAAAAAGATCCCCATCTTTGACATCATTTGGTAGGGTGTGCTATAGAGAAATTGGGGCATAACATCTGGCTCTAACTGTGGGACATGCGCTTCTCATAAGAGTGAACCTCTTGAATCTTCTAGTACCTATAGACCTACACACACTTAAAACAACAAAGAACGTCAAATGCAGCAGAGGCAAACAGATCCACCTTGCCTTGTTCAAATCAAAATATGAAACTGCATAAAAACAAAACAACAAGATGCAATGTTAATACAAATCAAATGAATCCAAAATCTACTATAGTACAAGGAATTCCCAAAGACATTAGATATCACTAGAGTAAAAAATCTTCAAAACTTTCCCATTAACTATCGAGGGCAATTTATCTCCACTCAAATGGCTCAAGTAGAAGAAGTTATAAGAAGTTATTCCCTGCAAGATACTCAATTTGATATGGCCCCAACCAAATATTTTCAAATTTACCACGCTTACCTTGTTGTTCCTTTCTTTTATGCCCCAGACAGATGAGATCACCTTTCTTGAAATTTCATTGGCAAGCTTTCTTGTCAAACTGACCTTGTGTCTTTTCTTGATGGTGTACTAGGTGATCGAATGCTCTACTTTTTTATTCATCTAGCTCAATCATTTGGTTGATTCTGCGCTGGACCGCATGATGGTCTATTTGTCTCATCCTTTGCTAGTGTGGTCACGCATCTTATTTAAATAGTATAGTATGTTTGATGACGTCCCTGTCATAATTTTTCAAATTATCATAAGACCAAACATCTTTGGACTCAGATAAAACTTTCCAATTCTTTCCTTTCTTCCGGTGTGATCCCTTTACCAATCTCTACGTGCTTTGGTCTCTCGGGAGACCCAACATTGATTTTTTCATAGCCTTATGGCTGGGAAACCACTCCTTTTTTCTCTTTGTACTTTCCATTCGAGTTCCCTTGCTTATTTGGTAAGAAACACCCTTGAATCTATTATTATACAGTCTCTCAATTTCTTTAGAGAAGGCATATTCCATAGCAAATTTGTGAGTCAATCAGTCTTAATGGTTTTTTCTTTGAATTATCGCATATTCTCATCAGATAAGTGAAATTGCTGCTAATTTTCGGGCAAATTATTGGATACCTCTAGAATACTTTCGTAGAAATATTGACATGATCGACAAAAGTATGGAAAATCACCATCCATATTGGATGGTTCCAATGATATAAGAGGCCATGTTTTTGTCGGAGGATCATTGCTGAAATTTCTTGCTGGAAACTTGTTCTAATGTCATTTCAATCTGAACGATTTGGTTCTATAAAGCATTAGTATGTTGAGTAAAGTCAATCCTCTGCCTTTTAATTTCTTCAAGTATAAGGTTGGCCACACTTCTAGGAGATTCATTGGTAGGAAATGTACTTTTCTTTGGCTTTTTTGAAGCCTTAGTTCTCGGAGGATGCAAGATATCAGGATTCCTTGATGCCGTCCAGATTTCGTCCAAATCCCTTAATGTTTTGCGTAGCAGCTTCCAAGTTCTGAGGCTTGGTCAAGTTGAGGTGAAAGAGAAACTCGCGTTGGAATGAATTCATATAATACATCAAAATGATAGTGTCAGTGTCAGTGGGTAGGTGAGTTTGAGGGATCTTTCGCACAACCTCATCAAATCTATTATGCAATTTTTCAATAGCTTCATTCTCTTTATGTTTATAAGAGCATTTAATAGCTTCATTCCTCTTTATGTTAATGAGAGCATTCAAATAAACAGAAGGATAGCCCAACTATCAAAAGAGACTTGCAACTTTTTAGAGGTACTAATGCTATTATTCGGTAATCCAGTAAACCATTTCTCAACCTCGCCTTCTAAAGATAAAGCAAGGCACCTAAATCAGACATCAGTATGTTTAACATCCTTTCTACGCATATGCAATGCAATATCTTTCAAATGATCATTGACACTAATAACATTAGTTCCATTAAAAGTAGGTAATTTTCTCAGGTTTGGCAAATGATGTGGATACCCTTATAGTTATGGAAATCAAAAGGCACATCCAAATGACCCCCCAGGGGGTCGCCATTGGAAATTTGGAACAATAGGATCAACAAATAAATGATGGATATCTAATCAAGTTTTATAGGATAATCGGTCACTTATCTCCCTTACTTGGAAGTGATGTCTTCTTTTTCGATAAAGGAGGTTAGACTCAGGAAGGAGAATAAGATTACCTTGAGAACCTAAGCTAGTCCAAATTTTGGTGACATTTTTGAAGGCAGAAAAACCTGAGCTGAGCACAGCTCTGAAACAGATTGAATTTTGGCTAAGTACTGGGGATGTTGCGAAGATGCGTGCAGTAGCCATGTTTTGAGCGATGCTGCGGAGATCAGTACTGCGCAGAAGCAGTGCTGCGGAGATAGGACGCCACGTGGAGCCAGCAAAGCGGAATGCTGGACGAAGGAAAGATACAGGTACTAGCTAGACCGGTAGCAGCCTATTTTTGGGAAAGATGCTCCAGGAGTGCCGAGCAGCGGACAGGAGTAAATCAGGAAAGCGGCCGACGTGCGAGTTTGTTAAGGAAAGCAATGTCTTGGCACGCCTGGTGGGCGAGACCGTTAGAGATGAACTGTTCGACGGAAGCAGCCTATTGGCATGCGTGCGACAGGGAGGCCGATAGCGACAGAAAGAAGAGATGGAGAATTGCCACGATGAAGCATACACTACCAGGAGCTAACAAACCGGTTTAGGGAAACCGGCGCAGTTTTGTAAACCCCAAGGGTTTTGGGTTTAGGTCTTCAGCAGTGTAAAGTTATGACCTTCGGGCATGATCTATTTAAGAAGACAGTTTTGTATGGGATGGGGTTACACTTTACTTTGGTTTTGACAGTTTTGGATTGCTGTATTGTAAAGTCTCTTTGAGCTTAGAAGATTGTAAAAGCTCTGCAGCTGTGTGCGCAGAGACCTATCTGAGAGGAAGGAGAGTTTGTAGCTGAGTGCGCAGACTAAGAACGGTGGTCCCCATCCTTTCTAAAGAAATATATTACCAATCGTTCTTGTGGACGTAGCTTCCCACTAGGGGAAGTGAACCACGTTAAATCTCGTGTTGTGCGATTGTGTTTATGAATGAATGTGTATTTGTGTTTTCTGCCAATGAATGTCTAGATGTTTCCTTGCATACTGTTATGAGAGAACTTTTATATGCATTTGTCATTAGAGAAGCATGGAAATGATATGTTAAGTTCCGTATGAATAGTTGAATGGTGAACATTTAGTCTTGTGTATGAAGGCAGTGAATCAGTCATTTGGTTAAGTACTTTCTTATACGCAGTAAAGGAATGTATAACAGTTGGATTAGATCAGTCGTCTATGTTCAAATCATAACATCCCGATTTAACGAATGAATGTTAGAAGAATAGTCAATTAAGCGCCTGAATGAATGGATGAGTGATATTCGTCTCAGTGCCTTAATTGTTTTCAAGATAATCCAAGTATAGAATAAAGCTGTATTGTTCGCAGCCTCAGCAGAAGTCTCGCGGTAGAAGAACATAGTGGTGCGGACCGCAGCGTTGCCCATCGCTGCGCAGTATCACCTTGCAGCACATACCCTTTGTTGTGCTGCACAATACGTCTGTCCAAGCAACCTATCACTTACTGTGGAAACCTGATTCCGCAGTTCCCCATAGATACACCTCGGGTGAGACCTCAACCTGCTTGCAGGTTGTTGCTGAAAGGGCCGGTGCGAAGGGGTTTTGTTAGTCAAAGGGAAACCGCGAAGAACCTGGGTCTTATAGAAAACCTCAGGGTCAATTATAGCCAACAAATGGTTTTGTTGCCGCGCTAGAATCCATGATGAGTTGCAATCGTGATGTGTGACGAAGAATACCAGTTCCCGGAAGGCTCTGACAACTGGCATCCTGAAAAGACAGAAATCCAAGCTTGGTGGGATAAGACCATAAGAGGCTTTAAAAGGCAAGAAAATAGATATCTGCGTCTAAGTGACACACAGTGGTCGGATAGATATTCGTTGAATGATATTCACGAGATTTTCAGGGCATCATTTCCCAACGAGCTGCACGCGTGGATCTCGTGGTTCGCAGAAAAGAAAACTTGTTTTCAAGGAGGAGTTCCTACAGAGTGGACTCCTGAGCTCACAACACAGCTCAAAGCAATAGACAGCCCATTGTCACGCGTAGTTGATTTTTGGGTCGATCATATGCTAGAAGGCTTCGTAACAGAATTTGCTGTAGACACACTCAAATCCCACAGCCAAGCAGAAGCATACTTTTTCGGAGGATTCCAAGGTAAGTTGCTGAACAATCTCAGTCTATACATTAAGATGTTGTTAGCAGAGAAAGGTGTTTTAAGAATGTAGTAATATTCTTAAGTTTGTCATGGTAAACAGTATATATAGTGATTCTGACGAGGATACCCATAATCTTAGAAGTGGAAAGAGGTATAAATTTAATAAGAATCGTGGAGGCCCTGGACTCCATATTGATATTGAGATTCCGTGTAACCTTGACAACGAAGCTGCACCACCATTTACCGCTGAGAACCCACCGGCTGCAGAGACTGCACTAACTTTATCTCAAAACCCACTCGCTACACAGCCCACCCCATAAAATACTCAGCCCAGTATGTCTACACCGGTAAGCCAATTTGTATTCACTGCACAGAGCCCCTCACAGCACCCGCGCACTAATTCGGGCGCTCCACCACCTAGAAGCACAATGGAAAACACAGATATGAAGCTCCCAATATTCAAAGGAACTGGCCTAGAAGACCCTGACCAGCATTGGTTTCTTTGTGAATCCGTATGGAGTGTAAGACAAATCTAGGATGATCCAGTGAAGAGAGCACAACTCATCACCACTTTCAGAGACAGAGCTTTACATTGGTTCATGAAGTACTCTACCACACAGCCGCGATCCCTCGCAAAAATTAAAGCTGCGCTTGTGGATGAGTTTAAGAAACCCAAATCTGAATCTCTGTGTATAATCGAGTTGACAGAAATAAAGCAGAAACCGACTGAAACGGTTTGGGAGTTTGATAAGAAGTTCAAGACCCTATTAGACCAAGTGAGCTTTGTTATAGCCCCGGAACATCAGAAGGAATGGTTCATTGTTGCGCTATTGCCCCATATTAGATTACCATTGATGCAACAGAAGGTTACGTCGCAGGCAGAGGCCTTGGAGATCGCAATGAAGCTAGAGGCTTCACCGATTGGTGAGACTAGTTCTGAAATGTCTCAGATCCAGAACCATCTGACCACCTTGACACTAGAGCTGCAAAGCATGAAGAATGGCAAAGAACAAAGGTATGAACCTAGACATGAGGTCTGGTGTACAGGTTGTAAAGGAGAAGGCTATGACCGAGAACATTGCCCTTTATTCCGCGATTATCTTAATAGTGGTGCGCCCAACCCACTAAATCAGAAAAAGGCCCCATGGTGTGAAATTTGTAGAACCACAAGACACAGACCTGAAGACTGCTATCTTATACAGAAATATGTGAAAACACCCAAAAATTTATACTGCAATTTCTGTAAATCAGTTGGACATGATGAATCCAACTGCCACGCATATGAGGTAATGAATGAGAGAAAACGACATATGGACTCAATGAGAGGCGCTGGCTTGTACCGCGTACAAGAAGATAACCAGCCGAAACAAGAGAATGCACAATATGACCAAGGAGGATACAGAGGTCGTGGTGCTGGATACCGCGGCAGAGGAAGAAATGCAGGCCCGACGCAGGGAAGAGGCCGCGTCCAGGTCATTTGTTATAATTGTGGCCGGCCAGGTCACGTATCCAGAGATTGTGTTAACCCATGCACTACGTGCAATTATTGTAAATAATTTGAGCATGTTATTGAAGATTGCCCAGTGCTAGAGGTGGAATGTAATACCCCCAATTCGACCCTTAGGATATATTAGCCTTTAATGTAAATAATGTGTACATGTGATGTATGTTTTCCTAGCATGGAGCTCAAGGCCAAGGCCCTGCTAGTGAAAGCCCGAATTTTATTTAAGGGCAAGTATTTGATATTTTGATACCATGTGCTCTGAAGCCATGGAACGTTGTAAAAGGGTGTAATTAAACATCATGCAATATAAAATACCAAAACTGGCTACAGAGGCAACGAATGAGAAGCGGACATGTGTATCCACTAGGGAGTGGTGAGGGGGCTATGGGACTAAACCCTAGGCTGCCATTTGTCATTATGTGAACCCATTGACTTCCCTAGGTGACATTAATGCCTGTTGTAAGGAAGTGGTTGAGATTTCAGCCCATGGCTTCAATGGAGCATGGGCAGCCTTGAAATTCGTATGGGTAGGTATGGGCCCTGTTTACTTGTCCCACAAGTCACTCTACCTCTTGGAGTTGCTTCTTCCCCATCCCCATTCCATGGTGGAAGATCCCATCATCATTCATCATCCAAAAACGAGCTCCCATGAGTGAGGAAACCAGAAAACGCGACTGGGAGTGAACCCACGTTTTGGGAAGCCAAAAACGCCCAGAATGGGTATTGGACAGTGAAATCCAATGGGAGATTCATTGGTATGAGCCTTGGGGCGAACTTG
The DNA here is from genome assembly GCA_027924585.1 of Larix kaempferi. NCBI lineage: Eukaryota > Viridiplantae > Streptophyta > Pinopsida > Pinales > Pinaceae > Larix > Larix kaempferi. The sequence goes on along the minus strand of BSBM01000580.1, from coordinate 19,585,847 downwards.
GGAGCAATAGCTACCCCAAAATCCATGGGGAAACCCAGTTTAACTGCCCAGAAAAACCAATGACAGATTTGGGTTATTTGCTGAACAGAACTGTGAGAAATCCAAGTGTGGATGTTCGAATGGAGGCTGGGATCGTCTGAGTCTAGCTTGATGTGGACCTAGCTCTGGGATTGAGCTCAGTGGATTAGCATCTTTCCCCATTTCCTATTGCATGCTTGAAAAACCCAACTGTGTGTTGGCTTAGCATGGTTGTCTGAGTGAAACCCTGACTGTGAGTGAGCCATCTAGTTCCTCCTTAGTGGATACACAGCCCAGCTCGGGGGTGATCTCTCAGCTGAAGGAATACAGGCTGGACATAGATCTATGGTTGGGTGGAACGTTGCTCTCACGTATCCAGTCGTTGGACATTTACATTCAAGATAAGTATTCTTGTGATTTAATTTATATATAGTTTGTGTTCTGCAGTGCATTCAATCTGAAGGATTAATTATTCATGTCAATGAAATGAAGGCATCATGATTTATGGGTATGTTGAACGCATGAAGTAATTGTGTGTATGATATGTTCAATTCCGCTATGTTTTATTGAAGTTTGAATATGTATAGAGAAGTTTTTAATTGTTCTGAATTTTATGAGAGAAAAGAATTGGGGCTAAGTCTGCCAAAAGCCCGTGTGTTGTTAACGTTTCCTTCCTTGCACGGGAGTGAAGGAAGGGGACGCTACATGGAAATGCAGAGAAGAAGACGGACAGATGCACCAAACACGAACGTCCAGTGGATCGCAGTAGAGAAAAGACAAGTAGACTCGAGCATCAATGTGGTCACGCACAGTGGCGCTTGGACAGGCCGCGATAGAGGAGCAGAAGCTTCCATGTCAGGGGAGGCTCACACGAAGCAGTCTCCTCTTGAGACAGAATGGATAAGGAGAGCTCTGGGAAAAATACCTGCTCTCGACGTACAAAAGAAAAAGGAAGTCTTTATCGACGCGTGGGATACCTTCAGAGAGCCAGCAACAGAAACACAGAGGATCCCGTTGCGCAATGAAGCACCGCATGTTGAAGACATGGCAGCGGCCTATGACAAAACAAGCACTGCGACGGGTGTCAGCACTTCCCTTGCGCAGTTCCTATGAAGCTGCATGAAGTTACTAAAAAGTGAAAATGCCATAATAGAGCTGCAGAAGCTCATAAACCAGTATGTGCCGCAGACTGGAACAGAGACTTCTGACAGCGCAGTACATCACATCAGGAAGAATAAAAGAACAGGCCGAGAAATGAGGCTTACCACACAGATTGGAGATTTTGAAATGGATGGAGTCATCCTTGATCTGGGATCTGAAGTAAATGTCTAAACTAAGCAGACATGGCGGCAGATGGGTCGACCAAAGTTGTCATGGTCACCTATCTAGTTGAGAATGGCTAACTAAGAGAGAGTCATACCTTTTGGCTGGTTAGCTGACGTGATAGTCGACATCGATGGAGTCCAAAGTCATACAGACTTTGAAATTACCGAGATTGTGGATGATAGTCAGTCTTTTCTTGCACTGCTAGGAATTGACTGGGCTATGGATAACTTGGCTATCATCAACCTAAAAACAAAGAAGATGATATTTGAGGGAAAGCATCTTAGGGTCATCGCACCATTGGATCCTGCAGATGGTGATAGATACAGCGAGCCGATTCAGGAGGAATCCAAGGCTCAAGACTTGGACAGACTATACTAGCTCACAGTGAACCAGGAAGATTACATTAATCCTACCGCAGATGGCACACTCAGCTAGAGATGTGACAACTCCCGTGTCTCTGAGTTGGAGGTAGGGCTGGAAAATTGGCAAAGCCGGATGCATGAAGTATCAGAAAGAAGGTGCGCGTAGGTTACGAAATCACTGCGTTGGATTGGGAAGGAGGTAAGTCCTATTCCCACATATGATGGTTCTGCTAATCTTTATACTTTCATCGAAGAATACACTGCAGCTATTGCAGATGAGCACAGATTACCAACATTGGATATGGCACTGCGCAACACACCTGCCAGATGGTGGAATGCGCACAAGCAGACATTGACCACTTGGGATCAATGCAGAATTAAGATGCAGATTCGGTTTGCTGACCGGGTTACCTTGCCCTTTGAAAAGTTTAATGGACAGACAGATCCTAGCCAACACATTGAAATTTGTTCACAAGCATGGGCAGAAAGGCCACACACAGAATGGGTGCATCTATTCGTACATACACTGAATGATGACATTCCAAGGGAATGGTACCTAGACCTGGAGTTGCATAGAGAAACCACTGATTGGGAAACGTTGACTACCAACTTCCAGAAGGACTTCAGCTTCGAGGATGAGAACCCACTGATTCATGAGGCATTGCAGATAATTAAGGAACGCATATTCAGGGAAGACCTCCCTCACATAAATATGACATTGGAGGAATTTTTCGAGGCAGATCACGTTCCTTGGCACCTACAGTCAGAATGGAACGAACATGAAGAACACTTTATCGAGTGTTACAACCTAGCTGAAGACATCGATGATAGAAATGAAGATGATGATGAGGATGATTCGCGCAACATAAACATACCATAATCGGAGGGTGCGCGCGACGTAGAAGGACCTCCTTTAGAAATCCCAGATATGAGCGGACAAGTAAAAACAAAGAAGGTGAATACTGGCACAAAAGAAGATCCGAAGTTCGCAGCAATAGGAGACTATTGGGACGATCAGACTGTTGCAGAGATCGCAGACACCTTGCATGAATATCAAGAGCTATTTCTGACAAAATTCACAGAAATGAAAGGCATTCTTGGAGAGCTAGGGGTCATGAAAATACCCTTGAAGCCAGGCTCAAAGTCTGTGAAGCAGAGACCGTACAGACTAAATCCGCGCTACAAAGAAAGAATACACGCAGAGTTGGATAAGATGCTTGAAGCAGGAATCATTGAACCTGTTGAGGAATCAGAATGGATTAGTCCCATGGTTGTTCAAGACAAGAAAGCGAAGGGTGAGATTAGGATTTGTGTTGATCTCAGAAAACTGAATGATGCTTCCATGCACGACCCATTCCCCACTCCTTTCACAGATGAAGTGCTTGATAATGTTGGAGGGAATTTGGCCTATTCTTTTACTGATGGTTTTTTCGGGTATCATCGGATCAGGATTGATCCTGCAGACAGGCATAAGACGACTTTTGCTACAGAATAAGGGTCGTTCCAGTACACATTAATGCCTTTTGGCCTGAAGAACGCACCTGCCATATTCTCCAGAGTGGTCATCGCGGCATTCAAAGAGTTTATGCATAAGTTTTTTGAAGCCTATTTAGATGATTGGACTGTGTTTGGTCTATTGAAGAACCATTGTGTGAACCTCAGAATGATGCTTGAGAAGTGTCGACAGCATCAGATCTCCTTAAATCTGAAGAAGTGTATTTTTTGTGTTCCATATGGAATTCTACTTGGACACATTGTTTTGTAAGCAAGGACTGATGGTGGACCCTACGAGGATTGCCATTATTGTGAACTTGCCAACACCAAATTCAGTCAAGATGTTGCGCTCTACCTTAGGCCATACTGGATACTACAGGAAGTTTATAAAGGGTTACGCGCATATAACCGAAGCAATGGAAAAGCTACTAAAGAAAGACGCACCATTCATTTGGAACACGGAATGCGAACAAGGTTTTGATACATTAAAGGAAAAGATGGTGACTGCGCCGATCTTAGTCTTTCCAGATTGGACGAAGCCATTTCATGTGCATGTTGACGCATCATGCATTGCCATGGGAATCGTATTAGCTCAGCTAGGGGAAGGGGGTATTGACCACCCTATTGCATTCTCGAGCAGGAAGCTCTCAACAGCACAGAAGAACTATACTACTACCGAGAGGGAAGGCCTTGCAATGGTATATGCCCTACAGAAATTCAGGCATTACTTGCTTGGTGCGCACTTCCTTATGTTCACTGACCATTCTGCATTGAAATACATGGTCAATAAGCTAGTGTTAGTTGGGCGCATATGCAGATGATTGTTGCTGTTTCAGGAGTATGATTTTGAGATTATTGTTAATCCAGGTAGACTGAACTTGGGACCTGATCATCTGTCAAGGATTGAGTCAGGAGAAGAGCCGACGAACATTGAAGACAGTCTGCCTGATGCGCAGTTATTTGCTATACAGGTTGCCGATGACTATTATAAGGATATCATTTATTTTCTAACAACAGGGCTGTCACCGTGTAATGTCCCTTATTAGGAATTTTATTAAAATTGCAATTTTCCACTTTTTTTCCCTAGTTCGACCTTTGACTAGTTTGGATCTCTAGGTCCCAAATTTGCCCCAAATGATCCCAAATCTTCTGAGAAGGTATATGAATGATATTAGAACATAAATATGTGTTTCAGGGATTCCTTTGGACCTTTAAAATACTTCTGCAAATCCTCTTTCAATTCTGATCAATGTAGGTAACTTTACTAGTGATTTTCCTTTGACTAGTATTGGCCTCTAGGTCTCAAATTGACTCCAAATGCCTTCAAATATTCAAGGAAGGTGTATGAATGATATTAGAACTTGAATATGATGTTTATGGATGACATATGTCCACCAAAAGACCTCTGCAAACTCTCTTAATATTCTGGACCAATTATGCAATTTTACTAGTGATTTGGGGTTCAAATCCCCCTTGGGTAAGTACTGAAAATGGCTTCCCAAATGCCTCCAAACCCACTCAAATTTATGAACAGAGGTATGTAATGTGTTAATTATTTTTTTAAAGTATCATATGCACCATTAATGGATTATTACAACTGTTCTCACCCTCTCCCATTCAACTGCAAAAATCCCCAATTCGACCCTTGGGGAAATGGCACTATTTCACCTCCCAATAGAACTAAACTGAGTAAAAATGCTTCAAATGCTCAAGTACAGTACATGAAGCTTGTAGAAGACATCCATGGCAGTATATTGATCACAAATATATCAGAGAATCATCCATTCATTCGAAATCATCATCAATACATTGGTTCACAACAAGGTAGTGGGGAAATGGCATTGTTCTTCCATTAAAAATGAGATTTATACATTTCTACTTGGAATTTCGACCTGAAACTTTTTGGAGATGAATAACAGAGTATTTACTTCATATTACAAAATAAATGGAGCATTAAAAGCTTCCCCAAAGAGTACAATAGCTCACCAAAAACGCCCTCCCTCAAGGATCAAGAATATGCCATCAAAACTGGAAATAGTTGAAGGAGTGAGCTGCAATAGAAGAAACCATGAGCTGCCCTGTAGCTTACACCTGCAAATAAAGACTCCATTAAAGCTCCAAATGAAAGGTCTGAATGGCCTTTCCAATTACCAACTTGGATGGGAATCTTTCACCCTCGAAATTGGCTAAGGCAAGAAACTAGTCATCCACTAGCTCTCCCTCTTCACAAATGCAATTGCAAATTCTAAAAATGATCAAAAGCTGGTTTCCTTCTTTGTTATTGACATTTATAAACTTCTAATGTCCTCCATGGGTCGAATTCCTTCCAAGAGATCCATGCCAACTCAAGTTGGGAAGAGATTCCAAAGAACGCCACTTGTACAACAATTCCTAGTCTCCCACTTCCACCAAATCACATGTGGAAGCATCTTAGCTGCCCTAACACCCTTGAGCGCCCTCTTGGAGTCTATTTTTAGCCCTGACATGTCATATATGTCATATGTCAGCCTTCAGGTCTGATTTGTGTCATAGGTGTCATAGCATCTTCATCATTGTTGTCATAGAGCTAGGGAATCTAGCCCAAGTGTCTCACTAGCTCCAAATTGCCTCTTCCTCTTCCATGGGAGTTACTCTTCCTCTATATTTCGACCTTGGATGAGTCATGCAATGAATAATACCTTTTGGACTCCCCCAAGTATGTTACCATTCACCTTGAATTCGAATTGGTGAGAGAATGATGCCAAATGTAGTGGGGAAATCTAGCCATATGTGGGTCCCACTTCCTCCATGTGTCTTCATCATGAAATGCCACTTTGATTTTCACTTGTATATATTTATTTAGCTCCTTTATTAAATATTTATTCCATTCTAATGTTCAAACATCATTTATTATCCCCATTATTCCAAATACCAAGCTTCCACCCCAAACCTAGGAAACTAGTAATTTTCCTCCTTGGCAATTATTTGACCTTTAGCATCAATTTGACAAACTCTAATGAATAGGGCTAACGTGATTAGGCCATTGTGACCCAATGCCAAATTTGGGACATGACACACCGCAGGAATTATCTGTCCAACAGAAGAAACAGCTAGTGGTGCGCGCCGCAGACTTCACTATAATTACAGGTCAGTTAAACAAACTCTGACCGAATGAAGTCCTGCGCAGATTCATACTATATCATGAGAAACCCTTTATTTTAGCAGATGCGCACTCAGGGATCACGGGAGGTCACTATGCAGGAAGGGCTACCGTGCAGAAAATATTGCGTGCAGAGCTATGGTGGCCCACGATCCATAAATATTCCAAAGAACACTGCAAGAACTGTGATGTCTGTCAAAGGACAGGGAAACCTTCACGAAGAGATGAGATGCCATTAAACCCACAGTTGTCCTTGCAGGCGTTTGAGAAATAGGCAATTGATTTTGTGGGTCCTATAAACCCACCAGGGAAAAGAATTGGTGCGAGGTATATTATTACTGCTATTGATTACCTCACCAGTTGGGCAGAAGCAAAGCTAGTAAAGGACTGCAGCGCCAGTACCACTGCGCAGTTCATTTTTGAAGAAATATTGTCAAGATTTGGTTGTCCGAAGATTTTCATGAGTGACCAAGGTACTCACTTTTTGAACAAGACCATTGGGGCACTTACAGAGGAATTCCACATTCGTTATCAGCGCAGTACTCCATATCATCCATAGGCGAATGGCACTGTTGAGGCTTTCAATAAAATACTGGAGAACGCACTGACTAAGGTCTGCAATGTAAATAGATATGATCGGGATCTGCACGTCTCCTCTGTGTTATGGACATACAGGACTACATGCAAGAAATTGACAGGACATACACCTTTTCAGTCGGCTTATGGGCAGGAAGCTATAATGCCAATGGTGTACATTGTCCCTAGTTTAAGGATCGCTGCGTTCACAGGGTTGGAAGACCGCACAACATTAGAAGAAACGTTACTACACCTTGTTGGGTTGGAGGAAGATCGCTTCATTGACGGCTTCCACCAGCAAGCTCAGAAAAGACCACGAGAAGGCCTGGCATGATCGCCATATCAAGAACAAGTGCTTTCAGGTAGGTGAGCTAATTCTCTTGTATGATAGCAAATTCATGAAGTTTCCTAGCAAATTTAAGATGCATTGGCTTGGCCCATATACTGCGATACATGTTACTAACACTGGTGCAGTTTAGTTAGCCAATTTAGCTGGTGATACCTTGCCAACTTTGATAAATGGAAGCAGGGTAAAGCTATACCATGATAGCACTGCTTCGCAGAACCTTGGATAACAAGCGGAGGAAGAAATTTCTAAGTGCCGAGTACAGTTGAAATTGGGCACTAGAAGTGTAAAGGAGCCTGTACATGTATGATAAGTGAGATGATGTATGTACCGCACAACAGTCTTGAAGTTGCGCGGGAGAAAAATTTTGCACTGCGAATCAAGTGCGAATAAAGAATAAAAAATTGCACTACGAATCAACTGCGCAGGAGTGGAAGTGGCCTGTCGTGTAGTTCGGTGCAACACCCAGAGAAAAGTAGCCATTATATCACTTTTGAGAAAATAGTCATTAGATGACCGTTGCAGCAATCGCTTCAGCATTTAAAGGTAAGATAACCATTCTAGACAGACCGACGAAGGAAAGGACTGGAAAATCCGATGGATTCGACTTCCAGAGGGCACATTTAATGCATATTTAGCCGTTGAAGGGCACGGGAGAAGGTCAGTTGCGCCTATAAATAACACTGCTGGAGGACTCGCGGGCGTTACTGAACACTTAGAATTTTCTTGCGATCACCCCTTGCACTAATAACCATCTGTCGTCTGGCTACCATACCCCCCCATCTAATCAGTGAATGTCTCAACCTTTCTATCGAGAAGAAGAGCTTACCATTGAAGAAACACTTAGTGTCTTTCAGCACAGAGGAATTCAAGAGTTAATGAGAACCCCTGCCAAGAACGTTGTAATAGAACAAGGCCAACGATCCCGTAGATCACCAAGAACCAATCCAGCCATGCAAGACAAGGGCAAGGAGACAATCACTGGACCTCGAACCAATAAGCCAAAGTTAGGTTCGACGATGGTAAGGCATTCCATTTTTACGAAAGAAATCCTTCTGAATATGACCCCTGAGTACATCTCACCCCGGGCACTGAATGCCCCTGTCTAGAAGCTAGACAATCATCGGACTGTAAATGGGAGGACTACGACCTCTTGGGAGTGCAGAAAGACGAGCCACATGATCCCAAGTACCCAAACATTCAGCTAGACTAGTACATGTGCTGGAAGAAAGATGCCAAAAGAACCCTCAATCTGGTTGTCGAAAGCTGGTTGACACCGTTAGTGCAGTCATGACTGCTGAACCTGTTGCGACTACACCACTTTGAATGGTCAACTGAGCTGAATGTAGTGGTTCGTACCTTAATGGCACGAATCCGCCAAGGATACCTATGGATGGATTGGCCAGTTGACATAGGCATTGACTTAATCCATCACATTATGGGATTAAGTAAGTGGGGTAAAGACCCAAAGTTGTTCTTCCAGGGGAAAAGTATAGAAAAGGATGCAGTAACCAAGATGAAGAAAACTCATGCACTGGTGAAAGGAAAATGGGGTTTTCCTACTGACGAAATTGAAGACAGAACAACCAAGTTTGTCACTCAGTTGCTCGCAGCAAAGGTATTACGGACGGCAAGATCCTTGGAGGTGCCTATGGGTGCAGTGTTGCTCGGTGCCACAGTAGCTGAAGGTATTGAGTTCAACTAGTGCCAATATCTATTGAACGAGTTCATGGCAGAGGTCAATGACATACAGTTGAATGGAGGCAACTTCCATTTCACATGGTTGATTGTCCTCATCGCATTTATTGGATGGAAGGCGTCGGAGGACTACATCGGCGTCAACTTTGATAAATCAGAACCTAGAGGAGTCAGGTACATGAACCTTTGGGCAAATTTCGATCCGCAGTGCCAGCATGCAACTCAAGAAGTGTTCTACAAGTATTACATGCAGTTGTGCGCTGTAATCACCTCGACGTTAAGGATAACAAAGCAAGTAACAAGCAAATACATACGCATTGTTAATTTTACTGTCGACATGCGTTGTGTGTTTATTTCCCCAAAGGCGAATATGAAGAAGCCACCATTTTTCCTTGGGGGCTACCACATGACAGAAGAGGACATCGAGATCATTATGAAAGATTGGCTTGCGGAGTACTGTGTGGAAGAAGTTTTCGATGTCCCCACAGATTCAGAGGATGATGAAATAATTCCACCACCATGTCCAATTCTGGAAGAAACGGGAAAGAGGAAGGAACCAGAGAACCCAACGCAGCCAAAGGCGAGGAAGAAAATGAAAGCGATGACAGCAACATCTGACACAGTACTAAAGGAGGACGACTTTGATATGATAGTAGATAGAGTCAACGAGCAGCTGGAGGAGTTCATGGCCGATAAAGACAAGAAAGATAAGGCCATCCAAGATGACCTAGCTCGCGATGCAAGGGCAAATGAAAAAAGTCGAAGATGTGCACAATAGCTTAGCCTTGCCGCGCGACTCAGCAGCAGAAGGGAGGTCCGGAGGAACCACGCAGCCGAGGCCAGCGCAAATTGTTGTTGCGCTACCAATAAAAATGAGACTTGTCTATCTCGATCCAATGGCGATCACATTGCCCATGTCGGAGGACGTGGCCCTGGATACGACAAATGTCGAGCGGGTAGAGCTTGATCTGGCAAAAATCGCGATACCAGGTCTACATTTTTTGAATATGAAGATCGGGGACGAGCTGCGCGACAGAGCTGTGGACTCATGAAAAGCAGAAGCGGAACTACAATTGGAAAATAGACAGCTCGAGGAGTCGAGCTCGCGCAACATAATGTTGCTTGAAGATGAACAAGCGCGAAGGCAGAGATTGGAGGTTACCATTAACTCTATTGCAGAAGATATTGGAGAAGTACAGATCCAAGATGATCCTGCGGATATTGTTTTGAAAATAAGGGACACGGTGCACAGCCTTAAGTCAGAGACCGAGGACAAGATAATCCTTTATGAAGCCGATATCAACCTGCTAAAAGTAAAGATCAAACCAAAGGTTGTAATTACTGATCAACAGTTGAGAGGTCAAGCAGTAAAGATTGTAGCAGTGAGCATTGCAGCAGAGGTTGCAAGGTGCCAGAATTTTGCTTGACGAATCCTTGAAGGCATTCACAGCCCTTGAATAGAATCTAGGGCTGCAGCAGATCAAGACCCTGGTAAAGGAGAAACGGACCATGTTGGAAGCACTGGATGCAGAGGTAAAGACTCTGCCAGCAAGAGATAGGCTACTGAAATTCAGGGAGATATCCAGCCTAAAGAAAGAAGTCCAAGTATTAAGGGAAAAGGAGACTGCGTTAGACAATCAATCGCAGCCACTCCTAGAAGATTCCACCGTGGTGTCGCAGCAGATAGAAGATAAACTGAAAGAGCTGCGCAACAACCAGGAACAGGTAGAAGCCCAAATCGGAGAAGAGATAACATCGCAGCTACTTGATATAGTCAAACAGGTTGAGTGAGAAACTAAAGAAACAATGGAGAAACTAACGAACACTTACAGTGAGTTCGTAGCAAAGCTGACTGCGTAGATCAGAGAGTAGATTCTGACAGTGGACATTGAAAGTGGCTCAGGGACGAACCATATGTAAGTGTTAGGGGCATGTTGGGCCTAGCCCAACTGGTCCAAATTTTGGTGACATTTTTGAAGGCAGAAGAACCTGAGCTGAGCAGATCTCTGAAACAGATTGAATTTTGCCTAAGTATTGGGGATGTTGCAAAGAGGCGTGCAGCAACCATGTTTTGAGCGATGTTGCGAAGATCAGTACTGCGCAGAAGCAGTGCTATGGAGATAGGAGGCCACGTGGAGCCAGCAAAACGGAATGATGGACGAAGGATAGGTACAGGTGCCGGCCAGACCAGTAGCAGCCTATTTTTGGGAAAGATGCTCCAGGAGTGCTGAGCGACGGGCAGGAGTAAATAAGGAAGGCGACTGACATGCGAGTTTGTTAAGGAAAGCGATGTCTTGGCACGCCTAGTGGGCGAGACCGTTAGAGATGAACGGTTCGATGGAAGCAGCCTGTTGGCATGCGTGCGACAGGTAGGCCGATAGCGACAGAATGAAGACGTGGAGAACCGCCACGATGAAGCAGACGCTACCAGGAGCTAGCAAGCCAGTTTAGGGAAACCGACGCAGTTTTGTAAACCCTAAGGGTTTTGGGTTTAGGTCTTCAGCAGTGTAAAGACATGACCTTCGGGAATGATCTATTTAAGAAGACAATTTTGTATGGGATGGCGTTACACTTTACTTTGGCTGTGAAAATTTTGGATTGTTGTATTCAGGGAAATCTTTAGGGGCGAAATTTAGCCAAATGGCTAATTTTTGGACTTTTTTTCAAAAAATAAATTCGCTATTTGGTAATTTTTAGCCTCTATTATTGCTTATATTTACATAAAATATGTTTTTTTAGCATAATATTCGCCAAAATTTACAGGCTTCAATAGTAAATGGTATGTTTCAGATTTAATATTCGCCTACCAATCTATATATATGTTTTTTTCAATCCAAAATAATCGCCTAGAATACTATACTTAGGTATACTTTTATAATCCTTAGAAAATACCCTGGTTGTATTGTAAAGGCTATGTAGGTGTGTGCGCAGAGACCTATCTGAGAGGAAGGAGAGTCTGCAGCTGAGTGCGCAGACTAAGAACGGTGGTCCCCATCCTTTCTAAAGAAATATATTACCAACCGTTCTTGTGGACGTAGCTTCCCACCCGGGGAAGTGAACCACATTAAATCTTGTGTTGTGCGATTGTGTTTATGAATGAATGTTTATTTGTGTTTTCTACCAATGAATGTCTAGATGTTTCCTTGCATACTGTTATGAGAGAGCTTTTATATGCATTTGCCATTAGAGAAGCATGGAAATGATATGTTAAGTTCCATATGAATAGTTGAATGGTGAACATTTAGTCTTGTGTATGAAGGCAGTGAATCAGTCATTTGGTTAAGTAATTTCTTATACGCAGTAAAGGAATGTATAACAGTTGGATTAGATCATTCGTCTATGTTCAAATCATAACATCCTGAGTTAACGAATGAATGTTAGAAGAATAGTCCATTAAGCGCCAAAATGAATGGATGAGTGATATTCGTCTCAGTGTCTTAAGTGTTTTCAAGATAATCCAAGTATAGAATAAAGCTGTATTGTTCGCAGCCTCAACAGAAGTCTCGCGGTAGAAGAACATAGTGGTGCAGACCACAGCGTTGCCCATCGTTGCATAGTCTCACCTCTTAGCACATACCCTCTGTTGTGCTGCGCAGTACGTCCGTCCAAGCAACTTATCACTTACTGTGGAAACCTGATTCCGCAATTCCCCATAGATACACCTCGGGTGAGACCTCAAGTTGCTCGCAGGTTGTTGCCGAAAGGGCCGGTGCGAAGGGGTTTTGTTGGTCAAAGGGAAATCGCGAAGAACCTGGGTCTTATAAAAAACCTATGGGTCATTTATAGCCAACAATTTTCTTCACTTGGATTCGCTAGATAAGACCTGCAAATTTAGATCTTAATGATAATATTATCAAAGTACAAAACAAAATCTTACCTCAACCTCTACGACACCAAAATTGTCAAGCTTTTCATAAATGAATGGATTCGACCATGGAACGTCTTGTGAATATCGTCATTATCCTTTGAGGTCCCCGACAATGATACCAAAATAAATATTACTGCACAAATTATCACCCTTATAATAGGTCACGAGTTTCGATGCTAAGATTGACAACTTCTCAGGGGATGCACCCATTATCACCATAGTGCACTCTCCTCTCTCTTTAGGGTTGCTCCTTTGGCCACGAGAGGCTTCCGAATATTGGATAGAAGTAGCCTTGTTGAAATAGAGCAACAAGAAATAATTCTACTTCTATCGATTTACCCTCCTGCTAGGTTATTCAACCAATGCCTAATAGAGTCAAGAAAATGGTCAATAAATACTCAATGACTAGGAGGTTACAATAAAAATTGAATTAAACCCTTGAAAATACCACCAATGTATACCTCTTACATCTCACCAACCAATGCTAGGCTTGTACCTTTTGGAGTAGCTTAGGATGGTGATATTCGCTGCAATTATTGGCTATTGAATCACTTCAGCTCTATACTATTTTGCGAACTGATGAGTATCTCTGATTTCGCACCTTGAAAACCATGAATAATTTTAAGGACCCATACTTATTTAAAAGTGTATAAACCTTGGTGAATCTTACCAATTCTTAAAATGTCAACTATAAAATATTTGGCGATATTTTTGTAAAATTATTTCAATTTCTAAGGATTTTATATAGTTTATATAATAATTTGCCAATTTTTAGAGTGAAAAAAGTTTACCCCATCAAAATTGGGCAAAATGGGGCTTCAAAAAATGCAAATTGGCGAATCTTTTTTTGGAAAGAAACATGGAAAAATAGCTCATGGGCTAAATTTCGCCCCTAAAATTATCCTTGTGGAAAACCCCCTAGAGCACCCAACAATGCTTGAAGATGAAGTATGACCCTCTTGCAACCTCTAAGACTTGTATTTTGTCAAATATGGGCCTGCAAAATCAGTATACCAGACGTGTGCTAGGGATGTATTATCCCCTAGAAGTTAATGTCACACTTCTAGCGTTGATGTCACCCTAGTTTAGGTCCTAAACCAACTGCAAAACACATTTTTTTTTAGGATTTTTGACTTTTTATGGATTTTTCAGTAGGATAAATAACTTAATAAATTCAATACAAATCAAAATAACAATGACAATACATATTTTTGGACTTTTGTAAAATATTTTATTTTTAGGATTTTTCTATATATCAGGTTATTTTGTACTTTTCCAATATAGTACACAAAATTTATAAATTTGAAAAGCTGAAGATGAGAGGAATAGACGTAGGTTTTATCCCTCGAGGCAATGAGAAAAATTGGGGCTAGTGTTTTCTCCCGAGAATGGGCAATTCAATATTTGAATGAGTTAGGGAAAAGCTAAGAAACCCTAAGTTTTGTTAGCACTTGACCTAATTAGAGCAAACAAGATGTCAATGCCCAAGACAAGAGAGATCCTTCAAGAGGAATGTATCACCAACAAGGCTAAGCTATCAAGCATAAAACCCTGAATTGCTGTTATCTTGGATGCCTTTGGAAGTGTAAAACAAGAGATTCAAGATCTTACCACAATTGAGAGAGAATAGGAGAAGAGAAAGAAACCCTCGAATCCTTTCACCTTGAAATAGCCTTGAAATATTGCAAAGAGGAATAACTCATCAAAATTTGATCCTTAGAACCCCTAGAAGAGCCAAAGAATAGAGGTGTGCACTACTTAATTTATCAAATATGTCATATTTCATTCCATGATCTTGTTTACAAATAAGAGGAGGGCACCTTATTTGCAAGTAAAAAAGATTAACTTATCCCTCCTCTAGGTCGACCTACCTAATTTGAGTTTTAAATGACATTTTAGTGTTTGTCATCCACAATCCGTGGACTAAACCTCATAAAATATAAAATAATGATAAAAATGATGATAGCTTCAACAAAATGAAAAGATGAGCCTTGGAAGGAGGACGTCATACACCATCTAACCCCAACAAGTGTATTTTTTTCTCAATGCCCTCCTTTCAATGGCACGACCTTCAAAAGTTTGCTTTTAAGGTGAACGAATTGCATTCCTTAATTATGATGACCAAGAGGGAGGGGTAATACATTGAAATAAAGTCCAAGTGGGTATAAATGAGGTGTGCTAGAGTAGGTATGATAACCCTTACATGCACAATCACCTTTACAAAGCATAAAACCTTTAGTGTAGCTAGGGGCTCCTAAGCCATGTGTCCTAATGGAATCACCCAAGGATGCACCAATACCTACCGAGGGCATGAATGCCTTACATGATGAGGAGTTAGCACCCATCAAGGGGTAGTTAGGGCCACAAGACCAACCACATGGCCGACCAAGGGGTCTGGAACTTAGCTAGACCAACATTTTTACATAAAGAAGTCCCAACTTGGCCTTTTACAATGGAAAAAAACCCCTCTTTAACATCATCTTTAGCATTATCTGGTAGGGTGCACTGCAGAAAATGTGAAAAGTAACAAGCTCTTCATTGAAAAGTATTTTCAAAACCTTGAACTCCTCAATCACAACCACCACTTAATCAAATCTTACAATAAAATAAACTTCTTAAAAACATTTCAACTATCTTCTAATTTAGCAAGATTTATCCCTTAGTTCTTCTCACTTGATCTACAATTCTCACAATTCCAATATCACAAGAAAAGAATTCTTACATTTATTTTAACTATTCCATTCTAAAAATCTCACCTTAACATTGAAGTCTAAGAATCTTTACTTTATTTGCTCCTTAATATGCCTTCGTAGATTCCACTTGGTTACTGCTGTGATTATCAGGAAAATTGACTCAGGCGTGGCTTCTTGAATGTAAAAGAGTGTTTTTAGTCCTTTTTCTTGTTATCTTTCCATTCAATCCCTTTTTGAACCTGTGTCCTTGCACTGTAAGTGGCATAGTCATCTGGGCAACGGGGCACTGAGTATCCAAACTCAATTAGATGAACAGAACAAAATCTGCATCTTAATGCGTCGAAATGGATAGCTCCCCACCTTAAAATGTAATAAACGGAATAACTCTCCACCGTAAACTTAAACTGAAGGATTTGAGCCTGAGTAAGGCTGACGTCACTGCTTTTGGTGACCACGTCTCTTCCATATTTGAGCTATTCACCCGTCGAAACTCGTCCAACTGCTGGGACTGAATAAAAGCCTCTTATGGATGTTTTGGTTGTTGCAGACCGCTGGGACGGAGGTTATGTAACCTGCCGACCCTGCTACTCTGATATGGCTCTGGGACGGAGGTTAATTTCTGCCGCTCACAACGACGGAATTGATAGAAAAAATTTCCAGTGAAAACAGGGGATGGTAAAGAGTGCATTAAATTAAAACAGTAGTACTGAAAGACATTGAAAACTGTCGCTGCAGCCATCAACGGAGCAATTGCTCTCTTCACTTATATTTCAAGAAACGAATACATCAATCTATAGAAATTGGGTCCATACAGAAATGATCGGCATTAACTAAAAACAGAAATAAAGGTTATGGATGCACTGCATGATTTATTACAACTCGAAACAATTAACTAAATCCAAATCCGGAATGAAGTGAAGAGGAAATTATGTCTTCCTGTTCTCGGTATTGCTAATTCAGAATCGACGCATGCCTTCACTACATTGCCCAGCAACATAATATCTGCTCAAACACTGTCTCCAGCGTGGATTTACACTTAAGTTGATTGCTGTTTCTGTCCATATTCCCTATCACAGATCTACCCTCACCTAGGAGTTGAGGTTGCTGTTTTTTCTTATCAGGACAGTGCTGTTTCCATTCACTCCTGCGCAAGTCAATACTCTTCTCCGTCTGGGTTCGGTATGTCTCCAAAATTATAATGGTTTAATTTGAATTTTGACCATCACAACGAAGTCGTGGGATAAATGCGCATCGTATCGCCTTCACTGGGAGTGGGGAGTATTCTGGCAGGAATTCAATCTAAACCTGCTTGTAAAACTGTGATTAAATGTGAATCTGCATTCTCAGCATTTGTAAACTACAGTTTCAACTAATATGCCATATCTAAATCCATCTAAATAATTCAAATGACCATTTGAACAATACAAGCTGCGACTTCAGAAATTACTGATACAAAATTCCCACGGATACAAAGTGATTTGATTTTACGACTCAAAACGAAACCCACACCAAGCTTCTAATGTTGCCATGAACGTATCTAATCAAGATGCTAGTTTGCCTACAACAGGCCCACCCAGGGTTGGAATCTATTTCTCTTTTTTGACATTTTGAATTTTAATGTTTCCCATCACACAACTTTTTAGTGAAAACATAACTCTTCAACAAATAGACAACTCAAAAGTAATATGTGTGAGCATTATGCATTTGAAGTACATTAAGTGATAAACTTGAGAAACAAACAAAGCATGGAACCTAGAATCCTTTCAGAAGGTTAATGCCAGGCCACATGTAATGCAACATATAAAATTTTGCAAGGTTAACATGTTGCATCAATGGTACAATTGAAATTGTGAAATTTTATTTTCAATTAAAATAAATGTTTTTATTAAGGTGTTTTATTTCCAATTAAAAGATAACAATCGATCCAATTACCAATGTTTTATGTGGATCATGTACTCTGAAAATCAAGGGTGGAAGGGTGGAACAAAAAAACCTAATAACAGTGACACATACAACTCAAAATGTGTCGGCATTATGCATCTGAAGTACATTAAGTGATATTTAGTTAGGAAACAAGCAAAAGGTGGAACCTAGAATCATTTCTAAAGGTTAAAGTTATGCCACATGTAATGCAACATACCAAATTTTTCAAGGCTAACATTTTGCATCAATAGTGTAATTGAAATTGTGACATTTTATTCCAAAGGACTTGAGTTAAAAGGAGAGATAAAATATAATATGCCCTTTCTAGAGGCAATTCATTAAAAAACACATTGAAATTGAGATTGTACTATGATGTTATGCCCTTTCTTTATCAAAAGAAGTTTAATAAAGTTGTTTTTACAAGGTATGGACTATTTTGGATTCCTCAACTATTATTATTGCACTTGAACTTGCACATACCAAGCTACAACAAATCTTTCACGGAAGTGGAGTTGTCTATGTTTTATCCATGATGCAAATCTTATGGTAAAAACTATTTTTGGGGCACAAGTTTTGCTAATATATAGAGCCAGTGATGTAATACATTTTTCCCATTCAAATTGACAACCATGGGATTCAATTTAGTTCTCAATGTGTTTTGACAACCATGGGATTCAATTTAGTTCTCAATGTGTTTTGACAACCATGGGATTCCATTTAATCCTCAATGTGTTTTTATGGGGAGGGTCAAAAATTGTACCAACCAATTCATTGTTCTTGTTTTCTTCTTTGGGCCATTCACTTTCCGTTAGCTATAAATGGATAAGAATAAACCACCTTCAACTTCAAACTTGTTTAGAAGCTTTTTTACCCATGAGTAAAAGTAATTGTTTCAACCAATTACTAGGACTACAAAAATAATAAAATGTTATTAAGTTTTAACATATATCGAATAAATCATTTAAAATATGTGTATATATACATAAAAAACTTATAGCAACAAGACCTATAAATTGTAACTTGGAAGTATTGGAAATGTACAAAGTGGGTTTGGTAGTGTCCCACAAGAGAACCATGTTTCCACGCCTTTTTCTAGTCACAAGTGTCAACCCAACTTAATATCAAAATAACAAAAACAATTTAATGTTTAAGAAAAAACAAAGAATAGTTTTTCTAAAATTTGTTTTTAGATTATTATCAAATTTATAAAATAATTGAAAATAACATCTTACCAAATTAGTAGTTCCAAGTTCGTGGCATCCAAAGGAGAGCACTTTCAATCTGTCTAGAGAAATGGGTATCTAACTTCAACAGGTATTGCTTCTATCTTTTGAGGCCCATAATAAAAAAGCAAGGGTGTCTGAAATTCCATAGGTGATGCTTGGTACATTCGATACCATGATAAATTGTTGATGCTTGGTAAATTCGGTAGCTAATAAATCATTGATGCTTTGTGGGTGGTTGTGTTAATTCCTTCATTAACATAGTTTAAAACTAACTTCTTGTAAAATGGTACCCACCTCTCTCTTGGAGTTTCACTTTCAAATTTGAAAATTGAGTTATCCTCTAAAAGAAGGGCACAAAGATTAAGGAGAGGCACTAAAAAGAAGGGTACGACTCCATATTGGGACAAATTCTAGGACAATACAAGAAAGAAAGAACAAATGGAATGAAAGAAAATCCATCCCCATTGAAAGTAAACCCACCCACCTACACTTCATTCAAATGGAAGAGTTTCACTGAAGTGGGAAAGTTTCAATCTCCATTATTACATATATAATAACATGCCACTTACTGCGTGCCACTTATCTAGACATACACATATCTTATCAAGCTTATTAATAAAAATTAATAATGGTTTGGAAAAATAATTAACCGTAAAAAATACATCCTAGCAAATTGTTTGCCCTTTCCTTGATAGGGTTTGTTAAAACTTTTAACTGTATTTTGATGGATAAAATGCCTCATAACGGGCCCATCAAATTCCATCCCTGGGCCCGCCTATGAGAGTGTTCATGTCAAATCAATCATTGCGTATGCATGTGCCAAATCCTCTAGGAGAGACCAAATATGCCCAATGTTCCATCTGTAGTGAGACTGTACATGTTTTATGTTCTTGTGCAGCTCATGGTCAATCCTATCTACATCAAAGACATATGAACATGTATGCTGTAAAAGAGTATACATTTTCCTAAGTGACCATGGATGAGCAAGTGGGCCACTCGTAATATTACTTTATGGTCAGAAAAGGATATTTCGGATTTAGAGCAAGCACCCACAAAGAAGATAGATGTTGCCTGAAGGATTTCGGGATTCTTTGCCAGAGGTGGAGTTAGACGCATTACCGTAAATATGGAGATTTTTAAAACTTTTAAGTATTTAGTTCCAACTAGAAGCATTATTGGATACCATAGAGCATAAATTGTGCAAGCACACATTCATAGAAGTATTTGTTCTAGTGGAAATATATGCGACCAAAGGATGCCACAACGGTGTCAATAGGCATTATGTATCAATTTTCTTACCTTTATCCTTGAGGACAATGCTACTCTTGAAGGTGGGGAAATGTCAGGGTTCTACTGTAACCTCCCTACTTTAAGATACATAGGATTTAGTTAATTACTGTATGTGGCCATATGCTTTGAGTAAGACCAATTAGATCGTAGTGGATAAATAACTAGTGTGAAAGGGGTCTCTTTGTTAATAAAGATCCACTAAGTGGTTGATATTCATTAATTATGTGATCACAAGTAGTTGGGGTTTTGGCTATTGAAATCCTATTTCTAGAGATAGGAGGTTGTGGATTGTTTTGTCAAAAATTCTTATTTTTAAGCTTAACTCAAGTGAAAGGTTGACCCATCTTATGAGGCAAACGAACATTGCTTTCATTTGGATTAACATAATACAAGGGTTTATTCTGCAACATTTCATTTCAATTGTCTTTGTGTTTTGTATTCTGCACTATACTTTTTGGATTTCTACATTATAAATTTGTGTATACTTAGTTGTGTTCTAAGTTAAGGGTTCAATAACACGACATCCTAACTCACATAACAAAAGACAAAGAAAGGATAGCAGGGAAAATTTTAGGGGCGAATTATAGCCCTTGGGCGAAATTATAGGGGTCGCCAAAAAACCTTGGGCGAATTTTTAATATTAAACAGATTTTTTGAAATTTAAAAAATTAGCCCACATTTTATGAATCCCCAAACGGTGAAAAATCAGATAGCCCACCCAGCGAGAGAGGGAAAACGTGATTTAGCCCAGTGAAAGATGAAGGAAATGGTATGTTCGCCCCTGTCATTCTCGTAATGGAGTCCAAAGGTAGTGGTTTCGCCAATAAATTTTCATTGATGGAGGCGTGAGCAGTTCGTTCGCCCATGGTTTTCATTCATAGAGGGGATTGCCAGTTTTTTCGCCCCGATTTTATGGACATAGGGTATTTTCGCTAGTTATTTCTCCCTAGATTGAAGGTTTTTAGTTGAATTCGAGAATCGATGTTGTTTTTCACCTCCCATTTCGCGGTTAATGAGAAAATCGGGGTTTTAGCTCCCAAATTCGTTAGTAAGATGGGAAAACGTGCAACGGTCTAGAATCAGTGAAATGGGGACGTTTTTTCCCCTAAATAACGCTGCAAGGTCGAACAATATATCCCATACAAACCCAGTCCCACATGAAGAATCGGATGATTTGTATCTTTGCATGAAGCTTGAGTGGGGTTACAATTTTACAGTGACTGTCGCTGAGTCCGATTCATATCTTTGCATGAAGCTTGAGTGGGGTTACAATTTTACAGTGGCTGTCACTAAGTGGAAAGCAATTCATGGTGGCTGAGTGGAAAGGGTTACAATTTTACAGTGGCTTTTGCTGAGTGGAATGCAATTCACGGTGGCTGAGTGGAAACTGGAAAATATCTTCGTATTTTCAAGGTTCCCTGGGATCTGCAGTCTTTGACTCTTTACAGAGGTTAGTTTCCATTCCTCTAACACTTCAATTCGGTTATGTAATTCTATTTCTATCTCATTCCTTGTCTGGAATAGTCTTACACATTAATTGCGTGCAAAACTCTGTAGTTTTTTGAGTTGTTTCCTCTAATATGTTTTTCAGTAGAAATTTTTCATGGAAGTTGGATTGTGGAACTAAACATTATAATTTTAAGGATTTTGGTACATTCTTCTCCCAAAATCCCAGACATGGTTAAAACAGATTACATTCTAAACATGGTTAAGACAGGTGCACATTTTAGACAGTTTTGAGTGTGTTATAGCATTCTTGTACCTAAAGAATGATTTGTTGTTCATGTTG
Organism: Larix kaempferi; assembly: GCA_027924585.1. Lineage (NCBI taxonomy): Eukaryota > Viridiplantae > Streptophyta > Pinopsida > Pinales > Pinaceae > Larix > Larix kaempferi. Next base: position 19,564,099 of record BSBM01000580.1, on the reverse strand, counting down.
AATATTGTACCTATGTTTTTGCCTCTATTGTTGGTGTATAAACTAATGGAGATGAAATTCATGCAAATGCTACCTTTATATTGCTGCCCTTTGAGCCTTCATCTTTGGTTCTACCACTAGGTCGACTACAAGATCTGGATTTCTATCTAAATCAACTAAATCTTGAGCTATGGAGTTAGAACATAGTGAAGAGATGTTACTAAAATTGGTGTTTTACCTACCTTTGAATTTAACTATGATGCTTATACCACTGAAGGATTTGGATTCATGTGATGGAAACTATGGTAAGACTAATGCTAGTTTTATTCCTATTGGAACCATATCTGCATGATCAATGGTGGACCTGGGTAACCAACTATTCATGTTTCTACTTGTAAATGAAGAGTTGCAGCAACGTATAGCCACTAGACTACCCTTGTAATAATCCAAACAATTTGAAAATGGTTGGTAGGATTAATTTCATTTACCATATATCAGAAAATAGACACTAGAATTACTATAGACACTAGAAAGTTTCCTATGCTTGGGTTGGAGAGAGATAGTAATGACTTGCCGATTGGATTTGGATAGTAATGATCATCTCCTCGATTGGATAGAGATAGTAATGGCTTCCCAATTGGATTTAGGGTTTTAGCCGCCCGATTTAGAGAGTAATTACTTCCTGAAGAGTAATTAATGGCTGTAGATAGGAGAGGGCAGGGTTTTAAATTGTTCATACACGAAACTAGGCCTAAGCATATAGAAAAGTTTTTTCATATTTTTAATGTGCAATTTAGTTTCTAGGAAATATATAACAAAAGCATAAAATAGAACTACAACAACTCATATAGAATGTAAATTTGATCCATTTCCTTGTCTCAATCGCTAAATCAGCCCTCCAGGATGATGACACATATTTATTTTAAGGTCGATGTCTACTTTGTAACAGTTCTTTGCAGGTTCAACCTTTGCTTCAATCCCCTAACTCGGCCTTAAGGATGAAGTTTGACAGGTGCAGCCTCTCTCCAAACTCAACTCTGGGCCATTCTCCCACACTTTGCAACATTCTAGAATCTAGGCACCGCTTAGCCCTCAGACAACCCTAATCAACAATTCTAGTCATTTCTTATCCATTATATATCCCTAATCAGCAATCATGGGCATGCAAATAGGCAGATATAGGACAAATTAGTAATTTCTGGTGTGAGTTTTGACCAAAAGAATAGTTTTGGGTGCATTTCGACCTCCAAAATAGTGGCAAATAGTCATGACAATTACTTCAAATCATCAAGAAGGGATTCTCAAGAATTCTGGGCAGTATGGTGTCAATCCAAGAAATGTCCTTCTTATTGTGTCATTCCTGTTTTAACTTAGAATATTTTAAATCTTCCTTAAGATAGGATGTTGCACCTCCTTTTGTTAGCCCTAAACCCCTATGCTCAAGTACTTAAGGACTTTTATTGTTGAAGATCATGGTTCATCTTTTCCATTAGATTTCATTATGTCCAAAAATTAGGTTGTCTATGTCATTCTTTTGGTGGTAATAAGGTACCAACCCTTAGTCTTGTTCAGAACCCTTCGCCATTTGCCTGATGGATATTTAGAATATCTTCCAAGGTTCATTGATCATGACCCAATAACAATTGATACATATATCAAGTGATTCAAGATTTCACTTGTGACTTTGGTGTTGGGAATGAGGATATTTTTATACATCTTTGGGTGCATTTTTTGAAAGAGGATGCTAGATCCCGGTTCAAAACTTTGTTGAAAAACATGATTTTAGCTTGGAAACAATTACATAATCTTTTCTTACATTGATGGGGAAAGAGAGGATTATTTTCATATATTGACGGATTTTAGTTCTTTGAAAAAAGATGATTTTGAAAGTTTAACAACATTTAATGGGAAAGAGAGTTTAATTCTAACATGTTTTGAGCTCTCCCTGACGCTTCTACAGATTTATGGCTAAGCTGTTTATGAAGCATGCATCCCTCACACATATTCTTAACTCAGACCCTGATAAATGTTTGTTAAACCATTGACCATGTTTATTTTCCTTCGTTAAATTAGATTTTGATAACATAGGTGCCCATATCTCAAATGCAACATTTTAATGAATCAGGTGTATAGAAATAGAGCTTGTAAGGAATGAGTGGATAGGAATTTGTACAATCCAGTTTTGCAGGGGAGCACTCCCAGGGGTCTTGCACTTGCTTCAAAACTGTGCTCCAGACCTGCAATTTTGTAGTCCCTTGAAAATTTAGGGAGCACACTTGCCAGTGCATGTGTTTTTAATATTAACTACCGGAGTTAATGTTTTAATTATATTACTTTTATTAACTTATACTTTAGCATCTGTTACAGCTCAATTCAGCACTTTAGTGGCAAAGTCCCAATCCACTAGTGATTTGAAATGCAACTACAGAAAACTACTACCACTGTCGCCTTAGCTTGAGTTTTCCCACGTTTTAGGCCACTTTGGTTTATCTCACCGGATCAGAACAGTTTGGGCGATGGGTACCGCGAATTTCATGTACCTATCACTATTCTGTTGCATCAACAGAAGCCTAAGCCCGGGCAATTTATTTTCTCGGGTTCAGTTTTATTTTTTTCAAATTCAGTCATTCTTCTACTTGTAAAATCTCAACAATACCCCAGACAAGAATTAAAGCACGTTGGATGCATTTTTGAAGATCTTGTTTATTCTGTCAACTAAAGTGGATTTGCATTATGTCTTGTCAAGGTTTCATTGAGATTGTAGGGTTCTTAATGTCAAAAGTGTCTCAGATTGGTTAGCTGCTAATATCTTCAAGAACATTTTTTTATAAGATAGATCATAATAGGATGCTTAAAGTAACCCCAGGAATATAAATCCTAATTCTCATTATATCTGCAATAATTACTCTGTCTGAGACCAATAGGGTTTCTTGTAGCTTTTTTTTCATGGATAAGTTTTTTTTTAAAATGTTTATTGATGGTTTGGGGTTTGAAAGTGGGTAAATATTCAAGTATCTAGCTTACACCTGAAATTACATCAGCTGCAGCTGAGAATCACATGAAACTTGTCATTGTTTCCTTCCATGTTGCATTAGTAAAACATGAAATGATGATAGTTTGTGCCATTCAAACATCCCTTGACAGGAAAATTGAAGATTTGTTTATTGGAATCGAGAATTAGAGGTTCCAATGAATTGCTTATAAAATGAAATATTTAAATCTTAACAAATTCTTGGATATGCTGGGCCTATAAAATCTCTATAACTCGTGCCACAAGATGGATATATTTTCAATGTACACCCTAGAACCATTGCAATATAGACTATTTGTCACCATGATTCTGGAAAGTGTTGTTATCTTTATTTGCTTCAATTATGGATGGACATTCTATGAAGCAAGCATTGTACCATGCACATGATGAGTTTAGGCTTGTTCAAATATTTTGGCCTCTTTAATATCTTCCAAGATTCATGTGGGGGATCTATTATTATGGTATTTGCAAAGGAGTCAACTTCTATATCAATTTTTGAGTCCATTTGAAACTTGCATGTACAATATTGATCACAAAGACTGGGAATTACAACATTAGATTTTCTAACAAAGGGAAATTCTTAGCATTTTTTATATACATATAATGAAGATGGATGCCTAGTTTGAAAACATGAAGAAAATGAAAACTTGTATCCAAGAAATATATTGAATAGTAGTGAATCTGGTTTCAAAATATTTCTAGTTGTTGGAAACCATTTTGCAGTGCCCTAAAAAGGGCAGAACAGTTTCTAGCAATTTCCAGAAAATTTGTTACATGTGGTTTACATTGTTTAGAATTTTAGTTGATGACTATGTTGATCCCTTTTTTATTAGAGGTTGTGGAGTACAAAAAGAAAATATGCTCTAGATGGGCCTATTTTCACTTCGTTGTCATAGCCATTTCATTTCTTATCTTTTGGTTATATGTTTTTATATCTTGTAGAGCACTGAAGAATTCAAAGTGTGCATTCAGAATATTTTTGCGTTCTGAAGTATGTCTTGACCATGGATTAAATGATTTGCACTTGCTTCATTGAAGTCAGTTAAACTTTGGAAGTCCTATACTTGTAAGCTCTTATCCCCTTATATGGGATATTGACTATCTTGGAAGTAGGTGTTTCATCTTCTCTTTCTTGATCTTTTGTACCTTGGGAGCATGTGTTTGGATGTTTTGGAGGCCCCAAATGCATTGATCCCCATTTGAAGAATCCCAGTTGTTCTTTGACTTGCAGGGATGAAACCCGCAGGAAACTTTACTTGACATGGAAGGTTGAAATGCGTAGATTGCAAATATTACTAGATACAATGTAATTGTCAAGTAGAAAGTCCTATTCTGCTCAACTAAGATCAATGTCAGGGAGTCAAACTGTGGTTGGAGCAGTTGGTGCTCAACATTAGGGACTCTACGGTAGTGTTTTCTTGTTTTGGAGAGATATATGAGGTTTGTTACAAGAACCTTAATCAAATGGGAAACATGCAACTTGTCATTAATGTCTCATCTTCCATAGGTCCCTTCCTCCCTTGGGCAGTTGACAATAGTGAAAAGTGAAAATATTTGACTTGGAATTTAAAAATCTTCAAGATTCTGTGGACGCTGGAGCTTATTCTAGAATGTAGGAGTTTAGAACAAATGTTTGTTGTACAGTTGTGGACCTGTTATTTTGGGGCATGTATTTTGACCCCATGTTGTGTTCAAACTATTAAAATGCATTGGGGGAGGTTGGGATGATTGGGTCTTTGAGGTTGGGATGACAATGAAGTAAAAGAAATACAGCTAGTACCTCACCTAGATGATTGATCGGATCGAGACCCACCAACAGAGGCAAAGGAATATTCATTTATAGATTGAGTAATTTATTTTGATTGAGTGGATCCTGCAGATGTAGATTGTATCAAGGTCATTCTGGGAAGTATTTTGAGCTCTTGTACCAACATCAAAATCCTACAGATTTTGCAGCCTGCTCTTGTGTGTGTTTGTAGAAGACCTCAAATTCAGATTGTTCAATCCTGAAGAAAACACTGTGAAGAGGCTTGGATCTAGCAAAAGTAACCATCATAAAAACTCAGACTGTGTATTCAGCTTGGACTCTAGGGATGCCCATTCTTCAAAGGACTGTCATCATTGGCATGCTGTGTAAAACCTCCAACACATATCAAAACCAGATTGTGTATACGGTGAGGAAGAAGTTCAAATCATGCTAAAACTGGACTGAGAATGCTTGCAAACTTTGTCAACTTCAGAGTGCATCAATCTTGTACTAGGGCCAAGCTTGGACTATTTTGAGCATTGGGTGGTTTTTTCATTAAGGATGTCATTACTTCAAGACATCATTATGTGGTTGTGTATACTCCAAACAATGTCCAAAGCTTGGACTGTGTAGATGCTGAGAAAGAAACCCTTAAACCAAAAAGATCACAGTTATGTTTGCAAAAAGGGGTATCTCCAAACTCGAACTGGATATCATACTACTCCCATTCGAATTTCCATCAAACTCATAATTCAAACAATGTCACTCATGTATGGACATTCATAATGATTAAAACCCAAAAGAAAGATATTCGGAACTGAGTAGATTCTTGTATTGTTCAAATTTAGGACTGTGGAAACACTCAACACAGTCAAAGTTTAGTTTGTTCAAGTGATGGTAAAGACCTCACCTAAGTAACCATCATCCAACACCAAAAATCGGATTGTTCAAGCATGAAGAACTCGGACTATTTATGTTGAGGAAGACTTGAAAAATATGGGACTGTTCCTCCCTTGACTGCTCCTATCTGAGTTTCCTCAGTCACTGCTGCTGCTGGTCACCACCGAGTTTCCTCAGTCCAATTGCCTCTGTCCAAAACAGTTCAAGAGAGCTCACTACATCATCTTTGTTCGATACATTTGAGTGTGATCAAGCTTATGTTTATATATTCTTTGACGTTTTCCACATCCTTAAATTGAGGGATGACTTGTAATGTCAAGGGAGGTGTGAGTTGTAATGTTTATTATTTTATTTTAACCCAACACTTCTTCAAACGTCAACCTTACCAAAAATTTGATTTTAGGGTTTGTCGTAAGGTTCACAAGCTTCACATCAATGTGTTCACAAGCTCCACATCAATGTCAAAGATGATATGCCATTGATCAAGGGTTGCATCAAGGAACCAAGGACCCTTAGTCAAGGGTATGCACATGACCTCAAGATCAAGCAAGTGTGTCCACCAGATCGTCAAAACCAAGGGTGTAGCAAGTGTCCAAGTGCTATCATGTCACAATAAGTGTCAGCGAAGCTACACACTCACATATAAGATGAGTGCATATTTTGAAACATTTGTCTTACCCTTGTCAGTGGACATTCAGTTGAGGTTTATTTCATTAAATTATTTCAAATTTAGTTGTCCTCATTTCAATTAATCTTAGAGGTTGCCGTCATTTCAATTATTCTTGTAGGTTGGTGGATCTGATTGTGTCACTGATAAAAATGGTTGTGGTAGTTTTATTTGTTACCTAGTAATTTTTGTTTACAATGCTAGAGCTTTCAAAAATTTATCCATATTATAGCCACTTGATTTTTATCGTTCATGGATATCCATTCCCGTTGAATTTTAAAGATGGAGGTTATTATGCTAGCCATGAGGTTAATAAGGTAGCTGAGCATTTCCCCATGTTGGTTAACAATGATATTAGGGATTACTTAATAGATGAGATTTCAAAAGAAGAGCTTAAAGAAGTAGTATTCTCCATGAAAAATGACAAGAGTCCAAGGCTTGAAGGTCGGACCATTGAGCTGTCCCGAGAATTCTATGTCCTTTTAGATATTGACATTTTGGCTATGGTAGATTCGAGGACTTATTTTCAAGTGTTAGGTTCCCTCAACTCATTTTATTTTCTTTTTCCCTCACCTTGGATAATTTGTGTTGCATAGTGCATAGCTTAGGTGTGAAAATACAAGGATTGTGTGCTTCAATAGGGGTTTGTGCCTCTGTAAGGACATACAATCAAATTGAATGATGAAACTTGCCCATATTTTTTAGTGTCCATTGCTGTAACTCAAAAAAAACTGCAGTTTGAAAAAATAAGAAATAGGGAGGTGAGGTTATGGAATTTAAGACAGAGGATTATGAAAAAAGAGAGGAAGAGTTGAGGATTTGTAACAAGTTTGACTATGTGAGCTAGTTTGTGGCATATTTGCAACAATTCTAATCTATGTACTTCTTTGTTGAATATGAATTAAGTTTGAATAATGGAATTTATTCTTCTAAGTTTTTTTGAGAAATCTTCTTATATTTACAAGGAAATGTTTTCAAGCATACCCATGGATGGTTTTGAACCCAAATCTCCATGTTAATACAATCTCAATGATTGATAACTTCGTTACTTGCTGATAGAGCACCCTGTTGTGGGTGTCTCTTTATTTTCATTGCTTGTTGTTGTTATTTGTTACCTTTTTAGAACTACTGTTATGGATAAATGTTGCAGAGATTGGAGAATTGTAGTTGTGAAGAAGGGAAATTGTTGTTGCGAATAATGCATGGTTGATGCAATAATGAACGGGTATCAGTTTTGGTATCAAAGAAAAAAATTTCGCTGAAAGAGGAAACACTTTGATCAGTGAGGGATACAATAGAATAGATTTTATTACACATCTAGGCACTCTATCTCTTAATTTGCAGGCACTCTTTCATGGATATCTCAAAATTGGTCGATATGTCTTTGGATACCATGTTGATTATTCAAAGCACATACACACATGAAGACATGTTTTTTAGTCTGAGAATGTGTTTATATAATTGTAGCCATCTTAGATCTTGTTGGTGATGAAACAGATAAAGATAGTGAGAAGATTGTTGTAGAATAGAAAACCATGAGAGTCTTCGTTGAACTTCCATTCAAGAATAGTTTCTGCTCGAGCATTGCACAACAGAGTTATGATGAGGGTCATAAATTATTCCCATTTTGTGTGAGGGTCATCAATCATTCCCTTTTTCCATTTTATTGAATCATTCAAATTTCATTGCCACCATTATGTGCGAAGGTCCAAATTTTGTTGATACATGGTGCCCCAATTCCTATTGCACGTTGAATTGTGGTGTCCTTATTCCTTAACACTCTTTAATGCAACAGACATGCACAATTCCTAATGAAATCAACTTCATTTGTATTTTGTCAGCTTGCACTCATGCAAGCCTTGTGGATGAGGGCTATCAATCCTTTGACTGCATGAATAGAGATTTGGCATAGAGCATAAAATGCAACATTATGCATGTATGGTTGATCTTCTAGGTCATGTTGGGAAGTTGATTGAGGCATACAATTTAATTGAAAATATGCCACTCGTGCCTAATATTAGTTTTGGGGGGGATTTCTTGGGTGCCTGCAGAATTCGCAACAATTCAAAGCACATACACACATGAAGACATGTTTTTTAGTCTGAGAATGTGTTTATATAATTGTAGCCATCTTAGATCTTGTTGGTGATGAAACAGATAAAGATAGTGAGAAGATTGTTGTAGAATAGAAAACCATGAGAGTCTTCGTTGAACTTCCATTCAAGAATAGTTTCTGCTCGAGCATTGCACAACAGAGTTATGATGAGGGTCATAAATTATTCCCATTTTGTGTGAGGGTCATCAATTATTCCATTTTTCCATTTTATTGAATCATTCAAATTTCATTGCCACCATTATGTGCGAAGGTCCAAATTTTGTTGATACATGGTGCCCCAATGCCTATTGCACGTTGAATTGTGGTGTCCTTATTCCTTAACACTCTTTAATGCAACAGACATGCACAATTCCTAATGAAATCAACTTCATTTGTATTTTGTCAGCTTGCACTCATGCAAGCCTTGTGGATGAGGGCTATCAATGCTTTGACTGCATGAATAGAGATTTGGCATAGAGCATAAAATGCAACATTATGCATGTATGGTTGAACTTCTAGGTCATGTTGGGAAGTTGATTGAGGCATACAATTTAATTGAAAATATGCCACTCGTGCCTAATATTAGTTTTGGGGGGGATTTCTTGGGTGCCTGCAGAATTCGCAACAATTAATGAGATTATTGGTGGGACCTTTATTGGGGGTAGAGGATACTTTGGATTGAAGGCTTCCCTAGCCTATCTTTGACCCTCGAGCCAAATACAAAGCATGTTTTATTTTGTAATGAACAATTTTGGAAATGGATTATCCTTCCATTGAACCGAGAGAATCTAGTTAGTGCAAGCAACTGAAAGGCCAATACGTAAACTCAACAACCTATAGCTCTGCATTCCAATAATTATGCAGTCTATTTGTACCCACCTTATTGATTAATTTGTCTATCTACAACTCCTCCAAAGATACCAATGTTTCCATACTTGGTATCTTTTCTAACTTAAAACCTTAGGACCTATTTTATCAAATCACTGTGTATTTTAGAGACTTGGTTGGCACTAATTGTTTCTAGTTATAAGCTGTAAATGGAACTCTTTCTGAAAATTTGATGATAAATTCTCAACTTCTTGTCTTTCATCAATAAAGCATTATGTCTCCAATCTGGACCCCAATCAACTACCATAATATTTTATTCCTTGTGGTCAAAAGAAAAACACTATGGATAGCAAATTTCTACATGTCCCTTTGGTACTACTACATTCAAACTTTCAGTATCTATAGATTTAGACATGCCTCACATATATCTTCATAGTGGAAACTACAATCCTATCAAAACTAGTGAAGCACCAATTGGAAAAGACTCGTGAGTCTTGTCAAGTTAGTCTTGAAACAAGTACTCACTAGCAACTCACCCAACAAACTCACCAAACTCACTGTTACCACCAAAATTTGCTAGTCAATTTTGAACTTTTGCAATAAGCATGGGTTGATGGTTGGGATAGAGATCCATGAAGACATAGGATACAATGTCTTGTTGGAGACAATTGTAGGGAATCAGATCCATCCATTATTTTCAAAAGGAAATCAACATTGGAATGGGTGCATCCTCGTCCACAGTCAACATTAACTTGTATCATCCTATACAAACACGTAATGATCATTTCTAGCAATTTTGAAAATGTGTTGAAGGAACTTAGGACTGATTCATGACCCCTTACACACTCATGGTTGAGGCTGGAAATGAATGGTTATTGGACTACAGTGATACCATAGGTGCTATTATGGAAAGTCTTGTACCAAGTCTATATTATAAAATTTACTTATGCTAGAGATGGAAATGAGAGAGCTACTTATTGAGACTCAAAGTGTTTTTCAGCAAAGAATGAGTATCTAGAACAAGCAATAAAAGGGAGAGATATTGGAAAGCAAGGTTTGCATATATTTTCAATGGATGGAGATGGTATGAAAGGTCTAGCTATGGTACATATGTTGTGGAAGATAGAACTAGGCACTGGGAAGCATATTCATGAAATATTTGACCTTATATGTGGTACTTCTATTGGCTGAATGCTAGCCATTGCTTTAGCAATAAAACACTTGAGTTTGGATGGAAGAGCTCTTTCATATGGTATGTTTATGGTTTGATCTTCTATAATTCTCTGAGTTCACTGCCTAAATATGATTTGATTCATTTTCAAAGCTTGAGTATTTGGTAGCAACTCTAACCCATATTATTGAAGAAACATAACCAAATATTTTGGTAGCAAAATTCCTTTGTTGCTCCATTTAAACACTACCAAATATCAAAGGAGGGCTCGTCAACTTCAAAATCACAACTTAGTTGTTGTCATGTCAAGAGTGCTCGATCAAGTGAAATGAATGAAGAAATTATGAATTTTTCATACCAAGTTGGTAGATTGTTTCATGATTACTGAAGACGTGCTCTATCATTCCAAATTTCTTACTCTACAGGTCATTTCAAAATATGCACTGAATTATTTCATGATGATATTGTTAATGAATTGATACCATATGTTTCTTGTTCTAAATGTAAAGGTTTGTTGTATATTTGTTTTAAAAGTTAAATCTTTCTCATTTAATCATTGAGAGAGGACACATAGCCGGATTTAACTTTGAATGAACAGAAAACCCTAAGTCTGTTGCAGAAGAGAGATGGCCTCACGAAAAGTGGGGCATGATGTCCATATTGAACCTGAAGGAGGAAAATTGCTTGAAGAACATCCTACTTGTAGAGATAAATTTAAAGAAACTGGGTGGCTCGAGTTTTGTGAAAGGATGCAAGGGAATCATGAAGGCGTAGCTCGCTTGTTTGCAGAGATATTTAATTGGAATCAAGCAGAAATTGGTGGCTTGAATCTTCGGGTTACAAAAGCATCTATTACGGCAATAGGAAAATTTCCCATGGACGGGGAGTGTTGGTTCAAGAAAAGCAACGTTCCAGTGGAAAAAATCAACTAGTTCCTAAAACAAGAGCATCAAAATGTTGATTTGTGCAAAGGAATTCCCAGTATTTGGATCAAGGAAGAATGGAGTGAGCTTCTTAAGGTGGTGCAATGCTACATAACCTACGAAGGTAGGTTTTCCTTCACCTTTCAACATCACATGAGGTTCTTGTTGCATTTGAATGGGGATAGTAGGATGAATTTGCTTCATTTTCTCCTAAAAAGATTAACTACGATGTCTACTAAGGTTCAGTCCCATCTAAAGAAGTCTCAGCATGGTGTTTTTCATCAATCTTCGATTAAGGTATTGATAGTTGAAGAACTGAATAAAATTTATAGATCATGGATTTTTGTTTTTGTTTTGGTCTAACCTTAAAATTGAATATAGTAAATCTCCTAAAAGAAGGATAGATTCTTCTACTTTTAAGACATCTAAAACAATAGAAGAAATTCTCCCTAGTAAACAACAAGAAGAACATACTACTATCAAAATTACTAGAGCAAAAAATGAAGGAATTGAAGTTGAACTTAAAGACTCTTCTTCGAAGAAACATGAATCAGTTCTTGAAAGGAAAAAGTGACATTTGAAATTAAGAAGGTTTATAACAAAAAAAGAAGAAGAGAAACATAAAATTTGGAGCCAGAGGTTGAAATAAAATCATCTAAACCTATCTTTGAATCTACATTTAAACCTACAAATTTAGAGAAAGAAGATCCCTCTAGCAGCAAGCCTAGTAATGGAAAGTCTAAGAAGTCTCAACCGAATAAACAAGAATTGTATCAGAAATATTCAGTTAGGAGACCTCATACAAGGAAAATTTTCATACGGGGACGTTTTTATCTTCGTTGCAAAAATTTTCAAGTGCCTGGGGAAATATTGAAGTGTATGGACGTTTTTATCATTGTTGGGAGAATCTTTAAGTGGTCGAGGCAAGTATTGAAGTGCATGTGATGTTTCTATCATCATTGGGTCAATTTAGAAGTGCATGGGGCAAGTATTGAAGTGCTTGGGGAAAATATTGAAGTGCTTAGGGCATTTTTATCATCTTTCGGAGAATTTTGAAGTGCCCGAGGCAAGTATTGAAGTACCTGGGGCGTTTTTCTTTTCAATGGGTGAATTTTGAAGTGCATGGGGTGTTTTTGTTTGTCAATGGGTGAATTTTTAAGTGCATGGGGTTGTTGTTGATTAATGTAAGGATGCTTTTATAGTGTTGGGACATTTTAAAACAGTGATGGCCAAAGTTATCACATGTCGAGGCAAATTTGTGTGTACTGGGGCATTTTTGTGATTGCCTGGGTGATTATATCATTGTTGCGTGTTTTTCTACCTTACCTAGGGCAAGTATTGAAGTTCCTAGGGCATCTTTATCAACATTGGATGAATTTTGAAGTGTCTAGGGAAAGTAATGAAGTGCCTGCGCAAATATGGAAGTGGACGGGGGCGTTTTTATCCTCGTTATGAGAATTTTGAAGTGCCTGGGGAAAATATTGAAGTGTCTAGGCGTTTTTATCATCGTTGGGAGAATTTTGAAGTGGTCGGGCCAAGAATTGAAGTGCATGGGGCGTTTCTATCATCATGGGTCAATTTAGAAGTACATGGGGAAAGTATTGAAGTGCCTGGGGGCAATTTTGAAGTGCTTGGGGAAAATATTGAAGTACATGGGGAGTTTTATCATCCTTGGGAGAATTTAGAAGTGCCGCGGAAAATATTGAAGTGCTTCGGTCATTTTAATCATATTTTGGAGAATTTTGAAGTGCCTAAGGCAAGTATTGAAGTGCTTGGGGCATTTTTCTTGTCAATGGGTGAATTTTGAAGTGCATGGGGTGTTTTTCTTGTCAATGGGTGAATTTTGAAGTGCATGGGGCATTTTTCTCATCACTGGGTGAATTTAGAAGTGCATGAGGTGTTTCTATCATCATTGGGTCAATTTAGAAGTGCATGTGGCAAGTATTGAAGTGACTTGGGGGAATTTTGAAGTGCTTTGGGAAAATATTGAAGTGCATGGGGACTTTTTATCATCCTTGGGAGAATTTAGAAGTGCCTCAGAAAATATTGAAGTTCTTAGGGCAATTTTATCATCTTTCAGAAAATTGATGTGCCCGGGGCAAGTATTGAAGTGCCTGGGGTGGTTTTCTCATCACTGGTTGAATTTAGAAGTGCATGGGGCATTTTTCTCATCACCGGGTGAATTTAGAAGTGCATGGGTCGTTTTTCTCCTCACTGCATGAATTTAGAAGTGCTTGGTGTTGTTATTGATCAATGTATGAATGCTTTTATAGTGTTGGAACATTTTAAAACGGTGATGGGCAAATTTGTGTGGATTGAGGCATGTTTGTGATTGCATGGGTGATTATATCATTGTCGGGTGTTTTTCTCCCTTTCCTAAGGAAACTATTGAAGTGCATAGGGCATATTTATCATCATTGGACGAATTTTGAAGTGTCTAGGGAAAGTAATGAAGTGCCTAGGAAATCATGGAAGTGGATGGGGGTGTCTTTATCTTTGCTTGGAGAATTTTGAAGTGCCTGGGGCAAATCTTGAAGTGTCTGGGTGTTTTTATCATCATTGGGAGAATTTTGAAGTGGATAAGGAAAGTATTGAAGTACATGGTGCGTTTCTATCATCATTGGGTCAATTTAGAAGTGCATGGGGTAAGTATTGAAGTGCCTTGAGGGAATTTTGGAATTTTGAAGTGCTTGGGGAAAATATTGAAGTGCATGGGGGGTTTTTATCATCCTTGGGAGAATTTAGAAGTGCCTAGCAAAATATTGAAGTGCTTAGGGAATTTTTATCATCTTTGGGATAATTTTGAAGTGCCCGAGGCAAGTATTGAAGTGTTTGGGGTGTTTTTCTCATCACTGGGTGAATTTAGAAGTGCATGGGGCGTTATTTAGTCACTGGGTGAATTTAGAAGTGCATGGGGTTTTTATTTATCAATTTATGGATGCTTTTATGGTGTTGGGACATTTTAAAGTAGTGATGGGTGAAGTTATCACTTGCCGAGGAAAATTTGAGTGGATTGAGCCATTTTAAGTATTCACTGACAAATATGCAACTCTCCTACCATTCGACACAAATATGCAACTCTCCTACATAATCAAAAACTTGAGTCTTATTGGAAAAAGATTCGCCAAATTCTTACTATATTTTATAAATCAGTGAAAGATTCGCCAAGTTTTTACAATTTTTTATAATTAAGTGAAATATTCGCCCAGATTTTACAATATCTTATAATTTAGTGAAAGATTCGCTAAGATTTTACAACTTTATATAATGAAATGAAAGATTCGCCAAAAAATTATATATACATATTATATTATTGATAAAATCGCCTTCAAGTTTTCCTATATATTGGGGAGATTCGCCCATTTTTTATACATATAAATTTTGGGGGGGTTCTTAAAATCATCCTTGAAGGATAGCCAACCTCAAGAAAACCAGTCCAAGCTACAAGAAAAAAAGGGTAACGTGAAGTCAAAGAAGGACATTGGAATGTGGTGTGAGTTTTGACAAAATCCCTTGGCACAACACTAATCAATGTCACTCCAAGTAGTCATTGTTGGTTGAGCTAAAATATTTATAATCAAATTTTGGCTTGGATTTGGATTTAGATCCAAATAAGGGAAAATATATTATTGACGCGGAGCCTAGTGTTACCATGGATACTGCAAATATCCAGACATCGGAACTAGACGAGTGTGAGGAAGGTGAGCACCTCTTCCACTCGTAGATGTGGGTTAAGGGAACATCACTACATTTCATTTTTGACAATGGCAACTAGAATATCTTGATCTTAGTAGGGGTCATTGCTACTTACATGGTCACACCCTAACTGTACACAATTGGTCATTTGAGACGAGAACGAGACATATATGCCAGTCAACAATGTCGCTTGCACTATGACATCAAACCCTTAAAAAATGAGGTACATTGTGATCATGCCCCTCTTAATTTGTGATGTTCTTTTAGGAAAACCATATATGTGGAAACACCCTATTGTTTACAAGTCTAGATCCCATAGTGCCATTGTTATTTTGGGAGGTTAGTTGTATAAGGTACTAGAGGTTATCGCCACTTGCACAATCTCTTTGATCTTAGTGAAGCAATACAAGTAGGTAATATTTCAAACCAAGAAATTCGTCCTCTTCATGATACGGTAAAAATATCGTCATGAGTGCCAAGGCCTTTTGCATGAGTATTTTCTACACAATAGAAGCAAGTGGACTAGTCCTCATTTTGCAAGATTTGCAATAACCCTTTGGGATTAGAAAAAAGTTAAAACTATGCTATCGGTGAAGTACTCACTCGACATGGACATACGATGGATTATCATAGTGAGGCAAAATCTTTGACGTGGTTTATAGGTACCCAAAAATGTTGAATATATGTACTCCATTATTAAAGCATGCTTATAATGAAAGCACATTATTTTGGGATAGGAAATGATCATTCCCACTAATCACAAGCCTCTGCAATCCATGCATACCCAAGGAAATTTACAAAAAAAACACCATTAGAAATGGTCCACATATTTGCAAAACTTTTACTTCAAAATTAAGTACAAGAACGACACCACAAAACAAGTTGTGGACTGTGTCAATCGACCTCTAGTTGTAGTGCTATGAATAATTCTACGATGGATTATCATAGCGAGGAAAAATATTTGGCATGGTTTATAGGTACCCAAAAATGGTGAATATATGTAATCCATTATTAAAGCATGCTTATAATGAAAGCACATTATTTTGGGATAGGAAATGATCATTCCCACTAATCACAAGCCTCTGCAATCCATGCATACCCAAGGAAATTTACAAAAAAAACCACCATTAGAAGTGGTCCACATATCTGCAAAACTTTTACTTGAACATTAAGTACAAGAATGACACCACAAAACAAGTTGTGGACTGTGTCAATCGACCTCTAGTTGTAGTGCTATGAATAATTCTTAACTAATAATTCTTAATTCTTAACAATGATCTTGACTTCACTATCACATATCAAATATTAGGTATAGGTAAACAAGTTTTATAATTTCACGTTCAAAATATACTTCTATGCCATTTGTGCCATCTTCATGTTACTTCAAGCAAGTGTGAGCGGTTGATTTGGGAATCACATTACAATTAGGTTCTACGGAATTACAGTATGGAGAATATAGTGGTAGTGGTATAGAAATACTTGTACTAGCCAAATCTCCAAGAAAATGTCAATAGATATATCAAATCTTGCACCGCATGTGCCATTTCCAAACCTGCCATCAAGAAGTATGGGTAGCATACGCCTCTACCTACATTGGACAAGCCTTTGGATTTATTCTACCTACCTTGGACAGGCCTTTGGAGTTATTCTACCTACCTTGGACAAGCCTTTGGAGTTAGTCTCTATGGATTACATGCCAGGCCCATCCTCAACCAAGCATGGTAACAACTATGTATTTGTGGTCATTGCTCGGTTCTCTATGATGGCCATTTTGCCACGATGCAAGAAGAGTATCAGAGTATAATTCACTACTAAGTTCATTTTTTACGATGTTTGGGATCATTTTGGACTACCATGGACCATTATTTTAAATAGAGATAGTAGGTTTATCAGTACGTTTTGGTCTATCATATGGTATTGATGGACACCAAGCTAAGCAAATCGGTTAACTTCCACTCATAAATTGATGGGCAGATTAAGGTAGTCAACATCTTGATTGTGCATATCGTATGGATGTACAACTCCAATCATATACGTACATGAGATGATAGTCTTCTTTATGTTCAATATAACTAAAACGAAGCCTTTCATAGTTCTATTTACCACAACCCTTTTAAGATGTTCTTGGCGTTCCAAGGTTTGGCCCAAATTAATGTAGCTCTACCCATTGCGTCTGCATAGGCAGAGTCCTTCCATGCTCATACTATGTAAGATAGAGTAACACATCTAATAATTAGTTATCAATACTTTGTAGCAAGCCAATGGAAAGTACAAGTAGCGACATGATTGACATTAGGCTTCACATAAGTTTTAGGTTGGTGATAAGGTATGGTTGCACTTGCAGAAAGAGCGCTACACAAGTCCACATGGAAAGGTCAAGCCACTTTGGTATGGCACTTACACCATCACAAAGGTTGTTGGTGAAAATGATTTTGATTTGAATATTACATCTTTTACATGGTTTGTACTTTGTATTTAATGTGGAGCTACTTCGATCATATTTTTTATCTCAATTGGATACTTTCAAGGTGGTTGAATGCTTGAATCCTTCTGAAATCAACTTTCATTGCATTGAACATGCTATATTCAGCTTGATCATGGGCACCAAGATGAATGAAAGCACCATCATAAGATACAACTCTATTGAGTTGTTAAAGCACTCCATATCTTTCACTAGGGCTGTAAGTGGATAGCTAGGTGTTATATTCAATAGAAGTTTCCCCATGTAAAGGAACTTGAAGCAATGGGGAACGTTTCTTCCTAAGGGATTTTATTGCTTTGGGTTGATATTTGTAGCTACCCACCTCTTCCACTAACTCATAATGGTTCTAATATTGGTAGTTCTACTATAGTTTTGCAAATCCTGAAAGTTTGATGCATTTTCCATGCATTTTTATTAGTTGGCACATCCGCATAATCTATAATTGTGGGGAAAACCAACATATAGCATAGAATAAGATTTGTAATGTTTCAAGAGATACCTCAAACGAAGCTTCTAAGCAAAATTTGTGGCTTTCGGAAGTTGATGTATGAACTAGGCTCTTTGAGGTCCACACTTCCCTTTCCCCCTCATCTCCTAGGGTTATTGTTTTGAGTTTTAGGGTTTTTGGCTGTTAAGGTTTTATACTTTATGTTAAAAATTTAGTTTCAACCTCTTGTGGTGGTCTTCTTTCAAATGAGTGTCATTGAAACATCTCTCTTTACAGATAAGTTATCACCATTCTAGCCAACAATGTATTGCTTTGGATATTTTAGTGTTTTCTAATTTTTTTCATTAAATAGAATTTGGGTTTCACTATATTATTGTTCTCTACACAACAAATCTACGTGATTCCATCTATATTTCTATCTATATTTTGTTTTCCGCTTGATCTATATCAATTGACTCTATGGATAATATAATCCCATATTTTTTTGTCGGCTTCAAATTAACCATCCCTACTAACCTTCTCCAAAGGGACATGTTTAAATCTGTACCTACCTAAATATCTAGCTAGACTAACTTTACTTTCATCCTCTGCTTGCGAATCCTCTAGACCTTCCACCTTTGGTTTTGTTTCCTCAATTGTCTTCTTTAACTACAAGTTCTTACTCTAAAATCTTCTAATAAAAGGATGGGAACAATCTTTTGCAATATTCCCATGAACATAACATCTTTCACATTGAAAGGAACATTGATATAGTCCAATGTTTGTGAATAGACATAATTTCCCACCACAATATCCATACTATCACCAAGCCTTTGCTAATGTTCACTTCCACCAATATGTAGTCTATTGTCTGATATACACTGGATTTAAATGACGAGTCTATAGCCAAAGTCTTGCATGAGTTGTCACTGATTTCCCTCTAGACCTTATCTAGCCACAATTCTATGGGGAAGCAAATATGTTGACTATTGGAATCAACTACCTCCTAAAATTTTCAACGAGTCAACTTTAGTGTGAAAAGAGAAACCAATCCATTCCATTGTTAATGTTTGGAAGGTAGGACTATATCTTCTTGTTCGAACCCAATTCAAGAATTGAGTGAAAGATAGAATATCTGGCCACCCTAGAATTTTACCTTATTAGAGCTTTCCTTGAGTATTCCAAAGCCTACTTTATTCAAAGGCCCTTCGCTAAAACCATCCTTACCTTTGCATTCCTTTGCTTCACTCGGGCCTTGTTAACCCTCTAATCCTCTAAATTATCCAAAATTTGAACATTTCCCCTCTTTCCACCACTTAAGGAGTTGAGATCCAAACTACTACCAATAAGACCAAAGCCTTTCACTACCTCCTTTGCCCCATTGATGAAACCTTGTTTGGACAAGTCCTAGTCTAAACCCCTAGTGCGATTGATCTCCAAAAACAGGATGTCGTTAATTACAGCTTACACTAGAACAATTGGATATGGGCAAGGATTTTGTTCACATCACTACCAACTACTTGGACCACGTGACCTTTGATCGCAATTAGGAGTCCTCCTTCCTTAAGGCTAAACTTTGTCTATTCACTATCAATGAAGTTGATAGAACATAGGATGGAGGTTGATGTGACAAACTTATACCCTTTTAGCCCATACAGTATAATTTTCTATTGATCTAGAGAAAACCCCCATTATCCATACATACTTGGCCACCTAGGAAATGACTTGTCGTCGAGGGATGCAAATATTGGAGCACCCTCAAAAGTAATCAACCAACTGTTCCTCTTTCTACATTGAATCTCGTTCTCACCCTCAACCAACTCACACTAATCTCTCCCTCGTAATAAAATCTAAATAAATATTATGTAAGAAGTGGACTTTGTATTATATTCGAGACTATATAAAGAAACTGTAGGATGTGAACCGATATTAATAGCTGTAGACATTTTCAAAGATATTTCAGTTCATTATAACTAAGCAATTGTCTTATTGTGATATTTTGTGCAATATCTATATTTACTTTGGAGTTTTAATTTTCAAGTTTTTTAGGTTTGCATTATTTGTTTCCAAAGAAAAATCCACGGAGAGGGGAAACCAAAGTGACGTTTCTCCATATTTGTTAATGTTATTCCTAGCATATCTATGAATATAAAAGTGCACTTCCTCTATGATCTTTTGGATTTTTACTGTTAAAGTCTGAATCATCTTAAGTGTAACTCCTCCAAGAAAATCTGAACAAAGCATTTGATCTTATTAATGACAACCAATTAAACTAACCTCCTAAACTAAAATCTACAATATAATACATATATAAATTAATTCCTTTTAATGCCTTTAGTTTATATGAAAACAATCTGATAATAACTATAAACAAGTTAAATTGAAAATATGAATTCCTTTTATTTCCATTGATATTACATCTCTAAACAGAAGTTTATTAATACTCATGTAAATTTTGAGCAGGAAAACATGGCACTAAAGGAAAATGCAGAGTTACAAAACCAGGTATATATTTTCTCAGATCATAACATATGCTATGTATAGTTCGTGATGTGAAATGAATTTGACAGCTTCTTAAAATATGAACTTACGATATATATATATATATATATATATATATATATACACGTTTTCTTTTAGATTGAAGAAATCTATAGGCATACTGGCCCAAGGAGATATTGTGAGTTGGTTGATATTCAAGAGGATTATCCTGAAAATATAAATTCTGAAGCGACCGGCACTTCCAAAAATAGACAGTCAAGTTATGCCAATGAAGAATTACACGATTTTGAAACTTTCTTAACCTTGGGGTAAGTGAGTAATTTATTCTAAATATACAACATGCTCGTAATGCTAATAAATGTTTCTAAGCTTTTTCTAATTGCGATTTCAGGCTATGAGGCTTATTATGGGGGAGAAAATTATGTGGATTTGTGAATAGTTGGTTAGAAAAAGTATGATTTGAAGATTATTATTTGGAATTAATACAAATAAAATAGTATTTGAATGGAGGATATCAAGTGAGGCTTTGTATAGTTATTTGGGGATTTAATCCCAAAATCTTCTACTTGTTATTACAGGACTCAATTACTTGAGCTAACCCGTTAAATTTATACAAATAACATAGTATTTGAAGTTTGTCTAAATTACAATATAGACATTAAATGAGTAAAAGAGACTCAAATTCATAATAGTTTTGAGTTTGTTATTATTACACCAAAACGAAATAATTATATACAATAGCTACAGTAATAGTGATTATGGTCTACTTTTATTATACCAGTTTCAATGAAAGTTCATAATCTCTTCTTCACTAGAGACTTTATAACAATTATATTTTGTTTTGCTTTGAAGTAAAGGAAATTGCATTTGAATGTGAAAAAAATACATTGCCTATGTTTATAAAATAGATGTGTTCTATTGTAAATAGAAATATTTTGTTTCATTTTTTTAAATATAAAATAAATCTAAAGAAAAGATATTAAAACACTTATGATAATATTGTGTTTTAATATAAAAATATTTTTATATTATATATATAATTTTGATTTTTTTTTTTAAACCAAAATGCTCTATAAAAATTTACCCTCAATTACATGGCTAACTATGTTAACTCACATTATCACACAAACACAATAATTATTTTATATCCATCATATCACATCCATAAGCCTCCAAAATACAAAATTAGCATCATGCACTTGTCTACATAACTAAAGACTATAAGTAATAAAACATCGACTACATTACCACATGATCATAGAAGCCTTCAAAACACAACATTAACATGCTCATAAACTTGTCTATATAACCAAATGGTTAAAAAATATTTGGTTAAAAAATATTTACTCCTGCATATACAAACTACAAAATCCATCCAAAGCAGAGTCAAAATGCCACTATGCATTTAAGCTTCCTTTTAAAACTTGACACAATCACATGTAATACAAGTTAAAATAAAATATAAAATATAAAATATAAATCAATGCTATTTATTATAATGAAATTTTTCTACTTATATTAGAAAGGTAAATGAAGTTCTACCTATCATTGCCAATCAAATGCATGACTATTATATATAGACTTAATTAAACATAAACTCATGCTTTTTGACCTTGCAGTGATTCATCTGCGTAAATCTATGGGCTTCAACAACTTTATTTTCAACCAAGCAAACATCAAATTGCATCCACGTCCATTTGAAATCATCCATAATCCAAGGTTTGGCATGCCAAATTGGTAGGGTTACACAATCATTGCATTTCTACATTGTTTCAACTCCTCACACAACTGCCCTCTTTATTTTCAAATCCATGGATGAGGCCTTCTCTCTCCCCTTGAACCTCGCTCATATATCATGATGGCCAAATTTGTTTTAGTGGTCCTCAACACATTTGCTAACTTGTACTCCTCGTGGAAAGTCAGACAAATCCACTATTCTTTTAGGATTTCATCCACAAATGATTTGGGAAGGAGACTTAGCAATTAATCCGTTAACACTTGAGTTTTTCACAAACTTAGAATGTCCCAAATCATATTTTTGTTAGCACCTTAGCTCTTGCAAACTAGACCGCGTAGTAAAACAATTGCTTACTAACTTTTTTCTTTTCATATGTTTATGGATGGTCTTATCCCCCTAGGAGAATCCACCCAAATTGCTTTGAATTTTGGGTTGTTTGTAGAATATTTTTACTGAGGTTCCCTTTTTCCCTTTTTTAAGTTAGGTTTTGCAAGATTTCTTTACCTAAAAGCTCTTTTTAAACTCCTTTAATAAAATACCATTGACCTCATCAAACCTTTCCTATCTGTAATGGCATCCTTTCAGGGAATGGTAAGATCCCCACAACAAAATCCCAAGAAAAATAGTGGCAAAGAGATATGGGTAAAGGGCATGTGTTTTAGGGAATAATAGATTGGTGATTGTGATTATCCATGCGAAGGAAAATGAACAATTCAAACCCATCCACGAGGATGGGTCTATCGGTGAAGGCAAACATTGTAATAATTTGACGAATAATGGAGATTGTCATCATGGCAGAAAATATATGCCCAATAATGATGCATAGTTCATGTGCATTACTAGGGATGTATTTTTACATAAGTGTTGTGAACTATCTTGATTATCCCATTGAAGACTAAACATTTGTCCATGACGTTTCACAACAATCAATTTTGTTGGGGACCCAAACTGTGAAAGTCTCATAGAGAGAGAGATGATTTCCCTTGCAATTGATGATCTATGTGCATTAGTAGGGAGGTATTTTTCCATAAGTGTTGTGAATGACCTTGATAATCCCATTGAAGACTAAACATTGGTCGATGATGATTCACAACAATCAATTTTGTTGGGGACCCAAACTGTGAAAGTGTCACAAAGAGATGAATTCCCTTGCAACTAATGATATATGGTTAGTAATATTCCACAGATGATGAGGTAAAAGGAGGGACCAAATGGCAAAGGGTGTCATAAATGACCGGGAATTCTATCACGAAAGGAGATCAACGTTCTAGGACATCTTGTAGGGGGTCAAAGAGAAACGAATCCCAAGTTCTCATAGTGTCGTGAATGACTAGGGTCTCCCTCATTAGGTTATATTTATGACCAAGGACTCTTCACTGAGAGGGGCCCTCTCTGATGTAAAACTAAGGTGCAATCAATGGAAGGGAACAAACTTGTTAGGGGATATCAGCAATTTATAGTGAATTGCAAGGGGTTGAGATGAGCAACGGTTCAGCATGGTAAGTATGTAAAAAATGGCTAATATTATTCCCATGGTATCCTATTTGTTGTCCAAAAACCATCATGGCATCAAAGGACGTCAATGAAGGGGAGGAACTTAAGATATCGAGAATGAACTGGATCTATTTTGCTAGAGCAAATCAATAGCTCACAAGGATTTGCCAAAGAATGGCAATAAAATGAAAAGGGGAAGTATTGGGAATGCTACAAATGTTTAGGATTCCACTCACTCATGAAGATTGATGGCCCAAAAATGATTGAGGGTGTTACCCCCTTTAGCATTAGAAATTGTGACATCACAAAGAAATATGCACATTGGAGGATTTATCCGCTCATCAAGATCAAGAATCCATATTAATATTTTGTGGGATATTCATCCTTGAGGAAATTAAAATCAACCAATGATATGAAGATTGATATACAAGGTCCCATCATCGGATCTCCTTGACTAATAATAGTTTGCTATGTGTTTCAACCCACCTGACTAATAATGACCATTTTATGGAAATTCCATCTCTAATTGACCGATCTAGCGGTGAATGTTCACACATCAAAGTAATTTTGTCCATAAATGATAAATTATGAAACCTTACCCCATATTTGTGAAATATTAAAGGAAAGGAAGGAGCTATAGCGAAACAAAATATTTATTATTCCCATTGGTGACATTTTACACTTCCACGAGCATCAGAACCTATAATATCGCCTATAAGCATATGGCCATAATATGTAAGTATATGGTAAGTTCGTTAAGTGTAATTACCATTTCATAATAATAATAATAATAATAATAATAAAGGTGGATTGGTATTATAAAACCTAGTAGTACCATTGGGGTAATTGACTAGTGAGAGGATATAGGGGGAGTCAAATAATAAACCACAACTTTGTTCAATTTGGATTAAACCAACATTAGTCTTTCTAAATTCCAAAATTGGGGTTTATAGTGCAAAATATAGTTTTGAAAGTGCCAAGATCGAGTTCAGATTTACAACATTGGATTTGTTTTTTGCATTTTCAAAATTTAATTTTGCACATTTTGAATTTGATATTGATAAATTCAAATTAAAATTATGCACTTTTTAAAGTTGATATTAGCACTTTCAAAATTGGTTTTTCAGTTTTGAAAACTGATATTGGCAGTTTTTAATCTAGTTTTGCAATTTTGGAATATGATCTAGGGACTTCTATAATTTGATTTTGGAAGTTTGGAATTCTATATCTGCACATTCAAAATCAAATTTTGCTCTTTATAAACTCTAATTTTGAAGATAATTGCAAATCACATTTAATTTCTATTATTCAAAGTTTTCAAAATGAGTTACACATCATAATTATATGTCTTTGTAATCAATGGATATCCATATATTACTTTCCATGGAGTCATCCACAAAAAAATGTGTTTCTATATAATTATAAATCTTTGTAATTATATATATCTTTTCACTGTCCCACATTATTTTCCATGGATTTTTCCACAAGTGGTGTGTTTTTACAATCACTGCTACCATTAGATACAATGTTTCAAAAGATTTACCCAAACTATTTAATATTGAACACAATTCCATAATTGAATTTTTCATTATTGTGTTTTTCATAAGCATAGTTTAATTGAAACACAAAAATCTTTCAACATAATATCAAATAAAAAATACCTAATATATTTTCCACAAAAAAACGTAATTTTATTCCTTTCAAATTAAAATGACATAGAATAGATGTTTTTAAAACATTCAAGTAAAAAAATTGCCTTGGCATGCCTAACATAAGAGACAACAAAGTGCCATATGTCATATAAAGTTCAAGTAAAAAAAATTGCCTTGGCATGCCTAAAATAAGAGACAACAAAGCGCCATATGTCATATAAAGTTTCTTCTCATAGCTCAGATTATATTTCATTGTAGGATACATCTATCACAAAACCGTATACATTGTTTGCATATATATAACTACCCTATAGGTACCAAAAGGACTAACATATACAATATTAGAAAAGAGAAAAATGGAAATACCTAATATTGTGTTAAAAAGTAGCCATGATACTAAGATTAAAAATGCAATAAACCTAATTGGTTATTACAAATGTATTTATGATTAGATTAGGATAATTATTTATTAAATGACATGTCTATTCCCGTTAAGGCATATTTACTATCGACCATTCTTATTGTAAAATTATCAATTCAATTTTAAAAATATATTTATTATCAAATATGATAATTATGTGAGGATAAATCCTTACAAATGGTATCAGAGCTTGCTCTTCGATGTTCATCTTCTCGGCGTTTTCTTCGCATCTCCATTTCCATCTTCTTCACCTCCATTATACTCACCCACACTTTGCTCCCACCTTCGCTTCATCTCCCTCTCATAATCCTTATACCCCCACGCACCCAACTCAACCTACACCATCGTTGCATCCACATTTCACTCAATTGTTCTCCATTTCATTCTACTCTCTCACCTCATATCCTGCTCTAGCACTTCATATCCTCCACGTGCGCCTCACACATCCACACCCATCTGCAACCACACTCCACCGCTCCCCTCGCCGCTCGTTGTTTCCTTCCACACCACCACACTCTTCCCCATGCATGTCTCTCCCATCCACTCGTGCCCTCCTCCCTCCTTCTGCACCTTCTTCCAAACCCTTGCTCCACGTATAACATATCCCTCCATTCCCACTCACGTGCGAACCCCCCCCTACGCACGCTTCCACCCTCCCCTACGCACGCTTCCACCCTCCCTCTTGCCCCATATCCCCACTGCGTCCTGCAACCGGCTCGCCCTTCACCATTCTGCACCCCAACCACTCCCATCCTCCACCTGCAATTTCGTCTCCCCACCTCACACATTCCCACACAGCGGATCCATGCCTCTCCTCCACACCCCAACCCTTCACGCCCACTCACCTCCCATAGTCCGCTACTTCCATTCGCATTCCGCCACGCTTTACCAGCTCACCCCTCATCTCGACCAACTACCTCTCCACACCATTCGTTCTGCTCACAATCATCTCCCACTTGAAACCCTAAATTCTTATATTTTTAAAACATATATTTAAAAACATTTTAATAATAACAATCATTATTATTATTATTATAAGTTTTAATATATTAAAATTTGAATAAAACTATTAATATTTTATAATATTAATATTAATAATTATTATTATTTTTCCCCCAAAAAAGGAAAATGAAAAAAAAAAAATCAAAATCTTAAGACAAAATGGTCTTTGATGTAGGCGTTAATGCGTTTTTTAAAAGAGCTAAAACAACTCGAGAAATAAAAAAGGAATTAAAAGAAGAGCTTGAAGGAAAAATATCGGATATCAATGTGGCAACCCAAGTTCTTTATGAAGACATAAAAAAATTAATTGATGAATTCAAAATGTTGATAAACCAACGACGAGAAGAAGAATCTAAGAAGCATGTGGACAAGGAAAAACCAGAGGCACTTTCGTCCCACTCCTCAAGTTAGTTGAGGAGGGAAGAAACATTAAATGATATTGATCAGTTAAAGGGAGAAGAATTAGCTACGCCATCTGAAGTCTCAAGCAAGGAAAAACTTGAAGAAACATTAAATGATATCGATGAGTTAAAGGGAGAAGAATTAGCTACGCCATCTGAATTCTCAAGCAAGGAAAAACATGAAGCAACATTAAATGATATTGATCAAGTACAAGTCAAGACTACTTTGACACCTATGACGGAACAAGGTACTACAATGACTCCTAAATATTTAAGTAGGGAGGAGTCTGAAGTTTCTACTATAACCAAAAAGGAAGGAACTCTCGAGTTCTCAAGACAAGTAGGGTGGGGAACTGCCTCTGCACACATAACAGAAGAAAGGACTACTAAGGAATAAGCTAAGTACTCTAGTAAGGAGGAATCCAAGGTTGCTACTACCCCCAGGAAAGAAGGGAAGCCAGGCTGACCGCTTCCTTATATCCCTCCTCACAAAAGATCCAATCCACCAGTCACTAGGACGGATAATCCCAACTACAAACCTCAAAATACGATACTCAGTAAAAAATATGCACGTCGTCCGTAAATTCGTTGCGGTTTCTTATAAGGTAGGGAAGTAAGTCACCTTAATGTGCCAGTCGAAAATCCTATAAAGATGTCCAGTGGTACTCAAGGACAAACCAAAGACCATGTTAGGATTCCCATTCAAATCAAAGTACATGATAAGTAAGACAATGCCAAAGACGATGAAACAAAAGCTGTAGAGGACAAGGTTATGAAAGATCAAGATGATGTTGACAATCATGATGTTAATATTAATTGTAAAAATAATGATGTCAACATTCTATCAGTAGTCGCAAATCAAGATGTTCTAGAATCTCAAAAGGTTCCCAGAGAAAAAATAAAGACAAGCTCGTCAGACAAGGAAGTAAGGCACACTAATACGCTAGTTGAAAAGTCTATAAACTTGTCTAGTGAAACTCCAGGACAAGGACTTGTTAAAGTTAAAGATAACAAGGACAATGAAACAGAAGAGTTAGAAGACAAGGAGATGGAAGATCAAGATGATATTGACAATCACAATGTCAATATCAATTGTAAAGAAAATGATGATGTCGTAGAAGTCAATGAAATCAGTAAAGTCAAAGTTAATAGTAATTATGAGAGAATTGAAGTTGTAGAACGATACAATGATGAAAATATAAAAACTAAAAAGGATCATAAGGCGACACTTGAAAAGGCAAAAGTTCTACAAATTGTCGGAAGTCAAGATATTCGAGAATCTCAAGATGGAAAGGAGCCTAGGGAACAACTAATGACAAACTTGTCAGACAAAGAAGTAAGTACATTACTAATAGTTTCCCCTACAGATAAGAAAACCATATCAAAACATGCAAAATTATCAAAGATCCACATAAAATTAGAAGAGCAAAGGAACACCATCAGATTAGCAAATCCGAAATATACGTCGATTAGTTGTTATGCGTTCATTTACAGAATCATAAGCATGATAACATTTGAATGGAAATGTGACCAACTATTCCAAGAACTGCTAAACCGTGGCACAGTTATTCATGGCAAGAATTCCAACTGCACCACGCTCGTAGAATATTCGTGGTCGAATCTTTTCAGAGCGGGATGACTTGTAATAAACCTAATTGGTTATTACAAATGTATTTATTATTAGATTAGGATAATTAATTATTAATTATGAAATGACATGTCTATTTATGAATAGACATGTCTATTCCCGTTAAGGCATATTTAATATCGAACATTCCTATTGTAAAATTATCAATTCAATTATAAAAATATATTTATTATCAAATATGATAATTATGTAAGGATGAATCCTTACAAAAAACTATAGAAAATAAGCATGTTGAAATTTAGATCTCACACCATCCTTTGTCTCTAAAATAAAATAGTTCCCCTAAGGAAGGTGAAGAACTTCCTTAGACAAACTTAGCATATGCCTCCTAGTTTTGCTCTTGGAAAATGTGATTGATAAGTTATTGAAAATATTTTATGGGTTAATTGTCTAATCCTATATACATTATAAATAGAAGTTACTCATGTTATATTCCCTCTTTATCCATTTGTTTACCAACTTTGAATCACCAAAAACTTGTAGAGAAGATTGCCCATATTTGACTACTAATGTAAGAATTATCCTTAAAGCCCACAACTTCCACTTTGAAATTAACATAGTGAGTCTTTGCAATATGTAATATCCCACTAGCACCACCTATTTTAGGTTCACTTTGGGAGACTCCATCTAAATAGGCTCAAGCCTTGATTTTGTCAATAGTCTCTTTCTTTATCACTCTTGGAGTTTTTAATAGTTATTTGTTACTTAGAATAAATCATTATGTTCATTTCTTCTATTGCCACAAGAAAAGGGTGTACCATTTTTCATCAAACATAAATGAGTCTTTGGACATCCATATGCCCCATGCCACAGTAAGTGGTAGAGCTCTGTATTTTTTGTTCATGCATGATCACACTAGTTCTCAAGTCTCTCTTGAATGGAATCCCTAGTGCATATAGCTGCATACTAATGATAGTTGTTACAACGGCCCAAATTTTTTGAGTGTATGGACATCTAATGATTAAGTGAAAAATTTCTCCTCTTGGTTCTATCAAAGATGACACCTCCCCGAACTCGCAAAATTTCTCTTTTGTAGAATGTCCACGTGAATATTTGGGCTTTAGAAGGAAATTTAGAACACCATATCTCCTTCCACCACCATTTTTATGGTTCCAAGGAAACTTGCTCAATTAAATCCTTGTAACCTTCTTTTGTCGTGTAAAAACTAGTTGGATGCTTTGACCAAAGGAGAGAGTCCTCATCATCCTTTACCCTTATTAATATTGTGTAAATATTATCAATATAAAGCTCCCAATTCTCATTGTCCTCATTATTGAACCCCAGACCCCTTCGAATCATCTAATCCAATTGCCAAAAAGTCGTGTTGTTGTGGTTGATCCCCTATGACAAAGTAACAATTCTTCTAGCTCGCAAATATAAAATCATTTGAATAGGTAATTTGAATATTCCTCCACATCCAACCTATAGGTCCAATTCCATCTGAAATTTAGGACCCCCTCTTATATTCCAAATCAACCATTTTCCCACCAAGGGGAAATAAACAACCAAATCCTCCCAAATTGTAGAAACATTGTGAGATATTTTTGTGGGGCTTCTCAATCATTCCTCCATTAAAATTGTGTGGATATATTTCCTATGAACCACTCTATACTAAAGGCGTTTTTTTGAATCAGTCTCCACACTCTTTTTTTTGATGTGGTAGCACAATTGCTATGTATTTCCTATCAATCTCCTCAAACCCAAAGAATGAAATGGTTTATTTTTTCCAAATTAATGTTCATACATATAACTAAGCAAAAAGTTCAATATTTCCTTTGATATTGATGATATCCCTTTAATTCCCATCATAAAAAATTAATATATAATCAATAAACAAAAGGTGAGTCAAATAGCAAGCATTGGCTATTTTTATACCTTTGTAGTTCCCAACCCTGCAAGCTTCCTTTAACATACTCAAAACTTTTATCAAGTTAATTCATGGGTTTTTTTTAATCCACCTGTGAGATAAACATGGAATACGTGGAATGTGGATCGTAATTCTTTCTACTTGCCAAGGAATTTTGACGGATAAGACTTTAGCCTTCAGAGAAGGGTAAGGTCTTATAAATTTTTCACTTTCGCATGTATAGTATTCCCCCATTATTGGATCCATTCCGTTCCGTTTCCCTGAACGGCGGATATGTTGTCCAGTACTAGTAAGAAAGGGAAGATATGAAAGGGAAAGCCTTGTGGAAGGCCTCAGCTTGGGTTGAAGAATTAGGAAGCTGATCCATTGACTAAAACTAAGAGAGATACTAAAGAAATGTAGCTCATAACCCAAGAAACAAAAGGAGCAAAAAATCCCAACTGAATTAAAATGTCTCATATACAACTAATTTACTTTGTCATAGGATTTATAAATGTTTACTTTTAAAACCATTGTCTTGTGTTTCTTTATCTTGATATTATGTAAACCCTCCTATTCCACTCCAACTTCTTCAAGGATCTATTTTCCCTCTAAGAACACAAATTTATCTTAAGAATTATTGTTTGGCAAGGAAGTCTTTAATCACCTAGCAATTATTTTAGAGATTATTTTTTAAATACAATTGAAAAGGGAGACAGGCCTAAACTGATCAAAGGACACATTATTATTAGTCTTTGGTATGATGGATAAAAAAGTTGCATTGAAAGAAGGTAAAATATTCCATTTGACTCTATATTCCTCAATCACTCCTTTTAAACCTTTGACAATAAATCAAAGAATCCCAAAAAGAATTCCATTGGAAGTCCATTAGGACCTAGACTCTTATCTTTTTGAAACTATGTAGTACTGATAGTAATTCCTTTTTAGTATCTTCTTCCATTGAGTCTTGGTTATCCTAATTTCTCACAAAGTTTGGAAAGAATAAATCCAACTTTCAAGCCTCCACTAATGTTGATATTATGTCTTCATAGTAAATATTTAGAAAAAAATATATCCCTTCTTGAGCAATACTAGTATATCATGTGATGATCTATCCACCATTCTTGACTATATTCTAGACCAAGTTATTAGTCTTCCTCATATTTGTGTATTTGTGAAAGTTATTGTGTTCTCATCCCATGCTTGTAGCCACAAAGCCTAGCCTACTTTTCAGTCTTCATTTTTTTTCTTGACCAAGGAGTAGCTCTCTCTTCTTTTCTTCCAATACATGTAACTCAGTTTTAGAGTTTTTTGAAAGAAACCCAAAGAAACCCAAAGCCATCACTATTGTAGAAAGTTTTCAATTTGTCCTCCACTTCATATAAATCATGATCCTCCCTTTTCAACCTTGACCAAGTTATACAATCTTTTTTAGCTCTCTTTAAACTACCCAAAAACAGTTCAGTCACTAAGTTTATAGAAAATCTATTAAGAGGTATTCAAAATTATTTAACAACATTTAGATATACCTCCTTTATACGTTGAAGGTTTAGTTTGAAATAATGGGAATTTTATGTTTTTTACAAGAAACTCCCAATAGTAGTGGAGAGTGATTTGAATCTCCTCCCTGAGATACCCACTATCTAAAGCTCACCTTTTCTTCCATGGAATCTGATAAGAGCAAGAATATTTCAAGTATCTTGGAAATACTTGCCTCTCCTACCCCATTGTTTCTCCATGTCGGATTGAATTGAGTTGGTATTATATCTAATAGACCTACCTCATCCCATTGATAAGCATTCCAAATGTGTATTTGGACCCCACACTTCTGAAGCTTTTATAATCATATTTAGAACTCCCCCCCCCCCCCCCTTCTGCCACTTCCCATAGCCCCCCTCATTATAAGTAGAATTTCACTACAAGAAAAATGTCGTGTAGTGGAGGTTTTTGTAGATGCTCCTATAAAAAAACCCCAAATATCCATTTATAGCAGAGGTGAGAGGGTGGAGGTTTTAGTGGATGTTTTTCTTTGGTGCTTTTATAAATCCAAAAAACACCAGTGTGGATTCAACATAAACACACCGGTGCATACATAAATCATTTGGCATCGCGGTCAGAAACACCCTCGAGAAAAACAAAAATATATAAATTTACAGCCGGTTCTTTTAACTTACACAAGCGCACCGACGCGTACCCATTTTGAAATCACGAAAGTAGGGTAAAGGATAGTGGAGGGCACCGAATTAGATTAATTTTTTATTTTTAATTTTAATTTCCAGTGCGGTCATTCTAAATAGCCACACTAGGGCGTTCCTGTTGAGGGCACACCGTAACAGGGTTAAATAAAAAAATATCGAATTACAAAAACCACGTATTAAATTAACTTTTTATTTTTAATTTTAATTTTTGATGCAGTCATTCTAAACAACAGCACCATGGTGTTTGAATTTCTGGTGCATTGTGAATGGGTTAAATAAAAAAATCCAAATTAAAAAAAAAAACAAATTATTACATTAAATTTTATTTTAATTTTCATTTTGGTGTGGTCGTTCTAACTAAACGCACCAGAGCGTATGAGCTTACGACTCACCGTGAAAGGGTTAAATTAAAAAGATTCCGAATTAAAAAAATAGATTGGATTAATTCTTTATTTTTAATTCGCACTTCCAATGCATTCGTTCTTTTGGATCGTGCTAGTGTGTTCAAGTTTCAGACGCACCGGAATAGGGTTAAATAAATTTTTTTTACCATATTGAAAAACCATTTTTACCATCTCTGCAGTGTTTTTGAACACCTAAGCACCTTGTCGTACCTTCCTTTCTCAAACTTCCTGCCATCGGTGATCAACATGGTCGCATTGCTTGGTTCCATTGCTTGCTAAGTAGATTTTGAATTTTTCCAAATGGTGAGATATTTTGAAATTTGGTGTACATAGCAACCATGCCTCCCCGTCGTGAAATTGACCATGTAAACTTTTTGATACCTCCTAATTTAATTTTTTTGTAGATCGAAAATTAAAATTTAGCTTTAATTTTCCTTTAAAAAAATTTAAAAGCCTATGCCGTGCATTTGAGCCATTCTGCTCACACTGACACACACTATAAATTTACAGTGTGCACTGGAAACGATGCATTTATATATGTAGCACATCACAACGATGGTGCGTTATAGTTTTCATAATGCACCTCCAAAATTTCACTATAATTTCATATGCATCGGTAAACTAAATTTAAAAAATAAATCACAACGTTAACTGGTGCACTTTGTAAACACGATTGTAATGCCACACTAAATGTTTTTAAAAACCCTCACGTTAATCAGTGCGCACTGTTAACATGTACGCACCTATTTTTTGGTGTGCTAGAATGTGACTAGTGCATTGTTCTATCAATTAAAAAATTATTCTAAAACTGAAAAAGGTTTTCCTATTACTGTGCGCTTTAAATAAGGTTAAACACCATTTTCGGTGCTCGCACGTGCCATTACTGCACCGTTGCTTCCTCTTGATGGAAGCATTATATCTCATAGTTACAAAATATTACTAGTGCATAGGAAAAGACCCCAAACACGTGTGTTTTCTGTAAAAGAGTGCAACAAAACTAAATTTATTTAAAAAATTTACCACGGTAAATGATGTGCTTTGTTAACATTTACACACCGCATATTCAGTGCACTGACGTGTAACAAGCGCACTGTTATGGCGATAAAAAATAATTATAAAACCAAAAAAGATGTGCTCCTATTACGGTGCGCTTTAAAAATTTTGTGCCTTGTTGACGATGCGTTGATGTGTTACAACTACACCAGTGCTTCCTATTGATGGAAGCATCATTCTTAATATTTAAAAAATATAGTTGGTGCATCTCAAGAACACGCACACACTGGTACGTTGAATTTAAAAGTGCACAATATTTATTTAAAAAAAATTGTCACACGGTGCGCTAGGGTTAATGTAGCACACTGTTGACGGTGCTTCTATTGTTGTAACACACTAGTTATCCAGATAAGTTAAATTTTAGTTTATTTTATTTACGTTCTCGGTGTGTTTTCTTTATTGTAGCACACCAGATGCAGTTCTCTTGTCTCAAAAGAGCACCAGTGTCGGTGCATAACTGTAATTTAGGCGCACTGCTTGTTAAATGCATTTATTTTGAGAAAAAAATATTATTTGATGTTAATAAATAACATGCTCATTTAATGAAATATTTAATTTTTTTTTGTCTATTTTTGAGATTGATCGATGTTATATGTGAATCATAGACATCAACGACAAGAGGGTAACCAGTAGCAGTAGGCACGAGTTGACCAATACAACTACGTGTGCGAGTGGGAGGCCGAATAGAGCGGAGGGATTCATGCCCTAGACCCATTACTAATTAAAAAATGATACCTATGTATGGTTGTCGACTTGCTGAAGTTCTATCAGGATGCTACATGCCTCAATGGGAACTCTACTGTGTTGGCGCAGTTGATCCATAATTGGGATCATCATAAGTAGGCATTTCGTGTTAGTTCTGATCAATGGTTCCATCCTACTCAGGTGGAAATTTACTTGATCACTAGGTTACCTAAGAGAGGGGAGGATTTTCCCCAACTCCCTGATGTGCAAACTAGTGTTGCAGGAAATATTCAGTTCGCCTACTCTTTGAGATATACTGCAGACCACGTCACTAAACCTGTTGATTTTTCAGGTGCATGGTGGACAATTACATATTTATTCTTTCGCTGCAGAGGAGGTTAGGTGCCTCTCATTGTTGTTGGTCATCATGCACGTCATCGATTATGGGAAGCACATTAGTTTCCCTCTTTTATTTGATGTATATTCCTTGGTGCAGAGATCTTGATGCATTAGGTGGTCCACCATTTTTTTGTGGAAGTTTTGTTTTGCTTTGGGTTAATGTCATGCAAATATTGATGGGAGGGTCAACTTCCATTTTGGTTCAAACATATTTTGTTTATTTTTTGGGAGGTTTCCGGCCACAATGCCTTCATTTTACCGCCACCCTCCTAGGTCGATGATGGAGGTGCATATATGCACATGTGGGGACATATAATGCCTATGAGGGTGCAACACAAGTTCCCAGTTGGGATCACACCAGAGGTGCTGAAGATGTTATCCAATGAGGAGGACCATTCCGTGGACCTTGTTCCATATCCGTATGTGGGTTTGGACTAGATATCTTGCCTCAACATCGTTTTCAACCAAGCTGAGCCATCAGATGATAGAGGTAATATTTATGTTATGTTTAAATTAATCTAGTTGCATTTTATCGTCTTACTTAATGCAAATGAAATATATTCTAAATTGTTTAATGAAATTGTCTAATTCTTGTTTTGTAATGTATATTTTGCAGACATTGGCACATTCAATGGGGACATTCCTCCACCTGTTCGGTATGATGAGGATATGCAGGAGCCTGAGGTTCCTGCGTTGACTAGACTTGGACTATGTTGTGTTGGTACTAATATTTTTTTAAGTTGTTGAATGAAGAGTTTCAGGAAAATCAAAGCCAATAAAGATCAAATATTTATCCCCAAGGAGATATTACTGCTAATCTCAAGTGAGCGCAGGGTCAATATGACCAAGGGATAGTGACTGAAGGCTAAAGAAAAGGGGATTAAGGTAGAGTGTTGAGCATAAGTAGCAAGGATCCATTAGATTTGGCTAAGATCTATGGTTATGAAGGATCACCCTCCAATAAAGTGCAAGATAATTAGCTTTTAAATGAAAATTTAAATTGATGCCTATGTAGGGTGTTATAACCACCATAGAAAATAAGATGATATTGTTTTTCTTAGGTTTAATTATCATAATCTTGATTTTATCCATCTTAATGTTAAGTTTATCAAAATTGTAAAATGATTGAGAGGGTTTAGTTTCTTATTCATGAAGGGCTTTAAAATTTTAAATATAAAAATAATAATCTACGAAGGATGACAATAAGTCTAACCATGCTAATTTCAACGTATCCATCCTCTTTTAAACATTTCTCGATTATAATTATTGACATAGATGTCAAAAAAATGCTATAAATAGGGTACCTTTGCTTAATGCATTAAATATTACAATTACTATGCACTTGGCCACTGATTATTAAATTTAGACTTTATTTGAGGATTTAATAAGTATATCATTAGTTCAAGAAAATAGTGATGTAATTATGGCAAAAATTTATTGTCAAAATCATATTAGGACTCCACTAATATATAAGTAGAATGGAGAGATCACTTAGCTGTTACAGGGATGTATACTCTTCTTGGGTACAAGTTTATTATGCATCAAATTGTTAAAAACACATAATCTGAAGAGTGAATGTGTTCTTGTGGGGCTAAATTCCAAACATGAATTAAGGTTGCTAGTAAGGATTTGTTGTTGAATTGTTATAAATAACTTCATTTAGAAAAACCTTAATGTGATTGCATTGTTAGAGTTTGAAAGTGGTTTTGTGATTAGTGAAGGCATTAATATTATGTAAATTAATAGAATGAAATCTAATGATAGAGTGTGTTAATGTTACTTTACAAATAAATAAAATGTATTCACACATTATAGATGTTCTTTTTAAGTGTAATTAATTTGTAAATGAACTATACATTTCGAATTAATATTAAAATTTGTTTAATACTTACTAGTTAATATTAACATAATTTGTATAAAATGACTATTTCCATATTATTAGAAATTCATATTAAATATCGACACACATATGATATACACTGACCTATATTTTTTCAATATCGGCATGCCATAATAATTCTGATATTTTATACTAAATATGCAATGAGATATAAATACCTTCAAGTAAAATATAATTATTTTTCAATCAATCATTATATACAATCACAAATTACTCGATAAACAAACACAAATCACATCAAAATGATTGTTATCCAACTAAAATTGTATAAAAACATATGGTAATCAACTTTCCATTTCCACTATCATAACATGAAAAATAGACAATATAATTAGAGAATTAAAGATAACAATAATAAAATGATATTTCAACATTGTAAATGATGAAATAAAACTGTATATATCACTCTTCATTTCCATCACCATGATTATCTTCCTCACTTGGTATGATAACACTGTTGTTCTAAAAAATATGTTTAGATATAGGGTCGTGTCTTAATACGAACCATCGATCCATATCCAACACATCCTGGTAAAAAAACACTTGGCTGCGATGTTTTGGGAAAACATAAGGATCCTTAGTTTCATCCCACATATTTCTAGAGTTGACACATATCAACCCACTATCACGATATTTATTTACATTATTCCTGTCGAATGTGTCCCACCACTTGCACCTAAAAATAACACATTGGAAAGATGAGAAGTCCACTTGAATGATCTTTTGTATCTTTCCAACATAACCCAAATTCTCCCTTTTAGGTTTTGATCACAATAGCTAGCATGGCTAGATTGCTTGAAATTGAATTCCACTCCACAGACTAGTGTGAGGTGTCAATCATTGTTATCATTGTTGCAAAAATGATTCCCATATGCCCACATAGATGGGAATAAATGCACTTGTAAAAAAGTGAACAAGTGACGGTGGCATATGCCTAATAACTCGACCATTAATATTTAAAATATAGATGTCATAATTAAAAGGTACATTATAAAGTTAGAAATGTACAAAAATAAATTATTATCGAGTTGCTACACCCGATCCCTTTGTTTAGCGCATCCTCCTCAGCATGTGAGTAATGAACAAATGCACCATATTTCTCTTTTAAATGATCGTGATAAGGCATTCTTCTACCGTTCAATCATCTGAATTATTTCCTTTCAATGTACCATTTCCTCCTCTTCTCTCCATACAATGCGATCCACAATTGTGTTTCCTTTGCATTGTAAAGAATGAATTTATTGATGGCATCAATTTCTGAATTTGTTGTTGTATTCATAAAATCAAATCGACATATAGTACGTATGAGATCAAATTAGATTATATATTTCATTGTGAATAGTTACATCTATGTAAACATGTAATGAAATATAAGTGACTTACTCTTTATCATGCACCTTTTTCCGTTTGTTTGGAGTAGCTCCCTGTCCCTTTTTTCCTCATTGTGTTTACCATCCCAAATCATTGTACCTGGTGTGTGGTGGATTTGCTTCATTTACTCACTAAAATAATAGAATGAATCATATACTATGCATCCCTCTACCATATACCGCTCGGGGTTTTCCCCTTGTTGAACAAATCCCTTCAATGTTTCCATGTACCACTCTAACTAGAACATCCAACGACATGAGACCACCTCGACTAATTCAACCGTATCAACTAGGTTAATTAGAAGATGAACTTGCAAATCCATGAAACTCATTATCAATTCCTTCTTAAACATAAAAAACAATCTTAGTTATCTCTTGACGCCACCGTGGAATGCTATCCATGTTAATCTCCTTTGATGTGTTCCACCATACAAATGTAGATAGTTTAGATATGGCATGTTGCAGGTCCTCGGGAAAATTGTGGTTCGTACACCCATCCATGAGCAAATGATAATGACACTACAAAGTGAACACAAAAATTTAATTGATTTTAAATTTGGGTAAATGTTAGAAACCAAAAATAAATAAATAAAATTTGACATGCATGCCCTTAGAAAGTTTGGATGGTCATGCGATTTCAAAGTCGAAAAATGTTTGTCAATAGTGAAGAAAACCCGTAGAGTATACCCATATAAAGAAGGCGCCTTTATACCCAATCATAAATTCCTTTACCAAAAAAAGACCATATTTCTTCAAAACCTATGGGACATCACCTTCTTTAAATGACCAAGAGCGGCCAGCCTCTCCTCTATTTTCTTGTATTGGACAATGCTTCTCTTTAGTATTTGAAGAAATAATATCTCTCCTTACAACCGACATGTCACTTTGTTTTGATGATATGTTCCTCCACAAAGAAGATGAAACATTTTGATATATATGCATGGGATCTATTCAATGGACAATATTAAGATGCTACCAATATGGGAGATCATAAAATTTTGATTTCCTTTTCATCCCGATGGGTATTTTATTAACATAGGTTTCAAACAATTCAAGTTCATCAAACAGAGGTTCCCCATTTGAAATTAACATTTATTCAATTTCCTTCTCCTTCTCTTTCTCATATGCCCCAAGCCAATGAGTCAGTGTCATTATTTCAAGCCTTTGGGTTCTCTCTGGTTGAACATTGAAAGCAGATGTTGCTCTTATATAAGGGTGGTTTTCTAGGAAAAATACCCTCGGGTAGTCATACATTGGATTTCATAGGTCGTTGGACGATCTAGTCTTCATAGAAGGTCCACAACATTTACATCCATGTTACCCTTTTGTTACAAGACTTGTGGCATTATGATATACTAAGCACGTTAGTTTAGAAGATAAATATAGTCGCACTGAATTAAATATTCCAAACAAATATTGCTACAAATATAAATAAATCAAACAACATATTTACCAGAGAAAATTCCAAATCTTGATTAATCATGTGTGGTGTATGCACATATGCCATACAATGTAAAACTCCTCTCTATTGCGATGGGTCTTGATACATCGTATACCTGTATCCCTTCCCATAATTCCTTCAATTCATTGATCGATGGCTGTAGGTAAACATCCATATTCTTCACTTGTCTTCTACCGGGACTATAAGAGCTAGCATAAGATGTTCATTCTTCATGCATATCCATGGGGGGGTATAGTTATGGATGACTACTACAGGCCAAACAAAATAGTTGGTGTTTTGGAGGGAATATGGGTTGACGCCATCCATGGCTATGCTTAATCAAAATATCCTGTAATGTCCCCAGTTTGGCCCCATGGCATTAACACTATAAATGATGTAATATTGTTAGGAAATCATGGTGAGGAGCTCAAGGCCAAGGCCCCGCCATCGATTTCGTGATGCATATGGTTTGCGTGCTAGCAATGCACAGTGGAAATTCAAATAGCATGTAATATGCATTTTAATAAAAAAAATACCCACAACTAGCTATGCAATGCAACAAAGAGATGGGGGCATGATTTCACAAGGAATTGGGAGGGAAAACATTCAAACCCTTGAGCCAATAGAGTCAAACCAAGTGCCAATGAGGGAACCCATCAAACCCTCAACTACCCATGTTGACTTTTGTACCCAACCATTGATTTCTCCCAAGAGTTGGTTGGGAAAGTTATTGCCTTGGGAATGGGAAGGTATGGCTGTCCAAAATCGGGTATGGGCAAGCCACCCTTCATGGAAAAACGTGTTGGTCTTTTTGGGCAAGAATAGAGCCACGAAATGGCTGCCTAAGCCATTTATTCACCATGGCCTTGCTCTCTCACGCAGCTCAAGCTGCCTGGGCGTTTTCCTCCCTCGTTTTTCTGTGTCTCCCTTCATTTTTTAGCTGGGAAGGGGCGTTTTTGTGTTGGTTACCCGTGGGGAAAGAGAGCAGAACGTTTTGGGTCTTCCTGGGGGTCGTTTAGGCCATTGGAAGGGATCCTAACCAGTGGAGAGAAATCGGTTTTGCTCCCTGGGGTTGAAATCGAAATTCCACAATTCGTTTGGGTGAACCACGAGTTGGGAGAACCAATGTGGACCCTGTTTTGTGAACACCTCTGTTGTAAATGTGTAACCCTGTCAATAATCGTTTTTGCTGTGAGAAAGAAGAGTATGATGGGCATGGGTGATGGGTAATCCCTGGTTCTGGCTTGAGATTGGGAATGAGCATCCATTGTGCAAGTGCAGCCTGATAAACCCAGTTAGACTGGCTTGGCTAAAATAAAATGGTTAATAGACCGTGTGTGAGCGTGAATGTCCCCTTTGTCCTTGTGAGAATCATGCCCAGCTCGGGGGTGGCCTTCGGACGGACTCAGTATAAGCTGTCGAAGAGCCTACGGTTGGGTGGAACGTTGCAGCGACATAGCTAGTTGCTTGGGACAATTGAAATGAAGATAAGTGTTTCTGCCTATGTATTTACTTCTGTTGTGTTTGCTTAGATGTGTACATCTGCATGCCTGTCTTTCTATATATGGGGTTGTTTTTATTTAGTAGTTATTGGGGCCAATTGCCCAGTTTTAGCATCACGATCATCTCCATTGCACTGGCATGATGGGTGGGGACGTTACATTTGGTATCAGAGCTGCTGGTTGCAGCATTGGGCCTCTATGGGCCAAACCCAATTGCAATGTTTTAAGTGTGTTTGAAAAAAAAAAAAAAAATTGCTTAGAGTCTGTTTGAAAAAGTTTTGTTTAAAGACTGTTTCGGAAAGAATTCTCGAATATCTTCCGCAACTGCGGAAGCATTCGGCGAATCTTTCCGAAATTTCGGAAGCATATCGCGAGTTTTTCCGAAATTGCGAAGGGAAGTTTTCGGAAGGAATTCTCTTCCGAAATTGCGGAAGGAATTCTCTTCCGAAATTTGCGGAAGGAATTCTCTTCCGAAATTTCGGAAGGATTCCGCGAGTTGTCCCGCAATGCGGAAAAATTCGGCGAATTCCTCCGAAAAAGACGGAAAATTTTTCTAAGTGTTTTCAAAAATTTTTGTTTAAAATTTGTTTCGGAAGGAGTTCGGGAAAGTCTTCCGAAACTGCGGAAGGATTCCGCGAACGGTTCCGAAATTGCGGAAGAGTTCGGGAAAGTCTTCCGAAATTGCGGAAGGATTCCACGAACGGTTCCGAAATTACGGAAGAGTTCGGGAAAGTCTTCCGATAGTGCGGAAGGATTCCGCGGACGGCTTCGAAATCGCGGGAGGATTCGGGAAGTCTTCCGAAACGGCGGAAGCCTTCGCCGAATGGCTCCGCAACGGAAGCCTTCGCCGAATGGCTCCGCAGTTGCGGGAGCATTCGCCGAATGGCTCCGCAGTGCGGGAGAATTCAGCGAATCGCTCCACCATTGCGGGAGCATTCGCCGAATGGCTCCGCAGTTGCGGGAGAGTTCAGCGAATCGCTCCGCCATTGCGGAAGCGTTCGCCGAACTGCTCCGCAACTGCGGAAGCGTTCGCCGAACTGCTCCGCATTGCGGAAGCGTTCGGAGAACCGGCCCGAAAAAAAAATAAAATAAAATAAAATAAAAATAAAAAATAAATAAATAAATAAATAAATAAAAAATAATAATAAAATAAAATAAAATAAAATAAAATAAAAATAAAAATAAAATAAAATAAAATAAAAATAAAATAAAAAAAATAAAAATAAAAAAATGCAGGAGCATCCGAACTCAGAATGCGATGATTCCTGTGGGGCTCGGAGGCCATTGAAGAGGGCCATGGAAGAACCAGTGAGGACCCCTATCCCATTACACTCCGATTTGACAGAAAATGGGGAATAGTGGCTTTTAAAGGACAGAGTCCCGAGGCTTGACAGAAGGCCGGTTTAAGCTGAAATTGATACGAGGCAGTCATGAAGCAGGCACAATGTTAAGTTCCGAATCTTGGAGCCAAACTCCAAGGGATGTGGAGTCGGGGTGAGCAAGAAGGCCAAAAAGCACTGTTCCGGGCCACTTTTTCGGGATTTTGAAAAGCTTGTGGGCAGTAAAAGTGACCCTAGATGTGGGAATTAGAAATTTTATTGAACTAGACATTTCATATTCTCATTAAGACGGACAACTTCCGTTAGACGAAGATTTTCTAGAAATGCACCGTTTGGGAGATAGCCGTTTTTGGCCCAAATTTTGGAATTTTGGGAAAATGTGAAAAGTGAGAAGTAGTGAAACCCAGAAATTCATAGAAGATGAACGGTACATCGGAATTGAGATCCGTGAATTGATGAGTGTTCCTTGTTATATGGACTAACTCCGCCCGATAGAAAAGTTTTTGTGATTCCTCATAGATTTTCTTCCACGGGTGGCTAAAGTTGGCATTCTGGACCAAAATGCAACTATGTAAAACGTGCAAAATTGTAGTGAAAGTTGTCATTTTTGAAGGGATACAGTTTCCACACCC
The DNA here is from genome assembly GCA_027924585.1 of Larix kaempferi. Classification (NCBI taxonomy): domain Eukaryota; kingdom Viridiplantae; phylum Streptophyta; class Pinopsida; order Pinales; family Pinaceae; genus Larix; species Larix kaempferi. The sequence continues at coordinate 19,520,526 of BSBM01000580.1, read as the reverse complement.
GATGTCGGAATGAAGCATGAAAACAGGCATTGGAAAGCTCGTCCAGCAGGGAACGATGATACATGACCAGAGTTTGAATGAGGTCTACAGATATCATAATTATTTAGTGCAAAAGAGTGCCAGCGGCTGTTTTTGACAAAGAAATTATGTTGTCAATATGGGCAATTTCTACAATTGCAGGATATGGAAGAGAAATTCCATGATACGAGGAGGGATCGAAAAGGGAAGAATTCCTTAAACCCCTGTTTGTTATCATACTTACAATTATGAAATTGTCATATGGCATAAAAATGTTAAAAATGTAAGGGATTACATAGATGTATATGCACTAAATGGCACCTTAGCAAACATTGCATAGTGCATATGGAAATGCTTGTGCATAAATGGGATATTGCATATTGGTAGAATAATGGAGTCTGCTTATGCAATGAACCATTAATAGAGAATATTATGATTGATAATCGCTATTGATGTTGGTATTGGTTGTAGGACCAAAGATAACAAAGATCATGGCTAAATGTGCCAAGGATGTTGTTGCATGAAGCCAACAACCTTATGCAGAAAGAATGGTGCAACAAATCTATGATCATAAAGTTGGAAAAAGGACTGAACGGCCTTGGTAAGAGGCCAATTGATCAGGTAACATCAAGCGATGTTAATAGTAACCATGCAGGTAATAATTATTGGTGCCAATTGCATGAACGTTGAAGAGGATTTGGTAAGATCTCTTCCACTATGTTTGAGCTATGTTGAGTTAGTTGCATATGATATTGAATACCGATTGGGATTGTTAACCTACCAAGCTTGGTGGGGTGTGGGTAAGTGAAGGAAATGATCCTTACACCATATGACTGTATAGAAATCTCAATGCATTCATATGAATTTATATCATGCCATGTGAATGTTGGTCATGTGCTTATTAACCAAAGCAAGTGAGGACTGGTGGTCCTGATTATGATAATGCAAGTTATATGAGGTAGTCATGTTTCGATCATAATATGCTTAAATGCATAGTACTCATGAAACAATGCAAGGTAGCATTGAGTAGATGAGCATTAAGAGATGTTATAAATCTTGTGATGCATTGTATGAATGCATAGGGATGATGCATATGTTATTGCAAAAGAAATAATGAATGAAATGATGAATTGATGATAATTCTAGGATCATTTCATGGACTGTTATGAGTGCAGAATAGTAAATGCATGAATAGCCCAATCATGATAATTGATGAATTGATGAATTGTGATAATGATGCATATATAGAAGTGTATATAGTTTGCTGCATTTCAAATGTTAACAGCTGAAGGTGTTTTGAATTATTGAGTGTTATAATTCTGAGATCACTTCAGTGACTGTTGTGGCAATGAAATGATAATATGCATAGATACTTACAACGTGTTTGGCTGACTGAGGTTTCAGTTTTCAGGTAGAAAAGTCTTGTGTATGGCAATGAGGATAAGCCCATAGTAAAGACCGAGTTCTACCATGTGCAGAAGCCAAAGGTTATGAGAATGTTCTCATGGTTGAAATTTATGCATGAAACAAATCTGAAAATTGTCTGTTTAAGTTTATGAGAATAGTCTCATAGTTGCAAATCTAATTTCTGTAGGAAAACAGATTTACAAATTTCAGATTTGAGAGTTGCTTATAACTGCTAATGATTGTTTGGCTTATATAGAATTGTGTCAGGAAGACATGCTGTAGGTGGATGTTCATGTATGGTAGCAAGGGTGAAACCATAATGGGCAGTGTGATACCACTTACAAGGGCCAAACAATATGAGGAGAGACTCATTGCTAAGCAAATCAATTTCTGCAGGAGACAGAATTGAAGACCATGTGTGATGGCCTGTAGAAGCCAAACTAGATGGGAAGGATCCCATGCTTTGGAAATGGGTTTCGGGTGAAACGCCATTGATAATGTCTCAGACAAACTGCATGTTGGTAAAGCATGTGAGTGAGACAGTAAATTATTCCAAGAAGGCATGTGTGGGTTATGACACGTGAAAAGATTGGGGTGGAAAACCGAAGGACTATTGACTCAGAGAAGGGAGCCCCATTCTTCACAAATGCAGAAAATATACATCTGTGAAGCGAATGAGTATTCCGTAACCCTAACTAAGAATATACGTGTATGGTTATTAGATTTAATATGCAGAGCATGCTCCATCTTATTTATATCATTGCAGACTGCTTGAGTATGATTAGGGCCTACATGGCGCACATCGGAGAGGGGGTGCACACCTTTTCTGGTGCTGGGTCATGATAGGGTTTTCAATATTGACTACACCCTAAGGGAATGGACGCATTCCTGGTGTTTCAATACTTGATAGTGAATGATATGAAATATGATTACAATTTTTGGGCAGCAATACTGATGAGCCTGCTTATCCTTCTTGTGCTAACAGCTTACACAGATGCAACTTGGTGTTGCACGAAAGAGGCAAAGTGAAGAAAGGGTGCTCAAGAGGACTGTATGGGCAATGGTAACCTTTCTACGCTCACACTAAAGGACACTAGAAGGGATGGATAGGCCCAGAGAGCTGTGTTGCAGAAAAGGGGTATCATCCTTGCGTAGTGTGAGTGGGTATTGTGGGGCCATGCTAGCCTGCAGTCAAGTGAGTCACCTATGGAGTTCCTGGAGGGAACTGCTGGTTGCACAAGAGAGGGAGCCACGTAATCATATTATGTTGTTCATATTGCCTGAGAAACCCAGTCGATGTACTGGCTTGGCAATGGTTGTTGTATGCCTGATAAACCCAGTCGGCGTACTGGCTTGGCATTGGTTATTTGGGAGTTGTGGTGAAAGGTTGCTGGATGCCTGATAAACCCAGTCGGTGTGCTGGCTTGGCATGTTGTTAAATTAATGCCTGACAAACCCAGTCGGTGTACTGGCTTGGCATTGGATATTTGCATGTTGTGAAGGTACTGGTTATTTGGGTGATATTTCCTGACAAACCCAGTCAGAGAACTGGCTTAGCATACTGATTTTTGAAATGCTTGATAAACCCAGTCGGCGTACTGGCTTAGCATACTGATTTTTGAAATGCTTGATAAACCCAGTCGGCGTACTGGCTTAGCATACTGATTTTTGAAATGCTTGATAAACCCAGTCGGCGTACTGGCTTAGCATACTGATTTTTTGAAATGCTTGATAAACCCAGTCGGCGTACTGGCTTAGCATACTGATTTTTGAAATGCTTGATAAACCCAGTCGGCGTACTGGCTTAGCATACTGATTTTTGAAATGCTTGATAAACCCAGTCGGCGTACTGGCTTAGCATACTGATTTTTGAAATGCTTGATAAACCCAGTCGGCGTACTGGCTTAGCATACTGGTTTTGAAATGATTGATAAACCCAGTCAGCGTACTGGCTTAGCATACTGATTTTAGGGATGCCTGATAAACCCAGTCGGCGTACTGGCTTGCCATTGCCTATTCGGATGATGTTGTGGAGCAGCATGTACGCTGGCCAAACATCCACCCCACAGGTGATCCAAGGCTTGTAAAGCAGAGAAGGAAACCTGTGGAGTAGCGAGGAAACGCAAAATACAGATAAGTATTCTTTTTCATTTAATTCTTGTTGGAATAATGAAGATTTCAGGAACGAATCTTATTGCAACCAAACTAATACATTGTTGTTTCTTTGTTGGAAACCTTGGCCATTACAGGAAACAAGGACCCTGAAAGAGCTATAAATGCTTGGTAAAGCCAGAGAGTAACTGGTTGGAGCCATAAATTCTTGGTAGAGCCAGAGAGTAACTGGTTGGGCGCTATGAAATTCTTGGAAAATTCAGGGAATAGATGGTGGAAACATTAACCACTCGATGTTGTGGAGCAGCCGGCGTGCTGGCCAAACATTCCCTTCAACAATTGATAAAACCAGTCAGCATACTGGCCTGGCATTGCCTGTTCGAATGGTTGTGGAGTAGCCTGCGGGCTGGCCCAACATTCATTGTTGTATCCATGGGAAATCCAATGCTTGGAAAGCGAAGAAGGATCCTGTGGGATAGAGTGAAGACATCCTATAAAGATAAGTGTTCGGTTATCTTGCAACTCTGCTTATGAATATACATGTGTATATGATTTTCTTAAATTCTCATTTGGAAATAAACCCTATAGAAATACACTAAACATGTGAATTGATTCGATGTTTGAATGTAGGTATTGCTGGAAGCAAGGACTATGAAAGCATCTGGAGGATGCATGTGGGCATATGACTGTCCTAAAGAGCTCAGTATGAGCAGTAATGAAAGATGGTGCTAGTGGAACTGTGTGGGTCCTAGCAGCCAAAGGTTCTGTAAACAACAATGGGGAAGGGTTTCCTAGTTGAAATCCATATGCAGACCCTAGACACTAAGTGTCCTAGCCAAGAAAGGGCAAGTTAAGCATTCACATTGAAGTGAAAGAGGCTAAGGAGCACAGAACCACAAGTGATGGTGTGGCTCCGGATTGGAACAAGACTAAGAGGGGGAAACTCTTACTCTTCTCTTTCCTTTTGACTGATGCATCTCAGAAACAAAAGACTATTGAGTGCATGTCATAAATGAGAACAATTTGTGTTTAATTGCTTGAAATGAATTGTGAATGCTAAAATAGTTATTTTCTTGTGAAAGGATGAACATGAATGAGTTCATGTGTATGTGGGAAAGCATGAAATGTGTGGAAGTCTCGTGAGTAAAGCATGGACATTCCAAGTCAATTAGGAAAATAATTGACTAATTTTATTATTGTGTTATGCTTGTCCTAACAGGAATTGTCATGATAAGTCTCACAGATAGTTGCTGGGACAACAAGAAGGATGGCATCCATGAAATTCCAGACTGTAGATTAGCTGGAAGATAAACAATTGGAAGGGATTGCTCTGGAGCAATGCCCACTTGTAAAAGCTGGAAGACCAAAGCTGGCAGGAGACGCTGGTGGAAGCTAGAGGAATTGATCTTGAAAGTTCAAAGTAAAGGGGTAAAACGCAGAACAGACCTGTCACATTTTGTGAATTTTGAATCATGCGTAAAGTGGGTATTCATACCTAAGTGTTGGAACACCGAGGACGGTGTTATTCCAAGGGGAGGGGAATGTAATGTCCCCAGTTTGGCCCCATGGCATTAACACTATAAATGATGTAATATTGTTAGGAAATCATGGTGAGGAGCTCAAGGCCAAGGCCCCGCCATCGATTTCGTGATGCATATGGTTTGCGTGCTAGCAATGCACAGTGGAAATTCAAATAGCATGTAATATGCATTTTAATAAAAAAAATACCCACAACTAGCTATGCAATGCAACAAAGAGATGGGGGCATGATTTCACAAGGAATTGGGAGGGAAAACATTCAAACCCTTGAGCCAATAGAGTCAAAGCAAGTGCCAATGAGGGAACCCATCAAACCCTCAACTACCCATGTTGACTTTTGTACCCAACCATTGATTTCTCCCAAGAGTTGGTTGGGGAAGTTATTTCTTTGGGAATGGGAAGGTATGGCTGTCCAAAATCGGGTATGGGCAAGCCACCCTTCATGGAAAAACGTGTTGGTCTTTTTGGGCAAGAATAGAGCCACGAAATGGCTGCCTAAGCCATTTATTCACCATGGCCTTGCTCTCTCACGCAGCTCAAGCTGCCTGGGCGTTTTCCTCCCTCGTTTTTCTGTGTCTCCCTTCATTTTTTAGCTGGGAAGGGGCGTTTTTGTGTTGGTTACCCGTGGGGAAAGAGAGCAGAACGTTTTGGGTCTTCCTGGGGGTCGTTTAGGCCATTGGAAGGGATCCTAACCAGTGGAGAGAAATCGGTTTTGCTCCCTGGGGTTGAAATCGAAATTCCACAATTCGTTTGGGTGAACCACGAGTTGGGAGAACCAATGTGGACCCTGTTTTGTGAACACCTCTGTTGTAAATGTGTAACCCTGTCAATAATCGTTTTTGCTATGAGAAAGAAGAGTATGATTGGCATGGGTGATGGGTAATCCCTGGTTCTGGCTTGAGATTGGGAATGAGCATCCATTGTGCAAGTGCAGCCTGATAAACCTAGTTAGACTGGCTTGGCTAAAATAAAATGGTTAATAGACCGTGTGTGAGCGTGAATGTCCCCTTTGTCCTTGTGAGAATCATGCCCAGCTCGGGGGTGGCCTTCGGACGGACTCAGTATAAGCTGTCGAAGAGCCTACGGTTGGGTGGAACGTTGCAGCGACATAGCTAGTTGCTTGGGACAATTGAAATGAAGATAAGTGTTTCTGCCTATGTATTTACTTCTGCTGTGTTTGCTTAGATGTGTACATCTGCATGCCTGTCTTTCTATATATGGGGTTGTTTTTATTTAGTAGTTATTGGGGCCAATTGCCCAGTTTTAGCATCACGATCCTCTCCATTGCACTGGCATGATGGGTGGGGACGTTACATATCCGTACTTCATCCTTGAATTTATCGAGCTATGTATCCTCTATATGCTTCATGGCTATTGAATATGTTGGGATTCACATAAATCCTGCCTCACTTCAATGCGAGGCATGCCATCCTTGCAATATTTATAATGCTTTGCAACATAATAGCCTTTGACTCCTTCAGATTATAGGCATGTGCCTCAATATCTTATGAGGTAGACCATCTGCTTTAGCCTTATTTCTTGATTTATGGCACCTATCATGCCCACACTTTGGACATATCTCATTTTATGCATCTTCATCTCTATATAGAATACAATCATTTGGACATGCATGATATGATATGTACTCAACATTTAACATTTTCAACATTTGATTCTCCTCTTCACAGCTTTTGGGCAAGACATTATCACTCGAAATTTTTATTAATCTTTGAATAACCTATAGTTAGTGGGAAATATAAATGTACAATGTCATTTACCGTTCATAAAATTGACCATTTTTATTGTTGATTGTGTGACAAGATTCCTCAAAATATAAGGGATGTGATGGTTAGTTACCTCAAAATTGTAGAGAAACATGCGTCTGACATGCCATACATTGCTTTCACTTTGTATAGTAACATTGTTGTCCCTAACTGAGTATAATTTGACCGACTTGGTCCAAAGAGAGGGGTGGTGGAAGCTGATTTAAGGATTTGGAAGAAGGTATCAATTATATGAGCACCATACCCTAGCTCATTGCCTTGGAATGCATCTAACAACATTGCGTCCATGGAATTTGTATGTTGTAAGAACTCATCCATACCAACCTCTATTTCATTGCCTCCATTTCCAACATGTGAAGAACTACTATTAGTGTAGGAATTCTTAATTGGTGAGTCTGCATGTAATGGAAATTGAATCAGATATTGATTCAACCATGCTTGGTATGATTCCTCTCCAAGTTGTGCTCTTTTTGCAACCTTCTCTCGATTTGACATTGTAGTAGGGTGAAACAGAAGATGGTAGATAGATCGCTCATCATCGGAATCCTGATTACAAAAATATTGAACCTTACATTGATGATATTAGTAAGCACAATGCAATTGGTTTGTTCCAACATTTTACCAAATAATTAGTACAAAAGAATGAGAATTTTTTCCAATAGTAAATGTTAAACTACAAACCATTTATAAAAGAAAAGTTCTAATTGAGCAATACATTAACATCAATCCCATTGAAAATTAAAAAATACAATTAATCAATGTTTTTTTGTTTTACACCCCAAGGAGACATCTAAAGGTAGTCCTAATGCAAGGTGTCTCTAATGAGCGGTTGGTGTTTTATGAAAGTTATAGAGTATTAACAACTAGTCAACGGGAGGCAAACTACTTATTGCATGCACAACAACAAATCTGGATGCTTTCCTTTTCATAAAGAACTCCTGGTCATTGAAGTGTTCCTCAAACAAAACAATTTGCATAAAATAAAGAGCACCTAAAACTATTTATGAACCTTGCAATGTTCCCATGAGTGCATGGACAACCATCGATATATAACAGGTTCTTCATGTTAAAGTTTCCATAAACATAACTATTCATGCACATACTATACATGGAAATACTATGTCTATATTTAACAATATTCAAGTATTCCGACTGACAATAAATAGGACCGAAAAATGTTATAAGTGCTACTAACTGTTTGGGAGGAAAAAGTACATGTGAAAGGATAAACAACCTAATATTTGCAACATCTATGTTATAGGTCAAATCTGCGCTTCTCCGTCCGTGATCACATTGCTCTGTCGATCACACAAAAGGACACTATGGATGGAAGAGCTAGGTTGACTTGGATGAGTTATTGCTAGAACTACACTCTTCAGCTGAAAAAATTATTTTTTCGATAGTTTTCATGACATGTGCGCTACTATTGGCACAGTGAACCAGCATTCTAAACGCTACTCTGCTCAAGGACAACCAGCGCACACCCTTAAAATGTTGTAAACGCTTGTTGTAAAGTGCAAAAGTTTCATATTGTGCGCTACTCTGGCTGTATGAAACCTACGCATATCTTAAGATGAAGTGAAAAAATATATTAAGATTATGAATTGGGATTAGTTGAAGTTGGTTCCGCAACTTCCCCAACCTCCCAATTCAACCACCTCTCGAATTAAACTGCCTACCTTGTCCCATAAATACAAGGAGGATCCATGAGAGAGGGACCTAGAAGAAATGCTTTAACTGCTGTTACTCTGGAGGAATTCTCAATTCATTGTGAAGAGCAGGAGCCCAGGACTCGGTTGCGTAAGTGTCTAGACATATCAGGTATATCAGTACTTTTCTACATTTATTTGACAATAAAAGGTGGAAATACCCTTCCCGTCCCAAATTGAATGTCTGGATTGAATGTTCATTTGGTTTAATGTTTGATTGTATTTGATGTTAAGTTGTATCTGCTTTCATCATATTTATTACAGTCAAGATACGCTGAGGAAGGTTTACTTTGTGTTGCAATTTCATCATAGTGGAAGATCAAGCGAAAGCTAGGACCAGCCGTCGATAAAAAGTTACTTCTTTCGTATCTCGATTTCTTTCCATTTGTAGTAAATAATGCAAGACAATGAATGTATTTACCTATCACCCCACCCAATTTGGTAGTATCTTCTCCTCACTATAAGGTATTTTTCCTGCACAACAGACCGACGACTCCGCTGGGGAGTAACCAATTGTTTTTATGCTCTAGGAGACCTTGTTAGGATTTCTTCCAGTTTATTTTAGTTTTTTTTGTTCTCTGAGAGGTCTTATAACTCATTGTTTCCCATTCTATCTATCTTGATTCTCCTCAGTATACTTTGGCAAAGTCCTTTTGTTTTCTTCAAGTCCCTGTGCGCTGGTTTACCCTACTTACAGCAGTGCATTTTTGTTAGAACGTTGCTTTGTCTTGTACACAGTAGCGCATCTTTCCTGGAATGCGCTGGTTTCTATACCACACAGTAGTGCATTTTCCTGTAAGTTCCAGTCCTCTGTTAGGGTTTGATTTCCAGGTGTTTGGGTTCACTTCTAGCCTTTTTCTTTGCTTCTCTAACTAACCCCTGAGACTTGTATGTCTCTTTTGAGTCTTGTTTACCTCTCTGAGGTCCTTCAGTTTTCCTTTACTTGCTTGAGTACTTGTTTAAGGTGTATTTACTGTTTTTAACCCTGTTCAAGGCTGTGCGCTACTCTTTGCTAGACAGACTTGCGCATTTTTTTCCCTAGACGCTAGTTGCAGTCATACAGACCTGCATTCTGAACGCTTGTTGTCTGTGGAAACATCAGCGCATTTTTACTGTGTCTTTTCCTTTTATTAGGGTTTGATCCCATTTTGAGTCCTTAGGGTGGCTTTGAAAGGTTGTTTGGTCTAGATACCTTCTGAATATCTATTCAGACCTGTCTGAGTGTGTTAAAGATTTCTAGTTAGCTTTTATTTTGAGTTGGTGTGTTGGTAGGGTCACTTTTTGGTTTGCTTACCTACTCCTTTGTTTGGCGAGTGTTTTCTTAGGGTTTTGGTACTTAGGAGAAGCCTTTTAGGTCCTTCTCTCTGTTACAGGCATCTCTTTTCCTTGCTTCTTTTACACTTTGTTCCAAGCCTAGAGTTTTTTCTGTCGAAACAACTCGGTAGGTGGAGTCTTTCTCAAGTCTTTTGATTTGATTGTTTTGAGCCATTAGGTTGTCTTTCTGTTACTCACACTTTGCGTTAGGTCTTACTTGCTCTTTTCCAAGTTCTTTTTCTTTTGCAATTATCAAAAAAGACAAAAAGAGAATTCGGTAGCTTAGTAGTAAGATTTATCATCGTTTTGAAGTAACATAGTTTGCTTTGCTTTGAAATTTAAAAGAAATTTGATTTAGGATTGCCTAGTTTCAGTTTTTGAAAGAATATAAATGAAAAGAAAAGAGTCTTTTGTGAATTTGAATGCATTATTTATTTACGCACTTTGCTTTTTGTCGAAACCATTCCACATTGCACTACCCTTATTGAGTAAAAAGTAGCCCTTAAAAAGAAATATTAATAAAATTAACTAGAAACATTTTTCTTTTTAGGCATACACATCATCAACTAGCTTAGGACAGGGTTTCGGGTTTAAATCACCTTAAACCACCTGAAATTGGCTTCATTACTCAACAATCATAGTACAACTAGCTATTAGATAAATCCACCTCTATCAAATTATCCTAGGAATGCTCTACTCAATCCAGAGTTAAGCACGAGGCCATGGGAAATTGGAATTGTTGAGGATACCCTCTCACTTTCCTCTCAACCATAAACCAGAGTTGACTCGCATACGGGGGTCCACTAGTGCTTTTTAAAGTGCTTTTGGATTTCGAGCTTTGCTACCCTGCCCATGCGTTTCGACTAGGCTGACGACTATTCCCCCAGGTTTTTACATATTGGTGGTATCCTTAGTATCATAACCCTAGGGCTCTACACAGGTAGAGTGCAAGGATATTTCCACTTCACCTCGGACATATGTGGAAGGTAACCCTTTAGTAGTAATCCCAGGAGGGCGGTTTGGTGATTCAAATGTTTGCACCCAGAGGACCTCCATTGGACGTCATGTAACTGGCCGTTGATACTCTATTAGTCTGTTTTGGGTCCTCATCATCCCAGAATTGATTCTGAGAGTATTTGCCTTGTATTGCTTGGTTTGATCACTTAGGAAATTTTTTAGTGGTATGCTATTTGCTCCTTAGCCGTAGTGGCCACTAGGTTTTTACTTAGTTTGCTTTTTTGTAGCTGTGGAGGACCAACCTCTTCATAGGTATCGGAGGTTGCAAAACCTTCCTCCACCCACAGTGGAGCCTCCATCGCCACCGCGACGCCAGAGGATGGATTCCCATGGTTCATTTGAACTTACGGGAGAAACATAAGTACTTGGATAACCACAGCCTAGAACCCCGGATTGACAAGTCTTTGACACCGTTGAGGTTGATGACCTAACTTCAAGAGAGTTTAGCACTCTTTTTAACCCTCCTCTTACCGGAACCAACGATCCACTACTGGTACATGTAGGCTTCCAACAACCTGAGCACAATGCGTACTTGTTTACACCTAGTTACACCATGACTAACCCAGGAGATGAGCAAGGAGTTCCTCAAAATCCCACAACTTCTATGGCTACAAGGATTGCTAATCCTTCTTTCACAAACACTGCAACACCGAGCTCGTCGCAGACTGCTTATGCTTTGACTCTGTCCTTTATTTTTAATGCTGGTACTCTAGGCATGCCGAGCTTACAAGATTCGACATCTGCTTCAGTTTCTACCCCTACTTTTGGACCCAATAATGTCCCTTTGAAGTTCACTCAGCCTCCTATTACACAACAGTTCTAGGGTGTAACTCAAACTATTGCTTCCACTTTCGTTGTAGGATCGATCCCTTCTGCATCCATGCATGTTATGGGTACGATGATGGCACTATTTGTTACTACTACACCTGGATTTAACCCCTATGCAGGTTACAATGTTAATCCATCAAATATACCTGCAAGGAGTATTCCTTTCTCTTTGTTTGTTGGAGGAGGGGGGTAATATTATTAATCCACAATTCGGTGGGGTTAACACCCAGCCACAATGGACCACTACCCTAGGAAGTAATCCGCTTTATTTAGGGTGGAGCAATTTTAATGTGTTCACTTCACAACTAATGGCTGGGGGCAACCCCAAACAGCAGTACACGAATCAGGTACTAGGAAATACCCAATACCAGGTTCATGTGTATCAAATGTCGTCGGATCGACTCCGTTTACCTTTTCTGGCAACTTTAAATTTTCCAGATCTTTCAAAACTCACAAACAACCCTGTGTGCCATGATCCTGCATGGCCACCTATTCCCACTAAGTTGCCCTCATACATCCCAAGTTTTGAAGGTAAGACTGGTGAGGACCCCGGTGACCATGTCACGACTTTTCTTCTCTGGTGCTGCTCGAATTCTTCGAATGATGATTCCATCAGGTTGAGGACTTTTCAAAGAACCTTGACAAGTGTCACAGCCAAATGGTATATTGAAATACCGACAGCTGCTTATGGTACCTTTTGGGATCTAGCTACTGTTTTTCTAAACCACTTTCAACTTCCTGTCCGGTATGATGTTGGCACAGACCTTCTGTTGACCCTCTGACAGAACAAAGCCACTCATCTATCTGATCACATTCAGGAGTGGCGAAGGAGAAAGAGGCTCATTAAAGACGACATCCCTCTAGCATTTTTATTAGAGTGGTATCTCAAATCACTCCTTCCTTATCTTTCTAAGGAAGTTGCAACTTCAAGGGTGTCCTCCAAAGAGGAAGCCATCTTGAGAACGCAAAAACTTGACTTGGTATATGCACAGTCTGGGCTCTTATATGAGATTATCCTGATGCGCCGAGGTCTAACATAGACTTAGGTAAACCTAAACCTGGACCACATGCTGATGGCATTGTGGGTTTAGTAGACTCTGCAGTGTTTGATGCTTTAACAAAGCAGGTTCACGCCTTATCAGTCAAACAGTCTGCTGCAGAAGCAAATTCTGTTGCATCCTCCCCTTCAACAACAGAATCTGTAAAACAAATGTAGACAAACCAAAAGGGCCCTCAGCAGCCCAACAACAAAACAAAGGACAAGAAAGGGGAGGGAAACCAACAAAATCCCAAAAACACACTAAGTGGCAAGGAGGGTAAAAAGGAAAAAAGGAAAGTGAAGTTCCCTGCAAGTTATGCCAAGAGGACCACCTTACCCATCAATTCCCTCTAATGGAAGAAGCCCAGAAGTTGATCCATGAAAATAAACCAGCTGTCTTAAAAGACCCTTTCCCTCGTGGACAGAGTTCAGCTTCTGGCAGCTCTGGTGCTGGGGGAACCACTCGTGCCACCTCAGCTAATCAGTCATCCATTAATATGGTTAATTCAGATGCCCTGTTGCAAACTTGAGCTATAAATTATACCTCGGACCCGCAGTAGAAGGATGTTCCTGAGTCATCTACCCCTCTCCACATCAAGAGACCGGTGGATCCGCTACTGAAGATTCTGAAAGGTGTCTTCAAACAGGTTGTGCACAACCCCAACGCGAGGGCTGCATCCAACTACAATGTTGTAGACGATCTATCCCAAATCCCTTATGCCATGTCCACTTTGGAGGTACTACAAAGTTGTCCATTGCAACGCAGTGCACTTCTCGCGGCGATCAGGAGCGTAGATTCATCCAACATGCTTTCCCGTTTTGATATGAAAGATATCAAGTTCTGGTTTTCGTACCACGTCACTCTCCAAATAGAGGTCATCCATGGTACCAAGACCATTGGACGAGCCGTTGTAGATGAGGGCGCGTCTACGTGCGTAATGTCCATTTCTTGCTGGAAATCTTTAGGTGAACCTGAGTTAGCTCCCTCGAACATGGTACTTACCTCCTTTGATGGAAGATCTGTCCGTCCACACAGAGTCTTACCATCATTTGATGTTGAACTTGCGGGCAAACTAGTATCTGTAGAGGTTGAAGTTCTGGATGCTCCGCTCGATTATAACTTGTTGTTGGGTAGGAGATGGACATATGCCATGCAGGCAGTGTCGTCAGCTATTTTCCGGATAATAATGTTCCCTCACGAAGGCAAGATCCTCACAGTCGATCGACTTTCATTTTCCTGGAAGACCAACCAGACTTCATCGGATTCAACAATCCCATTGGTTGATTAGTCCCGCCTATTTACTGAGAGTTTGGGAGAAGGTCTCTATGGTTCATTAATAGGCACTTTTGACCTACCTTCTCCTGTTCATTTTATTGGTTCTGAAGAATGTTCTTCGTCTGATATTTTCATGGCCAATCCAACGAGAGATCCATGGATTCTCCCAACTGAATCAGAACCAGTTGTGCCTTTATATGTTGCAGAGGTGGATTACTTAGATTCACAACATGTTGCAACAGAACATATCATGACTCCGTTGGTCTCTATTGAGTTGGATATGGACTATGCTCCTGCATGGTCAGTGGACTCTATCCACTCTTTTGACTGTCTAGACACTGTTTTTCCCTCTGATGAGGTAATCTTGGAAGCAATGAATGGCCTGGACCATCCTTGGGAACACATGCACCAAAGATATTATTTTCTTCCTGATACGGACATGATTGAGAGAGGTGAGTTTTCAATGAGACCCGGTGGGAATGTTGATTTGTCCACTATCCCTTCTACTTCAAAATTTGTTTATGCCGAAGGGAATATGGAAAATATATCGAGAACCATTCCGATCAACATTTCCATTAAAACTGGGTTCATGGAAAATATTTTTATTGGAGCAGATTGTTCTCTCAAGGAGATCATTTTGTATACCAACCTCTTTAAAGAATTCCGCAATGTTTTTTCCTGGTATTACGAGGATATGCCAGGCATTCAACCTACCATTGTTGAGCATGTCATCACAACGTATCCCAACGCTAAACCTGTGAGACAGAACCTCCATCCAATTAACCCTCGAAAATACGCTGCCATCAAGGCAGAGGTAGAAAATTTTCTCAAAGCCGGATTTATCTATCCGATAGATATGACGGAATGGGTGTCAAATCCTGTTCCGGTAGACAAGAAGCAAGGTACCATTAGAGTCTGTACTAACTTCCAAGACCTAAATAAAGCTTGTTTGAAAGACAATTACCCCATGCCATTCATAGATTAGATCATTGACGCGTGTGCGGGCCATGAAATGTTCTCATTCATGGACGGGTTTTAAGGATATAATTGGATACATATCAAACCTGAAGACCAACACAAGACAACCTTTATTTGTCCCTGGGGCACCTTTTCCTATCAGAAGATTTCGTTTGGTTTGAAAAATGCTGGAGCTACCTTTCAGCGAGGAATGGATTTTGCTTTTCATGACATCAAGCACATAGTCAAACCTTACCTAGATGATCTCCCAACGCAATATCGCAAGATACGGGAGCATCCTGATCATTTAAGACTTGTGTTTGAAAGGTGCAGATACTACAAGATTCGATTGAATCCCAACAAATGTGTATTCTACCTTGAATCTAGACAATTATTGGGTTTCATAGTATCCCGTCGTGGTATAATGGTGGACCCATTGAAAGTTGAGGTGATTGTAAATATGCCTCCTCCTTGAACCCCGAGACAACTTCAAAGTCTGTAGGGCATGTCCAACTTCTTGAGACGCTTTATCATTAACTATGCCAAAATTACAAAAGGTTTCATGAGACTGCTTAAACAAGACACCTACGTTTTGTGGGATGAGGCTGCTAAAGCATCATTTGAGGCCTTGAAAAAGGCATTACTTTCAGCCCCCTTGTTAAGCCCGCCAGACTATATGAAGGATTTCCTCTTATATCTGGCTACATCAGTATACACAATTGGCACAGTACTAGTTCAGGAGGATGGCATGCTCCAAGAGCATGTCATTTATTATTTGTCGCGCGCCCTGACAGCTCCTGAGATCAAGTATTCTCACGTTGAGAAGTTGGCATTAGCTATTGTCTATGCAGTTCAGAGGCTACGTCACTACATATTATTGTGTACCACCACAGTGGTTGAAGAGATTAATCATTTCCAATATGTTCTCACTCGACGCATCATCGGGAAATTTAATAAATGGATTGTCATCTTGTAAGAATTTGACTTGGTTTTTCAGTCCACTAAGTCAAAGAAATCATTGGTGTTCGCCGAACTGATTTTAGAGTTTCCTAGTGACATAGTATATGTTGAGGAAGAATCATCATTCCCGGATGAACATATCTTTCTCATTGCATCCTTTGACCCATGGTCTGGGGATATCCTAGTATATCTCCAGACTTTGAGGTATCCCGCCACTTTCTCTAAGGATGAATGATGCAAACTTAAGAGTCATGTGAAGAATTCCCTCATCATTTCTAATACTTTGTACATACATGGGGTAGATTCCATCTTACGTCGTTGTTTGACCCTAGAGGAAGCAGAATCAATATTGAATGATGCCCACAGTGGAGCTTGTGGGGGTCATCTTTCTGGGTTGGCAAAAGCCCAGAAAATACTGTGTGCAGGTTATTTTTGGCCCATAATCTTCAAAGATTGTGTGGAAGCTGTGAAATGCTGCCAGCGATGTTAGTTTTTCACCAAGAAGATGCGAGCACACCCATCTCCTCTCCATCCTGTAATCCTAGCAGTCCCATTCACCAAATGGGGGGTTGATTTTATGAATTGTAATCCATTTTCGGCTGGAGGCCATCATCATATAATAGTTTCCGTCGACTAATTCACCAAGTGGGCCGAGGAAATGCTTACTGTTAAGGAAGATGGAGAAACGACCACTTATTTCATTTTCAACCAGATCATTGCAAGATTTGGTATACCCAAAGAGATCGTGACTAATTACGGTCGTCATTTTCAGAACAGTATGATGAATGATCTATACACCATGTTAGGTTTTCGGTAGGAGCATTCGTCTTCGTTTTATCCGAGGTGAATGGTCAAGTCGAAGCAATCAATAAAAATTTGAAGACCATCTTACAAAGGACTGTTAATGCCAGTAGAACTAACTGGCACATTATGTTGTACCCTGCTCTTTGGGCCTACCGAGCCAATGTAAAGACTGCTACCAAGTTCTCTCCCTTCCAACTGGTACATGGGATAGAGGCGGTCATGAACTTGTTTCCTTTAATTTTATATTTTGAGTGTGATTTTTATTTTAATTTTGCTCATTTGCTTCCTTTAGGAAATTTTTGGTTTTCAAGTGAAACTTTTGATTTTTTCCTTTAGATTTTTATTATTTTTTCTTTAGAATTTGAAGGGATCCATAGGACTTATATTGATTAAGGATGTCCCAAATATACTCAAAGAGCATAGGTTATCATTTAAATAGAAGAGAAATGGTTAAAATAGCACCAAAAGTGAATGCAAATTATTCATGTAGCGCAACCATGAAAAATGCTATGAATATTATATGTATGTTAATTAAAGTTATTAATTATTAAGTGAAAGGGTGTAACCCTTCACTATACACGCTCAAGCCTATAAAAGCGAGCCTCATTGTAAATTACTAAATCATCCATTATCAATTATATATTATTATTTTATCAAATGGAGTTATTTTCCATTGGAGGATTATTCGCTTGAATAATCACTGAGTATATCCGGACACGGATGTAGCATTGGTATCAGAGCCAACGTTTCTCGGCCCCTGCTGATTCTGGCTTTTAGCCATCCATCTTGGAGCTTTCTCGAAATCTGGCTTTTAGCCATAATTTCATAATTATCTGAATAAGGTTTTTGACCTCCCATCCTCCACGCCTACCTCATCCACACAGCACCATCCTTCGTGGCCACCTCCCATCCTTTACATCTCTCCATACGCAGCACCCACTCTGATCCCCTCGCTGCCCCCATTACTTCCACCCTCATTCTCCAGCTCCAACGCGGCCTCCTCCCACACAGCGCCCCCACACCTGCTTCCACACCACCAAACTCCTCTACGTCTCCCATCTACTTGCGTCCTACTCCCTGCACATCCACTCTCTTCCCATAACCACGCTCTCCCACGTTATCCCACGCCCACTCCCACGCTCGCCCTCCTGCCCCCATGGCCACACTCCCCCCACGCCCGACGCTGCTCCACTCCCCACCTGTGCCCACCTTCCTCCCACATCCCGCTCTCTCTCCCTTCCTCCTCGCGCGCCACCAGCTCTCCCTTTCAGGCCTCTGCTCCGCCACTCCCTTCTCCTGCACTCTTCTGCGCCACCTGAGTCGTCGCGACTGCTATCCCCGTGCCTCTTGCTCCATACACCACGTCTACCCCCACTCCCGCCCTCATCCACGCACCACGCGTCTACCTCCACCACGCGCCACCCTGCATCCATCTCTTTTCCCTCCACCGCCTCCTCACCGATCACCTCTCGCGCCTCCACCCTAATCCACCAACTCCCGCCACCATCCGACCACCCCTTTCACTCTACGAAAACTTAATTTAAATTTTTTAATATTAAACATTATTATATTTGTTTAATATTTTTAATATTTGAAAAAAAAACTATATATATATAGTTTATAAAAATATTATTAATAATAATATTATGAAATAATTATTATTATTATTAAAAATAGTAATTATTTTTGGAAAAAAAAAAGGTTATTTAACGATGGGCCTAGTAGTGGACTAGTAGTGGTTCTCTGTTGTTACAGCTATAGTCATTGACACATTGTCACACCTTAGATCCTAGCCCGAAGTGACTCGAGAGTCAGAGTAAAATCTCGTTGGTCAGTGCTTCGTAGTCGTTAGTCATCACTCACCTTCTTGTGCAGCTGAGCAGTGAGTGCGTGACGTGAGTGATTATAATTTATGATATTCCCAATATTTTGAATGACAAATCGAATTTTATAGCATAAGAATTTCAACATAGAAATTGAAATTTATATGGATGGGTGATTTCAAATGTTTCCCTTCTTTTGAAATGTTGATATAAATTATGTCCTTCTTGATTGGAAGAGTAAAATTCAAATTTTAAATTTTCTTTGAAGGGTTCAATTTTAACTTTACACTTCTAGGAAGGGCTAGAACCCTTTGGAAGGAGAGGGCAAGATTCAGAGTCCTGCCCTCTCCTTCCAGCTCTTCTACGTGCATTGGAATCTTCTCTGACATCATCCCTTCAACGGCTCCTCCTCGGCCATGTAGCGTGAAGGAAAATCTCATTTGCCCCTTTTTATTTCTTTAATTCTCACTCGTGATGCTCAAATGATAGAGCATTTGGGAAGGTTTTTTGAAAAATGATAAGAGGGGGGATTTATTAATATTTAAGCTTGTATGTTTCTTTGGGCGACAAATGGTGGGAGAGGGTGCTTCCTTCATAAGGCATATGTAAATAATGTGAAAGAGACAAAATTTAGACGTTGTATCATAATAGATTCAAAAGGTTTGACCAAGGCTGGAATTTGATGGGAAATTGTTCGTCACAAAGTAATTTGTCTGTCAAATATAGTTAATAATCAAATTTATTTGTCACAAATCAACCTTAAAATATATAAACATTTGATCATATGAATTTAAGTTTAACCGTCAAATTTAACGGATCAATTAGATTTCAATTTCAAATTCCAACCCTGGCGTTCGACATAGAAGAAATAAATGCTCTCTTCTCGATGGATCTTAAGGAGAGTGACTTGGGATCAGGGTGAGATATATACTATGATCTTTGTTAA
Organism: Larix kaempferi; assembly: GCA_027924585.1. NCBI lineage: Eukaryota > Viridiplantae > Streptophyta > Pinopsida > Pinales > Pinaceae > Larix > Larix kaempferi. Next base: position 19,500,993 of record BSBM01000580.1, on the reverse strand, counting down.
AGTGAAAAACTAAAGGAACCCTTTTTAATATTCACTTTATAATAATGTGGAAACTTTAATCCATGGGCCTTTTGTGGTGGGCAAAGTTCTTTTTTAAATACGGATAATGGAAAAGGGACGACCTCCTTTTTATTAATGGAAAATGGTGAGATTTGAAGGGAATAGATAGGGAAAAGGAAGGGATATGAATGATCACGAAATGATGGGGAGGTTTTATTATTTATTTTTATTTATGTTTGTGTTTTTTGGGGAATGAGAAAAATTGGCTTTTAAACCAAAGGGGTGCGTTTAGTGAGAAAAGGGGTAATGATTTTTATTTTTTTTAAATAAATGTTATAACAAGGGAAAAGGGATATATAAAGCGTAGGAAAAATATATGATTTATCGATGGTGGGAAAAATAATGGGATTTAAGGATAATGGCTTAGGAAGAAGGGATAGGGAAATGGGAAAAAATGGATAGGAAGTGAAAAAGGTAATGGGAGAAAGGTTAGAAAAGGGGAAATTAATAATGGGGCAATATGATCAGCAAGTATGAGGGTTAAGGGGATCATAATGTAAAAGAGAGTAGTACCTATTTCGTTTAAGAATGAAGGATATTTTGTAAAGAGGGATTCAACGGGGTGATATTTTTAATTCTTTGGACTTAGACATGAGGATACCATTCGTGATGGACATGATTGAAACTTTTATCAATGGATGTAAAATTGGTGGTTTTTACTAACGTGACACAATTTAGTCCAACTTGTCGAAATTTTGACCGAGTTCCAAGAGGGTCAAATGGACTCAGTTTTGTCCAAACAAAATATGTAGAAAATCAAAGTGATGAGCCGAACACAATGGTGATGACTACCTGACATGAGGATGCCCGGATGAAAAGACGACAAATCTCCATGACATCACATCGACCAGACTATGATGAAGCATGACACAACTATGCAAGTTTGTCGAAGGAGTCATATGATGACAAAAATGGTGAAATGAGATGTCAACGTGACAAGCACATCGAACTAGACATGATGGTATATATGGGTTGATCTTGCAAAATATTTTAAATGGTTTGCCTTAGGCATCATGTTCCAACACTTTGGAACATGTCGATGTTGAGCATCAACATCTTGCACACAACAACAATGGAATTTTCACCTTTTTTATATTTCTCTTTTCTTTTTCTTTTACTCTACCCCCAGGTCTCTTCCTTTCCTTTTTGTTTTTGCAAAAATATCTTTCACTTGTACAATTTTAGGTGCAATGTGATGCTCACAGGCTTCCTGTTAAATGTTCCTTTTTTAGAACAATACTTATGATTTGATGGGAGATATCTTTCATGTCCCATGTATACACACTTCCTACTATACTCTAACATGTGTTCCTTCCATATATGGGACATGCATAAAACCCTTTAGTCGTGCAACCGACCATATTTCCATAAGCAGGAAAGTCATGGATTACCCACATCAATATAGCCTTAATATTAAAGAATGACCTTGAATGAACATCGTATGTCCTTACCCCTTCATCCCATGCTACATTTAGTTATTCTACCAAAGGTTAAAAAAAAGCATATGTCATTTCCTAGTTGCTTCAAATTAAAATTGACAATGACAACATACAAAAGTTTCTTTTTTGTGCATAACCATGGCAGGAGGTTATATGCAACTAGTACTATTGGCCAAACACTATATACACTACTCAAGTTTCCAAGAGGGTTAAATCCATCCATTGCCATTGCAAGTCGTAGATTGTGAGGATCGTTGGAAAAATTAGGCCATTTAGAATCTATAGTTTTCCATGATGGGCTATCAATTGTGTGGCACATTATTCCATCATCACTTGCATTCTCATGATGCCACCTCATTTTCTATGAGATCTGTGGAAAGTGGTAACAAAATAAATAATTTTAATATATACATTACAAAACGTAAGAATAATAAAGAAGATGACTTGTGAGTATGTTTGTAGTACATGAAGGTGCATGCTATAATAAAATTAAAAGAGTTCAAAATCATACCTATACATTCTCTTCAACCTTGGTACTATGGGGAAATACTTCAGCACTTTTCTTGGGACACCTTTACGCACCTTTCCAAAATTAGGATCAACCTTCCATCCATATTTACCACATGTTGGGAATTCAAATTTATCTTCATATTTTCCCTGATATAGATGCAATCATTTTTTATATAAATGCAATCATTTTTGCATGCATGTATCATTTCATAGTCCAAACCCAATGATTTAATAAACCTTTTTGCAGCATATGCAAAATCTCATAGTGTATTTTCTTTAGGAAGCATTTCTTTCAACAACTTCAACAATTGGGTTAAGCTCATGTTGGACCATCCACTTTTCACTTTAAGGTTGTACAATTTCACAATGGACGATAGCTTAGTGAAACTACTGCAACCTAGGTACAATGGTGTCTTGGCATCATCATTAACTTATGATATGATTGATATTATTCATTTTATCCATTGATGTTGCTTGGACATTTTCATTATTCACATCTAGATTTTCACTAAAACATTCATAAACATCATTCACCATTTGAACCATATGGTCATCAATCATGGTTGCATCATCATCATTGTCATTCTTAGAAACATCAATATCATTTGTAAGCAATGTCGTAGACTCATCAACATGATTATCATATTCTTGTTTGATTATTTCTTCATCACCATGTCATTTGGATATCACAAAATATAATGTAAAGAAAAAAAATAGAAACATCAATATTGTCCATAACGAACATTCTTAGGGAAAAATATTTTTTTTTCATATAATTGACCCTCAAACAGCGTTGCACACATAATATTGTGAGCACTTGCATCACATTTTGCGTACCATTAAATGTGAAATTTCTCGTGGCAAATCATGCATCTCATTTGCATAACATTTCTTGCCCTTGTTAGATATAGATGCCTAGAAGAGATAATAAAAAATCACGTCATATTTTATCTATATAGTATTTATATGTAAATTGAAACTTATAATTAATATTATCTACATGGAAATGGTACTTTGATTCAACAATATCCTATGATCATACCTGATTAGGATCCCTCTCTCCATGGAAAAACCAATTTATATAACACACATTATACCATGAATCATCAAGTGGTCTTGTACTTCCTCCAATGCTAGTACTGCAACATGGAAACATTTTTTACAAGGGCATCTCATTTTCTTCTTATCCTTTGAATGCCTTATAGCAAAATCTATGAATTCTTCAACCCCATCTTGATATTCCTCGACATTCTACATATAACCAATACCTACAGACCTGGAACAAGGAAGTATTCCCTTCAATACTGCACAGTTCCTCAGGCCATACCTCCCATTACAGTGTTCTTCCAGGTATGCATAGAAGAGTAACCAACCCTTTTTATCTTCTTGAGAGGTTACCTTCCTCAATAGGTTTATCAAGCCAATTCTGGTCCACTTCCACTCCAAATTTCTTGCTCACAGGTTCAAACCAAAACAGAGATGCACATAACAGCAAAATCACAAGTGTTGGGCATGAAGGGAAATGTTTTTACAGTGGGATGTCCAAAATGGGGTTTCCATTAGCTGCAAAAAAACGTGGGCAACCAAAAACGAAAAGGCAATTGGGGAATAAACCCTGGGAGAGCAAAATCGTTTCCAGAAAACGTTTATGGGCATTCAAGGGACAGAAACGGCCTCCATAAACCCCCAAATCATGACTCCCTTCCTCCATGCCACGGTGCAATACAAAAACGAGTTCCCAACCATGGAAAATGTAGGAAAACGATGGAAAACGTGAAGGAGAAATCCCTAGCTAGATCAAACTGCGTGAGAGAGAAAAGGCCATGGGTGAAGAATAGATTTGGGCACCATTCTGTGGGTTTTTTCTTGCCCAAGAAGCAAAAATACGATTTTCCAGGTTGATGGCTTGCCCATGCATGGAATTGGCTGCCATACCTCTTCATTCCCAAGGCATTAACTACCTCAACCAACTCTTGGAAGAATTAAATGATTGGGTGCATAAGTCAAAATGGGTAGTTGGGGTTCATTCATGGACATTTGGGTTAACACCATTGGCTCAAGGGTTTGGATAATTTTCCCTCCCTATTCCTTGTGAAATCATGCTCCCATCTCTTTGTTGCATTGCATAGCTAGTTGTGGGTATTTCATTAAAATTCGTATTTACATGATGTCTTAATTTACATTGTGCCTGTCTAGCACAAGAACCACAGGCATCCATTTTTAATTGCCAATACATAAAACGCTAAATCGATGGGGGGGCCTTGGCCTTGAGCTCCTCACCACGATTTAATAACGATATTTACATCATTTACAATTTTAATGCAATAGGGTCAAAATCGGGATATTACATTCCCCTCTCCCTTACATTAGCACTGTCCTCAGTGCTCATCAAAATTGAACAAAAATGGATATGCCACTCTCATGGCATCCTCCAACTTCCATGTAGCCTCATCGGGACCATAGTGCTTCCATTGCACCCTTACCTGTTCGATGGCTCGGTTCCGGAGCAATGTCACCTTCTTGTCTAGGATGTGCGATGGGTCGGTTTGGAACTCTCCCTCGGGTTCCACCTGGATCACATCCCAATTAATCACATGGTTAGGATCATGTACATATTTCTTAAGCAAAGAGACATGAAAAATATTATGAGCTCTAGTGCTAGCAGGCAATGCAAGGCTATATGCAACTGGCCCTATTCTTTCAAGCACTTCAAATGGCCCACAATATCTAGGTGACAGCTTGGCACAACTCCCAAGCTTCAAGGAACTCTTCCTTGGCCTCACTCTAAGATACACATGATCCCCAACACTGAATTCTCTATGCACTCTATGCTTATCTGCATAGATTTTCTGTCTATCCTGGGCTGCTTTTGAATTCTGTCTGATCTTTGCAACCTCTTGTTCTATTTGCTTAAGCAATTCTGGCCCAAGTACAATTCTGTTCACTGGATTATCCCAAGTCACTGGTGTCCTACACGTTCTGCCGTACAAAGCTTCATATGGACTTATTCCCAATGATGCTTGTTTCCCATTGTTATATGCAAACTATACCAGGTGTAGATAATCCTCCCACTTGGATGGTTTGTCCATTACATACATGCGAAGCATGTCTTCAAGCATCTGATTTACTCTTTCTATTTTCCCATCTGTTTAAGGATGGTATGCGGTACTAAAGTTCAACTGTGTACCTAAATCTGCAAAGAGACCTTTCCAAAAATTGGAAGTGAACTTGGTATATTGCCTTAGGAAATCCATGTAATCTGAAAATTTCCTTCATGAAAATATTTGCAATGGCATCAGCTTTATGTGTGGACTTAACCGGTATAAAATGTGATGCCTTTGTTAACTTGTCCACCACCACCATGATGGAATCATGTTGTCTCACCGTCATTAGAAACCCTGTAATAAAATCCATGAAATTAATTCCCACTTCCATTCTGGAATTGGTAATGGATGCAATAAACCTGTTGGGTGTTGGTGTTCAACCTTCACCTGCTGACATTTCATGCACCTATAAATGTACTTAGCGATGTCCTTCTTCATCCCCGGCCAGAAATAATGTTTTCTTGCTGTAGAAATTGCTTTCTGATATCCCGGGTGACCGGAGTATGGAGCTTTATGGATTTCATCCATGACAATCCTCCTCAAATCTGCCACATTTGGAATATAGGCTCTATTCTTATAAGTAAGAAGTCCGTCTTCTTCCAAATGGTATCCTTCATACTTCTTTTCAAGGTCTTGCTGCTGCAATTTGTCCTTTATCTGCACATACACTTCATCCTCAACCATATGGTTAACAATCTGTTGCCTCAAATCTGGTTGGCAAGTACTAAGCGCTGCCACATGCATTTCATGTACTTTCCTACTGAGTGCATCAGCCACCTTGTTTTCTTTCCCTTTTATGTGTTTGATTTCAAAATCAAATTCACACAAAATTTCCAAGCATCTAGCTTGCCTAGAATTCAAATTTGGTTGATCAAATAAGTATTTCAGACCACAATGGTCTGTCCTTAACTCAAATTTCCTGCCCATTAAGTAATGCCTCCATATCTTTAAAGCATGTACTGTGGTTGCAAGTTCTAAATCATGAGTAGCATAGTTTTTCTCATGCTCCTTCAACTTCCTCAACTCATAGCATACCACGTGGTTGTCTTGCATAAGAACTCCTCCCAGTCCTTGATTGCATGCATCGGTACATACCACAAATTCTTTTTCTGGGTTTGCAATATTCAAGATTGGTGCACTCGTAAGAAGATTCTTCAACCGTTGGAAACTTTCCTCACATCTTGGTGTCCATTCAAACTTTATCCCCTTCTTTTGCAAAGAAGTGATCGGGTTTGCGACCTTGGAGAACCCTTCAATAAACCTCCTGTAGTAACCAGCAAGGCCCATAAAAGATCTCACATCTGTCACATTCCTTGTAGTTGGCCAATTCGTAATGGCTTCAATCTTCTCAGGATCCATAGATATTCCTTTGTATGAGATAATGTGACCCAAATAATGAATTTTATCTTTATAAAAGTCACATTTGCTTAACTTTGCATACATCTTATGCTCCCTTAGCAATTGCAGTGTCATTCTCAAATGTTCTTCATGCTCCTCTTCATTCTTAGAATAGATAAGAATGTCGTCTAGAAAAACAAGAATGAACTTGTCCAAATACTCGCTAAAAACACTATTCATGAGACACATGAATGTAGTTGGTGCATTTGTGAGACCAAATGGTACCACCACAAACTCATAGTGTCCATACCTTGTTCTAAAGGTTGTCTTATGAATATCTTCCTCTTTGATTCTTACCTGATGGTAACCAGACCTCAAGTCAATCTTTGAAAATAACTTTCCTCCTCTCATTTGATCAAAAAGGTCATCAATTCGGGGCAATGGGTATTTGTTCTTCACAGTAACTTTGTTCAGCTACTTGTAGTCAATACATAACCTGAGTGTTTCGTCTTTCGTTTTCACAAATAGAACAGGTGCTCCCCACGGGGACACACTTGGCCTGATATATTTATTTTCCAACAACTCTTGTAATTGCATTTTTAATTATATCAATTCCAGTGTACTCATCCGGTAGGGTGTCTTAGACACTGGTGCAGCTCCTGAAACAAGTTCAATTGTAAAATAAATGTCTCTCTTTGGAGGAAGTCCAGGAATCTCATCAGGAAAAACATCCCTGAATTCCTGCAATACATGATAGTCTTCCAACTTAAGAGTTTCATCCTCTGTTGCCTCCAAAACATGGGCTGCATACAATTGACAACCTTTCCTACAGAACTTCTTCAGCTGCATGGCTGAAACCTGTCTAACAGAAATCACCTTTGGAATTCCTTTTACAACTCTTGGGTTTCCTTCTTCGTCCATGCATTCAAATGTCTTATTGTAGTAGTCAAGTTTAACCTTGTGTGCTTCTAACCAATCCATCCTAATGAGAATATCATAGGAACCAAGTGGAAAAATATTCAGATTTGCATAAGTGAACAACCCATCCATCTCTAATGGAATTTTCTCTACAATTTCACTAACTTTTATCTTGGTTCCAATGGCTAGTTGAACTAACCAAGATTTACTATGCTTTAATTTCTTAAAAGCACAAATCTCAACAATTTTAGGAGTGATGTAACTGTGAGTAGATCCAGGATCAATCAAAATAGAAACATATTTCTTAGCAATCTTACCTTCAACTTCAACCACAGTTGATTGATGATCTGCCTGGCGGTCATCTAGTGTTGCATAGATTCTAGGGATTGTCCTTGCCACTTGACCCACAGTTTCAGCTCCTTGGATGTTGTGAACTTGATTTGCATTCCCATTTCGATGTGGACAGTTCCTAAGCATGTGGTCTCCTCCACAACCCCAACATTGAAGTGGTTCTCTTGGCTCCTTTGTATCTCTTGGCTTGTCTCCCATCATCCTAGTTGGCTTAGTCACAACCTATGATGGCTGCCTTTGTTGATTTATGATATGAGGAGGTTTGAAACCTTTCTTCCTTTGGTCAAACTTCTCATTTTTCTTGTCCTTCCATGCCTTATGGAAATCAGGTTTGCTTTTGTTTTGATCATAGCAATACTTGGCCTTCCTTATTTCCTCTTCTAGAGTTTGAGGTTCATCAAATTCAATCCTATCTTTATATGACTGAGGTATCCCACTTAGAAAACGCTGAATTTTCACCTTATCATCTCGAATATACCTGACATACCTCAACAGCTCCAAGAACTTGTTTGCATACTCTTCCATGGTCAATTGTCCCAATTTCAGCTCATGGAACTCTTTGATCTTGTCATCATAGTACCTATGAGAGAGGTACTTTTGCTTGAAGTATTTCTTGAACCGCTTCCACACAATCTTTCTTTCATTGATCTTCCTCACTTACCTGATATGATCCCACTATATAGATGCTCTTCCATTCAAGTTAAAAATGGCTACCCATACCTTCATATTTCCAGAGTAGTCTTGGACTTGGAAATACTTTCTCATCCCAAGAAGCCAAGCTTAAGCTTCTTGACCAGACTTTACCTCTCCATCAAATGTAGGAGGTTTTGCCTTCTTAAATTCCCCATGTGAGTTGTTATGGTGATGTCTCTTCCTCTTACTCTTGCGAGATGAAGAGCTTGAACCTTCAATGGATTTCTCAGAGTCAGATGATCCACTGGAAGAGATCTCTAGAGTATATGTTCTGTCTCTAGAAACCCTTCTTGAGCTATTGTCCCTCTTGCGGGAATTCTTCCTTAAACTACTACCACTCCTTTCTAGATTTGATGTCTGATGCCCAGAGTTTATTTGCCTTTGGATATCTATCAAACTCTGTAGCATGGTTGCATTCAACTGATTTTGTTCTTCGTGAGCTTTAATCATCCTTTCATTATCTTCTTTGCAACTTTGCAACTCCTCCCTTAGGCTCCTCATGGTGGCTGCAATACCTGGGGGAGTCTCTTGATTTCTTCTACCATTGGATTCTGTTTTAGCATTCTCAACATGTATGTTTTCCTCCATGGCATCTGTCTCAAGTTCATAGGGATCATGTGCATCATCTATGATGTTGATTTTCTTGGCCCAACCAAGACCCAAAATTTCCAACTACACTATCTGGAATGCTGCTTTGATGTGACTATTATTATGCAAAATGTGTTTATAGACACAATTGTTAGCTACATTATAATATCCTAAATTCATTGCATGTATATGGAAAAATCCTGTATTGATAACTTTGTCCAATCATAGACTTTCTCACAATCAACGACAGTCTCAGGGGGACGACGGGGGTCAAGGGGGCTTGCCCCCTTGTGGCTTCCCTGCGCCACTGCAGGGCGGGTCGAGGGCAGTGGCCTCATTTTTTTTTTGTAATTCTTTTGATTTCGCGCAATCTAGCACATAACTTTCATGGCGATTTTCCATTTTTGGCACCTGAAAATCTCAATGAAAAGCTGTTGTATTTTCCCCATTTGGCGGACTTATCGAATTCTCCCCCAACCATGTCGCAACAATTTATGCTAAGATCACCGACCGTCGCTCTCCGGTTGGTGACTCAATTTTTTTCCACTGCGACCGTGTCGCGAAAATTAAGTCTAAAAATCCTGCCCATGTTGCGGAATTTATGGTTAAAATTGTCGCCGATGTCACAGAAATTAACATTAATATTGCCGCGCGCGTCGTAGAATTAAACATAATTAGCATTAATTTTGTTGCGCGCGTCGCAAAATTTAACATTATTTTCACCGCGTGCGTCGCATAAATTAACATTAATTTCGCCGCGCGTGTCGCAAAATTTAACATTATCTTCGCCGTGCACGTTGCAGAAATTAACATTGATTTCACTGCGTGTGTCGCAAAATTTAACATTATTTTCGCCATTCTCGTCGCAGAAATTAACATTAATTTCGTCGACACAGCCTTAGGAAAAATTTCAAAAACACTTAGAAAAATTTAAAATTTTTCCTTCTTCTTTCTTTCTGTGATGATCATTGCTATCACTGCTCAATAGGAGGGTCCTTACCTCTACAACTATTCAATCTTAGCCTGTTTAGGCCCGATGTTGTAACCTGTAGTGATCAGAAAAATGGGGTCTTCCCTTGTAACTGTGATTAGATTTGGCCCATAGAGGTCCAAGTCTGTAGCCTATGGCTCTGATACCACACTGTCAAGTCTCGTCCCATCAAACCAAGCAAGGGAGAGAACATGACCCTAAAACTGGGCATCTAGCCCCATGATTATTAAGTAAAACTCATTGATAATAAAATACATATACATATGCATATTGTAGAAACACAACGGAATTAAAATCATCTTAATATCTAACATACATTCAACATTTTCATGACAACCATTAAATAAAGACATTGCCGAATTATAAAAGAGAGTACTTATCTTGAAACAAAGTAGTCCCGAGCAAATGGCTATGCAACTGCAACATTCCACCTAACCATAGGCCAATTGTGCTCATCAATCTCTCAGCACAACTGCCACCCCCGACCTGGGCATGATTTCTACAAGGAAAAGGGAACAACAGACTCACACATAGCCAAAATACACCAAAACTAGCCAAGCCAATCCACAGTTGGGTTTATCAGGCTGCTAAAGTAATGGAAAGGAAGAATTGCTAAGCTAGTGAGCTCAACCTCAGAGATATGGATGCCCTCTACAAGATCTATCTAGCTTGGTCCTCACAATACCTACACACCTGGAACAAGGAAGTATTCTCTTCACTACTGCACAGTTCCTCAGGCCATACCTCCCATTCTAGAGTTCTTCCAAGTACGCATAGAAGAGTAACCAACCATTTTTATCTTCATGAGAGGTTACTGTTATCACATATATAGTAGCTGGGCTACCACATATTATTTTTCAGATTCCAGAGCACTTTTCAGCCAGTTCCTTTGCATTGAGATGATGAGATGAGCATCTATCTATGGATCAACATCAGATTTTGGACAACATATATATTTCCCATGCCATGACTGAGTCTCAGGACACTTAGAGAGATGATCGATGTAGCCATTATACCATTTATGCAGAGCAGTCAGTAGTGCCCAGAGTTACAGCAACAGTTTCAGAGGACAGATGATGGTTCAAAGGATGAGCATTCAGGTATATGACTCAGCAGGTATATCATGGTGTTATGGTTATATTGCTTTTATATTCATTCTTATGGCATGTCATAGCACTTAGTGTCATGATCTGGCGATCATATAGATAGGTGGACCTGGTTGATCTTATTATATATATATTCTATTGTCCTTACTCAGACTTAGAAGTTCACTACTCATACTCATTGGTTTTACCCTCCATAGGGAGAATAGAGGTGATCATTCCACCATACCTTGGCTTGCTAGTGTTGGCTCCATTACTCATTGTCTTCATCCATCCATTACCTACCTTTTAGTTTATCACCTTGACTTACTACTTGACTAGTGGCATGGAGGATCTTTTCCCCACTGTAGCCTATGTATTGGATGAGCTTCCCTGTTTATTGTGTCTCGGCTCTGAGTTGGTGACAAAACTTACCTCTGGTGAGTTGGATTGTAGGCCTAAATCATTCTGGTCGGTTGTCCCGATGTTTGGCATTGACTCGAACTCCCCCTAGTCACTTGAGATGTTGTTGGCTAAAACTGAAACCTCATGTACTACTTATGGAAACTTCTAAATTCGCCCATGGAAACTAAAAAGGGCAAGAGCGATGAACTGCTAAAAATACTCCTTGAAGAGTCTAAAAGAAAGGTCCAAAAAGCAATGATTCTTTAAAACTATATCTAAACAATTGCTGACCTTATGTATGTATAAAAAACATGCCCTGGATGCAAGCTGCAACTAGTTGTGCTTATCAACACACCTCAGATCCGAAAGGTTATGTAGGCCAAAAAGGCCATGAAATGAAATTGAATGATCCTAATGAACCTGGATCAACTTGATGTAGACATGATGCCTAAGTTGAATAAGCACTCTCTAAACAACTTATCCATTTGTGAGACACTGCCATTCCCTGTGTTGTTGCTCATTCAGTATATATTATGGTGTGTATTCCCTTTCCCATATCCAAAGTGTCACAATGTTAAGTCAATCAGTCACCCTTTAGCCTAGCCATTTTATTTTAGCCTTCACCCTTCACTAGCAAATTGATCACAATTATGAAGTGAGTATGGTCCTGAAAGTCTAGTCTGAGTCATATAAATAATTAATGACAATATATATTTGGATTTAGATCGTCAGTAATGATTACTTTGTCTTATAATTGCTATTTGAATGAGATGTAGAGCATGCATTAAACTTTGACACTTTGCAGCAGCTTCAGATGGTAGTCTGAGTTATATTTGGTCAATATTGAACTAGTCAAACATAGTTTGACCAAGGTCAATCACAGGACATGAGATTATTGGACCTTATGATGACACAGGTAGATGATATATGGTCTATGTACATGTACATGATGGTTCTATGCATCAGATACATGTTTATGATGATGATCTATGGTTTTCGGCATTATTTGATCATTTACAAATTATTATTATTTCACCTGTTTCGGTATATTGGATATATTATATGATCATGCAGAGATCTATATGGTGTATGAGTACACATATTGGATAGTTTTGGACCGTCTGAGTCCAATGAGACAGTCTATTTCCAGTTCCGGGCAGTTACAGTGATGATTTAGCCTCAGTAGGCTGTCCTAGTGCAGTTTTGGTCTGTCGGAGACCCTGCTAGAGCAGAGATGATATTTATTTAGTTCACCTAGGGCGCTTATGATGGAGGGGGTGGTCCAGCCACTTTTTTTTACCATATTATCCCCCTTCCGGACACACTGGTGCCCTCACCTTGACAGCGCAGGCACTCCAGGAGGCAGTTTGGAACAAGTGCACGCTTCCCGGGGCAGTCTTGGATTGGTAGAAATGGCTACAAAGGAATTCGATTTGGGATACTGAGGCAAATTTTTGGCATGGGATGATCAGTGATGATGATTGGGATGTCTTCCGCACCTTCTCCAGCAGTTTCAGCTTCATCGGGGCCCACATCCATCACTTATGGCACTTTCTGGTGATTTCTGAGGTCTTTTGAGGCCTACGATTTGTCCATAGAGGCACGATTTGGTATATTGATGACTATTTTATTATTATTGTGCTATGGGGATTGACCAAGGGTGGCTAAAATTACCCCTTGGACCCACCATAAGCTTATTGTTATATTTTGTCATCATGATTTGGTGGGATCCCCTCTCCTAGGGCGATTTTGTCCACTTATTGCTATATTTTATGGTTGATCCATGTATTTTATTGTTGAGCTCATCTCAACCATTGATTAGATATTTTGATCTTTTAATCTTATCCACTCATGTAAAAATTGGTTAGGATTTTGCTCTCTCCCCATCCTATTTAAGGAGGGAGCCTCTCATTGTAAAATCATCTAGAGATTTTTGGCTCTTGGCTCTTGGAATAAAATTTCTATCTTTTGGAGTACATGCTTGGGTTGGAGTGGATGTTGGTTGTTCTGATTGTAAATGCTTTTTTCCATTGCACTGGAGGATATATTGTAGCTATCTTGCATATTTGCCATATCTTTTTACAGGTGGAGAAGACTTCTTCAACAAGTGCGAATTGGTGGGGAGGCTTGCCCTTCAAGCTTGGAGGAGGACGTTTTGGGTTAAACAGGGAGTGGTTTTGTCTTTGCACCAACTATTCTTTGCTTATCTCTTTCTTGCTTGTATCTACCTTCAACATGTTAAACTGATTGACACTTTGCTCCTTGGTTTTGACAGGTTAGAGGGACACATATGTGGCTTGGAAAAATCGATTTTGCAAGAGGGCTTCAAAAATTCTCCATTTGATCTTTGGCAAAAGTAATCCTCATCTCAACTAGCATTCATCTCTTCATCCAAGTATGCTCCAAAGGTATGATCTTCTTCTTCTTTGAATCATCCATAATTTCTAGATCATAAAAACCCTAATTAATCAAAACCCTCATTTTGGTTTTTCTTAGATCTACTCAGATCTAGCCTTGCTTTTGAAGAAATATTAAAAACCCACCTCTATAGCATCCACCCCTAGTTGGATCTATAGTTTGGTGGTGATTGGGTTAAAATTGACACACTTTTCAAGGCAATAAGGCCCTCTTGAACCAAATCGCACTTCCTTGGAGAGGCTTGTTTGGTTAGATCTAGCACATGGGTAGGTTGTAAGTTTTAAACCTTAACAGTGATGTATAAACTTATATTGATTCTTAAGCATTAACAAAAAATACACAATGGCACACACATTACATAGAGATTTTCACTTGGAAACCCTTAACCGGGAAAAAAACCAGCAAAAATTAAAGCCGCACAGCTCCTTTTCATTATATGTTTACAATATATGATATTCCGCAACATCTAAAACCCTAATTCATTTACCCGAAATTAGGTTACAACCCTAATCCCTTTTACCGGGATTAGATAGAGTACAATGGGTCGAAATCGCGATAAAGCAAAAAGCAAAAAGCAACCGGGATTAGATAGAGTACTATTGGGCAAGGGATCGTGTTGTACACGCAGCCACCATGTGAAGAGATATAACATTCCCACTTGATTTGCAATCTACACACTTGATAACCTACCCCTAGACTTTTACTTGGGTGATTTCTACCTTGTGGGCATCATTCCACATTTTAAGGGATTAAAACCCCCTTTTGAACTACTTGGCACCTTAAAACTCAGATCTAGTAAGATCTAACCCTTAGATTGACTTAATTTTCTAGATCCACATAGATCAGTGCCTAAGCTACTTGGATCTACAATTTGGTGGCCATTGGACTTGATTTGACACACCTTATCCACCTTTTAGCCCTCCTTGAGCAAGGTCGCACTTCCTTGGGTGACTGAGTTTGCCCACTTCTAGGACCTGGGTAGTTGAGATTTCAGTGGATTTGGAATGGGCATACCTTGAAATCTATATCTAGAGTATCATTTTGTGACGATCTACCTTGAGGGTAGCATTCCTTGATTTAAGGGATTGTGGTCCACTTGGGTCATTTCATGAAACCCTAGATCTAGCAAGATCCAACCACTTTACCTCAATTAGCCCACTTGTCTTGACCTCTAGGTGTCCCGATCTACACTTTGACATATCTTTTGACTCCATTAACCCATCCAACAAGGCACTAGTCCTCCTTAAGCAAGTCACACTCCTTGGGAATTGTGTCAAACCTTAGATCCGGTACATGGGTATTCCTAATTTCAACTTAGATCCATAGATCTACTCATTACATATCCTCTAGTGCCAATTGCATCCCTTAATTTCACCTTGTGGGTCCATATTAAGCCATTTCACATATCCCAAGAAAGTAGGACCCACTTGTGTAACACATGGTACCATATCTTATCATTATAACTAATCATGTGGCCTAAATCATACGTTGGTTGAAACACTAATCATTTCTCAAACCACCTTCAACCATACTTTAATTTCTAGGTCCACTTTACCTTGCATTGGTTTCCGTAACTTACCATTTACTCATCCCTAGGAACCTTTGTTTGGGTCCAATCATCTTTGATTGGTTATAGGGCCTCCCCCTTGGTCTTGATTCACCTTGACCTAAAGTGAAGAGTGCCTCGGTTGACGTGACTCCCACCTTGCATTGGGAACCGTGGCATATCTTGGGTCACCTCTTTAGTTGTCCATCTCCTCTACCGTCCCGGATGGGATACCACTAGGGGCAACTACAAGTTGCGTGATAACATTTTTGGCGCCGTTGCCGGGGAAGGTAGAGGCCTACCCTGGTTTGACATATATTTTTCAAGCCCTACTCCTGTTCTCTTTGCCAACATTTTTGGCGCCGTTGCCGGGGAGGTAGAGGCCTACCTTGGTTCATCATACATGTTTTGTCTCACTCTCTCCCTACACTTTAAACGACATACATTTTGGTAGAAGAGTTTTAAAATCTACTTGGCGACTCCACATAAGCAACTCCACTGGTGATCGATCCTATCATTATCTAGAACCCATGGGGTGCATCATTTTGTATTTAGGTTCTTGATTTAAAAAAATTAAAAATTAAAAATTAAAAAAAATAAATTTTTGCCATCCATGGCTGCTTCTGAGCGGCCTAGGACTTTTGGTCGTTTGAAAGTTTTTGACTTCTCAAAAATTGTTGGGTATCCTCATCAAATCCCTCATCAAGCCTGTGAAAGGTTGTCTAAATTTGATGGAAGTCATGAAGTATCTGCTAAAAGACACCTTGAACTTTTTAGGGAAATTATTAAAGATTTATCCATAACCCATGAGGATGTGTGTATGAAACAATTGGCTTCGTCCTTCAAAGAAAGAGCTGAGATCTGGTTCTTAAATTTGAAGCCCAATAGAATTTCTGGGTATGACATGTTTGAGCAAAATTTCTTAGAAAAATGGGGAAGTGAATCCGATGATATATATTTTTCAAATCAAAACCTTCCCTTTTCTAATCCTATTGTTGAAACTGTTAATAATCAAACATCAAGTGAATTGTCAACATCCAAAGATGACCCCTCCTGCTCAATTTCTTTTGAGGATAAGTCTTCCACTTTTGAGTCGATTGAAAGTCAAATCCATAATCATTGTATAAATCATAAGTTTTCAAATTTCTTTTTAGGTAGCCCTAGTCTTGATCCTGAGGAAATTTCTGAGGATGAGCCTTTAGTCAGTCAGTCTATTGAAGTTCCTCCCTCAGAGAAACTCATTAATCATTCCATATTTAATGATCATTCAATTCCTTATCACCTTATTGAAGAAGAAGAAAGTGAAAGCATCGACCAAGATCCTTTAGTGGTGATCTCTCGTGATCATTGTGCAATTAATCAAGATATTATAAATGAAATTGTTAATTCCCCCCCTGATCAATTAAATGAAAATGATCACTTATCCTCTTATTATTTTAATGATGAATCAATAGAAGGTCAATCTCAAGATGAGGATGAATTAGTGAATTACACTAGATGCTATAATCTGTGTTCCACTTCTTATAATGAGTCTTTAATTTTTTCCATCCTTAATCAAGATAACTTAGAGTTGGATAGCTATGGTCAATCTTGTCCTCAGATTGTAAATATTAAACTTGATCAAAAGATTAAAATCATTCCTGCACTAAAGAGTGCTTTCTTTTGTCAAAATCCAAGGTCAAACTTATTTATTCATTTGGGAGAATTTTCATATTTGCAATCCACCCTCCCTTCCCAACTCTTCCAATCATCTTCAAGTTGGTGCTCTAGTCAATCTTTTTCCTTGGAAATTTTCATTGGGAAGTATAAGCCTGGTTACATGTTTGGATAAAAGGCACTTCATTTCCCTTTTCAGTTACTTTGGAACCAAGATGCTTGTTGTCAAATTATCAATCATTCTTGGTGGATAGAAAAGGTGTTTAAAGATCAATTTCATCTTTTCTCCATTTTTGAGAGTCAAGTGGGCTTGATTTTGATTTTTCGTCTCCTAAGCTTTAATTTGTCCCCACTTGGTTTTTATTTGATCATCAATCCCAAGGAGAGTCAAATTGAATATTTTAGAGAGGTGAATCAGGAAGTCAGTTTGTGTAAAAGGAATTTGAATCATATGCCTTATATTTTTCCTCCATCCATTTTAAACAATCACTTGCATAAATTTTATGATCCTATCAATTTTTGGATGGAGGATGGCTTCATTAATCAGTCATCTCCTTGGCATGATTTCATTTTGCTCCGTTCAAATCCTTCTTCAATTTCTGAACAATTCAGGAAGATTGTGCTCTCAATTTCATTAATTTTTAATCCAATCTTGACTTGTTTTATCAACAAAAATCAAAGAAGAATCATTAATTCATTTGGTGAATGGTTGCACTGGATTTATGATTTTACCTAGCATTTGTGTTGACTGGTTAGAGTAGGGTAGGTAGGTCTTGAATAAGCTCACTTGAGCAGTAGGATTTGTGTGCTTTTTCTGTGTGATGAGTTGCCAATTTTTCTTTTTCTTTGGAGTGTCTGCTTGTTTTTCTGTTTGACTGAGTTGAGCCTTGCTCCTTCCTAAGCTTGTCTCTTCTCCTGCATACATTAAGGATTTTTTTTAGTTTCCGTTTACATTTTTGGCTGCCTGTGCAAGTGAGATTGCCTGCTTGAAAAAGTCCTCTTTTCCTCCTACACAATAATAAAAAAAATAAAAAAATAAAAAAATGAATGTTGAATAAATGACATATGCCATGTTAGATTTAAAATTTCTTTTATGCATTTCAGATTCTGTTTTAAAGTAGATTTCAGTTTCAGTTTTATTTTATATATTTTTCCCATACATGCTCCATTAGGTATTCTAGTGTTTGTGAGCGCATGTACATGTGCAAAATAAAAGCTGAAAGTAATGATGGTGCAGTGTTGGATTGAAGATTGATGCAGAGCAGTTCGAGACCAGAGATTATGAGGTTCTCAAGCGCTCTCTCCCTTAGAGCACTTGTCCCAGCTGGAGCCAGATGTTATCACATATATAGTAGCCGAGCTACCACACATTATTTTTCAGATTCCAGAGCACTTTTCAGCCAGTTCCTTTGCATTGAGATGATGAGATGAGCATCTATCTATGGATCAGCATCAGATTTTGGACAACATATATATTTCCCATGCCATGACTGAGTCTCAGGACACTTAGAGAGATGACCGATGTAGCCATTATACCATTTATGCAGAGCAGTCAGTAGTGCCCAAAGTTATAGCAGCAGTTTCAGAGGACAGATGATGGTTCAGAGGATGAGCATTCAGGGATATGACTCAGCAGGTATATCATTGTGTTATGGTTATATTGCTTTTATATTCATTCTTATGGCATGTCATAGCACTTAGTGTCATGATTTGGCGATCATATAGATAGGTGGACCTGGTTGATCTTATTATATATATATTCTATTGTCCTTACTCAGACTTAGAAGTTCACTACTCATACTCATTGGTTTTACCCTCCATAGGGAGAATAGAGGTGATCATTCCACCATACCTTGGCTTGATAGTGTTGGCTCCATTACTCATTGTCTTCATCCATCCATCACCTACCTTTTAGTTTATCACCCTGACTTACTACTTGACTAGTGGCATGGAGAATCTTTTCCCCACTGTAGCCTCTGTATTGGATGAGCTTCCCTGTTTATTGTGTCTCGGCTCTGAGTTGGTGACAAAACTTATCTCTGGTGAGTTGGATTGTAGGCCTAAATCATTTTGGTCGGTTGTCCCGATGTTTGGCATTGGCTCGAACTCCCCCTAGTCACTTGAGATGTTGTTGGCTAAAACTGAAACCTCATGTACTACTTATGGAAACTTCTAAATTCGCCCATGGAAACTAAAAAGGGAAAGAGCGATGAACTGATAAAAATACTCCTTGAAGAGTATAAAAGAAAGGTCCAAAAAGCAATGATTCTTAAAAGCTATATCTAAACAATTGCTGACCTTATGTATGTATAAAAAACATGCCCTGGATGCAAGCTGCAACTAGTTGTGCTTATCAGCACACCTCAGATCCGAAGGGTTATGTAGGCCAAAAAGGCCATGAAATGAAATTGAATGATCCTAATGAACCTGGATCAACTTGATGTAGACATGATGCCTAATTTGAATAAGCACTCTCTAAACAACTTATCCATTTGTGAGACACTGCCATTCCCTGTGTTGTTGCTCATTCAGTATATACTATGGTGTGTATTCCCTTTCCCATATTCAAAGTGTCACAATGTTAATTCAATCAGTCACCCTTTAACCTAGCTATTTTATTTTAGCCTTCACCCTTCACTAGCAAATTGATCACAATTATGAAGTGAGTATGGTCCTGAAAGTCTAGTCTGAGTCATATAAATAATTAATGACAATATATTTTTGGCTTTAGATCACCATTAATGATTACTTTGTGTTATAATTTCTATTTGTATGAGTTGTAGAGCATGCATTAACCTTTGACACTTTGTAGCAGCTTCAGATGGTAGTCTGAGTTATATTTGGTCAATATTGACCTGGTCAAACCTAGTTTGACCAAGGTCAATCACAGGACATGAGATTATTGGACTTTATGATGACACAGGTAGATGATATATGGTCTATGTACATGTACATGATGGTTCTATGCATCAGATACAGGTTTATGATGATGATCTATGGTTTTCAGCATTATTTGATCATTTACAAATTATTATTATTTCTCCTGTTTCGATATATTGGATATATTATATGATCATGCAGAGATCTATATGGTGTATGAGTACACATCTTGGATAGTTTTGGACCTTCTGAGTCCAATGAGACAGTCTATTTCTAGTTCCGGGCAGTTACAGTGATGATTTAGCCTCAGTAGGCTATCCTAGTGCAGTTTTGGTCTGTCGGAGACCCTGTCAGAGCAGAGATGATATTTATTTGGTTCACCTAGGGCGCTGATGATGGAGGGAGTGGTCCAGCCACTTGTTTTTACCTTATTACCCCCCTTCTGGACACACTGGTGCCCTCACCTTGACAGCGCAGGCACTCCAGGAGGCAGTTTGGGATAGGCACACGCTTCCCGGGGCAGTCTTAGATTGGTAGAAATGGCTACAAAGGAATTCGATTTGGGCTAGTGAGGCAAATTTTTGGCATGGGATGATCAGTGATGATGAGTGGGATGTCTTCCGCACCTTCTCCAGCAGTTTCAGCTTCATCGGGGCCCACATCCATCACTTATGGCACTTTCTAGTGATTTCTGAGGTCTTTTGAGGCATACGATTTGTCCATAGAGGCACGATTTGGTATATTGATGACTATTTTATTATTATTGTGCTATGGGGATTGACCAAGGGTGGCTAAAATTACTCCTTGGACCCACCATAAGCTTATTGTTATATTTTGTTATCATGATTTGGTGGGATCCCCTCTCCTAGGGCGATTTTGTCCACTTATTGTTATATTTTATGGTTGATCCATGTGTTTTATTGTTGAGCTCATCTCAACCATTGATTAAATCTTTTGATCTTTTAATCTTAGCCCCTCATGTAAAATGTGGTTAGGATTTTGCTCTCTCCCCATCCTATTTAAGGAGGGAGCCTCTCATTGTAAAATCATCTAGAGATTTTTGGCACTTGGTTCTTGGAATAAAATTTCTATCTTTTGGAGTACATGCTTGGGTTGGAGTGGATGTTGGTTGTTTTGATTGTAAATGCTTTTGTCCATTGCACTGGAGGATCTATTGTAGCTATCTTGCATATTTGCCATATCTTTTTACAGGTGGAGAAGACTTCTTCAACAAGTGCGAATTGGTGGGGAGGCTTGCCCTTCAAGCTTGGAGGAGGACGTTTTGGGTTAAACAAGGAGTGGTTTTGTCGTTGCACCAACTATTCTTTATTATCTCTTTCTTGCTTGTATCTACCTTCAACATGTTAAATTGATTGATGCTTTGCTTTTTGGTTTTGACAGGTTAGAGGGACACATATGTGGCTTGGAAAAATCGATTTTGCAAGAGGGATTCAAAAATTCTCCATTTGATCTTTGGCAAAAGCAATCCTCATCTCAACTAGCATTCATCTCTTCATCCAGGTATACTCCAAAGGTATGATCTTCTTCTTCTTTGAATCATCCATAATTTCTAGATGATAAAAACCCTAATTAATTAAAACCCTCATTTTGGTTTTTCTTAGATCTACTTAGATCCAGCCTTGCTTTTGAAGAGATATTAAAAACCCACCTCTATAGCATCCACCCCTAGTTGGATCTATAGTTTGGTGGTGATTGGGTTAAAATTGACACACTTTTCAAGGCAATAAATCCCTCTTGAACCAAATCGCACTTCCTTGGAGAGGCTTGTTTGGTTAGATCTAGCACATGGGTAGGTGAGATCCCACTTGATTTGCAATCTACGCATTTGATAACCTACCCCTAGACTTTTACGTGGGTGATTTCTACCTTGTGGGCATCATTCCACATTTTAAGGGATTAAAACCCCCTTTTGAACTACTTGGCACCTTAAAACTCATATCTAGTAAGATCTAACCCTTGGATTGACTTAATTTTCTAGATCCACATAGATCAGTGCCTAAGCTACTTGGATCTACAATTTGGTGGCCATTGGACTTGATTTGACACACCTTATCCACCTTTTAGCCCTCCTTGAGCAAGGCCGCACTTCCTTGGGTGACTGAGTTTGCCCACTTCTAGGACCTGGGTAGTTTAGATTTCAGTGGATTTGGAACGGGCATACCTTGAAACCTATATCTAGAGTACCATGTTGTGACGATCTGCCTTGAGGGTAGCATTCCTTGTTTTAAGGGATTGTGGTCCACTTGGGTCATTTCATGAAACCCTAGATCTAGCAAGATCCAACCACTTTACCTCAATTAGCCCACTTGGCTTGACCTCTAGGTGTCTCTATCTACACTTTGACATATATTTTGACTCCATTAACCCATCCAACAAGGCACTAGTCCTCCTTAAGCAAGTCGCACTCCTTGGGAATTATGTCAAACGTTAGATCCGGTACATGGGTATTCCTAATTTCAACTTAGATCCATAGATCTACTCATTACATATCCTCTAGTGCCAATTGCATCCCTTAATTTCAACTTGTGGGTCCATATTAAGCCATTTCACATATCCCAAGAAAGTAGGACCCACTTGTGTAACACATGGTACCATATCTTATCATTATAACTAATCATGTGGCCTAAATCATACGTTGGTTGAAACACTAATCATTTCTCAAACCACCTTCAACCATACTTTAATTTCTAGGTCCACTTTACCTTGCATTGGTTTCCGTAACTTACCATTTACTCATCCCTAGGAACCTTTGTTTGGGTCCAATCATCTTTGATTGGTTATAGGGCCTCCCCCTTGGTCTTGATTCACCTTGACCTAAAGTGAAGAGTGCTTCGGTTGACGTGACTCCCACCTTGCATTGGGAACCGTGGCATCTCTTGGGTCACCTCTTTAGTTGTCCATCTCCTCTACCTTCCCGGATGGGATACCACTAGGAGCAACTACAAGTTGTGTGATAACAGTTACCTTCCTCACTAGGTTTATCAAGCCAATTCTGGTCCACTTCCACTCCAAATTTCTTGCTCACAGGTTCAAACCAAAACAATGATGCACATAACAACAAAATCACAAGTGTTGGGAATGAAGGGAAACATTTTTACATTGGGATGTCCAAAATGGGGTTTCCATTAGCTGCAGAAAAATGTGGGCAACCAAAAATGAAAAGGCAATTGGGGAATCAACCCTGGGAGAGAAAAATCATTTCCAGAATACGTTTATGGGCATTCAAGGGACAGAAATGACCTCCATAAACCCACAAATCATGACTCCCTTCCTCCCAGCCACTGTGCAATACAAAAACGAGTTCCCAGCCATGGAAAATGCAGGAAAAAGATGGAAAACGTGAAGGAGAAAGCCCCATCTAGCTCAGACTACATGAGAGAGCAAAGGCCATGGGTGAAGAATGGCTTTGGGCACCATTCTGTGGGTGTTTTCTTTCCCAAGAAGCAAAAATATGATTTCCCAGGTTGATGGCTTGCCCATGCACGAAATTGGCTGCCATACCTCTTCGTTCCCAAGGAATTAACTACCTCAACCAACTCTTGGAAGAATTAAAAGATTGGGTGCATAAGTCAAAATGGGTAGTTGGGGTTCATTCATGGACATTTGGGTTAACACCATTGGCTCAAGGGTTTGGATAATTTTCCCTCCCTATTCCTTGTGAAATCATGCCCCCATCTCTTTGTTGCATTACATAACTAGTTGTGGGCATTTCATTAAAATTCGTATTTACATGATGTCTTAATTTACAATGTGTCTGTCTAGCACAAGAACCAGAGGCATCTATTTTTAATTGTCGATACATAAAACGCTAAATCAATGGCGGGGCCTTGGCCTTGAGCTCCTCGCCATGATTTAATAACGATATTTACATCATTTACAATTTTAATGCAATAGGGTCAAAACCGGGATATTACATTCCACTTGGCCACTGGTTATACCTCTGATGTTCTGATTTTTAAGGTCAGATTTGAAGTCCTTCAACCATAAACACATTTGACAAGCAAACATATAATGCATCAAATCAAATGTTTCCCTAATTATCCTTTTTTGCCGAGTTTGAGTGTACATTCATATTGTTGATTTACTCAAAAAATTCTGGGTTTGATCATCCTTAATTGCTGCTAGTTTAATGTAGAATGTTACAATTTCCTTTCTGCCTCAAGCAAATTCATTGTAAAATACCATGCCACTAATTAAATTGAATCATTTAGTTCCTAAGTTATCAAGACACTTGGGTATGAAATTCAAGAATCAAATCATTTTCACAATTCAACAAGAAGCAATGTATATATATATATATTATAGCTATAAATTAGTAATTACTAATTAGTCAATATGACTGAATTGCCTTACTTATGAAATTCAAGAATCAAATCATTTTCACAATTCAACAAGAAACGTGCACATTGCTTCAAAGTTCATGAATCAGAATTACATATATGATATGAATCATAAGTCTAAATTTAAACATGATCATTGATATGAATGTCAAATAAAGTATAAACCAAATGGAAATTCAAGTTACATAATACATATTGAAAATAACATCCTCATTCACACATGTAGGACAAGGTTTCTTTCAATAGAGCTCTAGGGAAAGGGTACTTGTGATTTAGCTCTGGACCAATGGAAAATTGATCACTTGACATTGTAACAGTAGATTGAAAGAAAGTTGTATTTTTCACCATTAAAATAATGGTTCACTATTGGAATCTTTAAAAAAAATGAATACCACAAGGGAAATAAGAATTGGATTGAGGAAATAAGAACTGAACTACCCATAGAAAACCCATCAATTGCCTTATTTTCCTGTCACTGACAATGGATGATGAATGTATACCCTTTTGCATATGCTGCTACAAAACTACTAGATTTGCTTGATGAGTGATAGATAATTTATTTAGCAGTCTTGACACACGGGAAAATTTTCCTTTATGGTTTCCACTGTTAGGAATGTGCATAGATCCAAACATAGTCATCCCATAGCTACTTCTTGATATTGGTGGAAGGTGAAAGAGTGCCCAAAAATGACCTAGACACACACAGACTTGAGATCATTGCTTCTTTTAATGGCCTAAACACACCCAGAATTGTTTTCTTAGTGCAATACTTTCAAAGAGGGGTGCTATGTTTCATGAACATAATAGAGGCCACATTGGCACTATGTCCCTAACTACCAAGAACAATGAACCTAATAGTTTCTAGGCTTTAAAAAAAGAAGGCCTTGAAGAAAAAGGGGAGATGGAGTAGCAGTATCATCAGACAACCACTCTGTACCACTAAACAAAACCTTTAATATACATGTTTTTGGTATCAATACATTTTTGGAGTTCATAGTTCTCATGCTCTGTTTCTAGGTTTGTTTTCCATTTCTCCATTTCTCTATTTTTGTTTTATATTTGATTATTTCATGTCTTCCTGCTTCTATGATTCCCACCCTTGCTTCTTTAACATCAACAAAGTTTCTGACAGTTGTTGTCCCTAAGTTTCCCTTGGGAGGATAGATTAGTTGTTTTCATTATCTTTAAGATTCCTTAGATTCTATAATTTGGTAGTGTTAGATTTGGGACAACAGGTACCTGCCCTTCACTATCTTGCTCAAGTTTCTTCGGAGGCCTCTTTGTCTCAAATGGCCAAACCAAGAGAACTTATCCTTCTTACACAAGGCCTAATATGACAAATGATTTTTTTGTATAATTTTTTATGATATTGGAGGTATTCAGTCCTCCCTCCTTTTTTAGCAATCAACAGAGGATATGAACAATCCAATTTTAGTTTTCTATATTAAGAATTTGAAATGAGAGATTTTTCTGGGTCCAAAAAGGTTCAAACTACATGGGTAAAGTAGTTTTTTGAGAGTCTAAACAACAAGAATGGAAAACCTCATCAAAAGTAAGTGAAGATTTATTTGTTTGCAATTCCTCCTGTAGCCTCTGCAAAAACAAATCGAGGAAATGAGAAAACTGTAAATTTCTAAGATAAAATAGGCTAACAATATCCTATTGACATAAATAACGCTAGTTTAGTTATTGTGAAGTACATCGTTTGAATAACATGGGGCTTATTTAGGACACCAAACTTCCAAATCTAGTAAACCTAAAAAGGTTATCCAAATATCACAATACTATAAATTTACTAGCTGGAAGAATCCAGTAGTTAAAAGATAGTTTCAATTGCTTTAGGTTTTAAATGTTGTTATTCTAAGGGAAAAAGCTTGACAAGCAACATAATCACAATTCAATGGTTAGAGGCTCTTGGTAGGAGCAAAATTTTCAATAATTCCAAAGAACCACAATCAATCTATCAGAGGTTTTTTACAAGTTTAGGGTGATGGGTACAAGAAAATGGGAGAGGAAAAAAAAGGCTATTAAGGTGTTTAGGAAAACAAAACTCAACAGACAGTAGTAGAAAGTTTAGGTGTATTATTCAACCAGAATAACAACCAACATAAATCATTCAAGGACAGGTGAATTCAATACAATTTCATTAAGCATACAAAACAAGAAACTAGGAGTTCAATGTTGCTTTGAAATACTAATGCAATACGTGATTGAAATTATTATTACAGGTCACAAGATACATTAAGAAAATGACTCATGAAATACTGTAATTGATTGATCATTCTCACACAAAACGATCGTTATAATGAGAAATCTTCAAACTACAAAAGCTCTGATTTATTAATATCAGAAATTTTCATGAACATAGTGAAAAAGGTGTTTGAAATAACTTGAAATACAAAACACAGAGAAGAGTTACAGACTGATACAATAATAGGGAAAATGCCTTAAAAGATGACCATTAATGATCCTATATGCCAAAGAAATGTCTGAGCTTCAAATTATGTAATTCCTTGCAATACAAAGCTCTCTTTTTTCTTGGAAAATATTCAACCATCTATACTCCGTTCTTGATTACATATATAGAGCTTAGTTTCTTGATCGCCATTAATGATTTGTTCTAATCGATGTGGAAACAAAATTCAAAAAATAGATATTGTTATCATTGTCCCAGAACACATGCAAGGTGGTATATTGTTTCAAATATTCTTCAATGCTATGTCCCGTTAGCTTCAACCTGTTGACCCATGCTCACTTGAGCTGATGTGGAGGCTTCATTTGGGTCGTCGCCATAGAAACGTTGGATGGCCCGCCAATCCTTTCCCTTAGGATATTTGTGTGCTTTCACCCTTCTATATCCCATGTCCAGTTGGTTATACTGCTCTGAAATATCCGATGGATTTCCAAGTACAACTCAATAATTCATTAGTTGGTTCGCTATAGTCTCACCCTTCAGAGGTGAAGTCATACCATAGAATTTACTGTTTTCAATTTTGAATGTAGCAAAATCCTTATCATATGCTTCCTTTTGGATCAAAGTACGGTTTTCTTCCCAAAAGGGAGGAAGCCCTTTCTGAAAAAACTAAATGAAATTTAACCCTAAAAAGCTTTATTACATTAGTTATCCACTTACATTACCCTTGAATTGATTGAATCATTTTTCTCATTTACTCAAAACCTGGTTTTCATCCATAATTAGTTTAGTTATATTTGACACCTTCAATAGCTTCAATGCATTCCATGATATTAAATTGAGATACTCGATTGCTCTCTCTGCCGGATTAGGCGTATCTCCTAATTGGTCCCATAATATTCGTTAACCACTTTGGACCTTATTCACCAATTGTTCCTCATCATGTAGAATAATAAAGTGGTCCCACCCGTTAGTAATGACTCTTAACATTTTGTCACAAATGTGTTTTCTAGATCCAATTATGTGGACTCTTCATGTTTTGATTTTCTTAAACTTCTTAACTTCGTTCCACAAATATTCCCTTGTACCCTGAATATTTGTTATCTCTTCATCTCTCTCTTTAATCTGGTCTTGCAAAATCTGATTTTGCTCCTCCTGTGTGGTCAAAATTTTCTTCATTGTTTCTACTTCATTCTCTTTTTCACTCAACTGCGTAATAGCTCTGGTTAAGTCTTCGGATTCTTTCTCTAGAATTGATGTAGAGACTAATATTCTAGGATATGATTTTGATATTAAAGCATCAATCTGCTCCTTTTATAGCTTTTCACTCTTGACTTTGTAAAATCTAACCTTATCATTTTACTTCATGTTCTTACCAGTTAATGTTTGCATCTCCTTGAGAACTGCTTTCAACTCCACACTTTGGGGATTTTCTATCACATTGCAGTTTAATTTCTTCTTAAGAGAAACGATTTCAGTATGCTTCTCTTTTATGAGATCCTGAAATGGTTTAGGATCTGTAATATGAAAACCTAGAGCAACAATTTTCTTCTCCAAATATTCAATTTTTATTGATTTTGCTTTGTTAGATGCTTTTTCATGTTTTACTTGTTTCTCCATATTTGAAAGTGCCTTCTCTAATTCTATCGTGTATTTGTTGTGGTCTTCATGAGATCCATGTAAATGAATTCTCCAGTTTTCTTATGGAGATCTATTTTTTCCACCACAATGATTTCATTAACATTAAGTTCAATATGAATGAATTTGTATTCTTGTGAGGACTAGACCTCGTTTGGAGAAAATTCCATAGGCGAGAGGACAACCAGTCTTAGAATCCCTTCTTTCAAATTTGTGGCAATAAACAATCTAGGTTGTAGTTGTACCTGTCCTAGAGGTAAGATTTCATTCTGCAATTGCACATATTCCTCCTTATTTCCCTTTTTCAAATCTTCTTCAATGCTATGTCCCGTTAGCTTCAACCTGTTGACCCACACTCACTTGAACTGATGCGGAGGATTCATTTGGGTTGTTTCCGTAGAAACATTGGATGCCCCCCCAATCCTTTCCCTTAGGATATTTGTGTGCTTTTACCCTTCTATATGCCATGTCTAGTTGGGTATACTGCTCTAAATTATCCGATGGATTTCCAAGTACAACTCAATAATTCATTAGTTGGTTCGCTATAGTCTCACCCTTTAGAGGTGAAGTCATACCATAGAATTTACTGTTGTCAATTTTGAATATAGCAAAATCCTTATCATATGCTTCCTTTTGGATCAAGGTTCCATTTTCTTCCCAAAAGGGAGGAATCCCTTTCTGAAAAAATTAAATGAAATTTAGCCCTAAAAAGATTTATTACATTAATTATCCACTTACAGAACCCTTGAATTGATTGAATCATTTCTCTCATGTACTCAAAACCTGGTTTCATCCATAATTAGATTAGTTCTATCTGACACCTTCAATAGCTTCAATGCATTCCATGATCTTAAATTGAGATACTCAATTGCTCTCTCTGCCTGATTAGGCATATATCCTAATTAGTCCCATAATATTATTTAACCACTCTGGACCTTATTCACCAATTGTTCCTCATCATATAGAATAATAAAGTGGTCCCACCCATTAGTAATGACTCTTAACATTTTGTCACAAATGTGTTTTCTAGCTCCAATTATGTGTACTCTTCATGTTTTTATTTTCTTTAACTTCTTAACTTCGTTCCACAAATATTCCTTTGTACCCTGAATCTTTGTTATCTCTTCATCTCTCTCTTTAATCTAGTCTTCCAAAATCTATTTTTTCTCCTCCTGTGTGGTCAAAATTTTCTTCATTGTCTCTACTTCATTCTCTTTTTCACTCAACTATGTAATAGCTTTGGTTAAGTCTTCGGATGCTTTCTCTAGAGATGATGTAGAGACTAATATTCTAGGATATGATTTTGATATTAAAGCATCAATATGCTCAGTTTATAACTTTTCACTCTTGACTTTGTAAAATCTAACCTTATCATTTTACTTCATGTTCTTGCCAGTTAATGTTTGCATCTCCTTGAGAACTGCTTTCAACTCCATGGTTTGGGGATTTTATATCACATTGCAGTTTAATTTCTTCTTAAGAGAAAGGATTTCAGTATGCTTCTCTTTTATGAGATCCTGAAATGGTTTAGGATCTGTAATATTAAAACCTAGAGCAACAATTTTCTTCTCCAAATCTTTAATTTTTATTGATTTTGCTTTGTTAGATGCTTTTTCATGTTTTACTTGTTTCTCCATCTTTGAAAGTGCCTTCTCTAATTTTGTCGTGTATTTGTTGTGGTCTTCATGAGATCCAAGTAAATGAATTCTCTAGTTTGCTTATGGAGATCTATTTTGTCCACCACAATGATTTCATTAACATTAAGTTCAATATGAATGAATTTGTATTCTTGTGAGGACTAGACCTCATTTGGAGAAAATTCCGTAGGCTAGAGGACAACCAGTCTTAGAATCCCTTCTTTCAAATTTGTGGCAATAAAAAATCTAGGTTGTAGTTATACATGTCCTAGAGGTAATATCTCATTCTTCAATTTCACATATTCCTCCTTATTTCCCCTTTTCATCTCAATCATATGAGTAAATACATTAATACATGATTGTTGATCCACAGTGGAAGATGTCTTCAACTGAGTATGAATTTATTCTACCAAACCAGTAGTAGATGGCACTTGCAACAAAGAAATGTCTTCTTATGAAAAGGTATATATTGAGTCATAGATTGTTCATCATCCTAAGATACAAAGATAATTTCATCTTCTTCATCAACATCAATCCTCTTCCTCTTAACCTCAAGTGATTGAGGAAGACTTCCATCAACCTCCATATTAGTATTACTTTCTGGTTTAGGCCTTTTCACACCTTTGTCAATTGTTTTGTTGTACAACCACACATTGCTTCATTTCTACTATGACTTGATCACTTATAAGAGGGTTATGAATATTTTCTTTAATTTGCTCTTGAACCTGATGCTACTGCACTACCTCTGAAATCACATTGTCAACCTGTTGTTGCTAGGTCATCTCCAAAATTGATTTCTTTGGATGCTTTGTTTGGAAAACCTCTGAAGCTGCTTTGTCCAATCCATGGCTACTTTATGTCCTATTGACACTTCCTCCCATTTATCTCTATTTTCCAACCTTTCTATTTCAATCTTGGGGTCGTGTTGATATGGACCCAATCCCTCAACAATTCTTAACTTTGATATGATTCCCTTTGGGTCATACTTCCATTTGATATCCTTCAATAGACTTAAAGATGATAACATACTGCCTAATATAGTATCTGTTGTCCTAGATTTGACCACAAAAGGACCCACATCTTGAGGGATTTTGAAAATCCTCTTTCTGTTGTGGCTGGAAAAATGTATTTGATCCACATTTAGACTGTATAATAAACTCTAGTGAAAAAAATCTAGGATTGAGATAAACTGACAACTTATAAGGTTCCAGTTCACATTTGTAGAGTCTTATTATGGTGTAGTCTTCATAGAGATACCAATCCCCCACAGCTAAGTTAGGGCTCAACTATAACTTATTCTTAAATTCTAGGAAAATCCTGGCTGGGGATTGATTATCAAACAAAATATGGGCTGGATACATAAATGCATCTATAAACCTAGAAAAGCCTTCATTATTTGTGTGCTTCCTTACTATTGTTGTCCATTCAGTCACTGATAAGGGTTTCTCGTGTTCATCATTCATCTCCTGAGGGATATGCTTGTAGTTATTGCATCTTGAGAACAACAATAAGTAAACCAACTATGACCGGTACCTAAAGAAGTGGGTTAAATGAAAGTTTTGTAGCTGAAAATGAATGTTATTGAAGAGATATTGTGCATAATTGAACAGGGTTGGGGATCCTTGCCCAGGAAAAATTGCCTCCATGAAACCTAGGATAGTAGCATATAAGGTAGAATCATTATCATATCCAACGATCAAACACATAATAGAAACAACCTTCTTGTTTACCTCAGATGGCCCAACAACTCCCCCTTGATTTTGCAAAATAAAGGGTCCCCCATGTAAAATTTTGTATGAAGGGTTGCTTTTGATCTCGTCTTGTTTGAGTTTGATTTGTGGTTTGATGGTCTCCTTTTTGAAAGATGATTTTGTGGTCATTTTCTTTCTTGATTTTCGGATTTGAGTACGTCATGGTTGGTTATTTTGATTACCTTTCTTCCGATAATGACTTTGCGACTTTATCGAAGCAATTAGTGAAAAGTCATAGTCATCTCTTTTCATTTCATTTAACTAATTTTTTGGCAACAAATTATTATTTTGTCGTTTGAGTCTTTTTGCTTTTTAATGGTTGAGCAAAACTTCCGTACCCTTACTTAAGTTCATATGAGTTGATCACATGCTTTGGTTTGCTTAGGTTAGATAGACATAATGCTTTGTCAACTTTGTCAAATTTTTGTCTTTGGTGCATTTGTGAATTAAGCAAGCACTTTGGCGGGTCTAGATAAATTGGTTAGTTGCTTCTTTTATTGATTTCTATCCCCGTCCAGAAATATTGCATATAAAGGAATGGAACCATGCCCTTGGTTTTCTATTTGGATGGTTTATCAAATTTTTCCAATCGTTAACACTTGATAGAAATTTATAATTTTGAGACAACATTAAATAATTTGCTTAAGGCTTATTTTATAAGATTTGATCATATTCTTAAAGAACATATTTTAAGACATAGAAATGAGTCATTTTTTTGAAGTAAAGTATTATTTCTTGGCACAAAGTATAGTTGTCTTTAAACACCATCCCCACCAAGCCCAACAGAAAGAATCCAGAAGACATATGACCTTGCTTATTAGGTTGTTGGCTTGCTAGGGATATACTTTCGGGCTAGACAACAGGTTTACTTTCCATTTGTTCTTTGGTAAGTAAGTCTCGTTCTTTCCCCGAGACCCTGTCCGATTCGGCGTCCTCACCCACCATTGGGCGCCGGTTTAACTGCATGTGAAAAAAAAAATAAGTCTCGTTCTTTTAGTTAAGGTTTTTTATGGCTTATTAAATATTTATATATATAGAAAGATTAAACTTTTTAATCCTTCTTCCATATTATTGCCTTAACAAATCTTCTAAGTCATATTATTATGTCCGCGACATATATTTTTTGGTCGGGGCATTAGTTTCGGTGCTACTGTGCATATTTCATTGCGGAGTTCAAAGGTTTGGTAAGGGTTTCGGAGCGATGGATGGCTTCCTATTTTTCTCTGATTTTCAAAATGGGTATTTTTCTGCTGGCCCATTGGTTCCATTCGCCATGACGTCTGCATTGGAATGGGCGTCCCGGACCTCGACGGCGTCATGGTGTCATGGGGCTTAAATGTTTTGCAGGTGGTTGTTGTGGCTTAATTCCCCGGCTCAGGCGTTGTGCTACGACGGTGTTAATTCAGTGGGGCTTTTCCTTGCTTGCGTTCAGGCATTCGATGGATATTCCCATGCCTTTGCCATTTTCCGTGCGCAGGGTTTCCGGCGTGTTTCCGACGAAGGCAGGAAGCGGGGTTTTTCGTTCCCGTCATTGCATTGATTCTGGAGTGGGGCGGTGTCATTTCAGTCATTCTACTTGTTCTGTTAGTGTTCTGACGAGTATGGGGAACCTATCTCTGGTGTCGAACCCTTCTCGGGTCGGGTTTGCGGGGGTATTTTTGTTGGACGATGGCGATGGATTTTGTCATTGAGCTGGGTGTTTTCACTGTGGTCTTTGCGGTTTCGAACTGTTCAGCGGTGCTCGTTCTCTTGTTTGCAATTTGCAATAACCCTGGTTCAGGTTGTGGGTGTTCGCCTAGTCTTCCGTTGCAGATTCCATAAGAGGTGGTCGATTTGGGACCAGTTTGCATTGTGCTCAGCCTGGTGTCATTCACGGTTACAAAGGTATGCGCGTGGGATTCTTTCCCCCGTTCTCTGAAATATTTCCTCTGCTCAACAGTCTTCGTTTTGTGCAAAGTTTTATATTCGAGGTTGATTTCCTCATTCTTTGGCATAGGGTTTCCATGGAATGTGCAATGGAAAAAAAGAATTGCTTCGTGCATGGCTTTAAAATTTTCTTCCTCTTGTGGTTGGGTTTCGTGGGGTTGGAATTTCCTTTCTGTGTTATTTCACTCTCTGTGGTTTTCTTGGTTTTCTCCTCGCCAAGGTTTGGGTCATGAGCGTCTTTTCCTTATAGATATTTCTATAGGTGGAGGGCATTACGCATATATTTTCTTGCTTCTGCTCTGTGTTCATGCAACTGCATTCTGGCGGTTTCCAACTTGTCTGTTTTTTCAATGCCTGGGATGCTTTGGTCATTTGTGCCATGGGAAGGTTTGAATTTCGTTTCCCTTGGTCTATTTTTCAAATCGGCAAGGAATCTGTCGATGGAGAAAATGTCTGCCCATGTTCATAAGACCAAATAAAGTCTAGAAACAAAATCATTTCCCTAAAAATCGCGGCGTCAAAAACCCTGAGCTTAATATTTAATGTTTATGGATGGTGGCTCCAAAGAGTGGGACCTTAGATACTGTTGGTCATCTAGATGATAGCTTCGTTGCTCACTCTCCATTGCTTTTCATAGACTATCATATCTTAAATAAGAGTTTTTGGGGTCAGTGAACAAGTCCATGGTTTGGTTAAAACATAGATGAAAAACAATGCATGGAAAATAAAGCATAGGAAGATAAAGGTCATCTTGTTCAAAGATTCTGTATTCGAAATGTGAATGGTTAGAGTCTTCGTTAGGAGTGAATAGTCACTTATAAAAACAAAACAAATACATATGGGAGCACAATAATGTTTTAATGGGTATCGTGTTCTGATGTTGTTTTTTATACATATAATTTGTATGGTTATTTGCATATGTGTTTAGGTGGATGCCTTTGCTCCTGCGAGTTGGTGTTATGCATTTATTGATGTTTAGTTCATGGCTTTCCTTCCCCATATTTTCCAATCTTGTTCTTTTCTTCTGGCTACCTTTTTCTTGTGATTGCTTTGTGGAAAAGCTTATCGGCTTTGGCTATTGGTTCTCTGCAATGAAAAGACTAGAGAACAGTGGAGGAATTGCTTATCTTTTTTGATAAATTGATTATCAAAAAATATATTTCAATCGAACATGGATTTAAATTGTTTCTAACGTGTTTAACTTCTATTTAGATAAGCTTGGATCTCTTCCTTTTCTCTCCAAAAAACCACTACCAATACCTGTCACTCTAAGTGTTTCGCCGTTGGGGTTAGCTTGTTTCTAATGGTTAAAACTTGTTTAACATTTATTTAGATAAAATTAGATCATTGCATGTTTCTCTCCAGAAAACTGCTCCCAGTACTTGTCACCCAGAATGTTCAGGGGATGTCATGCATCTTCATAGACAGAAACCACTACCAACACCTGCCACTCATAATGTTTTGGGCAGTTCTGGGGATGTCATTTATCTTCACAGAACATTTTGGGCATGCATATTATGGTTTGGAAATGGATAGATTCTGAGAATGCTTTGGGCATGCATTGTCCAGTCTGATAATGGATATCTTTTGAAAATGTTTACACTTGTAACTTCAATCTTGACAACGGACATTGATTGTTTTGATGTTTATTTGGAAAATATGGGCATGATTTGTGTTTACTTGTAAGTTCAAACTTGACAATGCACATTGATTGTTTTGATGATTATTTGGACAATATGGACATTTGTTGTGTTGATTATTGAACAAAATTGTTTTTATTTTATTTTATTTTAATATATTACTCAATGTTCTCACAACAACATCTGAAACCTCGGGTTTGTATTGACGTATTTTGATTTTTGGTTTTGTTGATTTATCTAGTGTCTTCTCAGTAATATAATGTCTTTTCAGTAATGTAATAAGAAGCCTGATCAAAATGGTTTTTATTTTATTTTATTTGATCAAAATGGTTTTTATTTTATTTTATTTTAATATATTACTGAATGTTCTCACAGCAACATCTTAAACCTTAAACCTGGGGTTTGTATTGACGTATTTTGATCTTTGGTTTTGTTGATTTATCTAATGTCTTCTCAGTAATATAATGAGAAGCTTGATGCTTTTGGTTATTTGTGTTATCTTATGTTTGATTATTCTTGTTATCTTTTGTTTGATTTAATCGTAGTTTTTTATATATTGATTATATAAGTTTAGTTGTTCCACCATTCTAAATTTAAATTGGAAAATCCCATTCTATCATTCTAGACCTAAATTGGAAAATCCGATTCTTGGTATTTAGAAAATAATTATTCTTGGGTTTTCTATTAAAATTTTAAAATAATTGTTGTCACCAGTTTGTTCCAATTAAATTTGTTCATATTCTTCCAGCGTATATGTAAAAGAAGTGTTCCATTAGTCATTCAAAATGTGCCTTTAATTCAAGACAAAGCTTCATCTGTCAAAACGACCAGGGCTAAGCCCGTTGATATATGTGTTTACAGGTGTCGAAATTCACTAATACATTCATATTAAAAGCTAGATGTCCAAGCACACGGTGAATTGGCTGTCATTGTTGAAAGTTTCTACTTTTTATTATTATCACTCCATGAATTTAAAATAGGGGTTCGAGGATGCATACACATGGAGAATCGATGCAAGGAGATAAAGTGTTGTCATTTTAAAACATATAGGGTCACGTGTTCCCTTTGCACGTCATATCCTATTTCCAAGTTAATGTCATACCAACCACTACTCTCATTGAGTTCACGTTAGTGTCTGCCGAATCCATGGTTCAAGATTTCTGCTATACACGTCAATGCCAAATGGAAATAGAACTCAGAAGGAGCCAAAAGCCTTGAACAATGCGCCAATGCACTGTGGAGACAACACATATATGAACACACTGTCAAGATAAATGCTCAATTCAAGCATTCATGGAAGAGACTCAGGCTAAACCCTGTTCCTCATAGAAATTCATAAAGGCTGAGACGAGGACAAAATAATTGCAGGAAAATTTGGCATTATTTCAATATGTATGATGGGACAGAACTTTGTCAGTCTAGGGACTTCTGATATCTTCACAGCCAGGCGATCAAGCTCGGGATTTTCAACCATATCCAAAACAGTAACAGATGGCAGCAAGTAGTTGAATTCTGGAAGAACATTTCAGGATAACATCGATGGTCAAACTATATCCCAGGTTAAACGCCCAGGTGTCATATATCAAGCAGAACTCTTATTATTTCCAGATCATCAGGGAGAACCTCGATTGGCAGAATACAAGTGGAAAAGAGGAATAACAGAGCATTTAATAGCTATGGATATTTGGAAATCTTGGAGATGCTTCATAATCATGGATTCTAGTTTTTGTTTTATGCATTGAACTCGAATCCCTAAGAGCTAGCAGCAGCTTGGGTCTTGTAATCCTTATAAATTTCATGATTTGTGATGTAAATAGAGGGAGGTAGAGATCCAGCCGAGAGGGCTGAGGCAGGGGTCAGTTTGATACAGACATTTGCGGGCATGTATATGTTCTTTATTTCCATATTGATCAGAAATGATTGTTTTTGAAATGGATTATGATCTTTGAGCTCTTTTTCTATTTTAATTTATGAAGTATATATTATCATTATTCTGTCTATGCATGGTCTCAATTTTATGTTGTGATTCTCTTGATTAGTATATAACTATGCCACTATCCCAAGATGGAACTTGAGTTTTTACATTCATAAATTCATTCTCACAGCCATTCTGTGTCCTTGTTTAAGTACTGAAAGCAATGTACTCTCTGCTATCTAATTATTGAGTTGCTTGATCTCTGTCATATACTCATCTGCCACCAAAACTAATAGAGTTACTGTGTAGATATCCTATGTCTACTATCTAAGATTTCCTTAAGCTTGACCCTAGTAGTCAGGGTTCAACTTTAGGAATAACAGTAATTATAAATGAAATCAATAGGAT
Organism: Larix kaempferi; assembly: GCA_027924585.1. NCBI lineage: Eukaryota > Viridiplantae > Streptophyta > Pinopsida > Pinales > Pinaceae > Larix > Larix kaempferi. The sequence goes on along the minus strand of BSBM01000580.1, from coordinate 19,463,325 downwards.
AGTAGGAATGATGATAGTTATTCAAGTCTCTAGAGTCTCACCTCATAGTTCCAATTGTTTACTATTATCACATGTTACACTTTCTCTTTTAAAAGATTTTACAATTGTTTGCAACTCTTATCACATGTTCACTTTTAGAATATTTTCAGCATCTCTGATCATCTTAAAATATAAAATATGGATAGGGACAAATGCTATTATAAAGATGAGCATTTATTGTAAATTAAATGGACCTTAAATTACAAATAATGAAATCGTTCATGGACCTTAAATTACAAGTAATGAAATCCTAAAAATATCAAGAAATGAAATGCATTGAAGACATCCTTCATGGACCTTAAATTACAGGTAACGAAATGCATTAATAAAATCCTTTATGGACCTTAAATTACAAGTGGTTGCATTTTCTAAAAATTAATTGTATGGTTAGTAGGTTGATTTATGGATGGTTTTTGAGAAATAGAGGACCACGGTGAAGAATTGATTTATGGGTGGTTTCTGAGATATAGAGGACCACGGTGAAGAGTGACTTGTTAGATTGATTGAAATTAACTATTTATTAAATGTTGAGGATAGTTGGTTGCATGACACTATTGGATGATTGATTTTAGGTGGTTGTTTTTAGGTTTTGAAATATATGTAATCAAAATCTTTCATTTGGGTTTAACTAATTATCACTTATAATGGGAAAAAAGTACCACGTGTGTAGGGAGAGGACCGAAACTTGAACTTGAAATTTATCAAAAAAAGTTGTAAAATAAATATGCAACAATTTATTTACTATGTACAAAGTTTTAACAATCAATGTTAGTACGATATCACTGGTTATTTTTTTTAGCAAGCCTTTAGGTTAGTTGGGAGTAACATATTTGTGGACCTAATGGAGACTGAAATGAGGAAATACCAACAAACTAGGATTAAATCAAGGGCAAATAGTTTGAGCGTAAACCAAGTTTGTTTGTTCAATCCTTTATGATCAAAATAGGTTTAGCATGGTCAGTTGTTAACATTGATAAAGTGAGTAGAGGATTGTGAGGACAAGAGGAAGTGTACATGGCGTAAACCAGTGTCCATATAGAGGGGAATTTATCATGCCACAAGAATTCTCAAAAACCATCTTGAGTCGTTGTCACAATAAAATAATAATTGAATTAAAAGAAAACTGAGATAAACTCAAGAGATTTCTTTGTATTGTATTCCATTATATACAAGTGAGCTAATCCACTCTATGATTGTGGGATAAATTACTGACCAAACTAAAGTGAAGTAAGACATAAAACATAATATAGTTTATAGTCAAAAGCTTATGTCCAATATCTACTTGATCATTATTAATTTGATATTACTCTTAATGTCCTTTAAGAGTCAATATACTTATCTTGAAATTGTACATATTTGTCAAGACCAAAAACATGGTAAAATGTTTGCAAGCTTGATATTTTTTTTCATTAATGCCACATTTTAATAGATTCATATTCTACAAGTTGTTTGATTATTCTTGAGCACTCCTTGATTACCATAGAATAGAGGCATTGGCTTTGTATTCTACATCTCATTTGTGAAATATTTCTCTTGAACCCTAGTCTTTCACAAGCTTCTTTCATTTATCCTTGATATCATTATTTAATTATGATGCTTTTTGATGGTCCATGTGATTGCACCCATGCTATGGATGGAGACATAGTTAGAGGTGGTTTTTATTATCATTTAAGAAACCTTCGTAGATTAAATCTACAGGGGGTGCTTGCTTGTGTTATTTAATAACTTATATGAAATAACTTTTGTTGCATATTAGTTGTTTCCTTCAAACATTTTGCGTTGGAGCTTAAAATGAGTTGACGTTTGTCTCAAGCTGAAAAGCAATATTGCTAAAATATGGTTGGCACCAAAATAATTCTCATTCGAATTGTTGTTTCATTTATTATTTTATTGTGTGTGCAATGTTTCTAGAAATTTGGATATTTTGTTGAATGGATTGTTACTGTATGTAAATTGATGTTCTGCATTCATTCATCTTGAGTTCATGGTTTTGTTTCTTGCTTTTTTCCCAGCTCTTTGGTGCTTGCTCTCTCTATTTTTCTATGGAGAATTTGTTTGTGAACAAGTTCTCTGTTTCATGTGTTGATTCTTTCGAGTTAAAATAACAAATAACATTTATTGATGGTTGTCTCTATTTATATATTGCATTCTAGCAAGAATATTACCCGTGTATGCTTAAGCAATTTGTTTGTGTTATGTTGCCTCATCTTTCCCAATGTTGTCTGTTGGTTTCCTTTCCTATTCTCATATCGATGTCAAAAGCGCCTTCGAGACTTCCATTGTGAGCTTAAGGCTGTTGCAAAGTATTCTTACAGTTTTAATATATTTGTGGTGGGAAAAAAAAAGGAAAAAAAATACAAAACCTTTATTTGAAGATATAGCTAGGTAGGTTGGGGCTCCCTCTTGGAAAATCCACCTTCTATTCGGGAAGACAAATTTTAAATGGCCTTCTGCAATTGTTGTGCTCAACTGCATACACAGTTAAATTTTTTTCCCAAACAAAACAACACCGGCACACACACATATATATATTCTTCGTTATATATATATCCTTCCTGATGTCATTATTTCTGATGTGTCAGTTTCTCCGGATACTCTTTGTCCTACCCCATCCCCTTTGCACACGTCCTTCCCTTCGTCTTCCCCCTCTACCTCGCCTCCATTTGCTACAAAACTCCTACCTCCAAAAATTTACAATACCCGGTCTAAAACTGCCTCCTTAGAAAAAAAGGGTTTGTTGGAAAAAAATGTTGAAGTAATAACTAAAGCTCTGGAATTGGACCCAACACCCAAAATTTCTCTTGGAAGGAAGTCATTCCTCTCAAAGGCTAAAAATCAGGTTGTTAAGGAGATTAAAGTTGGAAAACAGTCCACTATAACTAGGGCCCTTAGAGCAGGCAGTGCCCAGCTCAAGGTTCCTTAATGCGTCTTCTCTCTTTCAATTGTAGGGGGTTAGCCCCCCCCCCAAACAAAATGCCCTCAAACGGTTGATAAAAACCATGAATCCAACCGTAATCCTTCTTCAGGAAACAATGACATAGGGCTCCAAAGCTATTGATTTAGTTGGGCATTGGCTCAAGGACTGGTCTTTTTTCTCTCGGGATACGGATGGACACTTAGGGGGGTTATTAATAGGATGGAGTCCTTCATTGGAAAAAGTGGTCTTTGAAAGTTTTGATTCAGTACTAAAAACGGTCTTGAAAGACTCTGCAACTGGTCTTTCCTTTACTGTTTTGAATGTTTATGGTCCTTTTATTAATCGCAGACCCTTTTGGGAAAACTTGGCATCCCTCGGTTTATTGGAGGATCGGCATGTAATTTTAGGAGGTGATCTAAATCTAAAGGTCTCAGTTAGGGAAATGTGGGGAAACCTCGCTAGACCAGACTCCCTTAGTAATTTCTTTATCTCTTTGTTTGAAGCTAACAACCTTGTGGACGTCACCCCCTGCAAATTAGAACCAACTTGGAGAAACATAAGAAGTGGTGACAAAGCCATCTCGAAGAGATTAGACATATTTCTTGTCTCAGACCATGTCATTGAAAGTCATCTCTCTATCTCTTCTTGGGCCGGGGAAGGAGGGCTCTCATATCATCACTCCATTCTCCTCGAACTGCTTCAGGAAAACAAGTCGAAAGCTCCCTTCCGCTTCAACCCCTTATGGATTAAAGAAGAAAGTTACTTACAGTTGATTAAGGATCATTGGCTTCCAGTTAACCCCTCTTCACATGACTCATGCATGAAGCAATTAAGGGAAAATATAGCCAAAGCTAAGGAGGCTTCTAGGGCTTGGTCCATTAATTACAAAAAGAATCAGCAAGCCCTTCTAAAAAAAGTCGAAGAGGAAATCTCTGCTCTATACAAGAACAATCTTTTGGGTTTTTTTCCTCTGAAGAGATGGAGAAACTAAAGACTCTAGAACTAACAAGAACGAAACTCTTAGCCAAAGAAGAGGCTATATGGAGGTTGAAAAGTCGAGCAGTGTGGATAATAGAAGGGGATAACAATACTAAGTTCTTCCATAAATTTGCCTCCTATCGTCGAAATCTAAACTCAATAAGTGAAATCCGGAATGAAGAAGGAGTAGCTGTATCCAATTTCCAAGATAAAGCAGCAGTAGGTGTCTCCTTTTTTAGTTCTCTTTTCAAAGAGGAGGGGTTCCATATACAAGAAATGTTAAAAGTCCTGAGACTTTTTCTCAGATCTATCTTAGAGGAAATGAACATCTCCTTAATGAAGGAAATCACAGAGGAAGATGTAAAAGATACGCTTGTTAAATTTTGAGCATTAATTCACAATACTCTAGGATCTTCACTGAGAGAATAACATATACAGTATATCAATGCATAAAAATCACAATAAGCATGACAAGCATCATAAGAATCAAAAGCATGAGAGACAAGAGACACAGAGTTTCCGTGGGGAAAACCCTAAGGTGAAAAACCCCACAACTTACTCAAAGATAGAGAGAGCAATGGCTCAACCAAAGTACAACCAAAATACACTGAGATAGTCTCCTAGTAGCAGATGATCCTCCTCCTCACTAGTGCACCACTTTCTGAGTGAGAGAAGTGTGACTTTCTGAATGATCAATCTTAGAGGAAATGAACATCTCCTTAATGAAGGAAATCACAGAGGAAGATGTAAAAGATACGCTTGTTAAATTTTGAGCATTAATTCACAATACTCTAGGATCTTCACTGAGAGAATAACATATACAATATATCAATGCATAACAATCACAATAAGCATGACAAGCATCATAAGAATCAAAAGCATGAGAGACAAGAGACACAGAGTTTCCGTGGGGAAAACCCTAAGGTGAAAAACCCCACAACTTCCTCAAAGATAGAGAGAGCAATGGCTCAACCAAAGTACAACCAAAATACACTGAGATAGTCTCCTAGTAGCAGATGATCCTCCTCCTCACTAGTGCACCACTTTCTGAGTGAGAGAAGTGTGACTTTCTGAATGATTAAGTTGTCATTGATGCCAACAGTGCCTGGCCATTGATGCCAACAGTTGCGTCTTGGTGCCCCTTGTGGAGCCCCTGACGGTTAGTGTTTGGTTTGTGGTTGTCTGTGTCAAGAGGAGACCTTTTGACTTTGTCCAAGCCCAAGCTTGAAGCCCTTGGAGGCCTTGGGACAATGCCAAAAGCCCTGGCTACCCATTAACCTAGGTGAGTGACCCTAAGCTGTATCTTGGTCCCAGTTGAGTCCATTGTTATATCCTTGCTCCTGGTTGTATTTTGATTGATGGTCTTTTGATTGGATGATGTGGTAGTTTGGTCCTTAGAGCCCACTCACGCCCACAAACTGGACCTTAATGACCTTATTGTGCTTAATGTTGACTTTGGAGTATATGTCTTGTAGAATGAAGCATGTTGTGATAAAACCTTCTTGCTTGATCATTAAACCCATGATGTCATTGCTCTCTTATAATGACTTGATGTACTATGGAGCACTTGTCTTTAGCCCATGATTGAAGAAGCCAATGCTTATGTGGATGGCACTTGAACTTGTCCTTGATATCCACGATGAAAACCTTGATCTTGGAAACTTAAATAAAGCCCTTGGTTGATAGAATCCATGCCAAAATGATGAGGAACCCACACATTTGCCCTTACACTCTTGTACATGTTGAAGCTTGGTTGTTGATGATATCTTTGGGTCATGGAACCCACACACTTGGAGTCCTTTTGCTTAAGCCCATAACTTTGTTGAAGCAATTGCACTTGAAGATGATCTTGCTACACACGGTAAGGTTCTTGAAGTTGATGCACTTAAGCCCTCACTCTCGATGTCCATTGAAGCCTTGACCTTGGAACTTATGCCTAAGGTAACATGGTCTTTGGCACCCTTATGTGTGGGGTCTTTGACGTCATGAACAAATTGAAGAATTTAAGGGTATTGGACCATGCATTTGCAAATAAACCCTCCATAAGATGTTAGTCCTTGTCAAGCACTTTCCGTTGATATGTGGAGCGTCCACTAACTCTTCACGGTTGAAGAGATATGAATTTTTTAAAGTTGACAATGCATTTTTCACCCCATTATTTGGGCCAGCCGTCCAATAAAAGGAAGACCATTAGAAGTTGACTATATGCAAAAATAATAAATAAATAAATCATTATGATAAAGCCCTCGATCCCTATTGAAGGGATGGTCTTACAAAGAATAAGACCTAATTAATTTTAATTTAATTATTTAATTAATTAAAATTAAAGTTTATTATAAAATTAAATTTTTAATCTAGTGTCAAGTCGGCTCCCAATCTAATAAAAAATTTGAAAGGTTAATTTAAATTTACATTTGCAAAGTCGGCTGGCTAAAAACCATAAACGTTGACCTATATAAATACTCCATAAATTTCATTCATTTTAAAAAAATTCATAAGGCACAAGAGCTCTGATTTTTGCGGGTACTGTAGCAGCAACAGTAGACTGAATTTTTTTTGGTATGTGGAATTTGGTGTGAGAAAATTAGCTCTGATTTTCGGATGAACTTCAGGCTGCTACAGCAGCACACAATGGTGATCTAGGGATTTGCTGAGGCTCCCGAAATTTGCAGCAGTCAAACAGTCATCCATCCAAGTTTTGTAGCTCTGAAATTCAAAGATAAGGCAACAGTCAAGGTTTTGTACAGTCAGACTTTGTGCAGTTGTAGCAGTGAAGTTTCAGCTCTAAAATTTGGTCAATTACTGAGGAAGATTTTCGTGGGTGTTAAGACTAATTTTTGAGGCAGCCACATGAGAAATTTTTGCTGCAAGTGCTGAACATCTTAGCTCTGAATTTTGGGATAATATATCACTAAGGCAGCCGCAGTGAAGGGTGTCATGAAGGCAGCAGAAATTACAGTGAAGCTGAAGGTCTGAAATTAGACACAGGACAACAATTTTATTTGAGTATTTATACACAGACAGTTGTACATATCAGACTTCTCTATGGACTGACTTTAGATACTGGAGATTACAGATGACTGAGAATGCTTATGGGCTTAAGAACCTGTCTATATGACTGGGATAAAATAGCTTGACAGAGAGGTCTTAAGTATGTTGAAGATCAGAGGAAGAGCATTTGAAGACAGTGACATTAACTTTGATTTGACAGTTGATTTTACTTTGACAACTGAACTTGATAGTGACAATACAATTGTTTGGACAAGCTTTTCTTTAAGTGAATTGACTGTGACGTTACAGTAACAGCTTTACTGAGACATCCTTGTTGAATGACCTAGAGATTGATTTGACAGTGTTAGTTTTTGATTGATAGAGAAAGCCTTGACTGGATAGTGACAGACCTATTGAAGCTTGGAGGTTAAAGACAGTCAAAGGAGGACACTACAGAAAGCATTGTCCAAAAGAGACCAAGTAAAGTTTTATGAAGCTACAACAAGATATATGAAGGTATGTCCAAGAAATCCTGATTCAAACAAGTATACCTTTTTGCAGACATCCTGTGTCTCAGTGCTATTGAATATATAAGGGCTGGAGGTTTCGGACTTGTGAGCAGACCTGACTGGGTACATATTCTGGCATGATTATTTGAACAAGAGATAGTCTCGTAGAAATAATTTGCGACTTCACAATCTTGCTTGACAAGCAGCATGTGACAGTATGATAGGACAAATGTGACTACATCAGACCTCTTGAAGACTTGCATGAGTAGACTTGACTGTGACAGTCATGACAACAAGATGAGCAGAGGTATATGAGCAGACTTCCTTGTAGGTCTTATTGTGACAGCAGTGACATGTTGATGAACAGAGGTATGTGAGTAGACTTCCTTGTAGATCTTATTGTGACAGCAGTGACATGTTGATGAACAGAGGTATGTGAGTAGACTTCCTTGTACACTTAATTGTGACAACAGTGACAGATTTGATTGTGACAGTATTGACGGGTTGATAAGTTGATGACAGTTGAGGTAATGAGCAATACGTCCTTGTAAATATGATTATGACAGCAGTGACATGTTGATGAACAGAGGTACATAAGAAGCTTGGTACAGGTTTGGCACAGGTTGCCTTATGTGCAGTTGGTCTAACTCAGATTGGCTAAGTTGTATGAGCAGTTGGTTTGACCCAGGTGGTCTGGTAAACAGTTGGTTGAACTCAGATTTATTGATTCAAATAATGAGAACAACAGATTGATTTATGCACATAGATTGATTGGTACAGCATAGATTGATTGGTACAGCTAAGATTGATTGGTACAGCTAGATAGCAGTGTGGTACAGTTGTGATGAGCAGTGGTCAGTTAATGAGCAGTGAACAGTTGATGAGCAGTGAATGAACAATGAACAATTGATGACAGTGGTCAGTTGATGAGCAGTGACTTAGATTGTGCAGTGTGGTACAAGTGTTGGATAGCAGGTCCGCAGGATCAGTGTAGTTTGTGGTTTAGTAGTTCAGTTTCTACCTTCATATCAGGGTGGCAGGACGGGGCAAGGAAATTGAGGGAGCTAAGGCTTCCTTCAGGTTGTAGCCTGTAAACCAGGGGGTTGTAGCCTCCTTCCAGTTGTAGCTGGAGAATTGAAGTCTTTGTAACAAAGGGGGTTGTTGCCTCCTTCCAGTAGTTGCTGGTAAATTATTATTATAAAGGCTTCCGTGGTTTTTCCCCCAGGACTTGGGTTTCCACGTAAAAATCTTGTGTACTGTGTTTTGCTATGCTTCCTATGTGATGATGATATGATGATATGTGATGATGAGCTGTAATTGTTAATAATGCTGATGATATAATGATAATGTGGTAATACATTAATGAATGATGTATTGAAGAAGCAGTTGATGATTGTTAAAGTTGAAAAAGTAATAAAAAGCTATACACACTGTTCACCCCCCCCTCTCAGTGTGCTCGGTGTGTCTAACAAGAATAACATATACAGTATATCAATGCATAACAATCACAATAAGCATGAAAAGCATCATAAGAATCAAAAGCATGAGAGACAAGAGACACAGAGTTTCCGTGGGGAAAACCCTAAGGTGAAAAACCCCACAACTTCCTCAAAGATAGAGAGAGCAATGGCTCAACCAAAGTACAACCAAAATACACTGAGATAGTCTCCTAGTAGCAGATGATCCTCCTCCTCACTAGTGCACCACTTTCTGAGTGAGAGAAGTGTGACTTTCTGAATGATCAAAATAGAGATCTCCCGATCTCTATTTATACTAACCTGTTTGCCCAATTACACTATGGGGTTGACTTGTCTATCTAGATACATCCACAATATAATATATATTTCAGGGCCGACCCCACACATGGTGGTCTAATAACCCATCGGCAAGTACACACACTTGTGACACTTGTCAATCCACATGATGACACTTCCTTATAGAGGAATAACACATCTTTTATAAGGGTACAATAAATATATATATGAAATACATTCTGAAGTTACATATACATCAACACTCCCTCTTAACTAGGAAGGTATTTCTCGACACAGTTTTGCTAGACAAGTCTTCTTCTCGGGATCATCGTCATCATCATCATCACTGCTGCTGCTATCTCAACCAATCTCTGACTCTACTCGTCATAGGAAGTTCTATAGAGCCAATCCTTTTTCATACTGGATGTAGGCCCACCACCTGCAGGTCTTCATCATCACTGGCCATACTGTGGAATCCTCAGGATTTATTACGTGCGTCACAAAACCTGGCTGTAGCATCCCAGGCTATTACGAGCACACATCTCTACCTGTCAGATCTCCCAGGAGCACATTACATGTGACCCATCACAAAACCTGGCTGAAGCATCCCAGGCTGTTACGAGACACAGCTCTACCTGTCGGATCTCCCGGGAGCACATTACATGTGATCTCACCACAAAACCTGGCTCAAGCATCCGAGGCCTTTTTCATCCTTTCCAGATCTCCCAGGAGCAAATTACATGTGGTCCACCACAAAACCTGGCTGAAGCATCTGAGGCCTTTTTCATCCTGTCCAGATCTCCTAGGAGAAAATTACATGTGGTCATGGAAAAAATTGGCTGAAGCATCTGAGGCCTTTTTCATCCTGTCCAGATTTCCCGGGAGCAAATTACATGCCATAGGACAAAACCTCGCAAGAGCATCTCAGGATGTTATGGGTACACAACTCTAACATGAAGATCTCCCAGGGCACAAATTACATGTCCTCCCAGAGCAATATCTCGAAAGAGCATCCCAGGCTGTTATGGGTACGCAACTCCGACCTATAGGATCTCCCAGACATGCTCATCTGCACAACCTGATCCACGGCCACAAAGTATCATCTGATACTCACCATACATCATCATGATGTACACATGATCATCCTGATCATCATCACTGCAACATCCTGCTGCATGTCATCTGGAGAAGCTCGTCATCCACGATCACCCTGATCATACAATGCATCCATCTGATGCACACCAAGTATCTACCTGATACATATCATCATTCATAGTGTATCCACCTGATACATAGATACATGATCCACACAATGTATCCATCAATATACATGATCTACCTGATCATACCTGATACATATCAATATACATGATCTACCTGATCATACAATGTATCCACCTGATACATATACAGATACATGGTCCAAGCATCCAACATGATGCATATACAAAATACATACAAATGATCCAACCGATCATATCCAGCATCCAACATGATGCATACATACATATAAATGATCCAACTGATCATATCCAACATCCAACATGATGCGTACATACATATAAATGATCCAACTGATCATATCCATCATCCAACATGATGCGTACATACATATAAATGATCCAACTGATCATATCCAACATCCAACATGATGCATACATACATATACATATAAATGATCCAACTGATCATACAAAGCAGAAACTAGAACATCATCCTGATGCTCATCATCCAACGCTTACATCCACAGCCATGTGAAGGATCCTCCTTCCAACCTACTTGGAATGGCTTCAGCAAATGTGTCCATCACTTCTTCCTCAAAGTGCCCTCGATCTTAAGAACAACAAGCCTCTCCCTGAAGTACTCGAACTTCACCCTGGCTAGTGGCTTCGTCAACACATCTGGAATCTGCTCGTCCGTCGCAACATACAGGAGCTTCACAGCTCCTCTTTGCACCATATCCCTGATATAGTGATATTTGATCTCTATGTGTTTCGACCTGTCATCAAACACTGGGTTCTCAGACAGCTTCACACAACTCTAGTTATTGCAGAAGATACCAGTAGCATCCAATGGGAGATCAAATAACTCAGACAGTAGCTTCCGTAGCCATACTGCCTCACAACTAGCTGAATAGGCTGCAACATACTCTGCCTCAGCTGTACTCAGTGCTACACAGGACTGCTTCCTACTAAACCAAGAGATCACACCTGATCCCATACTGAAGCAACATCCAGATGTGCTCTTCCTATCTACAGCACTGCCAACCCAATCTGAATCAACATAACCTTGCGGGTTAAACTTTTGATTCGCTTCATACTTGAGCCCATAATCCATTGTACCCTTCAGGTACCTCAGAACATGCTTTACTGCAACCAGGTGAACACTCCTCAGATCCGTCAGGAACTGGCTCAATGTGTTCACAGCAAAGCAAATATCCGGTCTCGTGTCCGTCAGGTACATCAAGGACCCAATCATCTGACGATACATAGAGACATCAACCGGCTTAGATGAAGCATCACATAGAAGCTTCAGATTCGATGCCATAGGTGTGGCCATGGCCTTGCAATCCATCATCCCGAATCTCTTCAGGATATCTACTGTGTACTTCCCTTGACCAAGGAAGATCCCACCTTCACTCTGCCACACCTCCATACCTAGGAAATAATGCATCATTCCCAAATCTTTCATATCGAACTCAGCAGCAAGCTTCCTCTTAGTACCTGTAATCAATCTGTCATCTCCTATTACAAATAATTCATCCACATATAGGAGTAGAATCACAGGATTCCCTTCTTCAAACTTGTAGTAAAGGTTGGAATCCGCTTTACTCTTGGTAAAGCCCAAACTAGATAGGAAACTGTCCATCCTACCATACCAAGTTCTGGGAGCTTGTTTCAAGCCATACAAGGCTTTCTTCAATCTGCACACATATGACTCCCTGTCATGTATTTCGAAACCGAGTGGCTGCTCCACATATACTTCTTCTTCAACTACACCATTCAAGAAGGCAGTCTTGACATCCATCTGGTGTATTTTCCATTTCATTGCTGCAGCCAGGGAAAGTACTGTTCTGATGGAAGTATACCTGGCTACAGGTGCAAAGGTTTCTTCATAATCTATTCCCTCTTTCTGAGAGAAGCCACGAGCTACGAATCTTGCTTTGTATTTCTCTACACTGCCATCTGCAGCATGATTGATTTTGTAGATCCATTTGGAAGTCACAACAGACTTCTCTTTAGGTCTTGGGACAACGTCCCAAACATCATTCTTCATTATTGATTGGTATTCCTCAACCATGGCATCCTTCCATTCTTTCTTTTCCGTTGCTTCTTCATAATTGGAAGGTTCTTTGTTCATAATATCACAGAGTAAAGCAACATAGCTAGTATGTGATCTGGTTCTCTTCTTTTCTCTGTGTTCTTCTTCTGGAATGCCAAATATTTTTGCATCTTGAATGAGCTCTCTAGCCCATGCAGGTTTCCTCTTGTGAGAGTTATCCTCACGGGGTGGATCTACAGGTTCTTGCGGATCTTCAAACTCACGAACAACTTCTGGAATTGCTTCATTCATGGTAGTGTCTTGAAATCTAGTTTCCTTAGGGTAGTGTCTTGAAATCTATTTTCCTTAGGTTCTTCATAAACTTTGATAGGTGCCTTCCTTGATTTGATGAATATTGAGTTTTCATTAAATGTCACATCCCTACTGACATCAATCTTCTTGAACCCTAGAAAGTATATTCTGTAAGCCTTCGAGCTTTCACTGTAACCCACAAAGATACCCTTCTTTCCTGAAGGATCTAGTTTGGTCCTCTTTTCCTTTGGGACATGAGTGAATACTGGACAACCAAATATTCTGAGATGGCTGACTTCAGGTTTCTTACCAGAAAATACCTCTTCTAGTGTCTTGTTGTCCAATATCTTGTGGGGTGTTCTGTTCTGCACATATACAGCTGTTCTAGCTGCTTCTGCCCATAGATGCATAGGTAGATCCTGGTCATGTAGCATTGCTCTTGCTGCTTCTATGCTTGTTCTGTTCTTTCTTTCTGCAACTCCATTCTGTTGTGGATTGTAAGGAGCAGTCAACTCCCTCTTAATCCCTGAATCACTGCAAAGCTTCTTGAAGTCACCCAAGGTGAATTCTCCACCATTGTCGGATCTGAATGTTTTGATCTTCTTGTGAGTTTGATTCTCCATCAAGGTTTTGAATTCCTTAAACTTATCAAACACCTCATCTTTGTTCTTCAAGAAGTATACCCAAGTCTTCCTGGAGAAGTCATCAATAAATGAGACATAGTAAGCATACCCACTTAGAGAACTGGATGACATAGGACCACATACATCTGAGTGGATGATTTCCAGGGGATCCTTTGCCTTGCTTTCACTACTTGGGAAATCCTTCTTAATGTTCTTACCTTTTGCACATCCTTTGCAAACACCTTCATGTTTGGTCTTGATTTCAGGAAGACCCTCTACAGCCTTGCTTGCAATTGGAAGTGCCCTATAGTGCATATGAGCAAGTCTTCTATGCCAAAGTTCACTTGGCTCCATGGATTCATGCACCATGGCATGTTCAGGTTGTCTCTTTAATTTATACAAACCTCCCTCTTTCTCTCCAATCACTACTGCATCATCTATGGTCTTTCCATTTTTCCACATTAGGACTTGGCCATCCACAAATGCAACCCTCATACCTTTTGCATCCAATGCAGAGATGGAGAGTAAGTTCTTCTTGAGCCCAGGTACATAAAGGACTTCTTTCATCTTCAAATATTTTCCAGAATCTAGGTTGTACGAGGCTTCACCACTTCCTTTGATTGGGTATTGATAATCATCCCCAAGTTTCACCTTATGGGGTGATTCATGTTCAGATAGGTTCACAAAAGATTCCTTAAACCCAGTCATGTGTTTGGAAGCCCCACTGTCAATTAACCAATCATTACAACCATGGGAGATAGTACCTGTGAGAGCAGAGATTAGAACATACTCTTCTTCACTTGATGAGTCATCATTACTATCATCACTTTCTGCCCTAGCCTTCTTCTTGGGTGGTTCATCATCCTCGAAAGCATGAGCATGAAACCTTCTTTTGCTTCCCTCTTCTTCTTGTTGAAGTTGTTGTTGTCCTTCTTGTTCTTGGGACAATTTATGGCAATATGTCCTTTCTCATTACAGGTGAAGCATATTCTTCTTTCTTTGAAGTGATGTGAATATTTCTTGGAGTGAGATGGCTCTCTCTTGGACTTCCCTTTCTTGGTGTGAGCTATGAGAGCTTGATCTTCATTCCCTATCTTTTCTTCTCGTGCCACAAGCCTTGCTTTTTCTTGTGAGAATTCTTCCCGTAGTCTACTGAAGGAAATCAACTTCTTTCTTGCACAAATTCCTTGAATGAAGGAGTCCCATGACCTAGGTAAGCCATTCAGAGTGGTCATGACAACTTCACCATTCTCCACCATTTCATCCACTGCTTCTAGTTGTTCCTTGATCTGGGAGACCCTTGAAAAATAAGATTGAATGGTTTCTCCATTCTGAAACTTTACTCCTTTCAATTGGTTCCGCAGGGTCATCTTTCGATTTATGTTCTTCCTTTCAAATAGCTTGGTCAAAGAGTCAAACATCTCTTTGGGTGTCTTTAGAGAAGACACATGGGGTATGAGATGGTCTTTGATAGAATCAGCAATGATTCTCTTTTCCTTGACCAAGTTCTCCTTATGCAATACTTTAGCCTCTTCATCCTCTGGGATAGGGATGTCTTCTTTTATATATGAGTCCAACTCATTCTCTTCCAGGATTAACCCAATCCTATACTTCCAAGCTCAGAAGTTATCAACCCCTTCAAGATTATCCTCAAGCTTGGTGTGGTGAGACATTTTAAAGAGTACTTCAAATGGAAATAGAAAATATTTAGGTATTACCACTTGAAATGTTGAAAACTGGATCTGGTCCCGGATTAGGGTTTGTCAGAAAAACCCTAAAAATTCAAAATGTGAATTTCAACTTTCTGAAAGGATAGAAAGATGCGCCTTGATGAGAAGATCAGCCTGGTGCATTCAGAATTTGAGATCAACAAATTATTACCCTTCAGATTTGACTTTTTGTCCTCCCGGGTTCACTAGGGAGAGCCCTGAATTAGGGTTTGCGTTTCTCGGATATCTACCTAGCCAAAAATATCGATCTAAAGCTCTAAACTTCGATTTTTGCAAGGAGCTTCCAGCTATGTCTTCAGATTTTAGAAATTCCTAATGTTTAGGGCCAAATCTGAAAATGTTCAGAATTGAATTATGATTGGACAGATGGATTCTCCTTGATGAGTAGAGTCAATCTACTATACTGCTTTTCCAAAATCTGTGGAGAGAAACCCAATAAACAAGAAACTCAAGTTTCCATCACTGCAAAATGTCTTCTTCTCAGGTTAGCTCCGATACCATGCTAAATGTTGAGCATTAATTCACAATACTCTAGGATCTTCACTGAGAGAATAAAATATACAGTATATCAATGCATAACAATCACAATAAGCGTGACAAGCATCACAAGAATCAAATGCATGAGAGACAAGAGACACAGAGTTTCCGTGGGGAAAACCCTAAGGTGAAAAACGCCACAACTTCCTTAGAGATAGAGAGAGCAATGGCTCAACCAAAGTACAACCAAAATACACTGAGATAGTCTCCTAGTAGCAGATGATCCTCCTCCTCACTTGTGCGCCACTTTCTGAGTGAGAGAAGTGTGACTTTCTGAATGATCAAAATAGAGATCTCCCGATCTCTATTTATACTAACCTGTTTTCCCAATTACACTATGGGGCCGACTTGTCTATCTAGATACATCCACAATATAATATATATTTCAAGGCCGACCCCACACTTGGTGGTCTAATAACCCATTGGCAAGTACACACACTTGCGACACTTGTCAATCCACATGACGACACTTCCTTATATTGGAATAACACATCTCTTATAAGGGTACAATAAATATATATATGAAATGCATAGATGAAATACATTCCGAAGTTACATATACATCAACAATGCTTTCATCCTTCCAAAAAGGTAAGAGCCCAGGTCCTGATGGGCTCACAGTGGAATTTTTCTTGGGTTTTTATGATCTGATAAAATTAGATTTGCTTTTGGCTATCCAGGAATCTCAAAAATATGGGAAAATCTTAGGAGCTCTAAATACTACTTTTCTAGCCCTCATTCCAAAAAAACCGAGGGCTCAAACCTTTGTTGATTTCCGTCCAATTTCCTGCTGCAACTTGATTTATAAACTTATATCGAAAATCATTGCTCTTCGTTTGAAGCCTATAATGAGTGAAATCATCTCAGAGGAGCAGTTTGGCTTCGTTTTTAATCGACGGATCCACGATGTTGTATCTTTGGCTCAGGAAACAATTCATGCAATCATAAAAAAAAGAGATCTTTCGCTCTAAAATTATATCTCTCAAAGGCTTATGATAGAGTCAATTGGACCTTTCTCAGACTCTTGCTTATCCAACTTGGCTTCTCGGTGGAACTGGTGAATTGGATAATGGGTTGGGTAAACTCAACCTCTTTTGTAGTTCTTATTAATGGTTCTCCTTCTTTTTTTTTTTTTTTTTTTTTTTTTTTTTTTTTTCGAGCTTCCATAAGTTTGAGACAAGGGAGCCCCTTGTCCCCTTTTCTCTCCCTCTTTATAGCAGAATCCCTCAGCAAATTAATGCAGTAGGCCAAGACATCGGGTGCATTCCAAGGGATTCAGGTGTCTGATTCTTCTACTCTGACTCACTTTCTTTTCGTGGATGATGTTTTACTTTTTGGTAAAGGTACTGAGGACAATATAAGTGCTCTAGCCAATATTCTCTCTTTATATCAGCAGGCTACGGCTATGGAGATAAATATAGAAAAATCAAACCTAGTGGTCCATGATTTCCCTGAATATCTTTGGCAAAGAGCAGTTTCCCTCCTATCTGTCCCCTTATCCTTATTTCGGGATGGTTTTAAATATATTGGCTTCTTTTTAAAACCAAACGCTTACTCGTTTAAAGATTGGGCATGGTCATCAAGAAAGTTGAAGCTCGAATCTCCTGTTGGGAAAACAGGTTTCTGTCTAGAGGAGGGAGGCTAATGCTATTAAAGGAAGTTCTTCAGAGCATCCCTGTCTACTGGGAAACGGTTTCCTACATTCCCAAAGGAATCTTAGTCAATCTAAGGAAGAAATGCCTATCCTTTCATTGGACATCAAGCAGCAAAATAGAAGGTATCCCCCTGGAAAAATGGACCATTGTTTCAAATTTAAAAGAGCTAGGGGGATGTGGGATCAAGAATCCTCTTATTTTTTGTCAAGCATTGGCAGCCAAATATCTGTGGAGATTAACACAACATCACTCATCTTTATGGGGAAAAAATATAATGTCCAAATACTGTATAAACTCATCCATTTTTTACTGGTTTAGAAGCAAAAATAAATCATTTAAAGGAGGATCCGTTGGGTGGAAAGCTCTGGTTTTATCCTTTCCTCTAATTGGGAATTGGATTGATTGGAGAATAGGAAACGGAAAATAGGTTCGTATTAGCACAGAACCATGGGTTGGAGCAGGAGACAGATTTCTCCTTTCAGAAGGGCTAGTTCAGAAACTTAAGAGATCTAATATCCCGGTGTTAGCGGATGCTAAGGTTAATAGCTCCCAAGTTGACAGTTGGATTTCAACAGATGTTTTAGGTCTTGGAAGCGAAGAAGCCACAGAATGGACTAATTATGTAAACCTTCTTAGACTGAATTTTGTTGCATTGCTTGAAGACTCTAATGATAAACTTGTCTAGACCTTAAATAGTATATATGGATACTGCACAGCCAAACTTGGATATGAAGCATATAACAAAAACCAGTTCAGTGGTGAAAAAAATGGTGGTGGTCTGTGATTTGGAAAACGGGAGGCACATTGAAAGCCAAGATTGTTTTGTGGCTTGTCCTGAGTAACAAGCTTCTTATGTGGGACAATATAGTTAAAAGAGGTTGGAATGGCCCCAGCCGTTGCTCTCTATTTCATGACTCTGTTAAAACTTCAACCCACTTATTCTCATCATGTGTCTATGCAGAAACAGTTTGGAAGGATGCCACCAAGAATCTCGTGGATGATGAAGTCCCTATGGATCCATCATTGGAAATTTGTTGTCATAACTGGTGGAAGAACCCTTTGGTACACATTTTCGATGCTTTCCCTTCCTTTGTCCTTTACAACATCTGGTGGGGAAGAAATTCTTTCATCTTTCTTGAAAACAGAATCCCGGCTGAAATCACTTCGGCCCTAATCGTGCAGTGGACAAAAGAACACAAAAAATAAGAGACTCAGAAGAAGCAGAGAGTTCTGATCCATCCCACCATTGATAACAATTTTCCTTGGGCCTATTTCAATGGGGCCAGTCAAGGTATTCCACAATTAGGAGGCTCAGGAGGAGTTATTTACCTAAATGACCATAATAAATTAAACATCCTCTATGGAACTAGGCATGGTACCAACAACAAAGCTGAATTAACAGCTTTATGGGCAGTGCTGCTTACTGCTCTAAGGCATCAGATTTCGAATATCCAAGTTTTCGGTGATTCAAAAATGGTTATCAACTGGGAAAACCACAAGTTACAGGTTAGAGCTCCTCATTTGCAGTCTCTCTTAACTCAAATTCATAGCCTAATCAACTGCTTCAGCTCTATCACTTTCAAACATGTATATTGAGAACTCAATGCTGAGGCTAATCTACTTTCAAAAAAAGCCCTGCTAATTCCACCAGGAGAGATTAGAGTGGAATTTCGGCTTGAACACCCTTAGGGTGAAGTTGAGTTTTCAAGTGAAAGGATGTATTTTTGTTATGTAATGTCGCAAGTCTATGTAGCTGGCTCACTGCAAAATAACTTTAGGAATTGCATTTAAGAACAGTCTTTTTTGAAGTTTTCTGATCCAAAATGGACAAAATTTTGTAAGATAATGTAAACTCTTGAATATGAATGAATAGCTCGTCATGGGCATTTTATGATCACTCTTTATTTAGAGTGATGGATATTTTCCTTTCGGGAGATATATATATATATTTCACGACACAAACATACTGGTCTTGTAAATAGGTTCACCTTCTTTGGGAATTTGTTTATGTCAATTGCAGCTTGCAAGGGAAACAACCTTTCATTCCATAGTCACATAAGCGATATTCCCTATTTTCATATTTAATATTTTTTCCCCTTTATTATTGCATAGCTGACCAATATGGAGGTATTCAAATTGCGTATGCAATTGCAATAGAGTCCTAGACTCTTTTTCCTTACATAGTTAAAAAAGGACACTCTCCTTTGTCTAAATTATGACACTTCCCAAAGGCAGGTTCTATGTTGTGCATTCTATCTTATTGTCTTTTCTCTGTTGCATGTGCCGCAGGCGTGATTCAAGTCGGGGAAAGTACCCTGCATAGCAACTTTGCAACGGTCATAAACATCACTTTGTTTTCTTTGGCTTCAACAAGACTTGCAACCATGTATTTGTGCATAACTATTTTTTTTCTGACAATCAATCTTGTTGAGAGAAGGCCATTGTCACTTCACATTACAGCTTCCCCTTCCATAGTTTGTTATAGAATAGAGTAGATAACTATCTGGAATGCTTTCACTTTTGAATTGGCACTAACAAATTTTATGCTTAGCAAATACATATTTGTTATTTCCTATTGCATTTTCCTATTAGATTGGCATTGTAGGTGGCACCCACTATTGTAATATAGCCTAAATACCTTCTATACTAAATGCATTTTCTTAGTTTTAAAAGTTCAAGGAACCTCGCAAAGACCTAATGTCCTACAAAAAAAATACTAACATAGGTCTACTCTAGATCACTTACTTCTCCCTCTGTGATTACAAAGGTGCATAGTTTTTTTTTTCCTTTTTAAAAAAGATGGTGCTTTCTTTTCCTTAAGTCTGTTCCTTTGTCTTATTTTCATTGCCATTCTTTTCCTTCAATCGAAAGACATAATGATGAACAGATTTTCGATACACATCACTTGAAATAAGAGAACGCATTGTTAATCATTTTCGCTTGTCTTTGGATCAGTTTCGTCCCGATGCATTGTCGTCGCTAGAAACAAATCTTTCGATTGACATGCTATCTGAAATTTTACAAACATATCTTTTTTCCCTTTTTTTCTTTTCTCAAAAACTAGGAATGCTTATGTTGTTTTCAATAACATAGATAAAAGAGTTTGAACATTTTTTTCCTGCCACTTTCCTTTTGTTGATTTCAAATTGCATAGATAACTACAATTCTGTGATTCTTTTTCCTGTCTGTAAACAAATGCAATTCAAATTTTTAGATGCCTTTGCATATTGTTGCTTCTATGTCTATACCATCTATGCTCTTCTCTATGCCATTGGACCTTCCAAAATAACCCCTCTAAAAAGTGTTCAGATTATTCTGTCCGAGCAAAGTTGTCCATAGTTCATAAGAAAAGGAAAAAAAAAATCCTACAGACGAAAAGAAAAAAAAAGAAAAAACAAGTTGCTCTTGCTTGATTTCTTTGCACCCTTGGAATGCTATTGCCCATATTCAATGTTAGTTTGTTCTTGTTTTTCCCTTCTCTTGCTTATGTGCTTATTCTTCTTCAATTGTTTTAGGCCTATGGAACACTTAGATTAAGAAATGCATTCGCGGATTTTATACATTCAATTTTTTCCTCTTTTTCCTGCATTCAACATCTGTCTATGCCAATTGTTGTTGCATTGTTAAATGTCTTTGTTGATTTCTATGGAATATGACATAAACCTTTCTTGCTAAGAAAATATCAAAGAAAAACTGATTGGAAAGAAAAAGAAAAAAACAAGCAAACACTTCACTCTTCTTTTATTTGAAACTAAATACCCTTCATTGCACACACCTTTGCAAAAAAAAACACTTTTAACTTCTTTTGTTTGAAACTGGACACCTTTCATTGCACACACCTTTGCATTTTCCCCTGCAATAGCTGCATCTCTAGCCACCAAACGTTGATTCCAAAATCCTATTCACTTTTATGGCTTGTTTGCTTGTCCACGGGTCAATTGTCGATCACAAAGTTCTTGCAATTGCTATAGCCTCATTGTTTATTTTATAGATAGTTTATCCATTCCAATGGCTAATGTATGGGAAAAAAAACAAAGAAATATAACAGTTCCCACAGTTTATTTTCCATTTAAATTAGCATTTGCTTCATATATTGTCATCAAAAGTGGTTTTATTATCTTTCCTTAGTCGCTGATAACAATGCATGGTCCATGTGCAAGAATGGTAGTCATTGCACATGTTGTTGCAACGTGCCTTATGTTATCAGTATTGCAGATTTTGGTACAAGGAAACTTGTTTCAGTTTTTTGGTGCAAAGTGCATATGCTATGACTCCAACAAATCTATCGATGCAATTTTCAGTTGTTTTCTATTTGAAGACATTCTCTCTCGCTTGCCTCTTGTATTGCATAAAAAACTTTATGGCCAAGTTGCTCTATATTTTGGACAGCTTCAGTAGCAACACATGTTTCTTCTTTTCTTTCCAGACATTATTGAACATGTTTTGAATATTGTTTATATATATATATATATATATATATATATATATATATATATATATATATATGAACTAGATACATAGTCTTTTTCCTCTTTTCTCTGGCCAAGTCTTTTTTTTATGAACATGTTAAACGTATGCCAAATGAATAACTAAATTAGTTGCATTTATACTGCTTTTTTCTTTTTCAGCTTCGTTGCTCTTTTGCAATGGGCAATAAACTTTGGCTATTATTGTTCCAAATATGTTATTGTAGAGACATGGTCCGAAAAAAAACTGTATTTCTAATTTCCACTTTCAATGCTTCATGATATTAAAACAAATACTTAGCTCATATATATATAATATGTTGACTGCACATACATATTTTAATTTAAAAGTATTGGAAATATGTATAGAATTTCTAGCTCATATATATATATGTGTGTGTGTGTGTGTGTGTGTGTGTTTTAACAGAAACGGTTGAGGTTTTTTTATTATATAAAAAAAGAGGGGTACAGAAAATATTTGTTGGATTGCTCCCATAACAATACAGCATCCAATACGCCTTGTTCATCTTTTACAAGCACATAGCTGTCATGAAAAAATCCTATTCTATGGAAACTATATCTTCTAATAAACTGACCGAGCAAAAAAAAGGCAGAAACATAACATAACAAACTAACTAGAGGTAGTTGAATGAAAATAACCTATTCTAAACTAGTTCTTTACCCTTAGTTCCAGATTATACAATTTTTCAAAAATCTTCAAAGAAAGATCCAAACTTATGCAAAAGCAAAGTATCACCCGAAAGCTGCTTCCTTGCACATTACTTTTATCCTTTGTTGTGAGCGTTCCAAATTGCATCCCTGTGTTGACAAACTCCTTATTAAACCTATTCAACTTCTCATTCATTTCTAGAGAGTTGATGTTCATCTCATCCATCTGAACTGCCATAGTGCCACTTTGACAAGTAATTGATTCCATGCGGTCTTCGAGCTTTCTAATCCTGTCTTCATTCTTTCTTTTGTAATTTTTCACTTCAGAATGGGTCACTTGAACAAGAGGATACAGTCGTGTTATGGCTCTTTTCAACTCCACGTTTTCATTTCTCACTAGCTTGATTTGGCCTCCAAATCCTTCATATGTTCCATAACTGCTTCCAGAGCATCCTTTTTATCTTGTCCCTATCTAACGCTCGAAATGTTCCGCTTCGCCAGGGTATTTCCATAGCTCTCTTTTTCTCCTATCAGGTCGACCTGGCAGAGACCGCGTCCCATAGTTCTTGCCTGCACATTTCCTTGTTCAATATCATGAGCACCATCATAAATCAGATTTGCCCTTCTCTGCACACATTGGACGCTATTAATTGGCATATTAAAACGCAGACAATTCATAGGAGTTTCATCTCCATGTAGAGTTTCCAGCCCCAGGCAGAAGATGCGTAAATGGCAGTGCTCCCAGGAGCACAGAGCATTTTATGGTAAAGTAATCCTTTGGCATTTGATAGAGTTCAAAAAAGTGTATGCCAGTATAAACCATCCAGACAAGTTTCAAAGTCATGAGGGGCAGAGAAGCTAGGGTATCCAAACATTTTCAGTGGTGGCATTGTCACTCTTAAGAACACCGCAGCTTAAATATGCTTCCTTATTTGCCATACTATCGGCCTGTTGATTGTGGCTTCTAAGGATATGAAGGAAGATAATCGAATTGAATTATTTGGAAAGATATAAAAGAATGTGGTGCATTTTGGAGGAGGGACTCTTCCGGTTCTTTGTGATATTTCTAGCTTCCCTTGTGACAATTAAGGAGTCTCCAATGACGATCAGGTCTTCAATTCCCATGTCTCTAGCAAGCTCCAATCCCTTAATTAAGGTAAGCCATTCCGTACTATTCTTTGTTTTTCTCCCAATGCCCCATGCGTAGTCTCTTTGCTTGTTTCCCTTAGAGTCATATATGACACCCCCCGCGCCTGCCAATCCTAGATTTCGTTTCGAGGCCCCATCGTAGAAGAGGGGGATGCTTCCTATCTGAGCCCACCAGTCTTGAAAATATTCTTTACTCTTCTTGAGTTGTCAGTTAGGGGTACTTGTCTTTGGGGGTTTATTCCTCGAAAGGGAGGTAAGCAAAAGGAAATCAGATGCCCAAACTCGTTCCTTGACAATTAAGGGTTCCTGTTTTATGTGCTCCATACCTCTCGAGGATAATGCCTCCACCCATAGGGACTTTGCTGAGGCACAAATCATTCACGGACAAGAGACTTTTCCTTCAAAAAATTATTTATTTCTTGTCCTCCATATTTTCCAGCATATGAACCTTGGGAGTGCTTCCCAGGCTCTAGCAAGATCAAGCTTCTTGTAGAGCGTACCTTGGTAATAATCCTTCTAGCTTGAGAATAGGTCATCCCAATTCGTAGGAAAAGTATTGGAAATATTTAGACTCTGAAATGCGTAATTCCAAACCTCCCGTGAGAATTTGCATTCAAGGAATGTGTGTTCCAAGGTTTCTTCTGATTATTTACAAAGGATGCATCTAAGTGGTCCTACTATCCCTCTCTTCCGCAAGTTTTCAGCAGTGAGAGACTTGCGATGGGAAAGGATCCAAAATAATATATTAATCTTGGGCAAACCATCGTTACACCAGATTTTATTCCACTTAGTGTCTTTTTTATTCCTATTCTGGATCTGATAGACAATTCGATATCCTTCTTTCACCGTGTATGAGCCCGTCCTTCCCCATCCCCGACGATCTTTCATGTGCCTATGAATTGGTGCTTGACCATGCAATAGGGATAGGAAAGTGTTGAAGTCTGGTTGTAAATGTTCAGGAATTTCCAAGTTTTTCCATCTAGTCCATCTACCTCTACTTGTCCATGTACAGATATCGAATACTGTGCTTATGTTATTGAGGTCGAACCAGTTTTTAAGATCAATTAGTTCATGTCTGAATTTTGTTGGGGAATTAGCTCCAAGAACATCATACCAAATCTTAATATGATTTCCATTGCCTGCTATCCAATGAGTGATGCCTTGAATGGTGTAGGCTGCCTTTTTGCAGAGATTCCAAATGGGAGACCCAGTTCTTCCCACATCCATTTCCTCGACACATCTTCTCCGAGTGTCAGTCATGTACTTTTTTTGAAGACCCCTTTTCCACCAAGAATTTTCACCTGAGATGATTCTCCATAATATTTTGCGCCCAGGGCTAAATTCATAGTTAAAGGGTCTCGTACCCCCCCCTCCTCCATATTTCTTTGGGTTGCAAACCATGTTCCAGTCTAACAAGTGAAATTTTTTGGTGTTGGATGCCTTGCCGCCTTGACAGAGGAACTTCCTGAGCTCTTTATTTATTTCCTGAATAATAATTTTTGGTGCTAAGGATATTGAGCATGTATAAATTGGATAGGAAAACAGTATGGATTTAATAAGAAATAGTTTTCCTGCGGGATTGAGCCATTGAGATCCCCAAGAGTTTTTTTTATAAATTTTTTCAATCAGACTGTGCCGATCTGTCAATTTTTTTTGTTCCCCTAAATATGGGAATTCCCAGATAGTTGAATGAATTCCAAGTTTTTATCCCCTCGAAGCCAAGAATTCTTGATATTCTTCCCATGGTTCCAGGGAGGCAGTTCCACCCATATATTTTTTATTTAGCAGCATTGACGTTGCCATCCGAGGCCTTGAGGAAGGTTGAGGGAGTTCCGTTGAACCTTTTTTCTATGATGTGAAGAACTTGCAATAATTAATTAATGAAAACACGGGAAATAGTAGAATAACAGAACTCAGAATCACTTTTATATTGATCGCAGGCCACTTCGAGGGGGCAACCTCCTTTGAGGAATCTCAATACAAATAACTTCATGGTAACTTCATTGGTCTCAACACAAACTTATATAATAAGTCTAGGCGCCAATACCATGGGTTAATACCATGTGTCAATACAAACCATGGGCCAATACAAAATATGGATCAACAATTAATACAGGACGACTTACAAAGCATATGCGTCCAACAACAATAATACAAACTATGGATCAACAATACTACAGGACGACTTACAAAGCATATGCGTCTAACAACAATATACTAACAAAGTAAATAGAAGGGTTGACATGGGTTCCTAACATCCCCTATCCCTTAGAAAAAGCCTTGTCCTCAAAGCTTTAGATGTGGAAATTGATGCAGAATCTAAAGGAGTGGTTCCCCTGTAGCATCCTCGGGTTGCATTTCAGCTCATTAACGCCTTTTGAGTTTCAGGGAGGATTGCTTGGAAGGCTGTAGATGAACAAGGACCATATCAACTGCGTGAAAAGTGCACTCAGAACAGTGTTGATTGGCTTGTTGTTTCAGTCGAATTCTTTCCATGTGGAGATTGTCCTACAGAATGAGACAAATCTTATCGTGGTTTCGAAGAACCGAGTCAATTGCATGAACTAGGGAGCTATTGAGCATGTATGGAAGAAGAACTGGCGATGCCTGTCCATAAACTGCTTCATATGGTGTCATTTTAGATGTGGTATTGTACCACTGGAGTGCTTCTAGGAAATCCATAGAAATAGTTGTCCACATCTGTGTAGGGATGCGAAAGGGTTCGATCAGTCCCCAAAAAAGTGTCGTTTCACCCTTGTTGACCTGGCAAGTATCACACTCAACCACCATCTGGTGAGTTTTCATTTTTAGTCCCTGCCAAAAGAAGTTACATTGTTCCTGGTCATAGGTTTTGAGGAACCCAGAGTGCCCTACCGATGAAGAAGCATGGAGTTCATAGAAGAGATAGCCTTGTTGAACAGATTGCAACCAATTTGGAACAAGCAAATAAATAGTTGTAAGAGAAACTAGGTCATCAAATTGGCGAGAATGAGCATCTTCCACCATATTATCCTTACCCTTCTTGTAAGTGATCGCATAGTCATAACCCATGAGTTGAATAACCCATTTCTGGTGTGCTGGTGAGGAGACCCCTTGTTCCAGAAAATGTTCCAGACTCTGGAGATCAGTCTTGATGCATAAATAATTTCCAAATAGGGATGGCTGCCACTTCTGTACTGCATGCAAAACAACCATCATTTCCTGCTAAGATGTAGATGCAGCTAAATGCTTACCGGAAAGGTCTCTTGAAGGCGGCAATCCCATTGTTGCAACAAAGACATCTGCATATCTATCCAAGGAAGTAGTGGAGACCATTGGTGGGTGCATCTGAATGGAATGGAGCTGAGCGATGACACCATGTGAATTCTTCTTAAGGATATTTTTCAGGCGATGTGAACTGATGATGCGGAGAGACCCTGGTTGTAAGCCCATAAATTTGTGTTGTGTCCCATTGATTGAAAACTGCATCCAAAGTTCAGCAAAATCCCATAAGATGGGGCCAAGTGTGCGTAACCATTGAACACCCAAAACCACATCACATCTACCTAAGGACAAGGCAAACATGTCAGAGCGCAGGTTATAATCTTCCAGAGAGATACACACATTGTGACACTTTCCCTTGCAAGGTAAGGTGCCCCCATTGGAAACCATGAATTCAAAGTTGGAGCAAGGATGGACAAAACAATCAACATGTTTGGCGATCGGAGGGTCAATGAAGTTATGAGTGCTACCAAAATCAATGAGTATTGTAAGAGGAAGCTTCTTGAAGTAACCCCTGACCCGCATTGTTTGGGGGGTGGTGACACCGGATAAAGCATGGAGAGATATCTCTGGGTGGTCTTCCTGAGATGGAAGGTCAATAGGCGGCTCCTGAATGTCGACCTGATCATCTGGTGTATCTGGAGCTTCTTCACCAACTTCAGAGGCGGGTGGATGATTCACATCCAAGACATAGAGCTTTTGTTGAACACATCTATGTCCCCGAGTGAATTTTTCATCACAATTATAACAAATCCTTTTTTCTCTGCGTCCCTGCATCTCTGTTTTGGACAAATGCTTGATAGTATTTGGTCGAGGAGCTGGCGGGATTGGAGGTCGTTGAGAACTCATATTTTAGAAGGGAACAAAAGTGGGTTTGGAGCGCTCTTGGGCGACAATCTTGTCTTCTACCAACTTAGCCAACCCTAGGGCTTCCATCATTGTGTTGGGACAGAACATTTTGACCTCTGGGCGGATTTCATCATTAAGACAACTGATAAAACAACTCTTGTAGAAGTCATTAGACAATCCTTTTGTGTGGTTGGCTAGTTTCTCAAATTCTGTCTGATACTCTCTCATAGTGCCAATTTGACGAAGTTTAGTGAATGCTCCGGTGAAGTCATCAAAAGCACTAGGACCAAATCGTTGCAAAAGGAGTTGGCGAAAATCTGTTCATTTTGGCTTGTCATGAGCCTTGATGTACCAACGGTACCATTGAAGGGCTTCCTGTTCCAAATGAAAGGATGCAAGTGGAACTTTTTGGACATCAAAAGTATTATGCAAACTAAAATACTACTCTGCATGATAGATCCATCCAATCGGATCAGTACCATTGAAGTGAGGAAATTCAAGCTTCGGACCACGAGAAGTGTTGGAAGAAGAGAACCCATTGGTTGCATAATATTCTTGCTGTCGGTTATTGTTCATGGTTGAATGCTGAAGATGGAGGCTGAGAAATTTTTCATCCAGATCTTGGAGTTTGGTTTAGATGGTTGCAAGTGCTTCCTCCATGTTTTTTGCTCCTGTGTGGGTGATAACCACAACTAGGAGTTTTTTTTTTTTTTTTGGAATGGATAGAAAAACATAAACAAAAGCTTATTTAGTAAAGGGAAACTTGGATTTGGGAAAAACTCGGATGGGTAATTGGGGTTTGAATAGGTTTTGGACACTTTTTGATGGATAGGGAAGCAAAAAATGGGGATTTCAGAAGCGGGGTGAAAGAATGAGAAAATTTGTCAAAGAGGGACAAAGAAGCAGAAATAGGGAATGAACAGGGTGGCAAAATTTGGAGGTGAGTGGGTGAAAATTGAAGAAGTTATGGCAAACCCTAAAAATAGACAAATGTGAGATTTCTGGCTTTGGGAAGTAGAATTTGGGATAGGGTCCTTGGGAATAAAATATGCAGAATGGGATTGCAGGGGTGTCCGAGAAGTTTCAAGGGAAGACGTAGTTAAAACAAGGGAGATATGGCAAAAAAACGGTGTGGAAGGGATAAAAAACAGATAGATCTGCAACGACGCGGAAGGGATTAAAAATGGTTGGATCTGAAACAAATTTCAGAATAGATCTGAAATGGTTGGATCTAGAACGACTGTCAAAAGGGATCTGAAACGGCTCGAAATGGATCTGAAACAGCTCGGAATGGAGCTGAAATGGCGCGGAAGTGATCGGCAATAGTTCATCTGAAAATATATATGGACCCCAGGTATGTGCGGCTTCCTATCGGTTCAAGGGATTCACTCGGCCACCAATGTTGTCTGACTGCTTGCGTATTGGGGCAGTACCCCTCACTCAACGACTCAGGTAAAACTGATAACCGCTTTTCCACAAACGACAGCTCTTGGTTTACCTCACGGGTGGGAACTAGTCAATCAGGTAGGGGTCGTTGCCCATTTTGCTGGCAGGTCCTCTCAATGGGCCAGCTACTTCGGGGTTCCTGTGGTACTCCTCACAATGAGTTTTATGGCTTATTCCCAATTAATTCCCATAGTTAAGCGGATAGGGATTATTCCCAAATCCGAAGCTGCGAAAAAAAAAATTGGCAGAATTTCCACCCAACGAGCCCCAAGAAAGTGCTCTGATACCAGATGTGAAGAACCTACAATAATTAAATAATGAAAACACACAAAATAGCAGAATAACAGAACTCAGAATCACTTTTATATTGATCGCAGACCACTTCGAGGGGGTAACCTCCTTTGAGCAAGCTCAATACAAATAACTTCACGGTACCTTCATTGGTCTCAACACAAACTTATATACTAAGTCTAGGCGTCAATACCATGTGTCAATACAAAACCATGGGCCAATACAAAAATATGGATCAACAATTACTACGGGACGACTTACAAAGCATATGCATCCAACAACAATAATACAAACTATGGATCAACAATACTACAGGAAGACTTACAAAGCATATGCGTCCAACAACAATATACTAACAAAGTAAATAGAAGGGTTGACATGGGTTCCTAACATATGATCATAGACGCGCCCCAAGAAGTATTGTATCATCTACAAATTGCGCGATGGTTTACAACTTTGACACCTCTTGCAATATTCAACCCTTTTATTTCCCCATTTTCTTGTTGGTTCTGGATTTTTCTACTCATAGATTCTGCGACCAAGAGGTACAGATAGGGAGACAAAGGGAATCTTTTTCGGACTCCTCTAGTAGCTTGAAAAAACTTGGTTGGTCTGCCATTTACTAACGGGGAAATCCAGGGGCTACTGATGCAAGCCTTAATCCATCTAATAAACCTTGTGGAAAATTTGAATTTTGACATAATTTCAAATAGAAAGAAATGATTTATTCAGTCAAAAGCATTAGCCATGTCGAGTTTGATAGCCATACCTTGTTTCTTTCGCTCCAAACTGGAATGTATTACTTCCTGGACAATTATGATATTATCAAGGATTTGTCGCCCGACAACAAAGCCTCCTTGAATGTCCGAAATTAGCTTTCCCATTATTTTCTTCATTCTATTGGCCAGAATTTTTGAAAATTTTTTGTACGAGGTGTTGCATAGAGAAATAGGCCTGAAGCGGTCTATTGTCATGGTTTTTTTTCTTTTTTCTTTTGGTATCAAGGTAAGGAAGGAAGAGTTTGTAGCCCCTCCTACCTTATCCTTTTTCTTGTCCAGTTTAACATCCTTTTCAGGTCATCCTTGATGATATCCCACGTAGCTCTGTAGAAATTAATGGTAAATCCATCAGGCCCATGGGCCTTATCTTCATGTAAGGACCAAATAGCATCTTTGATTTCAAACTCCAGGATTGGTTTTGATATCTCTATGTTTTCCAGCTCCTAAATGATAGTGGGAATTCCGAAAAGAAGTTCTGCCTGCGCATGGGGGTCAGTTTCTTCTTTGCCCGTACATAGATATTTGGATGGAATACGTGTTCCTTAATTTCTTCTTGATCCATCATCCGTTTTCCATCTCTATCCTGAAGTTCCTTTATCATATTGAAGCTAAGCTTTGCTTTTGCTTGCTTATGAAAATAATTCGTATTACTGTCTCCACTTCTTATCCACAACTGCCTGGATTTTATCCTCCAGTCCTCTTCCTCATGTCTGGTTGTTGTTAGAATTTTTTTATTTAGGTCTTTTTCCCGGCTAATAAGCTTAGTAGTTATTTCATTTTTTCCATGTCGGATTGCAGAGCAGCAAGTCCAGTTTGAAACTGAATTTTCATGTTGCTATGGTTCTTATACTCAGTTTTTGCCCATCTTTTCAAAGCATATCGAATATTTCTCATCTTGGACTCCCAAATAAATCTAGGGGATCCAGTGCAGGTGTGGAGCCAAGCGATTTTAGTAAGTTTCATTACTTTTCCCTCAAGGATCCAAGATGTATTAAAACGAAAAGGGATGGGGCCTAGATTGATAGGGGAGGAAAGAACTAGAGAAATCGGTTTGTGGTTCGATGCCACAGATGGCAGAGCGTAGGAAGCTGGGAGAAGATCTTTTTTCAAGAAGGAGATGTTGATCAAGAAGCGGTTTAGCCTAGCTGCAATGTATCCCACGCCCAATATTCTATTACTCCAAGTGTAATTTCCATTTTTTAGTGGTGGATCCAAAAGATCCAGTTCAAAGATCAAGTCCTCCATAGTTTCTCCATAGGGATCTCTAACTCTAGAGCCTCCCCTTTTTCTGCCTGAGATTTAGTGACATTGAAGTCTCCAACAATTATGAGATATTTTCCTTTCAGATCATATTTTAGAGCATAAAGACTATCCCAAAAAAATTTCTTGTCTCTATAGTGTGTTGGACCATACAAATTGCAAATATAATAACTATTGAGTTCATCTTTTTCACAAAATTTGATGAGAAGCCAATGTTGATTTTCCTTAACTTCTTTTATAACATACTTACTTGAAAAAATGGTTGATATACCTCCTGAAGCTCCTCTGGAGTTGATAGCAATCCCTTGATTGCGATTCCAGAATCCATTTGAAAGTGCCATGAATTCTGCGTCGCTCATTTTTGTCTCTTTAATAAGCATGATGTCTAGTTTTTCAGATTGTATGATGACTTGTATTGCTTCCACCTTGTTTGTCCCGCCCATACCTCTGCAATTACAACAGATGATTTTCATTGTTTCTTGTTTGATTGTGGCCCTCCTTGAGACCTGCCATCTGATTTCCCAAGATTTTTGTTGTTAAGGAGGAGTTTTGTTTCTTTAATGCTTCGCTGCCTTCCAATTTCCAATTCTCTCTCTGCTTCCTTCTCTCTATGCTATCTCTGCAATTTTCTTCCCCTGGTAATTGGAGAGGGCCCAGGGTCAAGGGTGTCATGAGACCCATTTGAAGAGGATCTGGGAGAAGATGTGGGTTTTCTTTGTTTAACCTTTTCATCCCAAGATCCTCCTATCGAAGAGGGGTTCTCAAACACATTTGGTTTCCTTTCTTCTCTGGGAAAAGAGATTTGGACATTGTTGTTCACTAATATATCATTAGGTTGTGAGATTTCTTCTACGAGTGGTATATCATTCAAGATGATCTCGCCTTCTTCAATATTTAGGACATTGAACTGATTGCTAGTT
The DNA here is from genome assembly GCA_027924585.1 of Larix kaempferi. Classification (NCBI taxonomy): domain Eukaryota; kingdom Viridiplantae; phylum Streptophyta; class Pinopsida; order Pinales; family Pinaceae; genus Larix; species Larix kaempferi. The sequence goes on along the minus strand of BSBM01000580.1, from coordinate 19,430,929 downwards.
GTAGCTTCCTTACATGTTTGTGTTATTTCTTTGTCTTTCTCTGATAGTTGTTCCTTTGATTCAGGGTTTGAAGCAGTCATTTTCCTTCATTTTTTCACTTGTTTCCAACCTTCTTCCTGTGTTTTCTCAATGTTTTTGTGATAATCTACAGGGATCTAGCAACTGTAACAAACTCACAATCTAACTCTCAAGATTATTTGCAAAGAAGAAGAAGCATGCATTTAATAATCACTCACAAACATAGAATAATGGACAATGTCAATATCATACAATGAATAATGAATGTAGAGAATGTGTTACAATAATCAATGATGAGGCATCATATAGGATTCGAATTAGCCAAGTAGGGCATTCGAATCTGAGCTCAAAATCTAGCAGAATAATTATGGAGATATCATCCAGTCGGTAGTATCAGTCACAATTGGTGAGAGTCAGTCAAGTGTGACAAACTGAGTCTAACAGAACCATCTAGCCATAAATCAGGGAATGGAGACTCCAAGGTGGGTGCATGAGGCTGTCTAACTCAAATTCTAGCTTGGATAACAATGAAAACATCATCCAGTCAATAGTATCAGTCATAAATGGTAATAGTCAATCAAGTGTGTCTACTGAGTCTAACAGAACCATATAGGCATAAATCAAGGAATGGAGACTCCAAGGAGGGCACATGAGGCTGTCAAATAGTCAAGTGGAACTCCAAAACTAGATAACTAGAAGCTACAAGCAGTTAGTATGAGCAATCAGTGGAAGAACTACTCAATCAATGCATTAACTGAATGATAACTCCCGGTAGGTGAGATAAGCGCCCTAATTGAGTGATAACTGGTGGTAGGAGAGCAAAAGCGCTCTAACTAATAGTGGTAGGTGAGAAGGGCACACTTACTAAGAAGATAAGTCAAGGAGGGTGCATTAGGTAGGTAGGAGGCCAAATGAGGGCTAAAGACAGGCTCTAGAGAGCTAGAAGCAAGCTCTAGGTGCTTGGGAGACAACCATGATGATGACTGGATGCATGCAACATGCAGATTTGCATGCAAAATACAAAAATGATGGTGTGAATATTTCAACACCCCCCGCAAGCTATACTATGAGGAAATAGCTAAAATAAAAAAGGGCCCTGGTGACTAAGACCAAAGGTCACCCTGTACAATCAATCTAAATAAACTAAGTGAGGAAAGAGGAAATCCCAGTGGGAAAAAATCCTCCCTCAAAATAGACTAAAGGATGCTAAAATAGCATGTCATCACTCACCCTTGAAGGAGGCAAGTGTCCTTTTCCAAAGAAGGATCGATCGATATGAAATGGATCAACAATGTGAGAAGGATGAAACCTTCCATTCTGAAAATCTGATCTGGTTCTTCTATGATCATGTGGATCACCAACCAAATCACCGGCAGATTGGAGTGTAGTGGCTACCCATCGCAGAAGAGGAGGAGTATTAGGTGAGAGATCTTCAGGTTCTTGTGGATCTAGATCTCCCATTCGCTCATCTTCATCATTAATTGCTAGACCTTCAGGTTCTTATGGATCTGGGTCTAGCATTCTCCCATATTCATCTTTAAATTCTAAATCTGAAAACTCATGTGATGATGCTTCGCTCTCTTGATCATCAATAAAAGGAGGAGGTATCTTCCTTTTGGGAAGAAGTGGATCATGCTGCAAAAACATAATATGAAGATCATCATGAAGCATGTGATTCGAACCAACTGAGGTAGTATCAAAACCATGAATGTGTAGATAGTTCCTTGATATCTCCTTCGAATCAACATAGGTGAGATCATAACCAAAGAAATTATGACATGATGATAGTAGATATTCAACAAGATCACTGGTGAATGCAATAGTGGTGGTGGCCCATGAACCAATAGGTGCTAGATCTTCAGGTTCTTGTGGATTTGGATCTAGTATTCTCTTAAAAAGAGTTATCTTCCTCTTGGGAATAAATGAATAATGCTCCAAAAACATGTGCTTGAGTCCTCCAACAATGGATACAAGCAAATCAGATCCAAGACTTGGAAGATGGTTTCTCATGATCTCCTTTGAACCGACAGGGGTGAAACCAAAACCAAAATCACAAGAAGGTGCATGAGTCATGAACCCAAGCGAATGATAGAGTCTTCCATCATTAGTGAAACTCTGAAAACATGTGCTAATGACCAAATAGGAAATCAAAGAAAGCATATGATGAGGAAGAGCGAATACATTACCTTCCAAAACTATTTTTTCCTTCAAAAAACTCAGTAGGTCATCATCTTGCACATCAACAAGTGCATCAACTCCATGAAAGTGTATGTAGGTTTTTGATATCTTCTTTGAACCAGCATGGGTGATATCAGAACCAAATGAACCATATAATGGTAATGGCTTGAACTTCAAATCAGATCCAATATTTTGAGGATGGTTTCTTATGATCTTCTTTGAACCAACAGTGGTGAGATCAAAACCAAAATCACAAGGATATGCATGAGACTTGAATCCAAGCGAATGGTAGAGTCTTCTATCTTCGGTGAAGTTCTGAAAACATGTGCCAATGACCAAATAGAAGTCCATAGGAATATTTTTATCAAGGAGGGCAAATGCATTGCCTCCCAAATATTCCAAGATGCTCAATAGGCCATTATTTCGCACATCAGCAGGCTCACAGGAAGTAGAGATTTCAAAGTTCTCTTCAACTTCTAGAGTAGTAGCTGACATCTTTTGCTCAGAAATCAGATAGGAATATGGAACAATTGAAACCATGTGTTGTGCTTCGACTTCATCTTGAGCAACTTCATCATGGGAGATGATGGAGGTCGAGCCATGAATAGAGAAATCACTGCAGGAAGTATGAATGGGCTTGCTTTCCACATGGATAGCATCAACCTCTTCCTAACTTCCAAATAATCTGTCCAATCTAGTCCATAGATCACTTGGATGTTCATCAAGATCAATGTAGTATTCCATATTGGAAAACATAGAAATACATATGTTTCCTGAGGCTCTTTCACTAGCATCAAGCCAATCTTCTTTCTCTTCATCGGAAGAAAAATCTCTCTTTATACGAGTACACACATAAAAAATACAAAGTCTCTTAGATATGATGTCATCTTTGGTTTCCACTCATCGTAGTTGAATGGAGTGAGAGAAGGAACTCCTTCCAGATACATAGAAGATGTTGTTCAATTTCGAATCTACTGCTACAACTGAAAAAAAACTGCTGCAACTGCAGAAAACTTCGAAACCTGCAAAACAAGAGAATTTTTGTTGCTGGAGAATGCTACACTTCGACTGAACACTACCTTGAGGACACTTGGAAACTCAGAGGCTTCTGGTGCACAAGTGAAAATATTGTTGCTCAAAGAAATGCTGCAACTACTGCAATTCGAATAGCTGCTTACTGCTATGATACCATGTGATAATCTGCAGGGATCTAGGAACTGTAACAAACTCACAATCCAACTCTCAAGATTATTGCAAAGAAGAAGAAGCATGCATTCAATAATCACTCACAAACACAGAATAATGGACAATGTCAATACCATAGAATGAATAATGAATGTAGAGAATGTGTTACAATAATCAATGATGAGGCATCATATAGGATTTGAATTAGCCAAGTAGGGCATTCGAATCTGAGCTCAAAGTCTAGCAAGAATTACTATGGAGATATCATCCAGTCGGTAGTATCAGTCACAATCGGTGAGAGTCAGTCAAGTGTGACCAACTGAGTCTAACAGAACCATCTAGCCATAAATAAGGGAATGGAGACTCCAAGGTGGGTGCATGAGGCTGTCTAATTGAAAGTCTAGCTTGGATAACAATGAAGACATCATCTAGTCAATAGTATCAGTCATAAATGGTAATAGTCATTCAAGTGTGTCTAACTGAGTCTAATAGAACCATCTAGGCACAAATCAAGGAATGGAGACTCCAAGGAGGGCGTATGAGGTTGTCAAATAGTCAAGTGGAACTCCAGAAATAGCTAACTAGAAGCTATAAGCAGTCAATATGAGCAATCGGTGGAAGAACTACTCAATCAATGCACTAATTGAATGATAACTCCCGGTAGGTGAGATAAGGTGCCCTAATTGAGTGATAACTGGTGGTAGTTGAGCAAAAGCACTCTAACTGACAGTGGTAGGTGAGAAGGGCGCACTTACTAAGCAGATAAGTCAAGGAGGGCGCATTATGTAGGTAGGAGGCCAAATGAGGGCTAAAGACAAGCTCTGGAGAGATAGAAGCAAGCTCTTCGTTATGGGGAGACAACCATTGTAGTGCTCTGGTTTTTACAGCAGAGCACTAAGTAAAATTTCTCAGTTAATTTTCTATGTATTAAACTTTAATCAAGTGTTTGGGAGTAAGTTTCCAAAAATTACTATGCTTCTAAATGATATTTAGTGTACTGTCTTGTTTCTATCAACCATACATTCTCATTTTAAAAACGAACTAACATATCAATATCTTCTTTTCAACAATTTGTTCCAGCCTAAGAATATGTTTTACAGTAGTAAATGAGTAAATCGAAAGTTATATGCATGTTTAGAGTATGTTTTTGCATAATAGTCAAATAACGTAAATAACACGGAAATTACCTGATGCTGATGCTAACCGTAGGTTGTAGCAGGTTGTATATCCTCTTAGACAACCAAAATGAAGTGTCCACCCTACCGACCAGCTATTATCTTGCTGGCCCTTGGAAATCAAAGGATTTCCAAGCCCCCGAGCCCACAATCTGATAATCCCGAGAGCAGTCTTCACTTAGGTTCTCCAAACTTTTCTGTTCTCAAACCTCTTTTCTGTTCCAAAACCTTTCTCTCCACTTCCATCTATCCCCCCTTACCTTCAACTTTCTCCCCCTCTATATACAGTTCCTTCCTCGAGAAGACCTTGGGCTTACTCCACCGCCCCAAACTCCCCCTCTCGAGCCCCTCAACATTTACTCCTCCCACTAGTTCGTTCATACACGTTTCTTTATAAAAATATATTTTTCACACTCCATGTACCTAATAATTAATTACTCTCATGGTAAATTCATTTGATTTTGATTGACGGTCGTAAGAATTTATTACGGTGGGAATTATTACCCAAAGGTTATCCATTCGAGACAAGCTTCATTAATTACAAGTCTATTCGCCATCCTTGGTATTTAATGTTATTAATGTAATTAATAAAATATTATATAATTAGTTGACCCTTTTCAACTTGGACATGATGTGTCTTAATGGTCTACCTTATCTGTCGAGATCACTTATCTTGAGATTTAAATTCCAAGATTAATATTGAATAATTAAATAACCATTTCCCATCACATCACATCCATTCAAGAATCGTTATCCTATTATTTTTAGCTTAGTAATGGAAATAATCACACTTTAATCATTTATTAATCAATATTTACATTTTTACCTATATTGCAATTTTTATGACATGGGTAGTAATTTTATTAAAATAGCATTAATTAAGTAATAATATTAATTAAATCACCGCAAGGAAATAATAAATGGTGAATTTAATAAAGATGTCTTTTAAATCATTTGTTTATCACATGAGTACCCTAACATCTACATAGTATCGTCGTTCTTCTAAACAAAGCACCCTTAAGTGCTTAAACAACCTTACTAATTAATTAAACAGTACCATTACCTTATTTACAACAATTCTCAGACGACAATGTTAATTGATGACACTTGTCTCAATTGTATATCACAATGTTTACCAACGGGTAATACATAGCATAATTGACTTGTTTTACACATCTTAAATAACTTTATATTCATTATCTGAATTCGGTCAATGCATGATTAACCTAATTACTTATGACAACTTATACATTTATTCAATATGTTAAGTGTTTGCATATCGATACTAGTGTACATGTGCAAGGTGTGCATGTGTGGCCAGCATATGCACATATCATAAATGTACTATAGACAAACCCCCATCCCGCCTATGCATACCTGCTAACTAATAGTAGTATTTACCCCCATGTAGAAGAACAAACATAATATAAATAGTACAATTACTTCAACATTCTCAGTTATTTAACAGTTAATTCTTTACGATTTCACATCATTATCTTTATCTTTACATTAGTTTAATCAATCATGTACAAGGAAGGGTGCCTACTACCACTAACTCGGAATCAAGGAATACTAAACCCCCCAACAGTACTAACTAACACATCCTCCCATCGTAACCTACGTCCAGCATCCTCCCTATCCTTCCTCTGCTAGTACAAAAGTGGATGTCGGACTCACCGATCTGACCACATAGAACTTGAGAGCGATAGCGTCGGCTGAACAGCGGACCTATCCTCCCCTAGCAGGCATCCGACCATCGTCATCACAACAACATGGGGAGTGTGTCTCAGCACGGCCCTCCCACGACCTCGGGTCTCATGGAAACATAGGGTGGGAAACACATCCATCCCTCTCAACATACTGGGCCTACGCCCTTATCAACTCATACTTTGCTGCTATCGGGATTATCAGTTTGTGTTATCGTATCCTCATTTTGGCTGTTAAGGTTTACTGTATGAACATGTTTTTTTTCTTTTCCAATATATATCAGATCAAGTAACTGGCTATCCCATAGCCCTTGTGTCTTGCAGGTTAGTATTTTGCAAAACAAAAATTTATAGAAATCATTTCCCATTGATCGCCAATTGATCCATGTTATCAAAAATCATTTTATTTCATGTATCCTTTTTAGCTCATCATAGATGCGTATGACATATAACACTTCAATAATTCATATAAGAAGATGGTATCCATGTACCGAATCGTATATTTCACATTTCATTAATGAAAACATATAAACATATACTGTAATCATAAAATAAAGAAATCATATGATAATCATGACATCATAACCGCATAACATCGTAACATCATAATCATGGTGAAATCATAAAACAGAGTAACATCATATAATGAGGTCCATCATATCGTAATATAGTTTACTCAGTCGAGCTGAGTTCAACAGAATATATAAGAAAATAAAGTATGGTGTGTCTAACTGATAAATATGCCTAATCAAAATATGGGCGTTACAACCATGATGATGAATGGATGCATGCAGTGGCATGCAAATGAAAATGCATGCATATTTGCATGTAAGCATGCACAATACAAAAATGATGGTGTGAATATTCCAACAGTTTTCTTGCACTGCTTTTGGGAAGGTTTTGACGAAATGGCCGTACTCATGGCATTTCTTACATTTAAAAGGAAGCTGCTCATAGTCTACTTTTTGTGCGTGTTCCCATCCGTCCATACAGAGGCTCACTACGTCTGGAAGTCCCTTCTCCAGATCCACTTTTACGCAAATCCTTGCACAAGATAAAAGAGGGCCCTTTTGGATCTGCCTTATCAATGTATTTACCAAGAGAATTTTGTATTGCATGAAGGGTTTCATCATTCCAGCAATGTAAGGGAAGATGGGGTAGGACGTACCCATACAGGGACCTCCAAGGGTACTTCCTTTTCAAGGTCGAAGGATAAACTCCATCTATTAAGGTATAACCCTCGAGGGCTCATGAAATAAGGCCCACTTCTTAAAATGAGGTCTCTGTCCTCTTTGTTTTCAAATAAAAAGGTGAAGAAGCCCTTGCCGCAGAAACAGTGTTGCAAGCCCCCTGAAATCAATGGCATCCAGTTTTTTTTAACCCATAGATCCATGGTCTTTGGCGAAGGACAAATACCTGTAAATTGTCCGATCAAGCCTTTTTCACTTAAAGCAAGGGCTTTTCGCCTTGAAGCCGCTAACATGATCTGAATTTCAGGCGCATTTGCTCGTTTGACGAAACCATCGCCGAATACATGCGAAGAGGGAGAAGGGGCATGCATTGAGGCTACAAGAGCTCTGAAGACCTCGTCAAGGAGGCGCCTGTGGACCTCTGGGGCCAGATACGAGGCCATTCCTGGGAGAAAACCCTAACACTCAGGAAGCCTTGTACACAGGGTGCATGATTCGAGAGACCCTAAACTAGAAAGGAGGGTAGCCTGAGCACAAGCTACTGATCGATCCCCACGAATCTCAGGGAATACAAAGAAGCGCGACCAACTGCAGACCCTCCTCGCTGATCGAGATCCATATATATATATATATATATGTATGTATGTATGTATGTATGTATATATATATATGTATGTATATATACATATGTATATATACATACATATATATACATACATACATACATACATATATATATATATATATATATATATATATATATATATATATATATATATGTTAATTGCACATACATATTTTAATTTAATTGGAAATATGTACAGAATTTCCATGCTAGGAAAAAAAATATTTCCTCTTTTTTTTACTTTAAAAAAACAAAAAAACAAAAAAGAGAGAGGAGATTTTATGGCATTCACATGGTTTTCATTTGATCCATAGTCAAATCCAATTGGTCAAACTATATTTTTTCCTCTTGCAAGATCTCTAAATATTTCAAGAATTTGGCTTCTTTAGACCCTCTAGGAATATTGTAGATTGAATTAGATTTTAAGGAGGAAAAACCATTCACATGAATATTGCAAATAATTCTGGGAAATTTAAATGTCTTCAATGTATGCTTTGTAAATGCAAAAGTTCATGGCCTTCCAATCTAATTTGCATTTATGCTATTGTATCCACATTAAACAAACGATATGTTTTAAACTCTTTTTTAAATTATAGCTTTTTCCAAACATTGTTTAAATTTTTGGCATCTTTTCAAACAAAGCCCTTGTCGAACAGGAAGGATATTATTTTCATCTTCCATAATACTATGTGACTATGTTATAAAAAAACCTAAATATTTTCTTTCAACTCCATCACTTATGAATCCAAGTGTGCAATAGGTATCCAATTACAAAAGAACTAGCTCCTCTTTTCTTGCATGTTGACTTTTACATATCAGTATACGTTGCTTGTCTATCTCTTTAGTGGAACTCACGAAAGAAAGAAGCAACCCCAAAAAAATTTGCTTTGCCATTTGATTTTGATTACATATGCACTTGTCAATGTCCCCACTAGCAATGTCGGGGACATCGCCACCTTGTAGCTCTTGTCTTATTATAATGACAATAAGACAATATTATACTTATATAATAAAAGCTAACATTTATTAATTGTTTTTATTGTCTAATTATATTCAATATTTTAAGACAATGTTGATAATGTATTTTAACATAGTTGGCTTTGACATAATAATTAAAGACAACGTTATTAATATGAAAGGTCATCTTATATACATATTAAAATAAATGAATTTATTTCTATGCATTAACATAGATCCATCTTAAACTGATCTATCAAACACACATAGCATCCAATTTCTTGAAGTGTAGTTTTTTTTTTAATCTTAAATTCAAGAAATTTATTTCTTTAATTACTTTTCTTAAACCATGATTTATCAAATAAAGAGAAATCCAATTTTTTGAAGTATATTTGTTTTTTTTTTTGTTTTTTTATCTTAAACTCAAAAAATTTAATTCCTTAATTATTTTTGTTTTTTTAATCTTAAACTCAAAAAATTTAATTCCTTAATTACTTTTTAAAAATTATTTAATTCCCAAATATCCAAAACTTTTCACACAAAGTCATTTTATCAAATTGCATTTATATACTTATTTAGTTATTTTGAAATAACACTTTAAAACAAACAAAATTTTAATGTCCCAGTATTTGAATACATTAATAAACCTCCCTTATTAGTCCAGAAGCATAGTAACTATTGTAATCGATTGGCCATTGATCTGAATTAGTTATCCTTTGACTTTTAAACATTTTTAGTTTTAGTCAAACTTTTCACATAATATGTTTTAATTTAAATAATAGACTTTATTTATTTATTTCAATTCCTACAACTTTTCACATAATATGTTTTAATTTTGTAATTAAATAATAGACTTTATTTATTTATTTCAATTCCTATTGGCCATGGACTTTGAACCGTGGGGCAGTGGCGTAGCATTGATAGCACATTAATACACATCTTGACATAATTGCGCCACGATTGAGGGTTGCACCGCCTTCCTGCAGGCTGCACCACCCTGCACCGTCTTACTTGTTGTTGTTGTAGGTTCATGCACCGCCATTGCTTGGTAAGGTAAAAAATATGAAGTATGTTATATATAGAGAGAGCCACCAAGTGTTATTATTGATTATTGTTGTAGGTTCTTATCGATTAGATGTCCATAGCATTGAATTTCTACACAAGGCAGAAGGGATTGGTCATATATTTTTTTCATTAATATTTCTTTTAAATGTTTTTTGAATGCAAAGATATTTTTTATATTAACATGTTTTTAATGATCTCTATGGACAAACTTAAGCTTGGAAATCATATATTATTCAAAAGAATGCAGGGGCTGAAGTACTCAGACATATATACATGCTGGACACATATTGTAGAAAAGTAGATCTCCATAGCCCGAAGGCCAACATTTTGTGCACGAGATTCCATTGTTTTGACAAACTGAAGAAAATCTGATATCAGAAATCGTGAGACTAGGGAAGCAGCTAATACCAAGCAAAACCCCGCTCTTTTGCAATCAGTGCAGGATGAGTGTGGGCATGAATAGATTTTAGCTTCTTAAATAGGGGCGCCCTCCACGTGTTGGAAGACGTTAAGAATTCTACCAACTGTACAGTCTTTCTTGGATGCTTCGCTTTAAAATTAAGGTCTTTCAAGGTGTTCTTCGTATCTGTCAATTGATAGATTGACAAACCACCAACTTAGTCGTCCACGGTATCATTTTGTTATTTGCATAGATATTATCTAGAAGTGATTATATGTTTTAATACCATGCTATTATTAGCTTAAGCTATGCTTTTATCTCAAGCGATTTGGTGTTATTTCAAGCTAAGTCGTGATGCTTAAAATCCAGTAACATTCATGCAAATGCTTATGCACTTTCATATGGCCGTAGGATCAATGTGTGTGTTGAATTATGCACTTTCATATGGCCGTAAAATCAATGAATGTATTGAATTTTTGTAATGTGTTAAATTCCCACATTATTCTTTGTATATCCAAAAACATTCCTACGAAGCTTATTCAATTCATCACCCAATTCAGTTTCCTCTCTAACTCAATGTTATCTCTTTACAAATTTTTCACAAATATTTGAATTACAAATGGGAATGTAAGTAATAAACACATCTTGAGCTGAAACATAATCCCTAACTCTTTTTAGTTAAACATTTTGCACAACAACTTAAACCATGATATGTGTTTGCGGAATTTTTGTTATGTCTAGTAAAACTACCTGAAATGTCTTTATCCCGGGGGTCGCCTACCCTTCTAGTCTTGTCACAAGAGGTTAATGAACAACCCTACCTCTGTGGGTTTTGAACTTGTGACCTCCTTGGAGATAACACATATTCTTAACCACTAAACCTACTGAAGTGCTCACAAAAACTACTATTACCTTGTTAACAACGCAAGAAGCATCGCCACCTGCAGCAGCACTTGTTTGATTTTTGAGAGAATGCATTTTGACAAAGCATAATGTTATACAAATTTTGGGCCATGACGTTGAGGAATATCTTCCCTACCAGCCATTGGAAGAGAATATATTTCTTGTGTACGCATCAACATAAATTTGCCAAATTCGAATCTTCTTTTCGACAAATGAACCGTGTCACAAAAGCGTATTAAAAAAAAAAAAAAAAAAAATGCCACTGATTCAACATACATTAAGAAATTGAGATCCACGTTGGGAGAAGCGTTGAAGGATTTGCCACGAAGAGCACACATTTGAATCCTCGAGGAATTACATAAGCCACCATGCAAAGAGATATATCAATCTCAGAATGATTTAATATTTCAACAGCTTCATTGATCCGCCAGCTATGAGCAAACCAAACTGCCATGCAACCAAATCACATTAATATCACAATGACTATTAATGCTTCGCGGATCATTAGTGCCATTAGAGTAAATTTTCAACACATTGCACAACTGATTCGTTTGATCATGTGAAAGAATAAGCCATACGTCAATCAAGGAAGACCTCATTTTGTTGTTCATAAGCCATGAATTCATATTTATAGATTATTTAATCAGTTCGCCAGATTGCCAAGAAGAGATATGAGATTACAACATGTGATGCTGCATTTTTAGGTGCTCATCCTATAACTGATAGATATCTTTTAAAAAATAATAAAATATTATAAAAATAACATGTGGAATTTAAAATATTTAGAACAATATATATAAAACTACATAAATGAAATAAATGAAAACTATAACCATTGCATTACACGCTTTGTGCCAAATCTTTCTATAGAACAGTTAAGGATAGTTTCCCTAAACACTCAAAAACCACAAAAATGTAAAAGGATTTACCACGAGTTCATCTTAATCAAGTCAGGAGGGAAGTCTCTTATCTTTTTCATTTTTATCTTAGAAAATATTTCTCTTTATTTTGATGTGCAGATTTAACCTAAGAAAGGGTTTGATTAATCTCTTCTATTATTATTTATTATTATTATTTGTAGGGATCTCTTTACAATTATGGTGTGCTCTCAATTTTGAAGGTTAAAGCATTGGGAATTTAAAACTACCCTGGGCTTGGCGCTTAAGGAGATTTTGCAGAAATTTGGCAGTAATTACTGTTGGAGAATCGGTTAGATGAAAGAGGGAAGATTTCTTTAGATCGCTTATTATTTTACCATCGTTCATTTTTTCTTATTATCAATGAATTATCGTTCTCCCCTTTTCAATTGATAATTATTTGTGCAATTATGATTGTTATTAATATATATTTTTGCTTGCAGATATAAAGGAGAAAAGCTAGGGCAGATTTGACGGTGAAGATAATATAGTGCGTTGAAACAATTTTCTAGAGGATGCAATCAAATCTAAGACATGAGTTCGAGAGATGAGGAATTCGTTTGAGCAGCTCATCTAACCAAAGCTCGATAAGGGAGGAAGCACCCAAGAGTTTTTTGGAGGTGGTTGTTTATACGAAGGATCTTGATCGCCTATATAAAGCAGAGATCTGAATGCCAGTTGAGGGGGAGGGCGCTCCATGATATGGACAAACTTTGTTTTCCTCAAATCCCTGTTCTGTCTTTGTTGTAAAGTTCGATGTGTAGCAACATAAGAAGTAGTGAGTTGTAAGTAGTTCTTGTTCATATTCAATCTGTCTTGAAATTATTTCAAAGGCATTTTGGATTTTCAACAGCCTGTTACTATGGTATTTGTGAATTTGATTTCAGTATTATAAAGGTTCATTTTGTTTATTTTATGTTTATATTTGATATGGATACAAATTTTTTTCTTTTTTCCAGAGAAAAAAAATCGTACTTTTGTTTTTTTTCTAAGAAATCAAAAAGTACATAACATGCCAAGTATGAAATCTGGGTTTATATGTCTACAAAAAAGCCTTATCAGGCCAACCAAAAATGTAGAAAAGCATCTTAAAATACTCCCAAGAAAAAAGAAGTAAAAGAGCCACATGAAGACTTCTGTGAATCTTTCGATTATATATAAGTATGTTTAACAATTATATTCACATATAATAATAATTGTTGTAATATTGTAGTGAAGAATGTAGTTGAAACTTTTAATGTACTATGATTGCAATTCAAACTTTGTTTTTGGATTTGATCATATTTAATCTTTTTATTCAGATTTACATAACAATTTTAGATTTCAACTTTGCACGATAAATCAAATAGGATAAAATTTAGTTTTATAAATATTTGACACAATTTTTAGTAGCGAAAGCTACAGATTTTTAGCAGCTACTAAAATTGTTTTCAGTTTTAGCACTTGCTAAAACTGTTTATTGCAGCTATTCAAAATTGCATCATAGATTAACTATGCATTTCATTTTCGATTAGTTTTGCATTTAGAAACTTAGATCAATTTGATTGCAAGTCTCATTTCAAGGAGCAAATCTGCATTAGTGGCAGTGGGGCCCTTGTTCTGTGAGAAGCAGCTATCCAAACATATCGGGAACTTCCTCAAGGACCCTTTCGGGTTGGTTCGTTGGCCAGGAGGTCATATCTTCCCATCAACACCTACTTATTTGATGAAATAAATGTGTGTTCTTACACTTTGGAATTGGGAAATTGTTATGGACTTTATCATTGTCTCTTGAGAATGATTATAACATGCATACTTCTTCTTAATGAATGACATAGGTACATGTAGATGTGCCAAGATTGGAAAGAAAACTAAGGAAGTGGAGGATAAATGCTGATGCATTTTGGATGGGAATGGCCGACAAATATACCAGATTGCAAGGACCAAGAACACTATGGAAACTATGGCTCAGAAAGTAACTTAGAAACTAAAGGAGGTGGTGCAACAATATATTGTGCATATTTAAAGACATGTTACATTCTGTCATTGTATATATAACATTTATGATGCACCGAGGACGGTGCATAAATTAAGGGGGAGGGGAATGTAACACCCCGTTTCTGACCCCAAAATGTAATTATATAACTATGGTAGAAATGGCTAGAAGCCAAATACGAATGGTTCACTAAGACCAAAATAATGTAATTTTGTGCATTTTACATTTAATATAAAAACGCACAACTACTGTAGACCAAGGAGGACAAATATTATATGAGGGGCTATTTTTCCACAAGGAGGAGAGGGATTATCCCAATCCTAGTATTAGAGGGGAAAAGGTGCCCAAACCATGCATGCCACTTGTCCAAATCTCTTTAGGAAAGGGAAAAGTGTCCAACTGCATGGATGCCAAGTGGCTAGTTCTTATCACCATGGGTGCCACTTGCCTAGTCTCCACCATTCATATAACTAGTGAGTACTAGCCCATTCTTCATTCACTCTTTCATGTCAGAGACACCCATTTTGGTTGTTAGACCATTGTTTCATCAATCTTCCATGTTTGAACCATCATTGTTGTCAGACCTAAAACACCAATGGTTGTACCACCATCACCAAAATGGGGAATTGGTGCCAGACCGAGAATAGAGGATTGGGTAGTTGTAGAAAAAACCAGGGATGATTATAGGGGCGAAATTTAGCCCAAAGGCGAATTTAAAGAGGTTCAAATAAAAAGTTGGGCGAATTTTTAATATAACAAATGTTTTTTCAATTGTAATAAAATAGTCCAATATTTATTAAATGAATAATCTCTTTCTTATTAAATCGCCAACCCAGTAGAGCTGTAAAAAAGGGTTTAGCCCCCTCAACTATACCTCAAATCACGAGTTCACTGCCGGATTTACTGTAAAAATCATGTTTGATCCTTCAATCACCCCAGATTTATAGTAAAAATCGTGTTTAACCCTTTCATCGCCTGAATTTTCAGTAATGGAGGATGCCCATTAATTATTTCGCCCGTTCAAACAAGGATATGGTTGAATCCGGAGGTTTTTTTTTTCCAAATCGCCCTCGATTTTCATTAATGAGAGTTATTTTTTCCAATCACGGCCCGATTTTCGTTATTGGAAGCTTCCATGACTAATTTCGAATTTTTGGCCTCCTTGAAATGAGGATTTCAACGGTTTCGAATTTGGCCCCAATTTGTTATGCAAAGCATTTTTTAATTAAAAAATGGTACATATTTGTAAATCGAGAACCACGGGAACATTTCATCCTATATAATGCCTTAGGAATCAAGAGTGTGTTTCACCCAATGAGCATGAAGCTTTATTTTGGTTGCAATTCTACATTGGTTGAGTAGAAAATTGACTTTCAACATTAATATGCATTTTTTCAACATTCCTTGGGGCCTGCAGTCTATACAGAGGTTAGTTTCTCCTTTTAAGTTTTCTGGTTGAAACTTATTGTGTGGGTTTTGGGCAGAGAATATGAATGTATGCACTGTGCTGATATTTTGACATGTTGACCTCTCAATTCTCTCTGCTATCCGTAAGAACCTTATGGGTCTATTGGACCATATTGCATTGCTTTTACTAGTTATTAGTTTGGTTATTTGGGTAGAATAGTGTCCAAGTGATGGAGAAGAAAGGATATAGGACATTTACTTTTAAGAGCTCTTGGTGTCCTGGTTTAGGCTGCCTGCCTCCAATGCCTGAGGATCAAACTTGGGACATGCAATTGAAAATTTCAACATCACGAGGTGCCCATTTCTGAATTGAATAGAAGGTTTAACTGCCAATTTTGACGAATTCAACCCACTGGTGTGTTGATTCCCTATTTAATCTACTACACCCTTATGTGTCCATTGGACTGTGTTACAACATACAATTTTATGCAATGATCTAATTATTAGTTTCTCTGATTTGAAGTAGTGAGTTGTTCTGCAAGTAGTTTCCACGGTGCAAGGTTATTGGCTATTTCCCACCATGGGAATTATAAGAGTGTGTGTACTCTGTTTCAACCTTGTATTTCATTGACAATTAAAAATTGTTAAATTAGGAAATATGTGAAGCTACACAAGTCGCCACAAATTTTATGCAATGCTATCCCTTGGATTACAAAATCCTTTATATGGCTACAAGGCTAGCCCTGTTTTTATGACTATCTTTGAATATTATACAATTTCCACACAAGTTGTAGAAAATTAAATCATATTGAAAATTTATTAGCAGTCAGAAAGACTGGTCTAAAGGAACCGAAATGTCTGCTATTTAGATGGAAATCAAGGAATGTTGTCTAATACCACTATAGAAAACTGTGTTTAGAATAATTGTTAGAATTGGATCATGGCCAACACATATACATTGCTCTAGTTGCTTATAGCTGCTTTAAGTTTTAAATGACAGGTTATTTCCTTTCATTGTGAAATATGGTCAGAAACATTTCCTTTGTGGTCATCATTTATAGGTCTATGTGTACCAAATCAGCAGTCACAAGCAACATTTGACAGTTCTAAGTTGTTCTCCGGGCATAAGTAGCCCTAATTCTAGTTTTTGGAAGCAGTTTGATGTTACCTCATGTGGTGCCATTGAACAATGAGTTGTTTAAAGGAGAAAATCTATGTTTGTTTCCAATTTGAAGGATTCTTCAAATCTTTTGCTGATGGAGGCCAAGTATTTCTTCTTTTTTCACTTTCAAACCATGATCAAAATATCATTGCAGTTTGGGTAGGAAACATTTTAGAATTCAAAATTTTGGAGAAATTCTATCTAGTAAGAGGGATATGTCATTGACCATACAACTTAGCATTTCCAAATCAGATTTTATGTTGTAGATTTGATTAACAATGAAGAGATTCAACAAATCTAAACATATTCCTAGGTGTAGATGAGTATCTTGTTGGAAGGACTTCTTCAATCATCTGCAATGATATCCTTGGTTTTTCTTCATGGAAAGACATTGATTTCAAGCTTGATGTTAATACATAAGTGGTCTCTTTTCAGCAAGTGTGATGTCTGTACATAAGTGGTCTCTTTGTTGCAAGTGTGATGTCTATTTAAGATACAACAAAGGGTTCACATCATTGGAGGGACATGTTGTTTATTCTAATGTTTTTGAATATTTATTCTAACATTTTTGGAAGGCTTATATACGGTTGTCATGATTGAATTACACTGTTGAAGTTACTGTTGTTGTAACTCACCTAGCAATCTAGGGTATGATAATACTGCTCAAGCTACTTTTTTGAAGGGTCTAAATAAAGAACACCCCATAATGAAAGAAGGTTATTCAAAGCCCCAATTCTCTACTCCAGAATTCAATTCCTGTAAAGTACTTCCATCATAAGGGACAAATTTCTTTGCATTTTAAATGGATTATTTATAATGTTTTAACCTCTTTGCTATACTACTGCTTGGTTGTTGCTAGGGTTGCAACTCTTTCCCCCCCCCCCCCCCATTCTCTCTACCATGCCTGATAAATTATGGGAATTTTTGGTGGATCCAGGAGCCCCTTGAAAAGGAGTTTGTTCTTCATCTTGTTCTTTTTATTCTATTTCTTATTCTTTCATTATGTCTTTATATATTCGTAACTACATTAACTTTTTCATCAAAAACAACATTTCTAGAAACTAAAATTTGTTTGTCAATCAGATCATATAAGTTATAGCAATTGAATGTTGTGTTATGTTCAATAAAAATACGTTCTTTGACTTCTCTCTTTAGGTTTATGAGGCTAATTCCCTCTTGAATAGGAATGAATGCAGTATAGAAAAAAACATTGAAGCTCTATACTTGGACTTTATGACCAGACTTAGGTTTTGTTAGGAATCGTTCCTCTTATATTTTGTGGGACTTGCTAAGCAGAAAAATGATGATATGCACTGCTTCCACCCAAATTAATGTCCCAAGTTGTTCCCTTTCAACATTCATCGATCCATCTCAAATATTTGTTTTTCTTTTTCTTTTTCTTTCCACCACACCATTTTGCTTGTATCTATTGATTGTTTTTCTTTTGATTCCCCTCTTCTTTTAAAAATCAACAAATTCATTTGATACAATCTCACCTACTTTGTTTGTTGTAAGAGCCTTGAAATTCTTGCTGCTCTTTTTCTTCAAATAAATCTTTGAAATCTTTAAAAGTATCAAACAATTGGGATTTCAATTTTAATTATGCCCATATTTTTTCTTGAAAAGTCATCAATAAATGTAAACTAGAATTATTTTCACCTCCATAAGTTTGAAACTCATTAGTAAATGCAAACTAATTCTTTTCACCTCCATAATTTTTAGTTCTTATTGTACCAGAAACATCACTATGGCTTAGCTCCAATACCTCTAATTCCCTTGTCTTGTTGTCCCCAAAATTGGTTTGGTTATTTTTTCTTGCCAGGGAAGCATTATGAACTCATAAGATATTACCACCCCCAAAATGTATCCTAAATAAGAAATTTATTAAAAATTAATTAAAAGTTAACTAACACCACTAATCAAGTATTTAGTCAAACCCCTATTTCCCCTTAAATTTTTTTCGATTGCAAAGGAAACAATGTGGAGTTTGGCACATGTTACGATGTGGGGTTAATTCAAAATTTTCGAAACCGGGTATCAATGGAAAAATCCCTCCAATTCCATATTTTTTTATTTGCCCCAAAATATCCGGTTTACCCAAACCCAAAATATGTTCTGAAACCAAATCTGTGTCTGTATTGAATCTACATTGCTTGAACAAAATCCGTGCGCTTGTCAACACACTCGGTCTATGATCAAACCAAACCGGATCGTGTTGAAACCTTCTGAAGAGAAGTTATGCTATCGTGATCGATTTGTAAGAGTGTGTTTTTTCCATTTTTTGTGCCCTAGGTTGTATATGTTCGAAGATTTTTTTTTTAAGAGCCTATCATAAGTAAGGAGGAACATTCTAGTGCTTACAGAATATGCATTGCAGAGGAACCCTCTATTGTTTCAAAAAATACTTATTTTGTTTTATATCTTACCCTGACCTAAATATTCGAACTTGCTCCTTGTTTTATATCTAACCCTGCTCGAACCATCCACGCACCAGCTCTCTGATCAAACCAAATCGTACCGCATTGATATCCTCTGAGAAAAATCGATTGTGTGGTGATATGATTGGTAAGTATTTTTTTTTAAGTTTTTTTGTGCTTAAAATTTTGTACATTCTTACCCTGCTTGAACAAAATATATGAACCCATCAACAGGTCTGCGATCAAACCAAATTTGATTGCATTAAAATCTGATGGAAAAATTGATGGTTTAGTGACCGACTCACAATACTTTTTTTTTACTTTTTATGTTGATCGATTGGTGTAGTGATGGACTTATTATCGGCCAATTGATTAAACCCATTAGCTATTTGATCAAACCAAATCAGACCACGTTGAAATACTCTGAGCAAAATCGATGGTGTAGTGATACGACTAGTAAGAATATTTTTTTTTTTCAGTTTCTCGTGCTTAAAATAATTTACATTGTTACCCTGCAATTTTTGTATTTAAGCAGTCTATAAAATGATTTATCAGATACTGTATATATATAGTAATTAAATTCACCGGCCTTTATTATTTGATGCAGATATCAGTTTGGAGCATATGGATGCGAATCTAAAATCTTGGTTGGAAGGGGAAAGGAAATCGAATGTTTTTACCAAAGGTTATAATTTATGTAGTATTAATATTATGCCTTTATAAATACTATGTTTTTTCACTCTTGCTTTCCAATTAAGAGATCACGTGTAACCTGTGTAGGCCATTTTGGCTACCTGTCGTGTTTGCAAAATTTTACTTCTTATCAATTTGATCATGTTCAATAGAGACCGTTATCCATTGCCACATAAAGAACGAAAGTCATTTCCTCCATAGGTTGTGGAAGAAGCTTTTCGAATACTTACTAAAGAGGACGTTGAACGAGAAAAGAGACAAAAAATGAAGCGACAATTGTCTATATAGTGACAAAATTCATGGAAATTCTATAGACTTGCAAAAACTGATTGTTGGAGTGATGATGATGTATCCAACAGTAATGATGTTGAGAACCAACCTAATGATAGGGATATACCTTATCAAATCCGATGTTGTTCAACTCAATAGTATGTTAAGGGAAAGGCTCCAAACTTTGATACAGTTGTTCTTCTTAAAGGAGAAAATGGTTTAGAAGAAATAGTTATAGATGAGTCACATACAAGAAATGTAGAGTTGACAATGTTGGATCCTTGTGGTGATGATCCATTTCTTTACACTGATAGTACCAATGACACATGGGCTCATTCTATGGATGATGTTCTACCTGTTCAAATGGTGTATGCAGATGAAAGTGGCAAGCTTACGTTGCAGCATCCTTCAATTTATGAATTAAAATCACAATTATCTTCAAGTGGGCCAGATGAAAATCATAAAAAACATTCCACTGTCGTCATCAAGCGAGGGTTTTATATGGGATCTTGTTCAGATGTGACTCCCCTATTGACTCAAAATGGTCATTTTGTGAAGATTGGTAGACATAAATTCATTCAAATGGATGGGATATTGGTGCACAACACAAATCCATTTGATTTTACCATAAAGGCAGGCATGTATGTCTGTATTTATTATGAAAATTTGCATTGTATGTCTGAAGAGGAGTCTTTGAAAATTCCATATCCTGTAGAAGTGTTGGATTGTCTAGTAGATGTTTCAAATGGTGGAACATTTTGTTGGGTAATAATATTTGAAAATCATGTAGATGTTTTTGGTAGATGCCACTATATTCCTGAAGGTGTGAATTTGCATTCACATGAGTTGTTTTACACAAAACAAGCTTTGTTGATACCAACTGAAATAATTGATGGTGAGTATACATGTGTATCTTTTAATATATATTCTTCAAATCATGTATGAAAAATTTATTTATAGTATCTAATGTTATATTATGTTGTGTTGTAGGCATTGTTGATGTTTTCTTTACTGTGAGCTCTATTAAAAGGTGGAGCACTAGCAGTCGAAAAGGAGAATTTTTTTTTTGTCAATTTATTGCTACGAATGATGATAAGCACACTAGTTTTCAACTTCTTGCAACAAAAGGTGACCATGAAGTTGTGACTGCTAGATTAGCAGCATCTACAGAATATGGAACACACAATGCATTTCCATCATATATCGGAGTATTGCATCCTAATCGAGTACATCGTCACAATATTCATTTTCTTTCCTAAAAAAATTTCAATCACATAAGGTCTTGACACATTATACGCAGTGAATCTTACGTGGAAATTCCTTGTTCAGGTGAAAGTTTCATGGCTACTTTTGAACTAATTGCAATGCATTTTGTACCTCCCAAGATTGTAAAGAAGAATAATTCACTAGATTTCATCATAGAAGGCTATGAGAATCTTAAGGAGGCAGTATTATATACATGGCCAACCTTTCCTGATAGATATCATCCAACTTCAGGCTCAAGTGATCAGACTTAGGCTCTTGGCAAATGGAGAGTGGGACCAAAATTTATATTTCGCTATTTGTATAATAGCCTACAACCCCGAGTACAAGTACACTTTTCATGGGATTCACACCAACGGGACCTTGTCCATCAATGTTATGGATTAGGGATGAGGACTAGTGAACCCCATTTGGATTTGTAAACATTTTTCCTTTCATTAATAAATTTTTATACTGTTTGGTGTAATATGTATGGTGAATTATAATATTTATTATATATGAATTATTTATTTATTACATTAAATTGTTTTATATGTACATGCACTCGAGTTCTATAGTAGCTGCTCTAGGATTGGATGTGTTGATCATTTTGGAATTTCAGTCTGTTGAAGAAGCTTGGGGTGTTTTGATAAAACAATTTACAGATTGATGAATAATGTACTATATTTCGGCTTGAAATATAATAGGCTTATTTCTAACTATTTAATCTAACACATAAATATAAAAAATTCTTCATGGGCTAGTAAGCACGTTACATAGTCAAATTGAATGATACGAGTTGAACATGATGTGTATTACCAGTCACCACTACACTATTCAATATTTTCAATTTTATCCTAAAAATTGCTATTGTGTAAAAATACTGAAAATCATCCCTAGAAATAGGGTTCAATTTTGGCCATGTTTGAGTGATTCGAATTGGAAAATGTGAGTTTTGTTATTATCTGTTTTTTTACAGTTTCATATTTGCATTTCATATTTGCAAATACCAGGGAATTTTTATTAGTTATTGTCATTGAGAACAATGGCTACAACACCCTTAGTAGGCTGTAACCTACCCTAGCACCACCCTTCCACCCTATTTGTCTTTTTTAGATTTCTAGAACTTCTTTTCTTCAATTCTGTTTCTTCATTTGCATTGGTCTCTATCTAATGTTTCTTCTTCTTTGATCTCGGTTGTTGAGACACTTTCCTTCCAACTCACATGCTTGTTTATATATTATGCAGCTTACTCTTCATTCATTGCATCTCTTTGAATTGGGCTCATGTCTTTTCATACTCACGCCTCTTCAAAAAGATTAACTCTGTTTTTAATTAAATAACAAACCCTGGTTTTTAATTACAGATCAACTGTGATTTTTTTAATAAAATATGCCTTATTATCTTTTATTAGTTTATTCATGTAACTTATCATCATTCCTTTTCAGCATCACTCCCTTTCCATAATCGCGTCCTTCAATCTAGAAATTGCCTTTTTATCAAACGCAACACTTCATAAAAAAAATACTTCTTGGTTTAATTAATTTTCTTTGATAAATAGTTGGAAGTTAATTTCCTCTATTTCATAACATCTTAATTATTCCTTATTAAACTAACTTAGCTGGGAAATTTAAACAAAAACTTGTTAACATATATTATCGGGCTTATTGCTGGCATATTCACATACTATGTAAGACTAGTTTTTCCTCAACTTGGCAAATCAATTTTTTCACACGTGTGACTACCAAAGAAGAGACTGACATCATGGCTAGATGGTCAGTTCATCAAAGAACAAGCCCATGCCAACTGATGAATTTATCACCACAAGGATATTTTTTGGTGGGCATTTCCAAATAGCCCCTTAACCTTGTGATTTTAACACTTAGCCAAATTTCATTTGTTCTCAATATGCAAAACAAGATTTTTCTGACTTTGGCAGGTTGATTTCATGCACATGTGACCATCATAAGGCAAAATGAAAACATGAATGGATAACCACTTCAACAAGGAATTGATCCAGGTCACATTTTAAATTTTTTGATACACACACATCATCTGGCGGACATTTGAAACTAGCTTTTTAAACTACCAATTCAACACTAAGACAAAATTGTCAAACCCTACGTCAACTTGAGGAGATTTTTATTTTCATCAACTTGGAAGTATGAGACACCCAATGGATAGAGGCCAACAAGGTGATTCCATCTAGACCAATTTCATCCTTTGAGACCTCTTTCTCTCTCCTTGGGGGGCATTTTTCTAGAGCTATGCAAATCAAGCTAAGAGGCACATTTGGAAAATCAATATCTTCACCTACATAGACTTTTTGGACAAACCAATGATATGGTTAGATGCACCAATCAACAGTCTAGAGACCCATATCCTCAAAATACTTTAATACCTCAACCATAGGAAATGGTCGGCATTTTACTAAGGTCACTTAGGAACTTTTACCAGTTTTTTTAATACTTGGACAATTTGTGCATTTTACTGGATTGGAGCAAACTTCCTGAAACATTGTTTTGGAAGACCCATAAATTCCTCCTCAGACACTCTCAAGCCAAATTGAGACCATGGTCAGGTAGAAATATCAACAATCTACAGCATGACAAGAAGGGGCGGGCATTTACCTTGACCTATGAGGTATGATGGGCATTTTCTTAAGGCCACTCGGACCAATTTTCCAACACTTGGTTAATTTCCATAATTTTTCCAAACTAACATATCTCTATATTATTAGGTCAAATTGTAATAATGACATCATGAAGGTACTAAAACATCATCAGGTGGATTTGCATGTTCATCACCAATGCCACATCATCATATCATCATATCTTCACTTCCTTTGCTATTCCTTTGTCTTTCACTGAGTTTTCCCTGTCATCATGTCCTTGGTTATTCCT
Source organism: Larix kaempferi (assembly GCA_027924585.1). Classification (NCBI taxonomy): domain Eukaryota; kingdom Viridiplantae; phylum Streptophyta; class Pinopsida; order Pinales; family Pinaceae; genus Larix; species Larix kaempferi. The sequence goes on along the minus strand of BSBM01000580.1, from coordinate 19,406,541 downwards.
TTGTCTTTCAATGAGTTTGCCTTGTCATCATGTCCTTAGTTATTCCTTTGTCATTACTGAACTCCCTTGACATCAATGACAACCACATTCAACAATAAGCTTTCAAGTGGAGGATTTACACACTTGACCATTAACTCATTTGCGATAAAAATTCTATGGCTAAGAAGATAATGGCCTGCAAAAACAACCAATCAACCTTTTTTGCACCTTCCCATATTATGCCCCCTTTTCACAAAAATGGCTAAGTACTGAAAATATGGCTCAAGTGGCTTTGGGAAAATGACCGCCATTTCCTGAGAGAGAGAGAGAGAGAGAGAGAGAGAGAGAGAGAGAGAGAGAGAGAGAGAGATAACTATTTGGAGGGCACCATCCTGTAGGTGGATGACCAAAGCACCTGAATGAAGTCTCAATCTTGGAAAAAGTGTCTGGTGAAGAAAATATTGGCCTACCAAAACAACAACTCATCCTTTTTTGCACTTAAAACTGGCCTAAATGGCCTAAGGAAAATGCCCACCAGTTCTCACCAATGAGGGATTAAATTTATCTGACAAGATAAGTTTCAGGTGGAGGATTTACACACTCAACGATTTTCTCCTGCTCGACAAAATTTCTATGTCCAAGAAGATAATGGCCTGCCAAAACATCCAATCAACACTAGCTTTTTAAACTACCAATTCAACACTAAGTCAAAATTGTCAAATTCTAGGTCAATATGAGGAATTTTTTATTTTCATCAACTTGGAAGTATGAGACACACAATGGATAGAGGCCAACAAGGTGATTCCATCCAGACCAATTTCATCCTTTGAGACCTCTTTCTCTCTCCTCGGCAGGCATTTTTCTGGAGCAATGCAAATCAAGCTAAGAGGCACTTTTGGTAGATCAATATCCTCACCTATAGATACTTTTTAGACAAACCAATGATATGGTTGGATGCACCAATCAGCAGTCTAGAGACCCATATCCTCAAAATACTTTAAGACATCAACCACAGGAAATGGCGGGCATTTTACTAAGGTCACTTAGGCATTTTTACCAGTATTTTTATACTTAGACAATTTGTGCATTTTACTGGACTGGAGCAACCTTCCTGAAACATTGTTTTGGAAGACCCATAAATTCCTCCTCAGACACTCTCAAGCCAAAATGAGACCATCGTCAGGTAGACATATCAACAATATCCATCCTGACAAGATGGGGCAGGAATTTACCTTGACCAATGAGGTACAGCAGGCATTTCTTAAGGCCACTTGGTTAATTTCCAGAATTTCTCCAAACTGACATATCTCTATATAATTAGGTCAAATTATAATAATGAAATCATGAAGGTACTAGAGAATCATCAGGTGGATTTGCATGTTCATCACCCATGCCACATCATCATATCATCATATCTTCACTTCCTTTTTTATTCCTTTGTCTTTCACTGAGTTTTCCCTATCATCATGTCCTTGGTTATTCATTTTGTCATTACTGAGCTCCCTTGACATCAATGACAACCACATTCAACAATAAGCTTTTAGGTGGAGGATTTACACAGTTGACCATCAACTCATTCACGAAGAAAGGTCTATGGCCAAGAAGATAATGGCCTGCCAAAACATCCAATCAAGGCTTTTTTTCACCCTCTCATATTAATCCCCCCTTTGACAAAAATGGCTAAGTACTGGAAATATGGCTCAAGTGGCTTTGGGAAAATGACTGCCATTTCCTCAAAGAGAGAGAGATAACTATTTGGAGGGCACCATCTTGTAGGTGGATGACCAATGCACCTGAATGTAGTCTCAGTCTTGGAAAAAAGTGTCTGGTGAAGAAAATATTGGCCTACCAAAACAACCACTCAGCCTTTTTTGCACTTAAAATTGGCCTAAATTGCCTTAGTAAAATGCCCACCAGTTCTCACTAGTGAGGGATTAAATTTATCTGACAACATAAGCTTTCAGGTGGAAGATTTACACACTTGACAATTTAATCCTTCTTGATAAAAGGTCTATGTCCAAGAAGATAATGGCCTGCCAAAACATCCAATCAACACTAGCTTTTTAAACTACCAATTCAACACTAAGACAAAATTGTCAAACCCTAGGTCAAAATGAGGAGATTTTCATTTTCATCAACTTGGAAGTATGAGACACCCAATGGATAGAGGCCAACAAGGTGATTCCATCCAGACCAAATTCATCCTTTGAGACCTCTTTCTCTCTCCTCAGGGAGCATTTTTCTGGAACAGTGCAAATCAAGCTAAGAGGCACGTTTGGAAGATCAATATCTTCACCTACAGAGAATTTTTGGACAAACCAATGATATGGTTGGATGCACCAATCAATAGTCTAGAGAGCCATATCCTAAAATACTTTAAGACATCAACCACAGGAAATGGTGGGCATTTTACTGAGGTCACTTGGAAATTTTTAGTAGTATTTTTATACTTGGAATAACTAATATATATTATTAATATTTGCGAACCCTGGCAGTCAATCTCTCCCATCAGTCACTTCAAAGGTCGGTCAGGGTAAGGTCTCGCATAAGGTCTCTAACTAGTAATGTCATATAACCCTGTTTCAAGTACTTTGATTTTTAATTTCAATGCTTGTGGATATTTCTTCCAGAGTTCTGATCCGTGTTCAGGGTTTTTTGTTCATTTTCACTCCTTTAAATTGGATCTACCCATGTTCCTTATTTTTTGCCGAAAATGTTGTCTAACTTAGCTCTGTCTTTGTCAGTTTTTCCCTCCACTGGCCCTCCTCATCGTTTGGTTGTTGAATTTTTAGAAAAGGGAAAGCGTCGGATTGCGACCAGTGCTCTACTTAGTGGCGGCGAGCTCCCATACGGGAAGCTTTGTTACATCTATTCTTCATAGCTAGCTCCTTGTTATATCATGGCGAAAGGTAGAATTCACGACCCTATTGGAAGTACTGGCGTCAGTGATGCACACACCCGAAGAATGGAGAAGTTAGAAAAGGAGATAGCAGAGCTTCGACAGAAGCTGGCAGGGAAATGCGACAAAGAGGACTTGGAGTCCTTGAAGAAGTCAATCGAGGATACCATGGACCAGAAGTTTGCAGATAACATTGTCGAACTGGTCAAACATATGAGAAGGGTCCTTGATGAACAACGCGAAGCCACCCAAGCTCAAGCAAGCAGTTGAGGCAAAAGGAAAGCGGAGAGTACAAAGCTGATAACAAGCAAGCAGTTGAGGCAAAAGGAAAGCGGAGAGTACGAAACGCAGGCACTAAGGCCTCCTTTCAGAATTATAGCCCTGATGCTAAGCAGAATTTTCGATAGAGCAGATGGAACTATCTATAAATTGAGCTGGATACCTTTAATCCACCATGTGGCTTTCAGTGGTACAATTTTCAATTTGGCAGACATCCTATCAGATAGTCTGTCTTCGGTGATAGCTAATGCCAAAGAAGGACTAGTTCAGAAGCAAGCATAATTCTACATGTTGTCATACCTTGTAGATTGCATTTTGTCAAGACATCCTTTCCCAAATTTAGGATGCATCTGGAACAAGGCCGACTCCCCAATTTATACTGCTTATAAGATCATGTGGGCTCAGAAGTACAAGAGTTATTATAAGACCATATGTGAAGAATTTATCATGCCTCTATACGAACTGATTTTCAATAGAGAGCCAAACTGCCTCTCTGAAAACGGCATGGCAGTCATAGAGGAATATGGCAATTATTATTTCTCAAAGGAGGGCACCTACCTCAGAATGTGTGGGGGTTCCAAACCGCCATCTCTCTTTCCCAGGTATGCAACCGACTATGTGGTCCACAAGGAAGTAGTAAAACAAGTTTTTATAGATGGGGTTGGCGGCGTCCTGAATAGATTGAAAAAGGCCTCTTTCCCACCATTGCCCTTCTACATTGGGGCATATAAGTTCTCTAAAGTTAAAACAGCCAAATATTTTATTCAAGAGTTGGGAGATTCCACTTTGGTGAAAATATTTTCAGAAAGAATGGTAGTCTCAACAAAGTTGCAGACCATTGTTCAGAAGTCAAAGTGCATTTTGAATATGCAAGCAATGTTGATGAAGACGAAGAAATTTTTAGGAGAGCCACCAATATGATTGAATCGTAAGCGCTTTCACCCCAAGAGTGGAGCGATCTCTAGCTCCACTTCCGCCCAGGCTTCCAAACAGGCAGAACAGCAAAGGCTAAGAGAAGAGGCGGAAATGTTCCAGAGGGAAGCAGCGGAGAGAAAGCAGAAAGAACAGGCCGACAAGCTCTGAGAAGAAGAAGCTCAGAGGATCTGCCAAGAATAAGCTGAAAGTATTAGAAAAGAATAAGCTAAGAGGATCCAGGAAGAAAATTTTGAAAGGATCAGAAAAGAAGAAGTTGACAAGATGCAAGAAATGAAGGAGAAGGCAGAGAGAAAAGCAGTGGAACAGTAAAAGAAAGCTGAAGAAGAAGAGCGGAAAAAGAGAGAAGAAGAAGTGGAGGAGTTGAAGAAGGTTGTGGAGGCAGGGAGCCCAAGCCTGCAGACCATGTACATAGACTCATCTCAAGAATCTCAAGAGATAACCACAGGAAGCCACGTCCCCATAAGGGAGCTCCCACTCATACCTTTTACTCCATCAAAGGACCACACCGTGGCTCAACTGGAAAAAATTGTCTTTGACAAGAAGAGGAAAGCTATTTTGAGAAGGACATAGAAGAGAATGAAAGTGGAATCTCAACCAGATGTCATCATTATACCAGAGACCACCGTCATACAAGGCACGCAAAGCAACCCCTCATTCATAAGCATCCATCAGCGTAGTTGCTACCCAAGCAAATGAGGATAGTATCAACAAACTAAAGGATTATGTTGAGGCGGGAAAACAGAAGGTGCGCAAGTTAAAACACAATATGATAAAGGAGCGGGCAGATGGAGAAAAACAAATGAAGAAATATGAAGACCTCTTATCAGAGCAAAGAAAATTAACAAGCGATTACCAAAATCTAGATACAAAAAAGGAGGCCTTAGCCGTGCAAATGATGATACTGGAAGGTGAGAAAATTGATCTCAAAGCCAGAGCCACTCAGTTGGAATCAAGGCAATCAGTCGTCGATCAACAGATAGAGGATTTAAAATCCAATGTTGAGGAGTTGGAAAAGGAAAAGAGTTGAAGACAGAACAGCTAGAGCTAGAAAGCAGCAGAAAGAATGACTTAAGCCCCTTCCATGAGCAGTCTTTTGATATACTAAAGAAGATCCATAAGTCACAATAGCTTATCACGGAAGAAGTATGTAAAATGAAAGCAATGATTACCAGGATGAAGGAAATCAACGCCGAAGCCCTTAGGCTCAGGAAGAAATATGCGCGCGTAATGGAGGACATCAAGAAGCAGATTGAATGGAGAGAAGGAAAGTCAGGCTTCCCTGCAAACATGCCTCTCAAACCTATAGCATATTTTCAGTTGGATTCACACCTTCTTGAATTATGTAAGGGTTGTGGTATAAAAATAAACACTGGGATCCAAAAGACTATTGGGAAATGCACTAGCATCTACACTAGAATCCAAGCAACCCATGAAAAGTGTAGCATTATGATACCTCCAGCTTTGGAAGATTTCCCTGACAAAAGCCAACGCTTAGCAGAGTTGCAGAACAAGTTGAACAAGGACATGGAATACATGCAGAAGATAGATGTCCTGACAGTAGATGATCTCCATCGTTTCATCGAGAAAGACTCCATCCACTCTTACCTTCTCGAAGACATCTCCCAAGCGACAGTGGCAGGTGTGAAAAGTATTGAAGCAGAATTGGACAAGCATGAGATTTCCCTGAAAATGATGCTCCCTGTGCCTGGCAATACCATTGTAAGAGAAACAGGCATGTGGGTCAGCTACATAGCAGAAGTGAACAAACCAGCTGAGGTGGACAGACCAGCTGAAGCAGGAATGCCAGCTGAAAGCTAATGTTGGCAGTGCATGAATATCTAAATATTAAAGATAGATGGACGCTAATTTTGCCTCTCTATTTTTTGTAAAATATTAAAGACACTTGGAGACTTTCTGTTTCTTTTGTAAAAAACATTAAAAGCAGCTGGGAAATATTCTTTTTGTAAAAGGCACTAAAAGACAAAATCAGAAGATTCCCTAGGTTTAGGGTATACGTAGAGGCTCTAGAAGCATTTTTGTAAGGTTATAAATAGATGAATAGAGGAGAATGAATGGACTTTTGGCAGGTGAAATGACTGCTTTTTCTTGTACGTGAACTATTTTTTATACATATATAAAGAAAGCTCCATTTTTCCTGGGAAAAGCTAGCACTACATTTTGCTTGGGAATGTGTTGAATGTTTTGCTGAATTATTTCTGCACCTTTCATGCATATACTATAAGATCGTTCCTAACTATTCTGAATTAATTCTCTGTTGTGAATGCTTTCATTTCCTGTGCAAATATTCTGTGTTAAATGAGTAATGGAATGTTTTAATTCTATCAAAGATATCTTTTACTTTCTGATGTAAATGCATCTATGTTATTGAACAACTACCTGTGAGATTCTTGAGTGTATTTCCAGCATGTTACTCATATTTTCAGTTTGCTCCCTACAGGGATAGATTAATTAGCTTAGGTAGATTTAGATCAGATTTGCTTCAATTGCATGCATTTAGTTAAAGCACTTGCATATCATCTTTAATATAAAATACATAAATGGTGGATCAGGCCGCAACCGGTGAAAGAAAACAAGTCTTTAAACCTTATACGGTAACTGGGTCCTTAACTGGATGGATTCCCCACACCAAACAGTGAGCGATCTAATTGGGCTTGCTTACCGGGAAGAATCTCTTGCTGATTGGTGCTGCGAATTTCGAGGCATCAACATCAAGAAGCAACTCGAGAGGAATCTCTGTATGGAATCCAACGAAAGGGTGATGAGGAGAATGTTTCTCTTGCAAGTCATGCAAGCAAGGGCAACGTGAAGGCCAAGAATAATGTGGGTGGAGAGGTTTCCACTCAGTATGGGAAGAAGGACATGATGAAATTCAAGTGCTTTTCATGTCACAAGTTTGTCCATTAAGCAGTTCAGCATTTGAACAAGAAGGGAAAGAGTAAGACAAGTTGCAACCTCAACAGACACATAGGTGATTCAGTTCACTGCGAAGTTTGAGAATGAGTTCTCATTGGTGTCTTGTCTTTCTGGCACATTAGAGAAGGATGCATAGTTCGTGGGTAGTGGGGATTCTCAGCACATGATGAGTGCGAGATTTCTTCACCAGTATTTCAAAGGAATACTCAGAGCTACATGTGGAGCCTGTTAATGATGCCAAGTGTGCAATAGAGGGGATTGGAGATATTCAGTTTTAGCTAGAGTCTAGAGGTCCTTTGATGGTGAAGGATGTGTAATATGTACCAGGGATGAATAAGAACCTATTATCAATTTCAGCGATCAAGAATGAGAGATAGGTGGTCTATTTTCAAAATGGGCAGGTACTTTTTAGGCCGAAAGGATCCAATTCAAGGTTAGGACAAGTAATTGGGAGCAAAGTGGGTAACTTGTACTTAATGAAGGCTCAACTAGTATGTGCTCTAGTTCATCGTGAGAATGATATTTTATGCGAGTTATGACACAGGAGGATGGGCCACTTACATCGCAGGGATTTACCGATACTGAGGGATATTTTCAATGGTCTTCCAGAGTTCAGTGCGGAGAAGCAGGGTGTGTGCAAGGGATGTGCACTTGGCAAGTATGCCAAGACGAACTTTCCTAGCAGTGATAGCAATTCCAAGTGGATATTGTATCTAGTGCATTCAAACATATGTGGACCTATGTCAGTATCATCATTTCCCAAGTATAAATATTATGTGACCTTCATAGATGATTTATCCAAGAGGACATGGATCTACTTTATGAAGACCAAGGATGAGGTCTTAAGTTGGTTCTGGAAATTTTAAGGCTATCGTAGAAAACCAGACAAAGAGGAAGATTAGAGTTCTCGGGACGGATAATGGAGGTGAGGATACAAGAAACAAGTTCAAATATTTATGTAAGGAGGCATGAATTAAGAAGGAATTGATAGTACCTTACAACCTGCAGCATAATGGGGTTGCAGAGAGGAAGAACGAGGCCATCATTGGAATTTCTAAGGAAATTACTCATGATCAAGATTTTATTTGTTTCTCTAGGTAGAAGACTGCAACACAACAGTGTACACTCAAAACAGGAGTCCCCATAAGGTCTTGGAGGACAAGACTCCTAAGGAAGCATTCACAGGAGTGAGACCAGAGATTGGTCATTTTCGTCTCTCTGTATGTTTGGTGTATGTGCATGTACCATCGGATAAGAGGACGAAGTTGGAACCTTCAACAAAGAAGAGTATTTTTGTGGGATGCAGTGAAACCTCAAAGGATACAAGATATACATTCCATCACTTGAAAAAATAGTGGTGAGGAGGAATTTTCAGTTTGATGAGAGTCAAGCCTTTAGGAATGTAACATCCCGAAAATTCACAAAAATTTAAAAAAATTAAAGTAGCATTAAATGTTGTACTTTCTAATGCAGAAATAAAATAAATGATAATCTTCTTAACTAATAACAAAATTATCATAAAGACCATTCATACTTCTTAACACAATATACGACATTAGTTTTTGCTTGTGTTAATTGTAATCTATATGCTATATTTAAATTTTCTTGCGATACAATCATCTAGCCATAATACTGACAGTTTGCTTTTGGATGATGACGAAGGGGTTCTACAGGGTACCCTGAGGTTTATTAGCTATGTTAGCTAAAGCATTTAAACCTGTTTCTTTGCGCAGATAAGCAGGTAAGAGTATTACGACAAATTCAAATGTTACAAGCAATTCTAATTATGTTTTCAGTTAGCCGTCAATGCTTTATAATAACTCTAAGTACTTCCATGCATGAGAGTTATTAATGGTATGGATATCTGTCCTATTTCTGTAAGTGTTACCTTGACCATACTTACAAGTTGCAGAAGTCGTAACTAATAATATCTATACTATACTCTTTAGTGAAATGTCAAAGAAAAGATACTTACACTATGAATTCTTAATTAAGTTCTAGATTACAATGTATACGTGCTATTATGATCCTGTCATCATTTCTCCATTTTGCAAGAGTAGTAATATCGTATATGTTTCAACTTGTATATTGTTCTATATTATAGAAACATGAAACAAATATTATTTTAAAACCTGGATTAACTTGAGATTATATTAGCTTATGCATTTCTCAATTTATAAATTATGAAAAACCTTACTAATATAGAAAAGGTTAATATAATATTATCATCATAATTATGATGATACTAATGAGGATTTGCAAGACTAAAGGATTTAAACATTTCTAATTTAATATTTATACTTTGTAATATGCTATGTAACTTTATAAATAGAAATGGAAATGTGCACAATGTTACGATGTGCATACACTAAGTATTTGAATACCTACTATGAAAGCGATCTACAAAGACATGAAGTCATTTGGTAACTGTGCAAACCTAATAACTATGCATTCTACGATCAATACATTTGGAAATGACATAAACTATATGTTGTAACCCTAAGTCTTGGCACTGACATGTGATCTAACATGGTATTGAATGTTTTGATATCGTTTTGCTGGCAGACTATCGAACCCGGTCTTGGCATTTAAGTCACCTGCCTTCTGCATTGAATGGAAGTCTTAGTGGATGCCTTCGTGGTTGTAGATCACGTGAAGGAGTTTACAAACTTGTATCAAAACGTCGAGCTGTATAATGCTTTGTCCCTTGGTCTAATGAGCTGGCATCGTGGTGGATGTGATAATAAATATGGTATTAAAAGTGGATGCTACCCGATTCTCGACATGCCTGGTTGGCATCATCTCCATCGTTGATCTCATATGATCTGGGGCTTTGAACTGGAACCCTACTTTTTCGTTATGTGTATCATTGAAGTGCTTCTTCGACCTCCATTTTGCTTGGCAGTGGTAAAGAAGAGAGGCCTACCGCCTACAACAATGTAGGGATGGTTAGTTGTAGTTCGGAGGACTCCTTCCTCGAGTTCGATCCCTGGACCTGTGGGAAAACTTATTTGTTTCAGGTTTTGTTTTTCTTGTAGAGCCGAGCCACCATGTAGTCTTGATTGGAGTGTTAAGGATAGAATCTGGAATTTTCTGTATTCTTAGAACCTGGGATTGATTCTCCTGCAAGGGTAGACCGTTTCTCAGAAACTGGAACCCTCTTCTCTGTGTTTGATAGATGGCTCCGTCGTTCTCGTTTGCTTAAGGTGTCTCTTACTCCGAATTTGCATTACACAGATAATGTCTCAACTCAAAGTGTTAATGTTATCTATTGCATCGATATTTATCTCTGTAATTTCTCGTTTAACCACTTGTGTTTTTTTGTGGCAGGTTGTACTTCGTCGAAGGGTCACTTGCTTGAAGCTTGGTGGGAAAATGTTGCTCGACCACCCAGTAATCCTCGGTGGTTCTTTCCCTCGTAGGTTCTCCTGGCCTGGTTGTGGTCGATGCTTGATGTTTGACGAGAGTTTGGTGTTTGATTCCTGGCAAGGTTTTTGGCCAGTGTTTGTAAATTTTGAGAGCTAATGATAAGTATCCAAAGGTTGGAATCCTTGGTTTGTCTTCATACTTTGCTCTGCAACGTTTCGCTGTAACTCTTGTTGAACATGTAAACTTGTTGCAGATGTATCTGTCAAAGGGATGAACCCTCGGTCGATTTTAATGGAAAATATAGTATTAAGAAAACTTCAAATAGTTTTTGTGCGATATATAAGTTTAACTAAGTCGATGTTTGAGTAATTAATATAGTGTTTTGGTGAAAGTCGAGAGCTATGGGCTGACTCGTTTCTGTGAAATAGAAGGTTTTGTGCTACAATGCTTATACTTTTGTTTGAATGGTAATATGGAACTGAGTTTGCAATGAAACATAACTTAAAATAGTTTTCTGTGCGGTTTCTATGTTTATATATATTGATATTTTGGCTAAAAAATACAGTGTTGATTTAGGCCGAAAGCCGTGGGCTCACTTGTTTCATAAAAGTGAAACCCTGTTTTTGTGTTGTTTAAATTAAAGTTTGGAATGGTGATGAGACTCCGTTGTTGGTAATGAACCATCACTTAAATGAATATTACGGTTAATAAAAATAATAATACTCTTGTCTGAACTTGTCTTGTATAGATAGCTATCGTATATGTGATAGTTGAACAATAGAATGTTTTTGGTTTTGGAAATTTGATGTAAGGATTTGATGTTTACGTTTTTAAGTGCTTGGCCTTAAATTGGCTATATGATAGTCTTAAGGTTTTTAAAAAGAATACTGCAAGTGTCTGCAAAATTTGAGAATTAGTCTTAGCATAACGATAATTGTTTTCTATAGAAGATAATAAGTATCTAGAGTTTCAAAAATATGATAATACATTCTGATACTGAACATGAAAGATATTCTTACTATAAGAATTTGGAGTACATGGAAAGTTAAATGTAATAAAATAAAATGCTATGTAAATATATAAAACTATAGCTTTGAAATATCATAGAAATTCTAAGTTGATATTACAGCTATTTCTCAAAAAGTCTAAGTACCATAAGGAGAGAAAATGAAAAATGTTAAGAGACTGTGCTAAGTGTTTTTGCTTATAGTACTTTACAGCTTTTGAATGAAATGATAATAAAAATGCATAGTATGTGTATTTTGAAATTAAGTAGGTGTCATAAAGTATAAACCCTATATTTTTATACAGAAATGGAATATTTATTTTTTGACAGTAAGTAAAAGAAATATTAAAATATCTGTATTATGAATTTCTATTTCCTATCCTAACTTAACAGAATAAACAATTTAGCTAAACATTTTAGTCAATAAGTCTTCATTATTAAACCAGGAAAAAGGGTTAGAGGTTAAATAAAACAACTTCATTCATTCAGCTGAAAATAAACAAGACAGGACAGTGGAACCTGATGAATGTAGGAGAAACAAACAACCCAAAGAGCCTGTTCCACCCAACCTGCTCCTGAAGACAGCCAAATTACTTGCCTTAGGAACCCTGAGCATGTTCATTAAACCACTAGGAAGAAGAATCTGTAGAAGCTTTAGGTCATCAACTTGCAGCAACAATGTAGATCATTCAGTCATATAGACTTAGCAGTCAAAGAGACCTGCACCAGCACCTCTGGTTTCCTTCTCAAAATCAATTTCAGCAGACTCACAATGCACTTCCACTTAGCTTCCCTATTCGAATCTCTTAGTGATCACCTGATACACTTGAGGAATTATTTCTGTAGAAAATAATGTGGAGCTCTTTGCTCAATTCGAATTGCCTTATCTAGGCTGCCTAGGCCTTTTTAGTGGTTAACCTAGTCATTAATGAACTAACAGCTCTATTCCACCCACCTGGGGGATAATGCCACAAATTTAGGGGTAGTTGTCCCATAACCAACAACTAGTGGTGGAGTTCAAAAGCTGACACTTGTCCCATGCCTTCCAACAACTTCCATTCCTCCTAGTGGGTCAGTGAACAGTTCCCTTGGGTGTTTGTCTCTTGTTTTAATTTATTAAATAATAATAATATGTCATTACAATCATCCTTGACCAAATTTGATCATAATTACAAAAATTTGTAATTATAATTTAACATAATGTTTTTGCAACAAAATAAATAGTCTCAAAATTTGGGTAGGTGACGAGGAATTCAAAGTACACCTATCTAGCAATGGCAGAGGATGAGGATCAAGAGGCTTCGAAGGTTGAGGAGAGACCAGCACCAATAAGTATAGGGACTCAATCTTCAGATCAAGAGGATGAGTTGGATGCTCCTTCTACTTCTGTTAGGAGGAGGTCGAGATGGCTAGAGCAGACACTGAAAGATGCTTAGGAGCATGTGGAGGCTCCTAGGAGTACTTTCAGGAAGAGAAAACCACTGAAACAGTTTCTCAGTTACATGGCATGGGTGACATCATTGATTCTTAGCCTACTAGTGTTGAGGAGGTAGCGGGCCATCAGGTTTGGATAGATGCCATGATGGAAGAGTAAGCATCCATTATGAAGAATGGTGTGGGACATAGTGTCAAGGCCAAAAGGGAAATTTTTGGTGAGTTCAATATGGATGTTTAAGATCAAGGCTGCTATGGATAGCAATGTGGAGAAGTACAAAGCAAGGTTCGTGGCTAGAGAGTTCTCCCAAAAGGAGGGATTATACTATGAGAAGACATTCGCTATAGTGGCCAAGTATAATTCTATAAAAAAAAATTATATCTATTACTTCAAAGACGGGGTGGAGGATACATCGGATGGATGTGAAGACAGTCTTCCTCAACAGAGTGATTGAGGAAGAGGTATACATTGAGAAACCTTAGGGATTTGAGGTGCATGGGAAATATTCTCCTGTGTGCAAGTTGAAGAAGGAATTATACAAACTCAAGCAAGCACCGAGGGCATGGTACTCAAGGATTGATGGGTATCTATTAGCTATGGGATTTATCAAGAGTGAGGTGGATCCCAACTTGTAGTATAGACTTGTTGGAGATGATCCACTCATCTTGGTATTTTATGTTGATGACTTATTCCTTACCGGTCAGAGAAGCTCATTGAGATGTGAAATCGTGATTTATCTTTGGATTTTGAGATGAAGGACATCGACATGATGCACTGCTCTTTGGGATTGCAAGTGTGCCAACAGATAGGTGAGATTTTCCTGTGACAAGGAAAATATGTAGTTGATATTCCTAGGAGATTCGAGATGGAGGATTGCAAGCTTATGTCTACACCCATGATCGCCAATCAAAAGAAGTTGGATGCTTCTGAGTTAGAGTTGGTGGATCCTACATTGTAGAGGTTGTTGATTGGTTTGTTGATGTATTTGGTCAATGCTAGGACAGATATATGGTTTGTTGTGAACACCCTAAGCCAGTTTATGGTGGAGATGAGGAGGGTACATTGGGTTGCAACGAATCATGTGCTCAAATATCTATGAGGTATAGTGGAGTATGGATTGAGGTATGTTAGGAGTGGTGGAGTGTAGTTATAGGGATATACATACTTAGACTAGGAAGGAAATGTAATGGACAGGAAAAGCACCTTAGGGTCAGTTGCTTCGGCTTGGAATCAGCAGTGATTTCATGGTTTAGCATGAAGCAAACATCAGTGGCACTTAGTTTCAGTAGAGGTCGAGTACATGGAAACGATTTTGGTGAGTTGTGAATCCATTTGGGTTCGCAAGATGTTCACGGGTTTATTTGGTCTAGAATTGGATCCCACGGTGATCCACTTTGACAGTCAGAGTTGCATAAAACTCTCGAAGAATCCAATGATTCATGATAATTCCAAACACATAGATATCATATATCACTTCATAAAGGATAGAGTTCAGAGGGGAGTTGTGAAGCTTTAGTATATTTCCAGAGATGAGCAGGTTGTAGATATTCTCACCAACGCTTTGATGAAGGGCAACTTTGTGTACTTCAAAGATAAGTTGAGAGTGGTGTAGAACACCTTTTGTGCTATGAGGGAGTGTTGATGTTTATAGCTCGAGCAGGTGCTTCTACATAGGCTAGGTGTCAAGCATGCAGAACTTGTTCATTACCTCTCTAGATACTTGCTCAATTTATTGTGTAAGTGACTTTTACATCTCTTTCACAAGTCTAACTTAAAAAAACACATTATTTAACTTAATGTTGGATAATGACTAAAAGTGAGCTTGATATTAAGTCATAGTCATTGATCTTAAGTGAGGCTCAAGATCTAATCTTGGCCATCCATCACTTTGAAGATTGGGGGTTAGGGTTTTGGTCATTGAAATGCTATAAAAGAAAGCCTAAGGAGAGGAGAAAGACACATAAGGTCACAAGATCATTTTTTGGAGAAATATTTTCTGAAGAAGAATGAGAGACGTAATGGCTGAGGAGAAGAGAGAAGAGATTTGCAGCTAGAGTAAAATCCGGAGAAAAGAGAGAGGGTCGATTTCACTATGAGAGAGAGATGGAGGTTGATCCAGCTACTGACGTAATATCCGAACTAGAAAAGGGTCAATGCGTACCATCTAGACTTGGTGGCTGAGGAGAAAAGAAAAGATTTGCAGCTAGAGGAAAATCCAAAGAAAATAGAGAGGACCAATTTCACAGTGCGAGAGAGAGAGAGAGAGGTCGACCCAGTCATCGGTGTACCAGCGAAACCAACAGAGGGCCAATGTGTACCAACCGCAAAGGGGACCATACGATTTATACACATTAGAGAAAATTTGAGGTCCAAAATGGGCCCCCTACGGAAAATAATATTTATGAATTTTGGAGGAAAATAAAAAAGAACTACCTTTTTTCTTCGTATTTTCAACATGTCTCCTTGCTGTTTTACTCAAATTTCAAGCCGGAGCACTAGTTGGATGCGGAATTAAATTTTGCATCCAACGAGTACACACACTGCATAATTTTGAGATAACTCACCCCACAAAAATGAAAAATACATCAAAAGAACATGTTACTTTGACATTTTTTATGTATTTCTAGTTTTTCGTGGGGTGGGGTACCTCAAAAGTATGTAGTGTGGGAACTTGTTGGATGTGGAATTTAATTCTACATACAACAAGTGCTTCCACTCGAAATTTGAGTAAATGACAGGGAAACATGTTGAAAATACGAATTAAAAAAGAAGTTTTGTTTAATGTCAAATATGTCATGTCAACCATTAGGGTTTACTCTTTCATTGAAATTCTATTGGTTCTTGAATTCAATGGCTCTTTTTCTTATGAAGTGGCTCATTTTCTTACGAGGTGGCTTGTATTCTTATGATGCCTATTTTAGACCCCAAATTTGCTCTAATGACATTCATAGGGTTGGGCGATTCAAGGGGTCGAGTTGGGTGAATCGATTTCTCTTCAATAAATTGATTTTCTCCAAGGGGGATGATTCAATTAGAGAGGTTGATTTTCTCTAAGGGACTAGGTTACAGGTTCCATTGTTGTAATTTATGATTTTCTCTCTGAGCAAAAATAATAAAACAAACATTGATTGTTGGTTTTTCTCCTTTGGGGTTTTCCAAGGTAAATACTGTGTCAAATGTGTGATTGATTTCCCGTTTTTTCTTTGCATTATTGATTATGATATCAAGTATTTCTGATTATAATTTTTGAGTATAAAAATTGTTGGAAACCTAATCCTACATGATTATGGTTCAATCAATTATTATGTAAATGATGTAAATAATAATTTAATAAGAGGGTGAGTCCCAACCTACTTCAACGGATATAAATAACTATTAAGCTTCAATGAAAATATGAATTCGGGAGTTATCTCTGAAGACTCGTGCCCTACAACCCCGTTCTCTGTGTTTTATTCAGGGTTTCATTGTTTTGAGTAGCATCCTCTTACTTGCTATCATTGGTCTCTCTATTATTGCAACTGGAAGCATGAACCATGTCTCCTTCAATGATGCAAACTCAGTTTTATCACTGTGAGCGTGAATCATGAGCATGAACGCTCTCGATTGTAAGTTGATGGTGAATTCTCTTGCATAGAATTGAAAATTCACTTCTCTCCAATGCGTGGGATCTCCTCTCTCTCCACCAGTGCATGTGACTCTCTCCAAGTGAAGTGTGTGATGTGTGGGCTCTCTTCTCCCTCCAATAGTGCACGTGACTCTCTCTAAGTGAAGTGCGTGGACTCTTTCAAATTTGTAAGTGTGTCTCTCTCTCTCTATATATATATTGATCCATTAATGAGGAGAAATACAATATAGTTTTTCAAAGGATTCAAACTTGGTTTTGTAAGTGTTATCTACAATATAAAATATGGCCGCGACAAGAGATTAGGAGGTTCACAACTATTCTATATGAAGTCAATGATAGTAGAGCGTATCATTTTTGTTTGAAAGCATCACAAACTATTGCATAGACCTAGACCTGCAGAAATTTTATTGAAGAATAGATTGTCATATTTTTCACTATTTTTGTAAATAAGGTGGCAGATACTTAGACCTACACATTTTCTTCTTTACTTCCCAAACACCATTTATTTGCAGGTGATAGAGGTAAAAATCGTAGAAGATGCATTCACTGGCATCCATAGTTGGTGCAATACTCATTGGCAAAGACAACTACCTACAGTGGTTGAGGAAGATCAAAGCCACATCTACAATGATCTATGGCATGGCATGTGTGAAGGCGCCACCATAAAAAAAAATGCTAACGTGACCTTGAAAACCAACCCAAAGCCACCAACATCAGAGAAATAACGAGAAATGTGGTAAGCCAAAGACAACAAGGCATTGACAATGATCACTGCAACAATAAGTGAAGAGGTGAATCAACACATGTTGCCAGAGGTGAATCAGCACATGTTGCCTGCAACATCATGTTTTGATGCCTTGAAAAAACTGAAGGATTTGTATGAATCGCATTATGAAATGGAGGTGATTCAACTGATGTTGAAACTATTTAGTTTAGAAGTGAATGAAAATGATCCCATGATGGTTGCATTTGATATATGAACAATCATGCATAAGATTCAAACCATTGGCATGCAACCAAACCTTCCACTTGTTGCCTTTGTCAAGTCCCTCTATCCAACACATTCACACTACCTTGAATCACTTCAATCTAGTGACAAGTTCAAGGACCTCACCTTATTACTAAATCATTATTTACATCATTTACATAATAATTGATGGAACCATAATCCCGTAGGATTAGGTTTCCAACATTCTCCCCCTTAATCCAAAGGGGTGTTTGTAAGTCCGAGCATGTTTCTAAACCTTTCAAACTTTTCTCATCCAAGTGCTTTGGTGAAGATGTCTGCCAAGAATTCACCTTTGACACCTTGGTGAAAAAAATTGCAGACAGAGAGAAATCCTTTGGAAATAATACTAGTGATCCCACTGTAGAGACCTTGTGCCTTGCTTAAAAAGCAAAGAATCAGTCAAAAGACTCTTCCAAGGGAAAGAGTATCAAAAGAGGACAAGGAAGAAAAAACTTCAAAGGAAGAGGGGCATAAACAACTCAAACAGAAGACCAGAACTACAGTGTAAGCAATGTGGGAGGAGTGGACATGAAGCATATCAATGTTGGGCCCCTTGGGACTCCATCAAAGAATGACATAACCAGAAGAAAGAAGACAAGAGTAAGATCCAAGAGGCTGATAAATCTCTTGATTCTGCTCATTGTATTGTTGCACATTATAATCTTGGAATAAATGAAATCACATATTTTTTTATCTTACAAAGATTGTTGGTTGCTTGATATCGGTGTAACATCCCACATGACATTAGAAAATATTGTTTTGAAAAACTAAATGACAATGTATATGGCATAGTGTATTTTGTAGACAAATCCAGCCTCAAATCAAAGGGAATTGGTTACATCGGACTCAAACTCCGTGGATTCCCTAAATTTTTGTTAAATAATGTTCTATGTTTTCCAGAGTTGCAGAGAAGCATGTTGTCCTTGGTGTAGATTTGACAACAAGACCATTCCATCCACATGTTCGATGGAATCATAGAGATAAGGAAGTCCTCTGACAATCAGGTCATCATGAGTGGATATGAAAATGGAAAGTTGTTGAAGTTGAAAGGATCATCTGCAAGAGTTCATAACTTTTCCTACCTGTCAGAACCCAGAATTTCTGAAAAATTTAAAAATTTTATTTGTAACAATAATTGTTAACTATGTAGTATTTCTGATATTGTTTTAATTTAGATAACTAACATAATCTGTTTAAAGACTCTGTCTTCTTAAAACTTTGATTTCGGTGGTTGTAATTAATGACTGTTTTATTTTGAACCGCAAGGGAAGATCTAGTCGTAGTTGACTGGCTTACTTAGCTTACAAGCTAATGCATATGTCGTCTTTTGTTTCTCAGGTGCGCCAGTGAAGTAAGGATCACTGTATGTTAAACTTGGTGAGCATCAATACTCCCTATACTTTAAACTTAATGATCGTCATGATATTTCTTATTCAGCTAGTATCGTCAAGTGTTACGAAGATTTACATTGTCTCAGTTATAATTATGTTTTTATGATTATTATGCTATGTTACTGCTGTAACTAACAATGAAACAATTGTTATATCAAAATTATTGGCTGTATAAAGTGTCTTTGCATCATGTGACCTGTTGTCAACTTAATACTGGTGACTACTGTTTTGTTCATGCATTGATAATGCGAGTTGAGAAGGTGACGCCTCTAGCGTTGTTTCAATATGACCCTATGCATCGAAGTCCAATGTCTACTTGGAGTTTAACTTATGTTACCTGACTGTGCCTTGATTTTAACTACCTTTACGATGTGAACCTGTAGATGAAACTCTATTTCAACATCTTAATAATAGAGGTTTATTATTCAAATTGTTACTGTTAACAATAGTATTGGTAGCAAATCTGATGATAGTATATAATGGCAATGTATATATTGTCTTAAAGACTTGGTAACATTTCAAGTATTAAATAACGAGGCATTTTCATTTGAAGGTTGACTACCTTGGTACTTATATGAACATAGAAATGTAATATGCCCATGGCATTAATCTATGGCTTGGTTTTAATTTATATATATAATATAATGATTGTGCAATAATCATAATATTCCATACATTGGCAAACTTTATATTCAAAATAGTATTATGGTTGTATTTATCATACTAGGCCATAGAGAAACTCTAGGGTTGAAGTTGACCACCACTTGTATAATGTGATATGCTAAAGACATTAACCTATGCCCTGGTTTCATTGTAAATGTGCATTAACTTGATTTTGTCATAGTCCTAATGTTTTTCCCTTACCATGGATAAGATTTATAACCAATAATATGTTAAGGTATTATCCATCATATTAAGTTTTTGAATAATCCATATGTGATGTTGACTAACTCTTATTTATATCATTGTAGTGATTATACACTCCAAGTGCTTGGGATTCTCGACGATTCATTTGCAAGGCATGCACTATATGCCAAATGATTATATATCATTTGTTATCTTATACGTTTGACTTACATATGTAATGATTTGGAATCGGTGTAAAATGATTTGGATTGCAAATTGAACTATATGGTCTCGACCCATAATACGTTGATTTATTTGGATGCTACGTGGTTAACTCTCCTCCACGCAGTTGGTGATATATAATCTGTTATTGAAAACCCTACCTGGTTATTGTAGTTGCCTTCGGGCTCGGGTCCTAAGGATGAAACCCTCCCTGTCTGAGTTTTGTAATGAAGGCACTGTAACAATGTGCAGAGTGTGGTGGTTATGGCCTCGTGGTTCCATTCGGCAATAGGGTATGTCCTCGGCTCTGGTGATAGCGTCTGCTATAGTTTTATTGCTTCGTGGACTCGTTGTTCATTATTGGTTTAAGTCCCAGCTATTTACAGTCCGTCACTGTGCTGGTGTGGGTATGAGATAGAGTTTCGATATTGTCTTAAGGGTATGAGAGGGTTGATGCAATTGGGCTTTGGGTTTGCTTCTTGACTGGTTCAATCCCAGCGTGAGGGTTTCGTTGGGAACTGTTACCTTGTCTCGGCTGTCAAGAATGTTATGATAGTTTCTTTTGCTCACCCATCTGATGAAGATGATGGGGTTTCTCTGTTAGTTCAGCTTGTAGCTACCGATTTTCCACTGTTACCTTCCTCCATGTCTCGGTAAGATAAATCACAGTTTTACAATCTTTATGTTTTATAATCATTAATTATATTTACGTTTCTAATTCTATTCTCTGCATTCAAAATGGTGACTAAAACCCTCGGCATTTGTTATTTAACAGGTCACGCGGCTCTTGAAGGTGTACAGGACTTTGTCACCCACGCAGGCTCCTCCGGGTAAGCCTGGTTATCCACGGCTGTCTCTTCCTTTGCTGGTTTTAGTGGTTAGGGTTGTGTCTCGGAGGAAAACTCCTGTGTGTTGAGGTCATTATCGACCTGATGTTCGTAGGTGCAGTCATATGTATGAAATTGTTTTGTTTGAAATGAGATGGGGTTTGAAACCCTGCTATGTGTAAGGAGAGCCATTCACGGCCAGGACTGTATGAGGCCAGGGTTTTTGGTTATGGTTCCGATAATGGCTAGCATAGGTTTCAAATCTCGCTGTATAAGTTTTATATTTAATATATTATTGGCCTGATACGGCCGTGTTTCATTTTCGTGTTCTGTTAAAATATTTAGAATGTGTTTG
Organism: Larix kaempferi; assembly: GCA_027924585.1. NCBI lineage: Eukaryota > Viridiplantae > Streptophyta > Pinopsida > Pinales > Pinaceae > Larix > Larix kaempferi. Next base: position 19,385,429 of record BSBM01000580.1, on the reverse strand, counting down.
AATGTAAAGATAACTGGGTTCTGCGATACCTGCAATGGATGATAACTCTGTTATGATGTAACCCTATAATTATCTCCCTGCGTTTTTCTTCGATTTGTAGTGTTGAATAACGATAGTGGATGTTTCTCGACTGTGTATGTAATAGTTGAATAGTATAGGGTTAAATCATGCGAGTTGAGGTTCTGTTTTGTGTTCCACAGATATATATGGAATTTGTTAACTTGATAGCGACTGGAAATGAATTATAATAATATTTATTTTGATTTTTGTATGGTTGTTAAATGAAACTGTGGATAGAATAATATATACTTAGAACTAAGTATAAGGATGCTGTAAGTTATGGCTTCCATATAATGCAGTCCTTTCATTTGTTTTTCAGTCTGTCGAAGGGATAATGTAAGGCTACGGCCGTGTAGGTTTTTGAGAAAACTCCAAGGGAGACATTTATACTGAATAACTATTATTACTGTGTATAATTTAAGATGGATTGTAACATCCAATGATGACTGCGTTCGTCGACAGTTTCTCTTTTGTATTAATATGTTTGTTGTTGTTTTAAACAACTCTGTTAATTTTATTATAATAAACGTGACTACTGTATTCGAATACTAGGTAGAAAGGAAAATAATACTCTATAGTTGCTAGTGTTTGTATTTGACTACTGTGTAAATGTTTAAGATTATGTGGAAGCTGGTAACAATGAAATATTGTTACAGTCACCTCGTTAGATAATCACTAGCTGTCAACATGTTCTGAGTATAAATATATATTACGATGAGTTTTGTTTATCTATTAACTTGATATAAAAGTGACCTGTAACTTAAAGTTGACTATAATATGTAATACTTATAAATACAGGTAGATTACTCTAACAGGAAAATATCTCAAAGTAAAACTAAGATTTGTCTAGATTTGTTCTTATGATTGTTTGATAGCTATAATCTGGAATACCTACTGTTTAACATATCTTGTCTATTATTTACTATTAACAGGAATTCTAGAGTATGCATAAACATGGTATTTGTTAACTATAGCTGTAACAAATAAGTTCTGTATAAGATAAATACTCTAATTAAATAAAAATAGGAAAACTTCTAAAACATCTGCATTCTGAAATTTATACCAAAGGAAAGTGCAGAGAATGATTTACTGAAGTTGAATACAATCAAAACGTAGTTGTACTAGTCTATATCATAGGAAAATTAAATAAACCAACAACAGGAAGAGTGGCAGAACCTGTAGATGGTAGACGATAACAGCAATGGGAGGCTGTTCCTCCCTACCAATTCCTGGAGAGTGCCCAGACAGCACTTCTACGGACCCCCGAGCTTGCTCTGGTCTAACTGGCTGGAATCTAAGTACGGCCAATAATTCCCTCAGCCAAAACAGCTATACTGGAACCAAGTTACTGCAACTTCCTGCTCGAAACACTTCCTTACTGTTTTCCCACTTCCTCAATGGGACTCCTGAATAGCATTCACCTGAATGTATCCTCCCTCTAGAACAATTGCTGAACCCCCAGCTCAGTTCATTGAGTAGTATTTAAAAGATTGCCTAGGTCTTAGTTGGGCTAACTGTCATTAATGAGCCACCTGCTCAGATTCCACTTTCTTGGAGAATCATGACCCCAAAATATAGGGAAGTTGCCACCTGCAACTCAGGAAGTGTTTGAGGATGCTGCCACTTGTCTTTTGTCCTTCCACCTAATTCCATCCACCAGTTAGACCAGTAACCTCTTTTAACAGCTCTCCCATGCTGTTGTCTCCATAATTTATTTATTAATAATAATTATTCAGAATTTACATTCCATTTCTGGAGACTCTGCTGAGTCATCCATTCCTACTTAGCATTAAATTTAACATAATGTTCTCAGGAATATTAAAAATAATTACATTATTTTAATAAAATTGGGGTATGTGACATACACACCCCCTTAAAATGTAACATCGTCCTCGATGTTACTTATTCTTCTTCTTCAGCTACCTGCTGGAATAGATGGGGATATGCTTCCCGCATCTTACTTTCCAGCTCCCAGGTAGATTCTTCAGGACTAAGGTGCTTCCATTGCACCTTCACTTGTCCAATTATCCGGTTCCGTAGAGTAATTTCCCTCCTCCCGAGGATACAATCCGGTTCTACCAGAACTTCCCCTTCTGGTTCTACCTCCTACTTCCACCATGGAAGTTTGGTAGTCAGCCTGACGGTTTTCCAACGCTGCATTGATTCGGGGCATAGTTCCTGCAAAATCTCCAACTGTCATTTCATCTTGAACAGTATGAATATTGCTGACTTGTTTCTTTCTGTTTGGGCAGACTGAAGCATAATGTGGCCCATTACATTCCCAGCACTTGACAGGTTCTTTTCGCTCAAAATTTTTGGTGTAGTTTCCATGGTTATTAGGAGTCTCTTTGTTGTTTTTGTAATTGTTTGAATGGCTGACAGCTCCATTTTTGTTTCCTTGGAAACTTTTACTGTTAAAGTGGTTCCTGTTTCTGCCATTCTTGAAACTTTTATGGGGAACAAATTCCTTTTTCTTGTACTCGATCAGATTGCTGTTCTTTTTGGCTTTCCAGCTGGCTATCCCCTCTTTCTTTTTATTCTGTTCGTAACAGAAATTTGCCTTGCGCATAGCTTCTTCCAGTGTTTTGGGGTTGTCATATTCAATTCTGTCCTTGATATGATAAGGCAGGCAACTAAGAAACCGCTGTATTTTTGGTTTCTCTTCGACAAAATACGGTACATAACGCAACAGACTTAAAAATTTACTGTTTAAGTCCTTCATCGTCATAGATCCGAGTTTTAGTTCATAAAATTCCTTAGCCCTTTCTTCATAATACTGCTCGGACAGGAATTTCTTCTTGAAATACCTTTTAAAGGTACTCCAATTAACTTCTCTTTCTTTGATCCCTTTGACCCTTTTCAGGTCTTGCCACCATATGTCCGCCTTTCCCGAGAGGTTGTAGATGGCCATTCTTGCCTTTCGCTGATTTGAGTAGTTATAGATCTGAAAATATTTTCTCATCCCGGATAACCAGGATTCTGCCTCTTCTCCAGTTTCAGTTTCTCCATTGAAAGTTGGGGGCTTTATCTTCTTAAACTCCCCGGAAATCTCTTCATAAGGCCTGTACTTTTTCCTTCGGTTGTGCATCTCAGCTTCACTGCTGTCACTGCTAGTGTGATAACTGGGTTGTCCTTTTCTTTCTTCAGATGAGGAACTGCTGTCAGATTTATTTGGTTTTGTCCTTTTTGACCCTCTTGAATGATTAACTTCTTCTGAGTCAGCTGGTTTGCTCCTTCCGTCAGTCTGAAATTTTTCCATCAATAGCTGATTTAGCTGTTCCTGAGTCTTTAGAATTCTTTCATTATCCTTCTTAACTGTCTCCATTTCTGTCTTTAATCCTCTTATAGTCTGCATCAGTTCAGTGGTGTGAGCAATTTATTCTTCTGTCTCAAGTTCTTTTGACATCTGTCTTGTCACAGCATTGGGAGATTCCTCCTCAGTATATTCTCCCGATTTTTCCATATCTGTCTGTAAAATTCAGAAAAGAGAATTTTTTTTTTTTTTTTTTTTTTTTTTTTTTTTTTTTTTTTTTTTTTTTTTTTTTTTTTTTTTTTTTTTTTTTTTTTTTTTTTTTTTTTTTTTTTTTTTCTGTTCTGTACATGAAACCGAAATATATGTTAGTATTTTATAAATAAAACAAAATCTTCTTTTATGATTGCTGTTTGCGGAAGTTTAGTGGAGTCACATCCAGGCCTAGTGTCTGAACCTCGCTCTGATACCACATGTCAGAACCCAGAATTTCTGAAAAATTTAAAAATTTTATTTGTAACAATAATTGTTAACTAGGTAGTATTTCTGATATTGTTTTAATTTAGATAACTAACATAATCTATTTAAAGACTCTGTCTTCTTAAAACTTTGATTTCGGTGGTTGTAATTAATGACTGTTTTATTTTGAACCGCAAGGGAAGAGCTAGTCGTAGTTGACTGGCTTACTTAGCTTACAAGCTAATGCATATGTCGTCTTTTGTTTCTCAGGTGCGCCAGTGAAGTAAGGATCACTGTATGTTAAACTTGGTGAGCATCAATACTCCCTATACTTTAAACTTAATGATCGTCATGATATTTCTTATTCAGCTAGTATCCTCAAGTGTTACGAAGATTTACATTGTCTCAGTTATAATTATGTTTTTATGATTATTATGCTATGTTACTGCTGTAACTAACAATGAAACAATTGTTATATCAAAATTATTGGCTGTATAAAGTGTCTTTGCATCATGTGACCTGTTGTCAACTTAATACTGGTGACTACTGTTTTGTTCATGCATTGATAATGCGAGTTGAGAAGGTGACGCCTCTAGCGTTGTTTCAATATGACCCTATGCATCGAAGTCCAATGTCTACTTGGAGTTTAACTTATGTTACCTGACTGTGCCTTGATTTTAACTACCTTTACGATGTGAACCTGTAGATGAAACTCTATTTCAACATCTTAATAATAGAGGTTTATTATTCAAATTGTTACTGTTAACAATAGTATTGGTAGCAAATCTGATGATAGTATATAATGGCAATGTATATATTGTCTTAAAGACTTGGTAACATTTCAAGTATTAAATAACGAGGCATTTTCATTTGAAGGTTGACTACCTTGGTACTTATATGAACATAGAAATGTAATATGCCCATGGCATTAATCTATGGCTTGGTTTTAATTTATATATATAATATAATGATTGTGCAATAATCATAATATTCCATACATTGGCAAACTTTATATTCAAAATAGTATTATGGTTGTATTTATCATACTAGGCCATAGAGAAACTCTAGGGTTGAAGTTGACCACCACTTGTATAATGTGATATGCTAAAGACATTAACCTATGCCCTGGTTTCATTGTAAATGTGCATTAACTTGATTTTGTCATAGTCCTAATGTTTTTCCCTTACCATGGATAAGATTTATAACCAATAATATGTTAAGGTATTATCCATCATATTAAGTTTTTGAATAATCCATATGTGATGTTGACTAACTCTTATTTATATCATTGTAGTGATTATACACTCCAAGTGCTTGGGATTCTCGACGATTCATTTGCAAGGCATGCACTATATGCCAAATGATTATATATCATTTGTTATCTTATACGTTTGACTTACATATGTAATTATTTGGAATCGGTGTAAAATGATTTGGATTGCAAATTGAACTATATGGTCTCGACCCATAATACGTTGATTTATTTGGATGCTACGTGGTTAACTCTCCTCCACGCAGTTGGTGATATATAATCTGTTATTGAAAACCCTACCTGGTTATTGTAGTTGCCTTCGGGCTTGGGTCCTAAGGATGAAACCCTCCCTGTCTGAGTTTTGTAATGAAGGCACTGTAACAATGTGCAGAGTGTGGTGGTTATGGCCTCGTGGTTCCATTCGGCAATAGGGTATGTCCTCGGCTCTGGTGATAGCGTCTGCTATAGTTTTATTGCTTCGTGGACTCGTTGTTCATTATTGGTTTAAGTCCCAGCTATTTACAGTCCGTCACTGTGCTGGTGTGGGTATGAGATAGAGTTTCGATATTGTCTTAAGGGTATGAGAGGGTTGATGCAATTGGGCTTTGGGTTTGCTTCTTGACTGGTTCAATCCCAGCGTGAGGGTTTCGTTGGGAACTGTTACCTTGTCTCGGCTGTCAAGAATGTTATGATAGTTTCTTTTGCTCACCCATCTGATGAAGATGATGGGGTTTCTCTGTTAGTTCAGCTTGTAGCTACCGATTTTCCACTGTTACCTTCCTCCATGTCTCGGTAAGATAAATCACAGTTTTACAATCTTTATGTTTTATAATCATTAATTATATTTACGTTTCTAATTCTATTCTCTGCATTCAAAATGGTGACTAAAACCCTCGGCATTTGTTATTTAACAGGTCACGCGGCTCTTGAAGGTGTACAGGACTTTGTCACCCACGCAGGCTCCTCCGGGTAAGCCTGGTTATCCACGGCTGTCTCTTCCTTTGCTGGTTTTAGTGGTTAGGGTTGTGTCTCGGAGGAAAACTCCTGTGTGTTGAGGTCATTATCGACCTGATGTTCGTAGGTGCAGTCATATGTATGAAATTGTTTTGTTTGAAATGAGATGGGGTTTGAAACCCTGTTATGTGTAAGGAGAGCCATTCACGGCCAGGACTGTATGAGGCCAGGGTTTTTGGTTATGGTTCCGATAATGGCTAGCATAGGTTTCAAATCTCGCTGTATAAGTTTTATATTTAATATATTACTGGCCTGATACGGCCGTGTTTCATTTTCGTGTTCTGTTAAAATATTTAGAATGTGTTTGAATGTAAAGATAACTGGGTTCTGCGATACCTGCAATGGATGATAACTCTGTTATGATGTAACCCTATAATTATCTCCCTGCGTTTTTCTTCGATTTGTAGTGTTGAATAACGATAGTGGATGTTTCTCGACTGTCTATGTAATAGTTGAATAGTATAGGGTTAAATCATGCGAGTTGAGGTTATGTTTTGTGTTCCACAGATATATATGGAATTTGTTAACTTGATAGCGACTGGAAATGAATTATAATAATATTTATTTTGATTTTTGTATGGTTGTTAAATGAAACTGTGGATAGAATAATATATACTTAGAACTAAGTATAAGGATGCTGTAAGTTATGGCTGCCATATAATGCAGTCCTTTCATTTGTTTTTCAGTCTGTCGAAGGGATAATGTAAGGCTACGGCCGTGTAGGTTTTTGAGAAAACTCCAAGGGAGACATTTATACTGAATAACTATTATTACTGTGTATAATTTAAGATGGATTGTAACATCCAATGATGACTGCGTTCGTCGACAGTTTCTCTTTTGTATTAATATGTTTGTTGTTGTTTTAAACAACTCTGTTAATTTTATTATAATAAACGTGACTACTGTATTCGAATACTAGGTAGAAAGGAAAATAATACTCTATAGTTGCTAGTGTTTGTATTTGACTACTGTGTAAATGTTTAAGATTATGTGGAAGCTGGTAACAATGAAATATTGTTACAGTCACCTCGTTAGATAATCACTAGCTGTCAACATGTTCTGAGTATAAATATATATTACGATGAGTTTTGTTTATCTATTAACTTGATATAAAAGTGACCTGTAACTTAAAGTTGACTATAATATGTAATACTTATAAATACAGGTAGATTACTCTAACAGGAAAATATCTCAAAGTAAAACTAAGATTTGTCTAGATTTGTTCTTATGATTGTTTGATAGCTATAATCTGGAATACCTACTGTTTAACATATCTTGTCTATTATTTACTATTAACAGGAATTCTAGAGTATGCATAAACATGGTATTTGTTAACTATAGCTGTAACAAATAAGTTCTGTATAAGATAAATACTCTAATTAAATAAAAATAGGAAAACTTCTAAAACATCTGCATTCTGAAATTTATACCAAAGGAAAGTGCAGAGAATGATTTACTGAAGTTGAATACAATCAAAACGTAGTTGTACTAGTCTATATCATAGGAAAATTAAATAAACCAACAACAGGAAGAGTGGCAGAACCTGTAGATGGTAGACGATAACAGCAATGGGAGGCTGTTCCTCCCTACCAATTCCTGGAGAGTGCCCAGACAGCACTTCTCAGGACCCCCGAGCTTGCTCTGGTCTAACTGGCTGGAATCTAAGTACGGCCAATAATTCCCTCAGCCAAAACAGCTATACTGGAACCAAGTTACTGCAACTTCCTGCTCGAAACACTTCCTTACTGTTTTCCCACTTCCTCAATGGGACTCCTGAATAGCATTCACCTGAATGTATCCTCCCTCTAGAACAATTGCTGAACCCCCAGCTCAGTTCATTGAGTAGTATTTAAAAGATTGCCTAGGTCTTAGTTGGGCTAACTGTCATTAATGAGCCACCTGCTCAGATTCCACTTTCTTGGGGAATCATGACCCCAAAATATAGGGAAGTTGCCACCTGCAACTCAGGAAGTGTTTGAGGATGCTGCCACTTGTCTTTTGTCCTTCCACCTAATTCCATCCACCAGTTAGACCAGTAACCTCTTTTAACAGCTCTCCCATGCTGTTGTCTCCATAATTTATTTATTAATAATAATTATTCAGAATTTACATTCCATTTCTGGAGACTCTGCTGAGTCATCCATTCCTACTTAGCATTAAATTTAACATAATGTTCTCAGGAATATTAAAAATAATTACATTATTTTAATAAAATTGGGGTATGTGACATACACACCCCCTTAAAATGTAACATCGTCCTCGATGTTACTTATTCTTCTTCTTCAGCTACCTGCTGGAATAGATGGGGATATGCTTCCCGCATCTTACTTTCCAGCTCCCAGGTAGATTCTTCAGGACTAAGGTGCTTCCATTGCACCTTCACTTGTCCAATTATCCGGTTCCGTAGAGTAATTTCCCTCCTCCCGAGGATACAATCCGGTTCTACCAGAACTTCCCCTTCTGGTTCTACCTCCTACTTCCACCATGGAAGTTTGGTAGTCAGCCTGACGGTTTTCCAACGCTGCATTGATTCGGGGCATAGTTCCTGCAAAATCTCCAACTGTAATTTCATCTTGAACAGTATGAATATTGCTGACTTGTTTCTTTCTGTTTGGGCAGACTGAAGCATAATGTGGCCCATTACATTCCCAGCACTTGACAGGTTCTTTTCGCTCAAAATTTTTGGTGTAGTTTCCATGGTTATTAGGAGTCTCTTTGTTGTTTTTGTAATTGTTTGAATGGCTGACAGCTCCATTTTTGTTTCCTTGGAAACTTTTACTGTTAAAGTGGTTCCTGTTTGTGCCATTCTTGAAACTTTTATGGGGAACAAATTCCTTTTTCTTGTACTCGATCAGATTGCTGTTCTTTTTGGCTTTCCAGCTGGCTATCCCCTCTTTCTTTTTATTCTGTTCGTAACAGAAATTTGCCTTGCGCATAGCTTCTTCCAGTGTTTTGGGGTTGTCATATTCAATTCCGTCCTTGATATGATAAGGCAGGCAACTAAGAAACCGTTGTATTTTTGGTTTCTCTTCGACAAAATACGGTACATAACGCAACAGACTTATAAATTTACTGTTTAAGTCCTTCATCGTCATAGATCCGAGTTTTAGTTCATAAAATTCCTTAGCCCTTTCTTCATAATACTGCTCGGACAGGAATTTCTTCTTGAAATACCTTTTAAAGGTACTCCAATTAACTTCTCTTTCTTTGATCCCTTTGACCCTTTTCAGGTCTTGCCACCATATGTCCGCCTTTCCCGAGAGGTTGTAGATGGCCATTCTTGCCTTTATCTGATTTGAGTAGTTATAGATCTGAAAATATTTTCTCATCCCGGATAACCAGGATTCTGCCTCTTCTCCAGTTTCAGTTTCTCCATTGAAAGTTGGGGGCTTTATCTTCTTAAACTCCCCGGAAATCTCTTCATAAGGCCTGTACTTTTTCCTTCGGTTGTGCATCTCAGCTTCACTGCTGTCACTGCTAGTGTGATAACTGGGTTGTCCTTTTCTTTCTTCAGATGAGGAACTGCTGTCAGATTTATTTGGTTTTGTCCTTTTTGACCCTCTTGAATGATTAACTTCTTCTGAGTCAGCTGGTTTGCTCCTTCTGTCAGTCTGAAATTTTTCCATCAATAGCTGATTTAGCTGTTCCTGAGTCTTTAGAATTCTTTCATTATCCTTCTTAACTGTCTCCATTTCTGTCTTTAATCCTCTTATAGTCTGCATCAGTTCAGTGGTGTGAGCAATTTCTTCTTCTGTCTCAAGTTCTTTTGACATCTGTCTTGTCACAGCATTGGGAGATTCCTCCTCAGTATATTCTCCCGGTTTTTCCATATCTGTCTGTAAAATTCAGAAAAAAAGAATTTTTTTTTTTTTTTTTTTTTTTTTTTTTTTTTTTTTTTTTTTTTTTTTTTTTTTTTTTTTTTTTTTTTTTTTTTTTTTTTTTTTTTTTTTTTTTTTTTTTTTTTTTTTTTTCTGCTCTGTACATGAAACCGAAATATATGTTAGTATTTTATAAATAAAACAAAATCTTCTTTTATGATTGCTGTTTGCGGAAGTTTAGTGGAGTCACATCCAGGCCTAGTGTCTGAACCTCGCTCTGATACCACATGTCAGAACCCAGAATTTCTGAAAAATTTAAAAATTTTATTTGTAACAATAATTGTTAACTAGGTAGTATTTCTGATATTGTTTTAATTTAGATAACTAACATAATCTGTTTAAAGACTCTGTCTTCTTAAAACTTTGATTTCGGTGGTTGTAATTAATGACTGTTTTATTTTGAACCGCAAGGGAAGAGCTAGTCGTAGTTGACTGGCTTACTTAGCTTACAAGCTAATGCATATGTCGTCTTTTGTTTCTCAGGTGCGCCAGTGAAGTAAGGATCACTGTATGTTAAACTTGGTGAGCATCAATACTCCCTATACTTTAAACTTAATGATCGTCATGATATTTCTTATTCAGCTAGTATCGTCAAGTGTTACGAAGATTTACATTGTCTCAGTTATAATTATGTTTTTATGATTATTATGCTATGTTACTGCTGTAACTAACAATGAAACAATTGTTATATCAAAATTATTGGCTGTATAAAGTGTCTTTGCATCATGTGACCTGTTGTCAACTTAATACTGGTGACTACTGTTTTGTTCATGCATTGATAATGCGAGTTGAGAAGGTGACGCCTCTAGCGTTGTTTCAATATGACCCTATGCATCGAAGTCCAATGTCTACTTGGAGTTTAACTTATGTTACCTGACTGTGCCTTGATTTTAACTACCTTTACGATGTGAACCTGTAGATGAAACTCTATTTCAACATCTTAATAATAAAGGTTTATTATTCAAATTGTTACTGTTAACAATAGTATTGGTAGAAAATCTGATGATAGTATATAATGGCAATGTATATATTGTCTTAAAGACTTGGTAACATTTCAAGTATTAAATAACGAGGCATTTTCATTTGAAGGTTGACTACCTTGGTACTTATATGAACATAGAAATGTAATATGCCCATGGCATTAATCTATGGCTTGGTTTTAATTTATATATATAATATAATGATTGTGCAATAATCATAATATTCCATACATTGGCAAACTTTATATTCAAAATAGTATTATGGTTGTATTTATCATACTAGGCCATAGAGAAACTCTAGGGTTGAAGTTGACCACCACTTGTATAATGTGATATGCTAAAGACATTAACCTATGCCCTGGTTTCATTGTAAATGTGCATTAACTTGATTTTGTCATAGTCCTAATGTTTTTCCCTTACCATGGATAAGATTTATAACCAATAATATGTTAAGGTATTATCCATCATATTAAGTTTTTGAATAATCCATATGTGATGTTGACTAACTCTTATTTATATCATTGTAGTGATTATACACTCCAAGTGCTTGGGATTCTCGACGATTCATTTGCAAGGCATGCACTATATGCCAAATGATTATATATCATTTGTTATCTTATACGTTTGACTTACATATGTAATGATTTGGAATCGGTGTAAAATGATTTGGATTGCAAATTGAACTATATGGTCTCGACCCATAATACGTTGATTTATTTGGATGCTACGTGGTTAACTCTCCTCCACGCAGTTGGTGATATATAATCTGTTATTGAAAACCCTACCTGGTTATTGTAGTTGCCTTCGGGCTCGGGTCCTAAGGATGAAACCCTCCCTGTCTGAGTTTTGTAATGAAGGCACTGTAACAATGTGCAGAGTGTGGTGGTTATGGCCTCGTGGTTCCATTCGGCAATAGGGTATGTCCTCGGCTCTGGTGATAGCGTCTGCTATAGTTTTATTGCTTCGTGGACTCGTTGTTCATTATTGGTTTAAGTCCCAGCTATTTACAGTCCGTCACTGTGCTGGTGTGGGTATGAGATAGAGTTTCGATATTGTCTTAAGGGTATGAGAGGGTTGATGCAATTGGGCTTTGGGTTTGCTTCTTGACTGGTTCAATCCCAGCGTGAGGGTTTCGTTGGGAACTGTTACCTTGTCTCGGCTGTCAAGAATGTTATGATAGTTTCTTTTGCTCACCCATCTGATGAAGATGATGGGGTTTCTCTGTTAGTTCAGCTTGTAGCTACCGATTTTCCACTGTTACCTTCCTCCATGTCTCGGTAAGATAAATCACAGTTTTACAATCTTTATGTTTTATAATCATTAATTATATTTACGTTTCTAATTCTATTCTCTGCATTCAAAATGGTGACTAAAACCCTCGGCATTTGTTATTTAACAGGTCACGCGGCTCTTGAAGGTGTACAGGACTTTGTCACCCACGCAGGCTCCTCCGGGTAAGCCTGGTTATCCACGGCTGTCTCTTCCTTTGCTGGTTTTAGTGGTTAGGGTTGTGTCTCGGAGGAAAACTCCTGTGTGTTGAGGTCATTATCGACCTGATGTTCGTAGGTGCAGTCATATGTATGAAATTGTTTTGTTTGAAATGAGATGGGGTTTGAAACCCTGCTATGTGTAAGGAGAGCCATTCACGGCCAGGACTGTATGAGGCCAGGGTTTTTGGTTATGGTTCCGATAATGGCTAGCATAGGTTTCAAATCTCGCTGTATAAGTTTTATATTTAATATATTATTGGCCTGATACGGCCGTGTTTCATTTTCGTGTTCTGTTAAAATATTTAGAATGTGTTTGAATGTAAAGATAACTGGGTTCTGCGATACCTGCAATGGATGATAACTCTGTTATGATGTAACCCTATAATTATCTCCCTGCGTTTTTCTTCGATTTGTAGTGTTGAATAACGATAGTGGATGTTTCTCGACTGTGTATGTAATAGTTGAATAGTATAGGGTTAAATCATGCGAGTTGAGGTTCTGTTTTGTGTTCCACAGATATATATGGAATTTGTTAACTTGATAGCGACTGGAAATGAATTATAATAATATTTATTTTGATTTTTGTATGGTTGTTAAATGAAACTGTGGATAGAATAATATATACTTAGAACTAAGTATAAGGATGCTGTAAGTTATGGCTGCCATATAATGCAGTCCTTTCATTTGTTTTTCAGTCTGTCGAAGGGATAATGTAAGGCTACGGCCGTGTAGGTTTTTGAGAAAACTCCAAGGGAGACATTTATACTGAATAACTATTATTACTGTGTATAATTTAAGATGGATTGTAACATCCAATGATGACTGCGTTCGTCGACAGTTTCTCTTTTGTATTAATATGTTTGTTGTTGTTTTAAACAACTCTGTTAATTTTATTATAATAAACGTGACTACTGTATTCGAATACTAGGTAGAAAGGAAAATAATACTCTATAGTTGCTAGTGTTTGTATTTGACTACTGTGTAAATGTTTAAGATTATGTGGAAGCTGGTAACAATGAAATATTGTTACAGTCACCTCGTTAGATAATCACTAGCTGTCAACATGTTCTGAGTATAAATATATATTACGATGATTTTTGTTTATCTATTAACTTGATATAAAAGTGACCTGTAACTTAAAGTTGACTATAATATGTAATACTTATAAATACAGGTAGATTACTCTAACAGGAAAATATCTCAAAGCAAAACTAAGATTTGTCTAGATTTGTTCTTATGATTGTTTGATAGCTATAATCTGGAATACCTACTGTTTAACATATCTTGTCTATTATTTACTATTAACAGGAATTCTAGAGTATGCATAAACATGGTATTTGTTAACTATAGCTGTAACAAATAAGTTCTGTATAAGATAAATACTCTAATTAAATAAAAATAGGAAAACTTCTAAAACATCTTCATTCTGAAATTTATACCAAAGGAAAGTGCAGAGAATGATTTACTGAAGTTGAATACAATCAAAACGTAGTTGTACTAGTCTATATCATAGGAAAATTAAATAAACCAACAACAGGAAGAGTGGCAGAACCTGTAGATGGTAGACGATAACAGCAATGGGAGGCTGTTCCTCCCTACCAATTCCTGGAGAGTGCCCAGACAGCACTTCTCAGGACCCCCGAGCTTGCTCTGGTCTAACTGGCTGGAATCTAAGTACGGCCAATAATTCCCTCAGCCAAAACAGCTATACTGGAACCAAGTTACTGCAACTTCCTGCTCGAAACACTTCCTTACTGTTTTCCCACTTCCTCAATGGGACTCCTGAATAGCATTCACCTGAATGTATCCTCCCTCTAGAACAATTGCTGAACCCCCAGCTCAGTTCATTGAGTAGTATTTAAAAGATTGCCTAGGTCTTAGTTGGGCTAACTGTCATTAATGAGCCACCTGCTCAGATTCCACTTTCTTGGGGAATCATGACCCCAAAATATAGGGAAGTTGCCACCTGCAACTCAGGAAGTGTTTGAGGATGCTGCCACTTGTCTTTTGTCCTTCCACCTAATTCCATCCACCAGTTAGACCAGTAACCTCTTTTAACAGCTCTCCCATGCTGTTGTCTCCATAATTTATTTATTAATAATAATTATTCAGAATTTACATTCCATTTCTGGAGACTCTGCTGAGTCATCCATTCCTACTTAGCATTAAATTTAACATAATGTTCTCAGGAATATTAAAAATAATTACATTATTTTAATAAAATTGGGGTATGTGACATACACACCCCCTTAAAATGTAACATCGTCCTCGATGTTACTTATTCTTCTTCTTCAGCTACCTGCTGGAATAGATGGGGATATGCTTCCCGCATCTTACTTTCCAGCTCCCAGGTAGATTCTTCAGGACTAAGGTGCTTCCATTGCACCTTCACTTGTCCAATTATCCGGTTCCGTAGAGTAATTTCCCTCCTCCCGAGGATACAATCCGGTTCTACCAGAACTTCCCCTTCTGGTTCTACCTCCTACTTCCACCATGGAAGTTTGGTAGTCAGCCTGACGGTTTTCCAACGCTGCATTGATTCGGGGCATAGTTCCTGCAAAATCTCCAACTGTCATTTCATCTTGAACAGTATGAATATTGCTGACTTGTTTCTTTCTGTTTGGGCAGACTGAAGCATAATGTGGCCCATTACATTCCCAGCACTTGACAGGTTCTTTTCGCTCAAAATTTTTGGTGTAGTTTCCATGGTTATTAGGAGTCTCTTTGTTGTTTTTGTAATTGTTTGAATGGCTGACAGCTCCATTTTTGTTTCCTTGGAAACTTTTACTGTTAAAGTGGTTCCTGTTTCTGCCATTCTTGAAACTTTTATGGGGAACAAATTCCTTTTTCTTGTACTCGATCAGATTGCTGTTCTTTTTGGCTTTCCAGCTGGCTATCCCCTCTTTCTTTTTATTCTGTTCGTAACAGAAATTTGCCTTGCGCATAGCTTCTTCCAGTGTTTTGGGGTTGTCATATTCAATTCTGTCCTTGATATGATAAGGCAGGCAACTAAGAAACCGCTGTATTTTTGGTTTCTCTTCGACAAAATACGGTACATAACGCAACAGACTTAAAAATTTACTGTTTAAGTCCTTCATCGTCATAGATCCGAGTTTTAGTTCATACAATTCCTTAGCCCTTTCTTCATAATACTGCTCGGACAGGAATTTCTTCTTGAAATACCTTTTAAAGGTACTCCAATTAACTTCTCTTTCTTTGATCCCTTTGACCCTTTTCAGGTCTTGCCACCATATGTCCGCCTTTCCCGAGAGGTTGTAGATGGCCATTCTTGCCTTTCGCTGATTTGAGTAGTTATAGATCTGAAAATATTTTCTCATCCCGGATAACCAGGATTCTGCCTCTTCTCCAGTTTCAGTTTCTCCATTGAAAGTTGGGGGCTTTATCTTCTTAAACTCCCCGGAAATCTCTTCATAAGGCCTGTACTTTTTCCTTCGGTTGTGCATCTCAGCTTCACTGCTGTCACTGCTAGTGTGATAACTGGGTTGTCCTTTTCTTTCTTCAGATGAGGAACTGCTGTCAGATTTATTTGGTTTTGTCCTTTTTGACCCTCTTGAATGATTAACTTCTTCTGAGTCAGCTGGTTTGCTCCTTCCGTCAGTCTGAAATTTTTCCATCAATAGCTGATTTAGCTGTTCCTGAGTCTTTAGAATTCTTTCATTATCCTTCTTAACTGTCTCCATTTCTGTCTTTAATCCTCTTATAGTCTGCATCAGTTCAGTGGTGTGAGCAATTTCTTCTTCTGTCTCAAGTTCTTTTGACATCTGTCTTGTCACAGCATTGGGAGATTCCTCCTCAGTATATTCTCCCGGTTTTTCCATATCTGTCTGTAAAATTCAGAAAAGAGAATTTTTTTTTTTTTTTTTTTTTTTTTTTTTTTTTTTTTTTTTTTTTTTTTTTTTTTTTTTTTCTGTTCTGTACATGAAACCGAAATATATGTTAGTATTTTATAAATAAAACAAAATCTTCTTTTATGATTGCTGTTTGCGGAAGTTTAGTGGAGTCACATCCAGGCCTAGTGTCTGAACCTCGCTCTGATACCACATGTCAGAACCCAGAATTTCTGAAAAATTTAAAAATTTTATTTGTAACAATAATTGTTAACTAGGTAGTATTTCTGATATTGTTTTAATTTAGATAACTAACATAATCTGTTTAAAGACTCTGTCTTCTTAAAACTTTGATTTCGGTGGTTGTAATTAATGACTGTTTTATTTTGAACCGCAAGGGAAGAGCTAGTCGTAGTTGACTGGCTTACTTAGCTTACAAGCTAATGCATATGTCGTCTTTTGTTTCTCAGGTGCGCCAGTGAAGTAAGGATCACTGTATGTTAAACTTGGTGAGCATCAATACTCCCTATACTTTAAACTTAATGATCGTCATGATATTTCTTATTCAGCTAGTATCGTCAAGTGTTACGAAGATTTACATTGTCTCAGTTATAATTATGTTTTTATGATTATTATGCTATGTTACTGCTGTAACTAACAATGAAACAATTGTTATATCAAAATTATTGGCTGTATAAAGTGTCTTTGCATCATGTGACCTGTTGTCAACTTAATACTGGTGACTACTGTTTTGTTCATGCATTGATAATGCGAGTTGAGAAGGTGACGCCTCTAGCGTTGTTTCAATATGACCCTATGCATCGAAGTCCAATGTCTACTTGGAGTTTAACTTATGTTACCTGACTGTGCCTTGATTTTAAATACCTTTACGATGTGAACCTGTAGATGAAACTCTATTTCAACATCTTAATAATAGAGGTTTATTATTCAAATTGTTACTGTTAACAATAGTATTGGTAGCAAATCTGATGATAGTATATAATGGCAATGTATATATTGTCTTAAAGACTTGGTAACATTTCAAGTATTAAATAACGAGGCATTTTCATTTGAAGGTTGACTACCTTGGTACTTATATGAACATAGAAATGTAATATGCCCATGGCATTAATCTATGGCTTGGTTTTAATTTATATATATAATATAATGATTGTGCAATAATCATAATATTCCATACATTGGCAAACTTTATATTCAAAATAGTATTATGGTTGTATTTATCATACTAGGCCATAGAGAAACTCTAGGGTTGAAGTTGACCACCACTTGTATAATGTGATATGCTAAAGACATTAACCTATGCCCTGGTTTCATTGTAAATGTGCATTAACTTGATTTTGTCATAGTCCTAATGTTTTTCCCTTACCATGGATAAGATTTATAACCAATAATATGTTAAGGTATTATCCATCATATTAAGTTTTTGAATAATCCATATGTGATGTTGACTAACTCTTATTTATATCATTGTAGTGATTATACACTCCAAGTGCTTGGGATTCTCGACGATTCATTTGCAAGGCATGCACTATATGCCAAATGATTATATATCATTTGTTATCTTATACGTTTGACTTACATATGTAATGATTTGGAATCGGTGTAAAATGATTTGGATTGCAAATTGAACTATATGGTCTCGACCCATAATACGTTGATTTATTTGGATGCTACGTGGTTAACTCTCCTCCACGCAGTTGGTGATATATAATCTGTTATTGAAAACCCTACCTGGTTATTGTAGTTGCCCTCGGGCTCGGGTCCTAAGGATGAAACCCTCCCTGTCTGAGTTTTGTAATGAAGGCACTGTAACAATGTGCAGAGTGTGGTGGTTATGGCCTCGTGGTTCCATTCGGCAATAGGGTATGTCCTCGGCTCTGGTGATAGCGTCTGCTATAGTTTTATTGCTTCGTGGACTCGTTGTTCATTATTGGTTTAAGTCCCAGCTATTTACAGTCCGTCACTGTGCTGGTGTGGGTATGAGATAGAGTTTCGATATTGTCTTAAGGGTATGAGAGGGTTGATGCAATTGGGCTTTGGGTTTGCTTCTTGACTGGTTCAATCCCAGCGTGAGGGTTTCGTTGGGAACTGTTACCTTGTCTCGGCTGTCAAGAATGTTATGATAGTTTCTTTTGCTCACCCATCTGATGAAGATGATGGGGTTTCTCTGTTAGTTCAGCTTGTAGCTACCGATTTTCCACTGTTACCTTCCTCCATGTCTCGGTAAGATAAATCACAGTTTTACAATCTTTATGTTTTATAATCATTAATTATATTTACGTTTCTAATTCTATTCTCTGCATTCAAAATGGTGACTAAAACCCTCGGCATTTGTTATTTAACAGGTCACGCGGCTCTTGAAGGTGTACAGGACTTTGTCACCCACGCAGGCTCCTCCGGGTAAGCCTGGTTATCCACGGCTGTCTCTTCCTTTGCTGGTTTTAGTGGTTAGGGTTGTGTCTCGGAGGAAAACTCCTGTGTGTTGAGGTCATTATCGACCTGATGTTCGTAGGTGCAGTCATATGTATGAAATTGTTTTGTTTGAAATGAGATGGGGTTTGAAACCCTGCTATGTGTAAGGAGAGCCATTCACGGCCAGGACTGTATGAGGCCAGGGTTTTTGGTTATGGTTCCGATAATGGCTAGCATAGGTTTCAAATCTCGCTGTATAAGTTTTATATTTAATATATTATTGGCCTGATACGGCCGTGTTTCATTTTCGTGTTCTGTTAAAATATTTAGAATGTGTTTGAATGTAAAGATAACTGGGTTCTGCGATACCTGCAATGGATGATAACTCTGTTATGATGTAACCCTATAATTATCTCCCTGCGTTTTTCTTCGATTTGTAGTGTTGAATAACGATAGTGGATGTTTCTCGACTGTGTATGTAATAGTTGAATAGTATAGGGTTAAATCATGCGAGTTGAGGTTCTGTTTTGTGTTCCACAGATATATATGGAATTTGTTAACTTGATAGCGACTGGAAATGAATTATAATAATATTTATTTTGATTTTTGTATGGTTGTTAAATGAAACTGTGGATAGAATAATATATACTTAGAACTAAGTATAAGGATGCTGTAAGTTATGGCTGCCATATAATGCAGTCCTTTCATTTGTTTTTCAGTCTGTCGAAGGGATAATGTAAGGCTACGGCCGTGTAGGTTTTTGAGAAAACTCCAAGGGAGACATTTATACTGAATAACTATTATTACTGTGTATAATTTAAGATGGATTGTAACATCCAATGATGACTGCGTTCGTCGACAGTTTCTCTTTTGTATTAATATGTTTGTTGTTGTTTTAAACAACTCTGTTAATTTTATTATAATAAACGTGACTACTGTATTCGAATACTAGGTAGAAAGGAAAATAATACTCTATAGTTGCTAGTGTTTGTATTTGACTACTGTGTAAATGTTTAAGATTATGTGGAAGCTGGTAACAATGAAATATTGTTACAGTCACCTCATTAGATAATCACTAGCTGTCAACATGTTCTGAGTATAAATATATATTACGATGATTTTTGTTTATCTATTAACATGATATAAAAGTGACCTGTAACTTAAAGTTGACTATAATATGTAATACTTATAAATACAGGTAGATTACTCTAACAGGAAAATATCTCAAAGTAAAACTAAGATTTGTCTAGATTTGTTCTTATGATTGTTTGATAGCTATAATCTGGAATACCTACTGTTTAACATATCTTGTCTATTATTTACTATTAACAGGAATTCTAGAGTATGCATAAACATGGTATTTGTTAACTATAGCTGTAACAAATAAGTTCTGTATAAGATAAATACTCTAATTAAATAAAAATAGGAAAACTTCTAAAACATCTTCATTCTGAAATTTATACCAAAGGAAAGTGCAGAGAATGATTTACTGAAGTTGAATACAATCAAAACGTAGTTGTACTAGTCTATATCATAGGAAAATTAAATAAACCAACAACAGGAAGAGTGGCAGAACCTGTAGATGGTAGACGATAACAGCAATGGGAGGCTGTTCCTCCCTACCAATTCCTGGAGAGTGCCCAGAAAGCACTTCTCAGGACCCCCGAGCTTGCTCTGGTTTAACTGGCTGGAATCTAAGTACGGCCAATAATTCCCTCAGCCAAAACAGCTATACTGGAACCAAGTTACTGCAACTTCCTGCTCGAAACACTTCCTTACTGTTTTCCCACTTCCTCAATGGGACTCCTGAATAGCATTCACCTGAATGTATCCTCCCTCTAGAACAATTGCTGAACCCCCAGCTCAGTTCATTGAGTAGTATTTAAAAGATTGCCTAGGTCTTAGTTGGGCTAACTGTCATTAATGAGCCACCTGCTCAGATTCCACTTTCTTGGGGAATCATGACCCCAAAATATAGGGAAGTTGCCACCTGCAACTCAGGAAGTGTTTGAGGATGCTGCCACTTGTCTTTTGTCCTTCCACCTAATTCCATCCACCAGTTAGACCAGTAACCTCTTTTAACAGCTCTCCCATGCTGTTGTCTCCATAATTTATTTATTAATAATAATTATTCAGAATTTACATTCCATTTCTGGAGACTCTGCTGAGTCATCCATTCCTACTTAGCATTAAATTTAACATAATGTTCTCAGGAATATTAAAAATAATTACATTATTTTAATAAAATTGGGGTATGTGACATACACACCCCCTTAAAATGTAACATCGTCCTCGATGTTACTTATTCTTCTTCTTCAGCTACCTGCTGGAATAGATGGGGATATGCTTCCCGCATCTTACTTTCCAGCTCCCAGGTAGATTCTTCAGGACTAAGGTGCTTCCATTGCACCTTCACTTGTCCAATTATCCGGTTCCGTAGAGTAATTTCCCTCCTCCCGAGGATACAATCCGGTTCTACCAGAACTTCCCCTTCTGGTTCTACCTCCTACTTCCACCATGGAAGTTTGGTAGTCAGCCTGACGGTTTTCCAACGCTGCATTGATTCGGGGCATAATTCCTGCAAAATCTCCAACTGTCATTTCATCTTGAACAGTATGAATATTGCTGACTTGTTTCTTTCTGTTTGGGCAGACTGAAGCATAATGTGGCCCATTACATTCCCAGCACTTGACAGGTTCTTTTCGCTCAAAATTTTTGGTGTAGTTTCCATGGTTATTAGGAGTCTCTTTGTTGTTTTTGTAATTGTTTGAATGGCTGACAGCTCCATTTTTGTTTCCTTGGAAACTTTTACTGTTAAAGTGGTTCCTGTTTCTGCCATTCTTGAAACTTTTATGGGGAACAAATTCCTTTTTCTTGTACTCGATCAGATTGCTGTTCTTTTTGGCTTTCCAGCTGGCTATCCCCTCTTTCTTTTTATTCTGTTCGTAACAGAAATTTGCCTTGCGCATAGCTTCTTCCAGTGTTTTGGGGTTGTCATATTCAATTCTGTCCTTGATATGATAAGGCAGGCAACTAAGAAACCGCTGTATTTTTGGTTTCTCTTCGACAAAATACGGTACATAACGCAACAGACTTAAAAATTTACTGTTTAAGTCCTTCATCGTCATAGATCCGAGTTTTAGTTCATAAAATTCCTTAGCCCTTTCTTCATAATACTGCTCGGACAGGAATTTCTTCTTGAAATACCTTTTAAAGGTACTCCAATTAACTTCTCTTTCTTTGATCCCTTTGACCCTTTTCAGGTCTTGCCACCATATGTCCGCCTTTCCCGAGAGGTTGTAGATGGCCATTCTTGCCTTTCGCTGATTTGAGTAGTTATAGATCTGAAAATATTTTCTCATCCCGGATAACCAGGATTCTGCCTCTTCTCCAGTTTCAGTTTCTCCATTGAAAGTTGGGGGCTTTATCTTCTTAAACTCCCCGGAAATCTCTTCATAAGGCCTGTACTTTTTCCTTCAGTTGTGCATCTCAGCTTCACTGCTGTCACTGCTAGTGTGATAACTGGGTTGTCCTTTTCTTTCTTCAGATGAGGAACTGCTGTCAGATTTATTTGGTTTTGTCCTTTTTGACCCTCTTGAATGATTAACTTCTTCTGAGTCAGCTGGTTTGCTCCTTCCGTCAGTCTGAAATTTTTCCATCAATAGCTGATTTAGCTGTTCCTGAGTCTTTAGAATTCTTTCATTATCCTTCTTAACTGTCTCCATTTCTGTCTTTAATCCTCTTATAGTCTGCATCAGTTCAGTGGTGTGAGCAATTTCTTCTTCTGTCTCAAGTTCTTTTGACATCTGTCTTGTCACAGCATTGGGAGATTCCTCCTTAGTATATTCTCCCGGTTTTTCCATATCTGTCTGTAAAATTCAGAAAAGAGAATTTTTTTTTTTTTTTTTTTTTTTTTTCTGTTCTGTACATGAAACCGAAATATATGTTAGTATTTTATAAATAAAACAAAATCTTCTTTTATGATTGTTGTTTGCGGAAGTTTAGTGGAGTCACATCCAGGCCTAGTGTCTGAACCTCGCTCTGATACCACATGTCAGAACCCAGAATTTCTGAAAAATTTAAAAATTTTATTTGTAACAATAATTGTTAACTAGGTAGTATTTCTGATATTGTTTTAATTTAGATAACTAACATAATCTGTTTAAAGACTCTGTCTTCTTAAAACTTTGATTTCGGTGGTTGTAATTAATGACTGTTTTATTTTGAACCGCAAGGGAAGAGCTAGTCGTAGTTGACTGGCTTACTTAGCTTACAAGCTAATGCATATGTCGTCTTTTGTTTCTCAGGTGCGCCAGTGAAGTAAGGATCACTGTATGTTAAACTTGGTGAGCATCAATACTCCCTATACTTTAAACTTAATGATCGTCATGATATTTCTTATTCAGCTAGTATCGTCAAGTGTTACGAAGATTTACATTGTCTCAGTTATAATTATGTTTTTATGATTATTATGCTATGTTACTGCTGTAACTAACAATGAAACAATTGTTATATCAAAATTATTGGCTGTATAAAGTGTCTTTGCATCATGTGACCTGTTGTCAACTTAATACTGGTGACTACTGTTTTGTTCATGCATTGATAATGCGAGTTGAGAAGGTGACGCCTCTAGCGTTGTTTCAATATGACCCTATGCATCGAAGTCCAATGTCTACTTGGAGTTTAACTTATGTTACCTGACTGTGCCTTGATTTTAACTACCTTTACGATGTGAACCTGTAGATGAAACTCTATTTCAACATCTTAATAATAGAGGTTTATTATTCAAATTGTTACTGTTAACAATAGTATTGGTAGCAAATCTGATGATAGTATATAATGGCAATGTATATATTGTCTTAAAGACTTGGTAACATTTCAAGTATTAAATAACGAGGCATTTTCATTTGAAGGTTGACTACCTTGGTACTTATATGAACATAGAAATGTAATATGCCCATGGCATTAATCTATGGCTTGGTTTTAATTTATATATATAATATAATGATTGTGCAATAATCATAATATTCCATACATTGGCAAACTTTATATTCAAAATAGTATTATGGTTGTATTTATCATACTAGGCCATAGAGAAACTCTAGGGTTGAAGTTGACCACCACTTGTATAATGTGATATGCTAAAGACATTAACCTATGCCCTGGTTTCATTGTAAATGTGCATTAACTTGATTTTGTCATAGTCCTAATGTTTTTCCCTTACCATGGATAAGATTTATAACCAATAATATGTTAAGGTATTATCCATCATATTAAGTTTTTGAATAATCCATATGTGATGTTGACTAACTCTTATTTATATCATTGTAGTGATTATACACTCCAAGTGCTTGGGATTCTCGACGATTCATTTGCAAGGCATGCACTATATGCCAAATGATTATATATCATTTGTTATCTTATACGTTTGACTTACATATGTAATGATTTGGAATCGGTGTAAAATGATTTGGATTGCAAATTGAACTATATGGTCTCGACCCATAATACGTTGATTTATTTGGATGCTACGTGGTTAACTCTCCTCCACGCAGTTGGTGATATATAATCTGTTATTGAAAACCCTACCTGGTTATTGTAGTTGCCTTCGGGCTCGGGTCCTAAGGATGAAACCCTCCCTGTCTGAGTTTTGTAATGAAGGCACTGTAACAATGTGCAGAGTGTGGTGGTTATGGCCTCGTGGTTCCATTCGGCAATAGGGTATGTCCTCGGCTCTGGTGATAGCGTCTGCTATAGTTTTATTGCTTCGTGGACTCGTTGTTCATTATTGGTTTAAGTCCCAGCTATTTACAGTCCGTCACTGTGCTGGTGTGGGTATGAGATAGAGTTTCGATATTGTCTTAAGGGTATGAGAGGGTTGATGCAATTGGGCTTTGGGTTTGCTTCTTGACTGGTTCAATCCCAGCGTGAGGGTTTCGTTGGGAACTGTTACCTTGTCTCGGCTGTCAAGAATGTTATGATAGTTTCTTTTGCTCACCCATCTGATGAAGATGATGGGGTTTCTCTGTTAGTTCAGCTTGTAGCTACCGATTTTCCACTGTTACCTTCCTCCATGTCTCGGTAAGATAAATCACAGTTTTACAATCTTTATGTTTTATAATCATTAATTATATTTACGTTTCTAATTCTATTCTCTGCATTCAAAATGGTGACTAAAACCCTCGGCATTTGTTATTTAACAGGTCACGCGGCTCTTGAAGGTGTACAGGACTTTGTCACCCACGCAGGCTCCTCCGGGTAAGCCTGGTTATCCACGGCTGTCTCTTCCTTTGCTGGTTTTAGTGGTTAGGGTTGTGTCTCGGAGGAAAACTCCTGTGTGTTGAGGTCATTATCGACCTGATGTTCGTAGGTGCAGTCATATGTATGAAATTGTTTTGTTTGAAATGAGATGGGGTTTGAAACCCTGCTATGTGTAAGGAGAGCCATTCACGGCCAAGACTGTATGAGGCCAGGGTTTTTGGTTATGGTTCCGATAATGGCTAGCATAGGTTTCAAATCTCGCTGTATAAGTATTATATTTAATATATTATTGGCCTGATACGGCCGTGTTTCATTTTAGTGTTCTGTTAAAATATTTAGAATGTGTTTGAATGTAAAGATAACTGGGTTCTGCGATACCTGCAATGGATGATAACTCTGTTATGATGTAACCCTATAATTATCTCCCTGCGTTTTTCTTCGATTTGTAGTGTTGAATAACGATAGTGGATGTTTCTCGACTGTGTATGTAATAGTTGAATAGTATAGGGTTAAATCATGCGAGTTGAGGTTCTGTTTTGTGTTCCACAGATATATATGGAATTTGTTAACTTGATAGCGACTGGAAATGAATTATAATAATATTTATTTTGATTTTTGTATGGTTGTTAAATGAAACTGTGGATAGAATAATATATACTTAGAACTAAGTATAAGGATGCTGTAAGTTATGGCTGCCATATAATGCAGTCCTTTCATTTGTTTTTCAGTCTGTCGAAGGGATAATGTAAGGCTACGGCCGTGTAGGTTTTTGAGAAAACTCCAAGGGAGACATTTATACTGAATAACTATTATTACTGTGTATAATTTAAGATGGATTGTAACATCCAATGATGACTGCGTTCGTCGACAGTTTCTCTTTTGTATTAATATGTTTGTTGTTGTTTTAAACAACTCTGTTAATTTTATTATAATAAACGTGACTACTGTATTCGAATACTAGGTAGAAAGGAAAATAATACTCTATAGTTGCTAGTGTTTGTATTTGACTACTGTGTAAATGTTTAAGATTATGTGGAAGCTGGTAACAATGAAATATTGTTACAGTCACCTCGTTAGATAATCACTAGCTGTCAACATGTTCTGAGTATAAATATATATTACGATGATTTTTGTTTATCTATTAACTTGATATAAAAGTGACCTGTAACTTAAAGTTGACTATAATATGTAATACTTATAAATACAGGTAGATTACTCTAACAGGAAAATATCTCAAAGTAAAACTAAGATTTGTCTAGATTTGTTCTTATGATTGTTTGATAGCTATAATCTGGAATACCTACTGTTTAACATATCTTGTCTATTATATACTATTAACAGGAATTCTAGAGTATGCATAAACATGGTATTTGTTAACTATAGCTGTAACAAATAAGTTCTGTATAAGATAAATACTCTAATTAAATAAAAATAGGAAAACTTCTAAAACATCTTCATTCTGAAATTTATACCAAAGGAAAGTGCAGAGAATGATTTACTGAAGTTGAATACAATCAAAACGTAGTTGTACTAGTCTATATCATAGGAAAATTAAATAAACCAACAACAGGAAGAGTGGCAGAACCTGTAGATGGTAGACGATAACAGCAATGGGAGGCTGTTCCTCCCTACCAATTCCTGGAGAGTGCCCAGACAGCACTTCTCAGGACCCCCGAGCTTGCTCTGGTCTAACTGGCTGGAATCTAAGTACGGCCAATAATTCCCTCAGCCAAAACAGCTATACTGGAACCAAGTTACTGCAACTTCCTGCTCGAAACACTTCCTTACTGTTTTCCCACTTCCTCAATGGGACTCCTGAATAGCATTCACCTGAATGTATCCTCCCTCTAGAACAATTGCTGAACCCCCAGCTCAGTTCATTGAGTAGTATTTAAAAGATTGCCTAGGTCTTAGTTGGGCTAACTGTCATTAATGAGCCACCTGCTCAGATTCCACTTTCTTGGGGAATCATGACCCCAAAATATAGGGAAGTTGCCACCTGCAACTCAGGAAGTGTTTGAGGATGCTGCCACTTGTCTTTTGTCCTTCCACCTAATTCCATCCACCAGTTAGACCAGTAACCTCTTTTAACAGCTCTCCCATGCTGTTGTATCCATAATTTATTTATTAATAATAATTATTCAGAATTTACATTCCATTTCTGGAGACTCTGCTGAGTCATCCATTCCTACTTAGCATTAAATTTAACATAATGTTCTCAGGAATATTAAAAATAATTACATTATTTTAATAAAATTGGGGTATGTGACATACACACCCCCTTAAAATGTAACATCGTCCTCGATGTTACTTATTCTTCTTCTTCAGCTACCTGCTGGAATAGATGGGGATATGCTTCCCGCATCTTACTTTCCAGCTCCCAGGTAGATTCTTCAGGACTAAGGTGCTTCCATTGCACCTTCACTTGTCCAATTATCCGGTTCCGTAGAGTAATTTCCCTCCTCCCGAGGATACAATCCGGTTCTACCAGAACTTCCCCTTCTGGTTCTACCTCCTACTTCCACCATGGAAGTTTGGTAGTCAGCCTGACGGTTTTCCAACGCTGCATTGATTCGGGGCATAGTTCCTGCAAAATCTCCAACTGTCATTTCATCTTGAACAGTATGAATATTGCTGACTTGTTTCTTTCTGTTTGGGCAGACTGAAGCATAATGTGGCCCATTACATTCCCAGCACTTGACAGGTTCTTTTCGCTCAAAATTTTTGGTGTAGTTTCCATGGTTATTAGGAGTCTCTTTGTTGTTTTTGTAATTGTTTGAATGGCTGACAGCTCCATTTTTGTTTCCTTGGAAACTTTTACTGTTAAAGTGGTTCCTGTTTCTGCCATTCTTGAAACTTTTATGGGGAACAAATTCCTTTTTCTTGTACTCGATCAGATTGCTGTTCTTTTTGGCTTTCCAGCTGGCTATCCCCTCTTTCTTTTTATTCTGTTCGTAACAGAAATTTGCCTTGCGCATAGCTTCTTCCAGTGTTTTGGGGTTGTCATATTCAATTCTGTCCTTGATATGATAAGGCAGGCAACTAAGAAACCGCTGTATTTTTTGTTTCTCTTCGACAAAATACGGTACATAACGCAACAGACTTAAAAATTTACTGTTTAAGTCCTTCATCGTCATAGATCCGAGTTTTAGTTCATAAAATTCCTTAGCCCTTTCTTCATAATACTGCTCGGACAGGAATTTCTTCTTGAAATACCTTTTAAAGGTACTCCAATTAACTTCTCTTTCTTTGATCCCTTTGACCCTTTTCAGGTCTTGCCACCATATGTCCGCCTTTCCCGAGAGGTTGTAGATGGCCATTCTTGCCTTTCGCTGATTTGAGTAGTTATAGATCTGAAAATATTTTCTCATCCCGGATAACCAGGATTCTGCCTCTTCTCCAGTTTCAGTTTCTCCATTGAAAGTTGGGGGCTTTATCTTCTTAAACTCCCCGGAAATCTCTTCATAAGGCCTGTACTTTTTCCTTCAGTTGTGCATCTCAGCTTCACTGCTGTCACTGCTAGTGTGATAACTGGGTTGTCCTTTTCTTTCTTCAGATGAGGAACTGCTGTCAGATTTATTTGGTTTTGTCCTTTTTGACCCTCTTGAATGATTAACTTCTTCTGAGTCAGCTGGTTTGCTCCTTCCGTCAGTCTGAAATTTTTCCATCAATAGCTGATTTAGCTGTTCCTGAGTCTTTAGAATTCTTTCATTATCCTTCTTAACTGTCTCCATTTCTGTCTTTAATCCTCTTATAGTCTGCATCAGTTCAGTGGTGTGAGCAATTTCTTCTTCTGTCTCAAGTTCTTTTGACATCTGTCTTGTCACAGCATTGGGAGATTCCTCCTTAGTATATTCTCCCGGTTTTTCCATATCTGTCTGTAAAATTCAGAAAAGAGAATTTTTTTTTATTTTTTTCTGTTCTGTACATGAAACCGAAATATATGTTAGTATTTTATAAATAAAACAAAATCTTCTTTTATGATTGTTGTTTGCGGAAGTTTAGTGGAGTCACATCCAGGCCTAGTGTCTGAACCTCGCTCTGATACCACATGTCAGAACCCAGAATTTCTGAAAAATTTAAAAATTTTATTTGTAACAATAATTGTTAACTAGGTAGTATTTCTGATATTGTTTTAATTTAGATAACTAACATAATCTGTTTAAAGACTCTGTCTTCTTAAAACTTTGATTTCGGTGGTTGTAATTAATGACTGTTTTATTTTGAACCGCAAGGGAAGAGCTAGTCGTAGTTGACTGGCTTACTTAGCTTACAAGCTAATGCATATGTCGTCTTTTGTTTCTCAGGTGCGCCAGTGAAGTAAGGATCACTGTATGTTAAACTTGGTGAGCATCAATACTCCCTATACTTTAAACTTAATGATCGTCATGATATTTCTTATTCAGCTAGTATCGTCAAGTGTTACGAAGATTTACATTGTCTCAGTTATAATTATGTTTTTATGATTATTATGCTATGTTACTGCTGTAACTAACAATGAAACAATTGTTATATCAAAATTATTGGCTGTATAAAGTGTCTTTGCATCATGTGACCTGTTGTCAACTTAATACTGGTGACTACTGTTTTGTTCATGCATTGATAATGCGAGTTGAGAAGGTGACGCCTCTAGCGTTGTTTCAATATGACCCTATGCATCGAAGTCCAATGTCTACTTGGAGTTTAACTTATGTTACCTGACTGTGCCTTGATTTTAACTACCTTTACGATGTGAACCTGTAGATGAAACTCTATTTCAACATCTTAATAATAGAGGTTTATTATTCAAATTGTTACTGTTAACAATAGTATTGGTAGCAAATCTGATGATAGTATATAATGGCAATGTATATATTGTCTTAAAGACTTGGTAACATTTCAAGTATTAAATAACGAGGCATTTTCATTTGAAGGTTGACTACCTTGGTACTTATATGAACATAGAAATGTAATATGCCCATGGCATTAATCTATGGCTTGGTTTTAATTTATATATATAATATAATGATTGTGCAATAATCATAATATTCCATACATTGGCAAACTTTATATTCAAAATAGTATTATGGTTGTATTTATCATACTAGGCCATAGAGAAACTCTAGGGTTGAAGTTGACCACCACTTGTATAATGTGATATGCTAAAGACATTAACCTATGCCCTGGTTTCATTGTAAATGTGCATTAACTTGATTTTGTCATAGTCCTAATGTTTTTCCCTTACCATGGATAAGATTTATAACCAATAATATGTTAAGGTATTATCCATCATATTAAGTTTTTGAATAATCCATATGTGATGTTGACTAACTCTTATTTATATCATTGTAGTGATTATACACTCCAAGTGCTTGGGATTCTCGACGATTCATTTGCAAGGCATGCACTATATGCCAAATGATTATATATCATTTGTTATCTTATACGTTTGACTTACATATGTAATGATTTGGAATCGGTGTAAAATGATTTGGATTGCAAATTGAACTATATGGTCTCGACCCATAATACGTTGATTTATTTGGATGCTACGTGGTTAACTCTCCTCCACGCAGTTGGTGATATATAATCTGTTATTGAAAACCCTACCTGGTTATTGTAGTTGCCTTCGGGCTCGGGTCCTAAGGATGAAACCCTCCCTGTCTGAGTTTTGTAATGAAGGCACTGTAACAATGTGCAGAGTGTGGTGGTTATGGCCTCGTGGTTCCATTCGGCAATAGGGTATGTCCTCGGCTCTGGTGATAGCGTCTGCTATAGTTTTATTGCTTCGTGGACTCGTTGTTCATTATTGGTTTAAGTCCCAGCTATTTACAGTCCGTCACTGTGCTGGTGTGGGTATGAGATAGAGTTTCGATATTGTCTTAAGGGTATGAGAGGGTTGATGCAATTGGGCTTTGGGTTTGCTTCTTGACTGGTTCAATCCCAGCGTGAGGTTTTCGTTGGGAACTGTTACCTTGTCTCGGCTGTCAAGAATGTTATGATAGTTTCTTTTGCTCACCCATCTGATGAAGATGATGGGGTTTCTCTGTTAGTTCAGCTTGTAGCTACCGATTTTCCACTGTTACCTTCCTCCATGTCTCGGTAAGATAAATCACAGTTTTACAATCTTTATGTTTTATAATCATTAATTATATTTACGTTTCTAATTCTATTCTCTGCATTCAAAATGGTGACTAAAACCCTCGGCATTTGTTATTTAACAGGTCACGCGGCTCTTGAAGGTGTACAGGACTTTGTCACCCACGCAGGCTCCTCCGGGTAAGCCTGGTTATCCACGGCTGTCTCTTCCTTTGCTGGTTTTAGTGGTTAGGGTTGTGTCTCGGAGGAAAACTCCTGTGTGTTGAGGTCATTATCGACCTGATGTTCGTAGGTGCAGTCATATGTATGAAATTGTTTTGTTTGAAATGAGATGGGGTTTGAAACCCTGCTATGTGTAAGGAGAGCCATTCACGGCCAGGACTGTATGAGGCCAGGGTTTTTGGTTATGGTTCCGATAATGGCTAGCATAGGTTTCAAATCTCGCTGTATAAGTTTTATATTTAATATATTATTGGCCTGATACGGCCGTGTTTCATTTTCGTGTTCTGTTAAAATATTTAGAATGTGTTTGAATGTAAAGATAACTGGGTTCTGCGATACCTGCAATGGATGATAACTCTGTTATGATGTAACCCTATAATTATCTCCCTGCGTTTTTCTTCGATTTGTAGTGTTGAATAACGATAGTGGATGTTTCTCGACTGTGTATGTAATAGTTGAATAGTATAGGGTTAAATCATGCGAGTTGAGGTTCTGTTTTGTGTTCCACAGATATATATGGAATTTGTTAACTTGATAGCGACTGGAAATGAATTATAATAATATTTATTTTGATTTTTGAATGGTTGTTAAATGAAACTGTGGATAGAATAATATATACTTAGAACTAAGTATAAGGATGCTGTAAGTTATGGCTGCCATATAATGCAGTCCTTTCATTTGTTTTTCAGTCTGTCGAAGGGATAATGTAAGGCTACGGCCGTGTAGGTTTTTGAGAAAACTCCAAGGGAGACATTTATACTGAATAACTATTATTACTGTGTATAATTTAAGATGGATTGTAACATCCAATGATGACTGCGTTCGTCGACAGTTTCTCTTTTGTATTAATATGTTTGTTGTTGTTTTAAACAACTCTGTTAATTTTATTATAATAAACGTGACTACTGTATTCGAATACTAGGTAGAAAGGAAAATAATACTCTATAGTTGCTAGTGTTTGTATTTGACTACTGTGTAAATGTTTAAGATTATGTGGAAGCTGGTAACAATGAAATATTGTTACAGTCACCTCGTTAGATAATCACTAGCTGTCAACATGTTCTGAGTATAAATATATATTACGATGATTTTTGTTTATCTATTAACTTGATATAAAAGTGACCTGTAACTTAAAGTTGACTATAATATGTAATACTTATAAATACAGGTAGATTACTCTAACAGGAAAATATCTCAAAGTAAAACTAAGATTTGTCTAGATTTGTTCTTATGATTGTTTGATAGCTATAATCTGGAATACCTACTGTTTAACATATCTTGTCTATTATTTACTATTAACAGGAATTCTAGAGTATGCATAAACATGGTATTTGTTAACTATAGCTGTAACAAATAAGTTCTGTATAAGATAAATACTCTAATTAAATAAAAATAGGAAAACTTCTAAAACATCTTCATTCTGAAATTTATACCAAAGGAAAGTGCAGAGAATGATTTACTGAAGTTGAATACAATCAAAACGTAGTTGTACTAGTCTATATCATAGGAAAATTAAATAAACCAACAACAGGAAGAGTGGCAGAACCTGTAGATGGTAGACGATAACAGCAATGGGAGGCTGTTCCTCCCTACCAATTCCTGGAGAGTGCCCAGACAGCACTTCTCAGGACCCCCGAGCTTGCTCTGGTCTAACTGGCTGGAATCTAAGTACGGCCAATAATTCCCTCAGCCAAAACAGCTATACTGGAACCAAGTTACTGCAACTTCCTGCTCGAAACACTTCCTTACTGTTTTCCCACTTCCTCAATGGGACTCCTGAATAGCATTCACCTGAATGTATCCTCCCTCTAGAACAATTGCTGAACCCCCAGCTCAGTTCATTGAGTAGTATTTAAAAGATTGCCTAGGTCTTAGTTGGGCTAACTGTCATTAATGAGCCACCTGCTCAGATTCCACTTTCTTGGGGAATCATGACCCCAAAATATAGGGAAGTTGCCACCTGCAACTCAGGAAGTGTTTGAGGATGCTGCCACTTGTCTTTTGTCCTTCCACCTAATTCCATCCACCAGTTAGACCAGTAACCTCTTTTAACAGCTCTCCCATGCTGTTGTCTCCATAATTTATTTATTAATAATAATTATTCAGAATTTACATTCCATTTCTGGAGACTCTGCTGAGTCATCCATTCCTACTTAGCATTAAATTTAACATAATGTTCTCAGGAATATTAAAAATAATTACATTATTTTAATAAAATTGGGGTATGTGACATACACACCCCCTTAAAATGTAACATCGTCCTCGATGTTACTTATTCTTCTTCTTCAGCTACCTGCTGGAATAGATGGGGATATGCTTCCCGCATCTTACTTTCCAGCTCCCAGGTAGATTCTTCAGGACTAAGGTGCTTCCATTGCACCTTCACTTGTCCAATTATCCGGTTCCGTAGAGTAATTTCCCTCCTCCCGAGGATACAATCCGGTTCTACCAGAACTTCCCCTTCTGGTTCTACCTCCTACTTCCACCATGGAAGTTTGGTAGTCAGCCTGACGGTTTTCCAACGCTGCATTGATTCGGGGCATAGTTCCTGCAAAATCTCCAACTGTCATTTCATCTTGAACAGTATGAATATTGCTGACTTGTTTCTTTCTGTTTGGGTAGACTGAAGCATAATGTGGCCCATTACATTCCCAGCACTTGACAGGTTCTTTTCGCTCAAAATTTTTGGTGTAGTTTCCATGGTTATTAGGAGTCTCTTTGTTGTTTTTGTAATTGTTTGAATGGCTGACAGCTCCATTTTTGTTTCCTTGGAAACTTTTACTGTTAAAGTGGTTCCTGTTTCTGCCATTCTTGAAACTTTTATGGGGAACAAATTCCTTTTTCTTGTACTCGATCAGATTGCTGTTCTTTTTGGCTTTCCAGCTGGCTATCCCCTCTTTCTTTTTATTCTGTTCGTAACAGAAATTTGCCTTGCGCATAGCTTCTTCCAGTGTTTTGGGGTTGTCATATTCAATTCTGTCCTTGATATGATAAGGCAGGCAACTAAGAAACCGCTGTATTTTTTGTTTCTCTTCGACAAAATACGGTACATAACGCAACAGACTTAAAAATTTACTGTTTAAGTCCTTCATCGTCATAGATCCGAGTTTTAGTTCATAAAATTCCTTAGCCCTTTCTTCATAATACTGCTCGGACAGGAATTTCTTCTTGAAATACCTTTTAAAGGTACTCCAATTAACTTCTCTTTCTTTGATCCCTTTGACCCTTTTCAGGTCTTGCCACCATATGTCCGCCTTTCCCGAGAGGTTGTAGATGGCCATTCTTGCCTTTAGCTGATTTGAGTAGTTATAGATCTGAAAATATTTTCTCATCCCGGATAACCAGGATTCTGCCTCTTCTCCAGTTTCAGTTTCTCCATTGAAAGTTGGGGGCTTTATCTTCTTAAACTCCCCGGAAATCTCTTCATAAGGCCTGTACTTTTTCCTTCGGTTGTGCATCTCAGCTTCACTGCTGTCACTGCTAGTGTGATAACTGGGTTGTCCTTTTCTTTCTTCAGATGAGGAACTGCTGTCAGATTTATTTGGTTTTGTCCTTTTTGACCCTCTTGAATGATTAACTTCTTCTGAGTCAGCTGGTTTGCTCCTTCCGTCAGTCTGAAATTTTTCCATCAATAGCTGATTTAGCTGTTCCTGAGTCTTTAGAATTCTTTCATTATCCTTCTTAACTGTCTCCATTTCTGTCTTTAATCCTCTTATAGTCTGCATCAGTTCAGTGGTGTGAGCAATTTCTTCTTCTGTCTCAAGTTCTTTTGACATCTGTCTTGTCACAGCATTGGGAGATTCCTCCTCAGTATATTCTCCCGGTTTTTCCATATCTGTCTGTAAAATTCAGAAAAGAGAATTTTTTTATTTTTTTTTTTCTGTTCTGTACATGAAACCGAAATATATGTTAGTATTTTATAAATAAAACAAAATCTTCTTTTATGATTGCTGTTTGCGGAAGTTTAGTGGAGTCACATCCAGGCCTAGTGTCTGAACCTCGCTCTGATACCACATGTCAGAACCCAGAATTTCTGAAAAATTTAAAAATTTTATTTGTAACAATAATTGTTAACTAGGTAGTATTTCTGATATTGTTTTAATTTAGATAACTAACATAATCTGTTTAAAGACTCTGTCTTCTTAAAACTTTGATTTCGGTGGTTGTAATTAATGACTGTTTTATTTTGAACCGCAAGGGAAGAGCTAGTCGTAGTTGACTCGCTTACTTAGCTTACAAGCTAATGCATATGTCGTCTTTTGTTTCTCAGGTGCGCCAGTGAAGTAAGGATCACTGTATGTTAAACTTGGTGAGCATCAATACTCCCTATACTTTAAACTTAATGATCGTCATGATATTTCTTATTCAGCTAGTATCGTCAAGTGTTACGAAGATTTACATTGTCTCAGTTATAATTATGTTTTTATGATTATTATGCTATGTTACTGCTGTAACTAACAATGAAACAATTGTTATATCAAAATTATTGGCTGTATAAAGTGTCTTTGCATCATGTGACCTGTTGTCAACTTAATACTGGTGACTACTGTTTTGTTCATGCATTGATAATGCGAGTTGAGAAGGTGACGCCTCTAGCGTTGTTTCAATATGACCCTATGCATCGAAGTCCAATGTCTACTTGGAGTTTAACTTATGTTACCTGACTGTGCCTTGATTTTAACTACCTTTACGATGTGAACCTGTAGATGAAACTCTATTTCAACATCTTAATAATAGAGGTTTATTATTCAAATTGTTACTGTTAACAATAGTATTGGTAGCAAATCTGATGATAGTATATAATGGCAATGTATATATTGTCTTAAAGACTTGGTAACATTTCAAGTATTAAATAACGAGGCATTTTCATTTGAAGGTTGACTACCTTGGTACTTATATGAACATAGAAATGTAATATGCCCATGGCATTAATCTATGGCTTGGTTTTAATTTATATATATAATATAATGATTGTGCAATAATCATAATATTCCATACATTGGCAAACTTTATATTCAAAATAGTATTATGGTTGTATTTATCATACTAGGCCATAGAGAAACTCTAGGGTTGAAGTTGACCACCACTTGTATAATGTGATATGCTAAAGACATTAACCTATGCCCTGGTTTCATTGTAAATGTGCATTAACTTGATTTTGTCATAGTCCTAATGTTTTTCCCTTACCATGGATAAGATTTATAACCAATAATATGTTAAGGTATTATCCATCATATTAAGTTTTTGAATAATCCATATGTGATGTTGACTAACTCTTATTTATATCATTGTAGTGATTATACACTCCAAGTGCTTGGGATTCTCGACGATTCATTTGCAAGGCATGCACTATATGCCAAATGATTATATATCATTTGTTATCTTATACGTTTGACTTACATATGTAATGATTTGGAATCGGTGTAAAATGATTTGGATTGCAAATTGAACTATATGGTCTCGACCCATAATACGTTGATTTATTTGGATGCTACGTGGTTAACTCTCCTCCACGCAGTTGGTGATATATAATCTGTTATTGAAAACCCTACCTGGTTATTGTAGTTGCCTTCGGGCTCGGGTCCTAAGGATGAAACCCTCCCTGTCTGAGTTTTGTAATGAAGGCACTGTAACAATGTGCAGAGTGTGGTGGTTATGGCCTCGTGGTTCCATTCGGCAATAGGGTATGTCCTCGGCTCTGGTGATAGCGTCTGCTATAGTTTTATTGCTTCGTGGACTCGTTGTTCATTATTGGTTTAAGTCCCAGCTATTTACAGTCCGTCACTGTGCTGGTGTGGGTATGAGATAGAGTTTCGATATTGTCTTAAGGGTATGAGAGGGTTGATGCAATTGGGCTTTGGGTTTGCTTCTTGACTGGTTCAATCCCAGCGTGAGGTTTTCGTTGGGAACTGTTACCTTGTCTCGGCTGTCAAGAATGTTATGATAGTTTCTTTTGCTCACCCATCTGATGAAGATGATGGGGTTTCTCTGTTAGTTCAGCTTGTAGCTACCGATTTTCCACTGTTACCTTCCTCCATGTCTCGGTAAGATAAATCACAGTTTTACAATCTTTATGTTTTATAATCATTAATTATATTTACGTTTCTAATTCTATTCTCTGCATTCAAAATGGTGACTAAAACCCTCGGCATTTGTTATTTAACAGGTCACGCGGCTCTTGAAGGTGTACAGGACTTTGTCACCCACGCAGGCTCCTCCGGGTAAGCCTGGTTATCCACGGCTGTCTCTTCCTTTGCTGGTTTTAGTGGTTAGGGTTGTGTCTCGGAGGAAAACTCCTGTGTGTTGAGGTCATTATCGACCTGATGTTCGTAGGTGCAGTCATATGTATGAAATTGTTTTGTTTGAAATGAGATGGGGTTTGAAACCCTGCTATGTGTAAGGAGAGCCATTCACGGCCAGGACTGTATGAGGCCAGGGTTTTTGGTTATGGTTCCGATAATGGCTAGCATAGGTTTCAAATCTCGCTGTATAAGTTTTATATTTAATATATTATTGGCCTGATACGGCCGTGTTTCATTTTCGTGTTCTGTTAAAATATTTAGAATGTGTTTGAATGTAAAGATAACTGGGTTCTGCGATACCTGCAATGGATGATAACTCTGTTATGATGTAACCCTATAATTATCTCCCTGCGTTTTTCTTCGATTTGTAGTGTTGAATAACGATAGTGGATGTTTCTCGACTGTGTATGTAATAGTTGAATAGTATAGGGTTAAATCATGCGAGTTGAGGTTCTGTTTTGTGTTCCACAGATATATATGGAATTTGTTAACTTGATAGCGACTGGAAATGAATTATAATAATATTTATTTTGATTTTTGAATGGTTGTTAAATGAAACTGTGGATAGAATAATATATACTTAGAACTAAGTATAAGGATGCTGTAAGTTATGGCTGCCATATAATGCAGTCCTTTCATTTGTTTTTCAGTCTGTCGAAGGGATAATGTAAGGCTACGGCCGTGTAGGTTTTTGAGAAAACTCCAAGGGAGACATTTATACTGAATAACTATTATTACTGTGTATAATTTAAGATGGATTGTAACATCCAATGATGACTGCGTTCGTCGACAGTTTCTCTTTTGTATTAATATGTTTGTTGTTGTTTTAAACAACTCTGTTAATTTTATTATAATAAACGTGACTACTGTATTCGAATACTAGGTAGAAAGGAAAATAATACTCTATAGTTGCTAGTGTTTGTATTTGACTACTGTGTAAATGTTTAAGATTATGTGGAAGCTGGTAACAATGAAATATTGTTACAGTCACCTCGTTAGATAATCACTAGCTGTCAACATGTTCTGAGTATAAATATATATTACGATGATTTTTGTTTATCTATTAACTTGATATAAAAGTGACCTGTAACTTAAAGTTGACTATAATATGTAATACTTATAAATACAGGTAGATTACTCTAACAGGAAAATATCTCAAAGTAAAACTAAGATTTGTCTAGATTTGTTCTTATGATTGTTTGATAGCTATAATCTGGAATACCTACTGTTTAACATATCTTGTCTATTATTTACTATTAACAGGAATTCTAGAGTATGCATAAACATGGTATTTGTTAACTATAGCTGTAACAAATAAGTTCTGTATAAGATAAATACTCTAATTAAATAAAAATAGGAAAACTTCTAAAACATCTTCATTCTGAAATTTATACCAAAGGAAAGTGCAGAGAATGATTTACTGAAGTTGAATACAATCAAAACGTAGTTGTACTAGTCTATATCATAGGAAAATTAAATAAACCAACAACAGGAAGAGTGGCAGAACCTGTAGATGGTAGACGATAACAGCAATGGGAGGCTGTTCCTCCCTACCAATTCCTGGAGAGTGCCCAGACAGCACTTCTCAGGACCCCCGAGCTTGCTCTGGTCTAACTGGCTGGAATCTAAGTACGGCCAATAATTCCCTCAGCCAAAACAGCTATACTGGAACCAAGTTACTGCAACTTCCTGCTCGAAACACTTCCTTACTGTTTTCCCACTTCCTCAATGGGACTCCTGAATAGCATTCACCTGAATGTATCCTCCCTCTAGAACAATTGCTGAACCCCCAGCTCAGTTCATTGAGTAGTATTTAAAAGATTGCCTAGGTCTTAGTTGGGCTAACTGTCATTAATGAGCCACCTGCTCAGATTCCACTTTCTTGGGGAATCATGACCCCAAAATATAGGGAAGTTGCCACCTGCAACTCAGGAAGTGTTTGAGGATGCTGCCACTTGTCTTTTGTCCTTCCACCTAATTCCATCCACCAGTTAGACCAGTAACCTCTTTTAACAGCTCTCCCATGCTGTTGTCTCCATAATTTATTTATTAATAATAATTATTCAGAATTTACATTCCATTTCTGGAGACTCTGCTGAGTCATCCATTCCTACTTAGCATTAAATTTAACATAATGTTCTCAGGAATATTAAAAATAATTACATTATTTTAATAAAATTGGGGTATGTGACATACACACCCCCTTAAAATGTAACATCGTCCTCGATGTTACTTATTCTTCTTCTTCAGCTACCTGCTGGAATAGATGGGGATATGCTTCCCGCATCTTACTTTCCAGCTCCCAGGTAGATTCTTCAGGACTAAGGTGCTTCCATTGCACCTTCACTTGTCCAATTATCCGGTTCCGTAGAGTAATTTCCCTCCTCCCGAGGATACAATCCGGTTCTACCAGAACTTCCCCTTCTGGTTCTACCTCCTACTTCCACCATGGAAGTTTGGTAGTCAGCCTGACGGTTTTCCAACGCTGCATTGATTCGGGGCATAGTTCCTGCAAAATCTCCAACTGTCATTTCATCTTGAACAGTATGAATATTGCTGACTTGTTTCTTTCTGTTTGGGTAGACTGAAGCATAATGTGGCCCATTACATTCCCAGCACTTGACAGGTTCTTTTCGCTCAAAATTTTTGGTGTAGTTTCCATGGTTATTAGGAGTCTCTTTGTTGTTTTTGTAATTGTTTGAATGGCTGACAGCTCCATTTTTGTTTCCTTGGAAACTTTTACTGTTAAAGTGGTTCCTGTTTCTGCCATTCTTGAAACTTTTATGGGGAACAAATTCCTTTTTCTTGTACTCGATCAGATTGCTGTTCTTTTTGGCTTTCCAGCTGGCTATCCCCTCTTTCTTTTTATTCTGTTCGTAACAGAAATTTGCCTTGCGCATAGCTTCTTCCAGTGTTTTGGGGTTGTCATATTCAATTCTGTCCTTGATATGATAAGGCAGGCAACTAAGAAACCGCTGTATTTTTTGTTTCTCTTCGACAAAATACGGTACATAACGCAACAGACTTAAAAATTTACTGTTTAAGTCCTTCATCGTCATAGATCCGAGTTTTAGTTCATAAAATTCCTTAGCCCTTTCTTCATAATACTGCTCGGACAGGAATTTCTTCTTGAAATACCTTTTAAAGGTACTCCAATTAACTTCTCTTTCTTTGATCCCTTTGACCCTTTTCAGGTCTTGCCACCATATGTCCGCCTTTCCCGAGAGGTTGTAGATGGCCATTCTTGCCTTTAGCTGATTTGAGTAGTTATAGATCTGAAAATATTTTCTCATCCCGGATAACCAGGATTCTGCCTCTTCTCCAGTTTCAGTTTCTCCATTGAAAGTTGGGGGCTTTATCTTCTTAAACTCCCCGGAAATCTCTTCATAAGGCCTGTACTTTTTCCTTCGGTTGTGCATCTCAGCTTCACTGCTGTCACTGCTAGTGTGATAACTGGGTTGTCCTTTTCTTTCTTCAGATGAGGAACTGCTGTCAGATTTATTTGGTTTTGTCCTTTTTGACCCTCTTGAATGATTAACTTCTTCTGAGTCAGCTGGTTTGCTCCTTCCGTCAGTCTGAAATTTTTCCATCAATAGCTGATTTAGCTGTTCCTGAGTCTTTAGAATTCTTTCATTATCCTTCTTAACTGTCTCCATTTCTGTCTTTAATCCTCTTATAGTCTGCATCAGTTCAGTGGTGTGAGCAATTTCTTCTTCTGTCTCAAGTTCTTTTGACATCTGTCTTGTCACAGCATTGGGAGATTCCTCCTCAGTATATTCTCCCGGTTTTTCCATATCTGTCTGTAAAATTCAGAAAAGAGAATTTTTTTATTTTTTTTTTTCTGTTCTGTACATGAAACCGAAATATATGTTAGTATTTTATAAATAAAACAAAATCTTCTTTTATGATTGCTGTTTGCGGAAGTTTAGTGGAGTCACATCCAGGCCTAGTGTCTGAACCTCGCTCTGATACCACATGTCAGAACCCAGAATTTCTGAAAAATTTAAAAATTTTATTTGTAACAATAATTGTTAACTAGGTAGTATTTCTGATATTGTTTTAATTTAGATAACTAACATAATCTGTTTAAAGACTCTGTCTTCTTAAAACTTTGATTTCGGTGGTTGTAATTAATGACTGTTTTATTTTGAACCGCAAGGGAAGAGCTAGTCGTAGTTGACTGGCTTACTTAGCTTACAAGCTAATGCATATGTCGTCTTTTGTTTCTCAGGTGCGCCAGTGAAGTAAGGATCACTGTATGTTAAACTTGGTGAGCATCAATACTCCCTATACTTTAAACTTAATGATCGTCATGATATTTCTTATTCAGCTAGTATCGTCAAGTGTTACGAAGATTTACATTGTCTCAGTTATAATTATGTTTTTATGATTATTATGCTATGTTACTGCTGTAACTAACAATGAAACAATTGTTATATCAAAATTATTGGCTGTATAAAGTGTCTTTGCATCATGTGACCTGTTGTCAACTTAATACTGGTGACTACTGTTTTGTTCATGCATTGATAATGCGAGTTGAGAAGGTGACGCCTCTAGCGTTGTTTCAATATGACCCTATGCATCGAAGTCCAATGTCTACTTGGAGTTTAACTTATGTTACCTGACTG
Source organism: Larix kaempferi (assembly GCA_027924585.1). Taxonomy (NCBI): domain Eukaryota; kingdom Viridiplantae; phylum Streptophyta; class Pinopsida; order Pinales; family Pinaceae; genus Larix; species Larix kaempferi. The sequence continues at coordinate 19,343,274 of BSBM01000580.1, read as the reverse complement.
TGCCTTGATTTTAACTACCTTTACGATGTGAACCTGTAGATGAAACTCTATTTCAACATCTTAATAATAGAGGTTTATTATTCAAATTGTTACTGTTAACAATAGTATTGGTAGCAAATCTGATGATAGTATATAATGGCAATGTATATATTGTCTTAAAGACTTGGTAACATTTCAAGTATTAAATAACGAGGCATTTTCATTTGAAGGTTGACTACCTTGGTACTTATATGAACATAGAAATGTAATATGCCCATGGCATTAATCTATGGCTTGGTTTTAATTTATATATATAATATAATGATTGTGCAATAATCATAATATTCCATACATTGGCAAACTTTATATTCAAAATAGTATTATGGTTGTATTTATCATACTAGGCCATAGAGAAACTCTAGGGTTGAAGTTGACCACCACTTGTATAATGTGATATGCTAAAGACATTAACCTATGCCCTGGTTTCATTGTAAATGTGCATTAACTTGATTTTGTCATAGTCCTAATGTTTTTCCCTTACCATGGATAAGATTTATAACCAATAATATGTTAAGGTATTATCCATCATATTAAGTTTTTGAATAATCCATATGTGATGTTGACTAACTCTTATTTATATCATTGTAGTGATTATACACTCCAAGTGCTTGGGATTCTCGACGATTCATTTGCAAGGCATGCACTATATGCCAAATGATTATATATCATTTGTTATCTTATACGTTTGACTTACATATGTAATGATTTGGAATCGGTGTAAAATGATTTGGATTGCAAATTGAACTATATGGTCTCGACCCATAATACGTTGATTTATTTGGATGCTACGTGGTTAACTCTCCTCCACGCAGTTGGTGATATATAATCTGTTATTGAAAACCCTACCTGGTTATTGTAGTTGCCTTCGGGCTCGGGTCCTAAGGATGAAACCCTCCCTGTCTGAGTTTTGTAATGAAGGCACTGTAACAATGTGCAGAGTGTGGTGGTTATGGCCTCGTGGTTCCATTCGGCAATAGGGTATGTCCTCGGCTCTGGTGATAGCGTCTGCTATAGTTTTATTGCTTCGTGGACTCGTTGTTCATTATTGGTTTAAGTCCCAGCTATTTACAGTCCGTCACTGTGCTGGTGTGGGTATGAGATAGAGTTTCGATATTGTCTTAAGGGTATGAGAGGGTTGATGCAATTGGGCTTTGGGTTTGCTTCTTGACTGGTTCAATCCCAGCGTGAGGGTTTCGTTGGGAACTGTTACCTTGTCTCGGCTGTCAAGAATGTTATGATAGTTTCTTTTGCTCACCCATCTGATGAAGATGATGGGGTTTCTCTGTTAGTTCAGCTTGTAGCTACCGATTTTCCACTGTTACCTTCCTCCATGTCTCGGTAAGATAAATCACAGTTTTACAATCTTTATGTTTTATAATCATTAATTATATTTACGTTTCTAATTCTATTCTCTGCATTCAAAATGGTGACTAAAACCCTCGGCATTTGTTATTTAACAGGTCACGCGGCTCTTGAAGGTGTACAGGACTTTGTCACCCACGCAGGCTCCTCCGGGTAAGCCTGGTTATCCATGGCTGTCTCTTCCTTTGCTGGTTTTAGTGGTTAGGGTTGTGTCTCGGAGGAAAACTCCTGTGTGTTGAGGTCATTATCGACCTGATGTTCGTAGGTGCAGTCATATGTATGAAATTGTTTTGTTTGAAATGAGATGGGGTTTGAAACCCTGCTATGTGTAAGGAGAGCCATTCACGGCCAGGACTGTATGAGGCCAGGGTTTTTGGTTATGGTTCCGATAATGGCTAGCATAGGTTTCAAATCTCGCTGTATAAGTTTTATATTTAATATATTATTGGCCTGATACGGCCGTGTTTCATTTTCGTGTTCTGTTAAAATATTTAGAATGTGTTTGAATGTAAAGATAACTGGGTTCTGCGATACCTGCAATGGATGATAACTCTGTTATGATGTAACCCTATAATTATCTCCCTGCGTTTTTCTTCGATTTGTAGTGTTGAATAACGATAGTGGATGTTTCTCGACTGTGTATGTAATAGTTGAATAGTATAGGGTTAAATCATGCGAGTTGAGGTTCTGTTTTGTGTTCCACAGATATATATGGAATTTGTTAACTTGATAGCGACTGGAAATGAATTATAATAATATTTATTTTGATTTTTGTATGGTTGTTAAATGAAACTGTGGATAGAATAATATATACTTAGAACTAAGTATAAGGATGCTGTAAGTTATGGCTGCCATATAATGCAGTCCTTTCATTTGTTTTTCAGTCTGTCGAAGGGATAATGTAAGGCTACGGCCGTGTAGGTTTTTGAGAAAACTCCAAGGGAGACATTTATACTGAATAACTATTATTACTGTGTATAATTTAAGATGGATTGTAACATCCAATGATGACTGCGTTCGTCGACAGTTTCTCTTTTGTATTAATATGTTTGTTGTTGTTTTAAACAACTCTGTTAATTTTATTATAATAAACGTGACTACTGTATTCGAATACTAGGTAGAAAGGAAAATAATACTCTATAGTTGCTAGTGTTTGTATTTGACTACTGTGTAAATGTTTAAGATTATGTGGAAGCTGGTAACAATGAAATATTGTTACAGTCACCTCGTTAGATAATCACTAGCTGTCAACATGTTCTGAGTATAAATATATATTACGATGATTTTTGTTTATCTATTAACTTGATATAAAAGTGACCTGTAACTTAAAGTTGACTATAATATGTAATACTTATAAATACAGGTAGATTACTCTAACAGGAAAATATCTCAAAGTAAAACTAAGATTTGTCTAGATTTGTTCTTATGATTGTTTGATAGCTATAATCTGGAATACCTACTGTTTAACATATCTTGTCTATTATTTACTATTAACAGGAATTCTAGAGTATGCATAAACATGGTATTTGTTAACTATAGCTGTAACAAATAAGTTCTGTATAAGATAAATACTCTAATTAAATAAAAATAGGAAAACTTCTAAAACATCTGCATTCTGAAATTTATACCAAAGGAAAGTGCAGAGAATGATTTACTGAAGTTGAATACAATCAAAACGTAGTTGTACTAGTCTATATCATAGGAAAATTAAATAAACCAACAGCAGGAAGAGTGGCAGAACCTGTAGATGGTAGACGATAACAGCAATGGGAGGCTGTTCCTCCCTACCAATTCCTGGAGAGTGCCCAGACAGCACTTCTCAGGACCCCCGAGCTTGCTCTGGTCTAACTGGCTGGAATCTAAGTACGGCCAATAATTCCCTCAGCCAAAACAGCTATACTGGAACCAAGTTACTGCAACTTCCTGCTCGAAACACTTCCTTACTGTTTTCCCACTTCCTCAATGGGACTCCTGAATAGCATTCACCTGAATGTATCCTCCCTCTAGAACAATTGCTGAACCCCCAGCTCAGTTCATTGAGTAGTATTTAAAAGATTGCCTAGGTCTTAGTTGGGCTAACTGTCATTAATGAGCCACCTGCTCAGATTCCACTTTCTTGGGGAATCATGACCCCAAAATATAGGGAAGTTGCCACCTGCAACTCAGGAAGTGTTTGAGGATGCTGCCACTTGTCTTTTGTCCTTCCACCTAATTCCATCCACCAGTTAGACCAGTAACCTCTTTTAACAGCTCTCCCATGCTGTTGTCTCCATAATTTATTTATTAATAATAATTATTCAGAATTTACATTCCATTTCTGGAGACTCTGCTGAGTCATCCATTCCTACTTAGCATTAAATTTAACATAATGTTCTCATGAATATTAAAAATAATTACATTATTTTAATAAAATTGGGGTATGTGACACTACCTCTCTCAACATGGAGAAGGTAATCTATCATTCAGTTTGTTATGGCATGCTAGATATGGCCATCTAAATTATAACCGCCTTCACTTGTTTAGAAAGAATGGTGTTTTTGGTTTTCCCACCATTCCCAAGAAGATGAACAAATGTGATACATGCATACTAGGCAAACATAGTAAGTAGCCATTTTAAGAATCAAAATTCAAAGCATGTAAAAAGTTAGAGCTGGTTCACTCTAACGTATGTGACCCCATGCCTTTTCCTTCTGCCAATGGTAATAGATATCTCATAACCTTTGTTGTTGACTACACTAGAATGTGTTGGGTATAATTGTTAAAGACAAAATATGAAGCATTTCAAACATTCAAAAAATTTCATGCATGGATAGAAAATCAAGCACAATCCCATATTGGCACACTTCACATTGATAATGATAAAGAATACACCTCTAATGCTTTTGAAGACTATCTTCGTCAACATGGGATTACACATCAAACTTCAGTTCCTTACAACCCTCAATAAACCAGTGTGACAAAAAGAATGAGTAGACCATAATAAATATGGTGGGCTCAATGATGTTTTTTAAGAATGCAAAACTGATGTTTTGGGGTGATGTAGTGTTATGTGTAGCCTATTTGAGAAATAGAAGTCCATCTCATGCTCTTCAAAACAAGACTCCACATGAAATGTGGTATGGCCACATCCCTTTGATGAGGCATCTCGGGGTTTTTGGTTCCACCTGCTATGCCTTGATGCCAAAGGAACAAAGAGATAAGCTTCTTGTTCAAAGTCGAAAATGCATTTTATTGGGGTATTCAAACACCTTCATGGCATATTGTCTTTATGATGAGGTAAACAAGAAGTTTGTTGTTTCCAGAGATGACATTTTTCTTGAAACTAATAAAAATGATGACTCCAGAGATAGACAGCTTGAGAATCTAGATAAATTTGTTCATTTAAAGACATTATGAAGTTGATAATGAAATTCCACATCTTGAAGGGGGGATCCCTATCTTGGATCAATATCTGGAATTTCATTTTGAAGCACCAAAACCACCTCATGAAGAAACTCGGGAAGAAGAAGTTTCAACCACTTCACCTGAAAAAGAGATTCAACTGGATGATGTGATTGAGAGCATTGGAAGACTGAATCTTTTGAAGAAAATGAAGCACCACCAACTAATCAACAAGGACCATCAAGGAAAGTTCTGAAATGGGCCATAAAGACACTTGAAAGTGTCCATCTAGATGAAGTTGGAAAGATGGGAGCAATGAGTTCAACCAGACAAGAAGATGAAGGAGATGCAGATAACTCAGGTGATGACATGGATGTCTCATTTGATTGTGAATTGAATTTATCTACTAACTTTGAACTAACTTCCTTTGAAAAGGATGCTACTTGTGATGAGTGGAAAGAATCCATGAAAAATGAGTATGATGCACTCATGAAGAATGGAACCTAGACGTTAGTTGACCCTCCCATTGGAACCAAACCAATTAGCTGCAAGTGGGTGTACAAGAATAAATACAAATTAGATGGCTCACTTGACAAGCACAAAGCAGGGCTTGCGGCGAAAGGAAATGCATAGAAGGAAGGAATTGACTATGAAGAGAAATTCTCCCCCATAGAAAAATGGCGTACCATCCACACCTTATTTTCTTTGGTTGCACAAAATGGGTGGAAAGTCCACCAGATGGATGTAAAAACAACTTTCTTGAATGAAAACTTGAAAGAAAATGTCTTCATGTCCCAACCAAAAGGATTTGTTGTGGAGGGACAAGAATAAAAGGTATGCAAACTCGTCAAGTCCTTTATGGGTTGAAACAAGCTCCTCACGCATGGTATGAAAAGCTAACCAAGCATCTTCTAAAGTTAAATTTCAAACACTATAATCTTGATGACGCAACATAGTTTGTAAAGAAAGTTGGAAGATATCTTGTGTTTCTTGTGGTGTATGTAGACCAGTATAGATCCATCTTAAACCCGTATCTATCAAGCACCGAGAGGGATCCAATTTCTTGAGGTGTATTTATTTTTTTAAATTTAAACTCAAGAAATTTGATATCTCTTGATTGATAAATCCGGGTTTAACTTTTAAATTTTTATTTTATAAACAAACATCTATTTTTTAATTACTTTTCATGATATTTTATCTTATGAGCCAACATGGATTTTTTTAAATACTTTCCATAATTTTTTAATTTTATGAGCCGACATGAATTTATTAATGGCTGACATAATATAATTTATTACTTTTTACTCTCTTTTTTTACTCATGTAATGTTACTGGACAAACGTTACAACACCTCTCTGATACTTGTGTGTAACGTTACATGGACACGCGTTACAACATCTCCCCCATACTAGGCTATAGAGCACCTAGTTTCACTCGGTGCAATGACCTTTTGATGACAAGAATAATGAAAGTTATATTGCATCCATAAAGAAATTTTGCATAATAGAATTGTTGAACAAATTTTGCATGATAAAATGCAACCCTCTCTCAACTCCAACGGAACAAAAGTTGAAGCTCGCATCAATTGAAAGAAAAGAATTTGAGGATGCAACCAAATATCGATAACTTGCAGGAAGTCTTATCTACCTTACAACCATCAGACCAGACATTTCATATGTTGTTGGCATCCTTTCAAGGTTCATGCACAAACCTTGTGAAGGACAATGGTCTACTACTAAAAGAGTTATAAGATACTTGAAGGGGACTCAAGACTTTCGACTTAAGTACTCTAAGGTGGATGGCTTCAAACTTAGAGTGTTGAAGAATTGTAACTTCAGAAGATATTCTTGTTGTACTTTTATTGTACTTCCTTCGGGAAATATTCACATTGTATTTGATCATGTAAAACCCTAAGTCGGCTCAGTGGGTAAACTGCCCCAAAACAGTGGGCAGTCTGCCCAAACAATGGGCAGAACTGCCCCAGTCAAGTCAGCCCAGTTTGGGAAAGTCGAGTCGGCCCAATAAGAGAAAAAGTCAAGTTTTCATGTGTATAAATAGAGAGGTTGTGTGCCCCATTTTGTCAATCACTCACACTCAAGCAAGTTCGCTCCTACCTGAGAAAGAGATTCACTCCAAAAAGAAGAATCATGTTTTGGGTTGTAGAAGACTTGGAAGACATCTTATCTTTTGGGATTCATCTTATCTTGGTTTGGAATTGTACTTGGTGACTAAATCTATACTAAAGAAGTTGCGGGGTTTTCTCCCTTGTGGTTTCCCCAAGGAAAATATTTGTGTTCTTTTTTCATGTTGTGCTTGTCTTTCTTTCAGTGATCCTATTGCATATGGTTATGACATTATGATGCTAAATGTTTAAAGATCTAGTATAACTATTAAAAAATTAACATGGTTTTAGAGCTACCCTGAAAGAAGACCTTGTGCAGTTGTTACTGGCGAAAGTTGGAAACTAGGGTTTCCTATTCCGAGCACTTCTCTTCACATATCAGCTGAAAAATGAGGACCATCTAACTCGCCCTAGAAGGGCGCATCTTTCTGTGGGGACAGAATTCAGATCCGAGAATTTTCATTTTTGGCCCTATCACTACTGCCGGGAAAACTAGGGCATCAGATATTTTGCAATTATGTCCACATATTTGGGAAAAAGAGTACATTTCTCGACTCGCCTTGAAGAGGCGCATCTTTCAAGTGGATGTGATTTCCCATTGGAGAACTTTCATTTTTGACCTACCTCCTGCTAGGGTTTCCAGGTCAAAACCCTAGGTCACCTTGCAAGCAGATTCCAAAAGTCAAGCAAAGTCAGCATCTAATTGTGACATTCTTCTTGGGAAAGATGAACTTCAGAGTTTAGGATAGATTAGAAGGGGCCATAAACTTCAATTCTTTGAAGGCCAGATTACTCTGCATCATGGAAGAAAATGAGATAGAAGATCATCTCACTAGTGATTCTATAGAATCTGAAGTAGAAGCAGAGAAGGCCAAGTATAAGAAGAATGAAAGGAAAGCTAAGAATATTAATGGATTCAGTAAAAGATCACTTAATTCCACAAATTGCTCAACTAGGGTCAGTCAAGAAGATGTTTGTTCACCTAATAAGATTGTTTGAAAGCAACAATACTAGCAGAAAACTAGCCTTGAGAAATGAGCTTCAAGAAGTTGGTATGAATGATTCAGTCTCAGTTAACTCTTATCTTATGAAGGTCTCTGAATTAAGAGACCAACTTGCAACCATTGATGATCCAGTAGATGATAAAGAACTTGTCACGATAGCTCTTAATGGTATTCCCTATTCCTGGGAACCATTTATTCAAGGACTATGTGCATGGAAGAAACCACCCAAGTTTGATAATCTTTGGGCTCTTTGTGTACAAGAAGAAACCAAGTTACAATCAAGAAACAAATCTCAGAAACCTCAGCATGAAGAGGATCAAGCTCTTGTTACTCACTCAAAAGGAGAAAAAGGAAGAAGGTTCGAAAGAAGAAAACCAGATAGAAGACCAGGATCAGTTAAAGTTCAAGAATCAAGGAAGAAGAGAGATGCTTCACACATCCAGTGCTTCAGATGCAATGAATTTGGTCACTTTGCAGCAAATTGTCCACAGAGAAAGAGGCAGTATTAGTTTTTCAGCATTTAATTCAATCTGATCTAAGATATTAACTGAGAGAACAACATGTACAACATATCAAACACAAGAGACAAGAGACACAACACATTTCACCGAGGAAAATCAAGAAGGTGAAAAACCCCGCAACTTCCTCAGAGATAGAATGAGCATCAATACAAAGATCACAAAGATCAAACCCCACAACAAGAGATATTATCCTAGTAGTTGCTCCTCCTCCTCTTGTGCGCATTCCTCCTCTCTCTCACTAATGCAAAGTGAGTGACTGTGTGAATGAATAAATGAGAGTCACACTCTCTATTTATACTTCACTTCACTTGACTTTTAACTCTTAACTAGGTCGGCCCCAACTTAACCACTTAACATAATGTTGACTGGGCCGACCCCACTAGGGGACTTAAACACCCCATCACAACTGACTCTAGGCCAACCTCCCTTATGAGAGTCTAATAACCCACTACCACTTGACACTGAGCCGACCCCACTAGGGTGGTCTATTAACCCTTTGACCCACACAACTCATACAGGGCCGACCCCACCAAGGTGGTCTAATAACCCATCAAATATAAGTTGTGACACTTACAATAATACTTGTGACACTTGCAAATACAAATGACGACACTTCCAATCAGAAGAATAATACATCTCCGTTGGGGATACAATAAAGTACAAATGCAATACATACAATATACAAGTGAATATCTTCTGAAGTTACAAATACATCAACACTCCCTCTTAACTAGGAAGGTATTCTCTTGACACAAGTCATCAATACATATAGACGCAAGTCTTCAATATTGGAGTTGGATCATTGTCACTGGATCACTGGAGCATCATCGTCACTATTGTTGTACTCTTCATCTCGATCACTACTGTTATCTCTCAATTCTTCTCGTCATAGGAAATTCTACAGAGCTAGCCATTTTTCATGTTGGATGTAGGCCTAGCCTCCTGTAGGTCTTCATCATCTCTGGCCATCTTGTGGAATGTGTGTCAACAAAACCTCGAAAGAGCATCCCAGGACTTTTACGAGCACACAGCTCAACCCATCGGATCTCCCAGGATCTTTTACATGTGACCACCACAAAACCTCGAAAGAGCATCCAAGCTCAAACTATCGGATCTCCCAAGATCTTTTCTATGTGGTCAGGCAAAACCTTAAAAGAGTGTCTTGCAACCTGCAAGATCTCTAAAGAGCATCCCAGGAATTTTACGAGCACACAGCTCAACCTATCGAATCTCTAGGACTGATTACATGCCTCCTATAGAAAAACCTTGAAAGAGCATCCGAACTCAAACTATCGGATCTCCCAGGATCTTCTCTATGCGACCTGTAGCAAAACCTCGAAAGAGTATCCAAGCTCAAACTATCGGATCTCCTAGGATCTTTTCTATGCTAGCTGCACAATCTGTCCACGGCCACTGAGTATCGACCTAATACTCATGATCCACCTGATCATCCTCGCACGGAGCATCCTCCTGATGCTCATGATCGTACAGATCATCAACATACAATACATCATCCCGATGTACAACATCTGAAACATCGACCTGATGCTCATCACATATGATCGTCCTGATCATCATCATACAATACATCGTCCTGATGTACAACATCTGGAGCATTGACTTGTTGCTCACCACACATGATCGTCCTAACCATCATCATAGCATCATCCTGATGCATATCATCACATGATCATCATGATCGTCATCACAGCACCGTCCTGATGCATATCATCTGGAGCATCGTCTTGATGCTCATCACACATGATCGTCCTCTTTAGATCATCTCATCGTCCATGGAGCACAGCCCAGATGCACATCATACAACACTTACACACCAACATGGGAGAACACATCTAACGCCATTCGGGGAAGGCTCCAGCCCTTACTTTTTCACCATGGGAGAACACATCTACCACTATGTGAAAAATGGCTTCAGCCCATACATCTACACCATGGGAGAACACATCTACCACCATGTGAGAATGGCTCCAGCCCTTACATCTGCACCATGGGAGAACACATCTACCACCATGTGAGAATGGCTCAGCAATTAGATCACAACCATGGGAGAACTCATCTACAACCATGTCAGAAAATCCCATGTGCATCTGCGTCTTCCGGACTTATCACTTCCCCTTGGAAGGAACCTCGATCTGAAGTACCCCAAGCCTTTTTTCTGAAGTAATCGAACTTCACTCTGGCTAGTGGTTTGGTCAACACATCTGCAATCTGCTCATCCGTCGCAACATACATGAGCTTCACTACTCCTCTCTGCACCATATCCCTGATATAGTGATATTTGATCTCGATATGCTTCGACTTGTCATGGGACATCGGGTTCCCTGACAACTTCACACAACTCTAGTTGTCACAATAGATACAAGTGGAATCCAACTGGAGATCAAATAAATTAGACAGTAGCTTCCTTAGCAATACTGCCTCACAATTAGCCGAACAAGCTACGACATACTCTGCTTCGACTGTACTCAGTGCTACACAGGATTAAACCAAGAGATCGCACCTAATCCCATACTGAAGCAGCACCCCGAAGTGCTCTTCCTATGTGCAGCACTGCCTGTCCAATTTGAATCAACATAACCCTTCAGGTTAAACTTTTGATTCGCATCATACTTGAGCCCATAATCAATTGTACCCTTTAGGTACCTCAGAATATGTTTTACAGCAATCAGGTGAACATGTTTAGGATCTGTCAGAAACTGGCTCAAGGTGTTCACCGCAAAGCAAATATCTGGTCTCGTGTTCGTCAGGTACATTAAGGACCCAATCATCTGACAATACATCATGGCATCAACCGACTCTGATGAAGCATCACTCAATAGCTTCATGTTCGATGCCATAGGTGTGGCCATGGCCTTGTAGTCCATCATCCCGAACCGCTTCAGGATCTCTACTGCATACTTCCCTTGTCCAAGGACGATTCCATCTGCACTCTGCCACACCTCCATACCTAGAAAGTAATGCATCATGCCCAAGTCCTTCATCTCGAACACGGCAGCAAGATTCCTCTTCGTGTCGACAATCAATCTATTCTCACCTGTCACAAACAGGTCATCCACATATAATAGAAGTATCACTGGATTGCCCTCCTCAACCTTGTAGTAAAGGTTGGAATCTGCTTTACTCTTGGTAAAGCCCAAACTGGACAAGACGCTGTCTATCATGTCGTACCATGTCCTAGGTGTTTGCTTTAAGCCATACAAGGCTTTCTTCAATTTGCACACATATGACTCCTTGTCATGTGTCTCAAAACCGAGTGGCTTCTCCAAATACACTTCCTCTTCGACTACACCATTCAAGAAAGTTGTCTTGACATCCATCTGGTGTATCTTCCACTTCATCACTGCAGCCAGAGCAAGTACTGTTCTGATGGAAGTGTATCTGGCTACAGGTGCAAAAGTTTCTTCATAATCTATCCTCTCTTTCTGGGAGAAGCCACAAGCCACAAACCTTGCCTTGTATTTCTCTATGCTACCATCTGCAGCATGCTTGATCTTATAGATCCACTTGGAAGTCACAATAGACTTCCCTTCTGGTCTTGGGACCACATCCCAAACATCATTCTTCATGATCGACTGATACTCCTCGATCATGGCATCCTTCCATTATTGCATCCCGGATCCTGGAAACTTCAGATTCTTCAATATCTTCAATAGATAGTTTTCTTGAACTTCGTTGCCGGAACAAATATTGTAGTTAGAGTCTTCGTCGCTTGTTCTTCGAAACAAGTCTCTCTTGTAGGTGATGGCACACAGTGTTTCCTACAAGACAAGTTCAATTGCATGATTAAAAACATCTCATAGATTTCAGAACAAATTCTTACACATAAAGACATATGTCATACAGTCATGCAATTATCTTAGCCAATGCTTCAATACAACATTTATCCATATCCCGTAACTTTCTAGATGCCTTCCATCTCTACCAGAATATCGTTAAGAGTGTGCACAACTCCCAACATGTCAGCAAAGAGGTTTCATTCTAGATAAGTAGCAATGGAATGTTGTACAGTACCATAGGCCACTTACCCATTACTATATTAGTAGTATCTTGTTCATTAATACAACCTTTTCTAAAATGCATAATATACATCCTAAATCTAAGAACATAAGTATGTACATCACTGAACAAAATCATATATATAAGAAATGACAATTCAAATACTTATCTTTGTTTGCTTGTTGGGTGGACTCCCTCTCAATATTTGTTTCTTTGCAGGAACTATTGGAATGAGCTCCCTCTCAGTCTTTGCTTCCTTGCAGGAACTACTGGAGTGAGCTCCCTCTTGATCTTTGCTTCCTGGATTATCTGTCTTTGAACTTATATCCATCATCAACCACTATGCATGCTTAAGTGTGCACTAGTGTCATCATTGTGTCATCCTCAATATCTCATACATAAGCATACATGCATTAATATAATCTCAATACTATCAATACATTATGATTCTAAATAATCTTAAACATGTATGGTTATGGTCATTTCATACACAAGTAATTTATCACAAGCGTTAATATTCAAGGTTTCAGGGAGGACTTATTTTACTCATGCATATTTATATGACCATAGGACTCTTCTAGTTTGTCATATCATTAATCAAACTAAGAAGCATAATATGCATAAACCCATGATTACTCCAACTTATAACTTCATGAATAATCATTATCAATCATACAAAAGTATACTTATGTAAGACCCTAACACAAAGTAGGATTCTAACTCGATATAGTAAAACATACATGGATTATCATGCTTGTCTAACATACCCAAACAATGTCTCCTTGTTCTCTTCAATCTTGTGCTAGTAACCTGGATGAGTCTTTGTCTTCATGTCACCATGGTCATATGTTCTTGATCTAGAACTTAATTTGTCTTTCGTGATGTACCTTTCATGTTAGCGGACAACATCATCCTCATACAACACCACAGTGCATTAGTACAATCATAAGTGTCATAAACCTAATCAATGAATGTCTTCTATCATTTACATGCATTCACACTTTTACTCAGGTTATAAGAAAAGTCTAAAATTAACCAGGATTGTACTAACCTCAACAATATGAAGACAAACTTAATCATGAACAGATTTCAAAACATACCTGTATCTCTTCCAGTCATACCTGTCGGGATTGCTTGTAGTCTTCTTTTGTAAAGCCTTAGCTTCATCTCCCTCTAAAGCTGGAAATTCTGTAGGTATCCAAATCATTCTCTTCTAGGATTAACCCAATCCACTTGATTTGTTGAATCTGGATCTGGAGCTGTTAGGGTTTGTCATAGAAACCCTAAAAATTAAAACTTTGAATTTCAAACTTCTGATTGGATGAAAAAAATGTGCCTTGCTGAGCTGATCAAGCTGGTATACTTCAATTTTGAAATCTCCAAAATTTGACCCCTCAAAATTGACTTTGAAAGTTTCGAAGCTGCAGCTTCTGTCAAATTCTGATTTTCTGGTTTTCTGGTCAAAATCTTGAACTAGGGTTTGATAGAGCCCGGGGGTCTACCCAACCAAAAACTTCGATCTCGGTCTCTAAATTTCGATTTTGATGAAGAGCATCAAGCCGTGGCCTCAAATTCCAAAAATTCCAACTTTTTCAGAAACCCTAATTTCCCGCAGCAGTGACGAGCCAAAAAATGAAAGTGCTCAAAATCCAATTCTGTTTGGACAGAAATATATGCCATATTGTTTCTGATGTATCTCTGAAATTTCGGATCCTCGGGGTCTGAAACTTCGGCCTATGCTAAATTGACTTTTCATCTTTCCAATGCCACAGATCTGACCTCAAATGGATTCTCTAAGAGAGAGATATGCCAACTGTCGCAACGTGACCTATTTATGGGATGAAACAGTATAGCGAACTTGTACGAAGTGCCACGTGTCACTGTTTCAACTTCAGCCTCTGAAACTCGGACTTGTGAAACTACAGTCTGTGCCCTAACTGTCACTTTTTACGTAATTCCATTTAGAGCTTCATACCCCAAGATATGACATTTTTTCCTAGGTCACCTATTTAGGACTGCATTCTGGAAGAGGAAGAAACTCTAACTTGTACGGATCATATCTCACAAAGTACAACAAATCTGAGGCTGTCCTTCGGACACAAGGTACATGGACATTTCATCTTCGACCTATAGAAGTTTCAGATCTTGAACCTTCACCAAAAATTAGTTATAGCGAAAGTTCCACGATCACTGGTTTTTACTATACCAAGCCCTAGCTTCCAATTTGTCGCAAGTGCAACAAGTGTCATAAATGCCATACCATGCCTTCCTTCAGGCTAGCTCTGATACCATGTTAGTTTTCCAGCATTAATTCAATCTGATCTAGGATATTAACTGAGAACAACATGTACAACATATCAAACACAAGAGACAAGAGACAACACATTTCACTGGGAAAAACCAAGAACATTAAAAACCCCGCAACTTCCTTCGAGATAGAATGAACATCAATACAAAGATCACAAAGATCAAACCCCACAACAAGAGATATTCTCCTAGCAACTGCTCCTCCTCTTCTTGTGCGCAGTCCTCCTCTCTCACACTAATGCGAAGTGAGTGAGTGAGTGAATGAATAAATAAGAGAGTCACTCTCTATTTATACTTTACTTCACTTGACTTTTAACTCTAACTAGGTCGACCCCAACTTAACCACTTAACATAATGTTGACTGGGCCAACCCCAGTAGAGGACTTAAACACCCCATCACAACTGACTCTGAGCCGACCTCCCTTAGGAGAGTCTAATAACCCTTTGACCCACACAACTCATACAGGGCCGACCCCACCAAGGTGGTCTAATAACCCATCAAATATAAGTTGCAACACTTGCAAATACAAATGACGACACTTCCATTCGGAGGAATAATACATCTCCGTTGGGGATACAATAAAGTACAAATGTAATGCATACAGTATACAAGTAAATATCTTCCGAAGTTACAAATACATCAACAAGTTAACTCTTATCTTATTAAGGTCTCTAAATTAAGAGACCAACTTGCAGCCATTGATGATCCAATAGATGATAAAGAACTTGTCACAATAGCTCTTAATGGTATTCCCTCTTCCTGGAAACCATTTATTCAAGGACTATGTGCATGGAAGAAACCACCCAAGTTTGATAAGCTTTGGGCTCTTTGTGCACAAGAAGAAACTAGGTTACACTCAAGAAACAAATCTCAGAAACCTCGGCATGAAGAGGATCAAGCTCTTGTTACTCACTCAAAAGGAGAAAGAGAAAGAAGGTTCGAAAGAAGAAAACCAAATAGAAGACCAGGATCAGTTAAAGTTCAAGGATCAAGGAAGAAGAAAGATGCTTCACACATCCAGTGCTTCAGATGCAATGAATTTGGTCACTTTGTAGCAAATTGTCCATAGAGAAAGAGGCAATATGAATTAGCAGCTTATGTCGATGAGGAACCCCCACCAAAAAGATCATCATAAGAAAAATATGAAGAATATGTACTTTGACTATGGGCCATTATCCCTAGTACACGAGCCCAAGAGACTTTATATCTTTTGTATCCAAGTCAGAGGGAGGAAACCCTACCAAGCAAACAAAGATAAGTATTTAAATTGTCATTTCCTGTAATGATAGTGTTTAGTTGTGCATTTAGTTATGTTCCTAGATTTAAGAAGTGTATTATGCATGTTAGAGTGTTTACATTAACGAAACAATATACTACTAATATGCATGTAATGGGTGCGATGCACACTCTTAATTATGTTCTGGTAGAAATGGAAGGAATCTAGAAAGTTACCGTATGTATGCAGAATTTAGATGAATGTTGTGTTGAAGCATTGGCTAAGATAGTTGCATGACTGTGTGACCTATGTCTTTATGCATAAAGTTCGTCAATATGGAAACTATGAAATGTATCTAATCATGCAACTGAATTTGACAAGGTTGAAGACAAGCAATCCAATTACCCTACATTTCACATAATTGTATTGTTTCTCACTGGAAACGAGAAACATATTGCAGAATATGTTCTAGTTGCTGAGAATTGTTAGATGGACTTGACATTAGGATGACCTCTGTGACAAAGGGAGCAGTGTGTTCCAAGAGATGAAGAGTGATGATGCATTCCCCAAGAGTGCCATGTTGACTTGGTTCTTGTCTGATGAGTGTTGCCGATGCATTCCCCAAGAGTGCCATGCTGACTTGGCCATGGGAGAATAGTTCATAGACATAACCATGCTAACTTGGTTATTGTTTGATAAGTGTTGTCGATGCATTCCCCAAGAGTGCCATGCTGACTTGGCCATGCGAGAGTAGATCATAGACATAACCATGCTGACTTGGTTCTTGTTTGATAAGTGCTGCCGATGCATTCCCCAAGCGTGCCATGCTGACTTGGCCATGGGAGAATAGATCATAGACATAACCATGATGACTTGGTTCTTGTTTGGGACTGACACTTTTGATACACTGGGACAGGGTACAATGATCTCTTCCTGTGACGAGATGATGATAGTTGCCTTTACTTACGAGCTAGGACATCCTGCGACGGGATGGTAAAGCTCTCTAGGACATCCTGCGACATATTGATAGCTCCCAATATTCTTTGTGCAATTTATTTCCTGTCACTTCATCTCTTTCTACATTATGGGTTGTAAGGTTTGGTAAATATGGTTTGTGGAGTTTATTTTCTTGCAATGTTTATTTGGTGAATGCGCTAAACTAAAATTCAAAGAGGACAGCTCTATTTATTGTCTTTTTCAACTCCCTATACTTAAATATACTAAAATTTTAGGCTCAGGATGTTCGATAACAGAGTTTTGATTTCATTTGTCAATTGATTTTATTTGTCAATTAAGTGTAAATCAAGAAGTTGTGAGGAAAAGTTGTTTACTCTCAATGAGTTTATTGTTGTTGAGTTTGTTAACCTGACCTCATACTCTCATACTCTGAAGAATCTAGAGTTTAACTTAAATACCGAGTTGTCACTAAAAAATACTTAGTCAAGTAACATCCTCAAAGTGATAGGAGGTGTTCATCATAAGTATGTGCTACACAGTTCATAACCCCCTTACAAATGTCTATAAATCAGACGAGTGATCAAAATGTCAAAAGGGATATTCCTGTGCTCATTCATTAGAGAATCATTGGAGATTCAAATCAACAGTATCTTGTTAAGTCATGGTAGTCAACTGAAGATCATGTTACGTATCACAACATTCAGTAAAACTTTTAAAATATTCATATCCAATATCAAACCCTGAACTATATTTACAAGTATAAAAATAAAAACAAATATAACTGTCATTTGCAATGTTGTAATTGTTACCAGAGAGCACAGAGTGATATTAAAAGACAATGGGACAAAGAATATTTACGAAACGTGGACACATATTAATTAATATTAAAAGAAAAGGTTTCTAAACGTAAAAGAAAAAGCAGATTTCCATAGCATCGACTACCTTGTGAACAATTTTTTCTTTTTCTAGAGCAGCCCTCGAAAATTCTTTTCAGTGTATCAGAGAATAGGCTTTAGTCACCCTGAAGAAGATAAATCTGCCCACGTTAACCAGACAATGTTAATGCTACAGAACCTATCAACTATACAAGTCATCGTCTTCTTTAGTATCTGCTGTAGTAAAAGGATCTGAAGCCACAGCCGATGTACCAGCTGGCCTGTCTGCAAATCGGAATTCGGAACCAAAACCTCGAGACTGCTGCAGTGTCTGTGCAAATGCTTGATATTTTCTAATATCAGCATCACTGACACTTCTTCGAGCATATTTCATGGACTCCTCAAAGTGAGCCGCTTTTATTTCAGCGACCTCATTTTCATCCTCTTCCATAGCTTCAGGATTTTCTTTTCTCTTCCTTTCACGTTCAATATCCTGCATCATAATCAGAAAAGACATCGAGGCTGTAACATATGAACAGAGATTTAGCGAGAGCTAAGTTATTAAGGAGTGTCTACTTGAAGTATCACAGAAACCTAGGTAGTCTTATGGTGCTCCAACCACATAAAATGTAACATGTAACATTTTAATATAAGTAAATGCAAGGAGAATATAAAATTAACAAAATCAAATATCTGTACAGAAACATGGATGCTATTGCTAACCTTCTCGATGTTTTCTCGGATGGCATATTTGCAAGCCCGCTGACAAATTTCTGTAATATCAGCTCCACTAAATCCTTGGGTATAACGGGCTAAATCAGTCAGATTAACATGCTTGGAAACCGGTGACTTTCTCAAGCAAGCTTTAAAAATTTGGAGGCGTGAACTCTCATCAGGTAATGGTATGTAAATTAACTGATCAAGCCGACCAGGCCTTAGCAATGCAGGATCAATGATATCTGGCCTATTTGTAGCCCCAATAATGAAAACGGTTTTCTTGGCTGACATCCCATCCATCTCTGTTAACAACTGATTCAGCACTCTGTCCGCAGCACCACCTGCATCGCCTGCACTACTCCCACGCTGCAATATTGCAATTCATTTCAACAATAATTAATTAAAATTTCCCGATTGACAAAGTATGATAAAATATATGTAATTTCTGCTCACAGATCACTCCAATCAACGATAGGACTATTTGTGACTAAGGAAATTATAATTCATTTCAACATTACTTAACATCCCGCTTGACAAAGTATGACAAAATCTCTGCTCATGTATCACGCCAATCAAAGATAGGACTTCTGACCATGAAAAGATATCATACCTGTGTAGCAATAGAATCAAGCTCATCAAAAAACAAGACACATGGTGCTGACTGCCGAGCTTTGTCGAAAATCTCTCGAACATTAGCCTCACTTTCTCCAAACCACATTGTTAATAATTCTGGACCTTTTACACTGATGAAATTGGCTTGGCACTCATTAGCAATGGCTTTTGCAAGCAGAGTCTTCCCACAACCAGGTGGCCCATAAAAGAGCACTCCTTTTGAAGGAGACATGCCAAACTTTTCAAATTTCTCAGGGTGCTCCACTGGATATTGAACAGTCTACAAAACAACATTGAAGCACATCTTAGTTAATGATTTTTGTGATTTGGACATAACTGACATACCTGAGAATTAAAAATAGAAATGCAGCGATCCTGAGTTCCACTGCTTACCTCTTGAAGCTCCCTCTTGACATTTTCCAAACCACCAATGTCCTCCCAGGAAACATTGGGCACCTCAACAACCTATTGAACAAATTTTCACACATTATTTATACACTATTTATTATAAATAAACAAATAAAAACAGAAAGACATAACATTGGCACCATAGTGTTTATATGCACAACTCTTTACTGTTAATTATAGAAAAAGATATGGCTGGAAAAGATTTGACAAGACTCACAGTTTCACGCAGGGCAGATGGGTTACTGGAGCCCAACGCAGTCTGGAAGTGCTCATTGGTAACAGCCATCGAATTAAGAATTTCAGCATCGATGGTCTCATCTTCTAAGTCAATAACATCCATTTTTTCCCTAATGCACTGTAGCGCAGCCTCGGTGCAAAGAGCTGCAAGATCAGCTCCAACGTATCCATGTGTATCCTTTGCAATTCGTTCAAGATCAACCTGCACAAAAGGTCAAAAACATGATATATAATGTCAAAATACAAAAGAATTTGCCTGGAAAAATGTGAAGAGAGAAAATTCCCAATGCAGTAAAGTTCATACATCTTCAGAAAGCTTCATGTTCTTCGTATGGATACGAAGAACCTCCAGCCGTCCCACTTCATCAGGAACCCCAATATCGATTTCCCTGTCAAACCTTCCAAACCTTCTAAGGGCTGGGTCGATACTATTTGGCCGGTTTGTTGCTCCAATCACAATAACATGGGCTCGAGATTTTAGCCCATCCATCAGTGTCAGAAGCTGAGAAACAATTCGCCTCTCAACCTCACCATGTGTCTTTTCTCTTTTGGGTGCTATTGAATCAATTTCATCAATAAAAATAATCGATGGGGCATTCTTCTCAGCCTCCTCGAACGCTTTCCTTAGATTGCTTTCACTTTCTCCAGCCAACTTTGACATAATTTCAGGCCCATTAATTAAGAAAAAGAAAGCACCAGTTTCATTGGCAACTGCCCTAGCAATTAAGGTTTTTCCAGAACCAGGTGGTCCAAATAGCAAAATACCCTTTGGTGGCTTCACGCCAATTGATTTGAAGAGCTGTGGGTGCCTAAGTGGAAGCTCAACTAATTCACGAATCTGGGCCATTTGCCTCCTTACACCACCAACATCATCATAACCTACTTCATCTAATCTATCTTCATCCTCCCGCTTTACAGGCTCTCCCTCACAAAATATCTCAGTATCAGGAGAAACAACACAATATTCCCCAGGGTCTGTCTCAATTACTTTGAACTCTACACTGCGCATTCCACCTCTAACCAGGAAAAGGTCTCCTTTCCTTACTGGGCGATAGGCCTCCATGAAATAGGCTGCCAAAAAAGTATCAGAATTTTAGTTTACCGCATTCACCAAATAAACATTGCAAGAAAATAAACTCCACAAACCATATTTACCAAACCTTACAACCCATAATGTAGAAAGAGATGAAGTGACAGGAAATAAATTGCACAAAGAATATTTTCCTAAATTTCTAAACCCACAATGTGAAAAGAGATGTCCTTATAACCCACAACGTGAAAAAGGATAGTGTTGAAAATTGCAGGGAGCTATTGATAAAAACAGAGATAGTGAAGACTGTTAGATGATCATCTGGAATTTATTACAACGTTTGCAAGTGATAAAAGGCATAATATCATAACAAAAGAACTAAGACTGCCATATATCACCAGGTCAATAAAAGTTCAAACATTATATAAATAATAAAAGCCTAAAAGACTATCCAAGTGTTGGGGAGGGTATGTGATGTTAAATTTTCGAAATGCCAAGGCCTCAAGAAACAACCGAAGTAAAAACAACTTTAGTATAATTACCTTACACAAATTAGGTTAAGTGTTTTGAGAACAAAATACCTCAATAGAGAGACAATGATTTACCCATAATGTTGAAAGAGATGAAGTGCCAGGAAATAAATTGCACAAAGCATATTTTCCTCAATTTATAACCCACAATGTGAAAAGAGATGGACCTTATAAGTTATAACCCACAACATGAAAGAAGATATTGTGTTGAAAATTGCAGGGGGCTATTGACAAAAAGGAAATATTGTAGACTGTTAGATGATCATCTGGAATTTACTACAACAATTCGCAATTGATAAAAGGCATAAATTCATAACAAAAGAACCAAGACAGCCATATATCACCAGGTCAATAAAAGTTCAAACATTATATAAATAATAAGCCTAGCTCTACTGATAGATACACACCTGGATATGGAGAGAGAGTTGGTGATCACCTTGAGCGAGGGTTAGGGTTTGGAGGAGTGCATAAACCTGGTACAGGATTATGCAGCAATCCTGACAGCGACGGGACCAGGAGGCCAGATGGACAACTACAGCGCCTAGTGGACTACTCGGAGGATGACTAGTCAGAAGATTTAATTTTCTGCTCTCCTCCAAGCATCGGATCCCTGACAGCTTGGATGACACATCGGCTCTACGGGCATGTACATCTCTTAATAACCTGGGAAAGATTAAACTGGAAAACGAGATGACTCTTGATGGGGTTGACATCAGCCGTCATCAGGAAATGACATCTGTGGATTCGGCGATAGGTCACGTTGTCAGAGCTGGAGAGGCTAAAGCTTTAATCTCCGCCCGTGTGAAGGTACCATCAAGGAGCCCAATATTTCGCGAGTGAACTCTATCCCCGCATGCGACTTTATTGGAATCATATAGTATTAGTACCAGTCCAGCTGAAGGACTCGCCCGCAGTGAAGCATCGTCTCCTAGGGTTTCATCGGGAATCTATTGGACCTGGGCAATCTTCAAGGTGGTAAGTGGCCGACCTCCAGTTTTTTTTTTGGACAGAGCAGCTGTAGACAGTTTGGAATCTTTTTCACTTTTTGGGATAAACTCTATGGAATACCAGGTTTAGTGCTATCTTTCAGGTAGTTTTTTGATGAGTACAGGCAGTTTTTTGTTGGACAGAGTAGCTCCATCCAGTAGACAGTATGGAATACTTTTCACTTGAAAGAAATTAAAAACATCTGGTGGACAAGAGTCTCTTTTTTATTGAATCGTAGGATCAGTTTTTGCAATGCTGTTCAAGCATCTATGATATTGACTAGAATTACGATTTTTTCCTTCTAAAAAACGCATATGACAAAGTCCTGGATCGGTCCAAACTTAAACATTGAACTACCTTTGCTAGAGGTGAAGAGACCCTAAGAAAAGATGAAAACCGTGGCAAGGCAGAATTCAGAGGCAAAATTCAAAACTACAATAATATTCATCCATTTAACAAGAGAAAATATGAAAAGAGATCAAACCGAGAAAGATATGAGACTCACGCTTTAAATAAGCATCAAATAAATTTCCAGTAACGCCCTCGATGGTATCATCAATAGGCAGGATATGCACACGCTTGCCGTACTTTACATCGGGGCACTGGTGCACCGAAACAACATCGCCGAGCCGAACCCTCAGATTCGAACGAACGACCTTGTTCATTCTAATCCTGGGCTCTTCGCAAGTCTCATCGGCAAGAGCGATACAAATCGTGTCCTTTCTCTTCTTTCCCTAAAAAAAATAGAAACCCGGGTGCGCAAATCAGAACAAAATATCACGAGTGAACCAAAAGGTCGAATTCCACAAAGCCAGGAATTACCAATACCAATGCATACCTTGATGAGAATTGTATCTCCGCGGAACAGCTGTAATTTTTCCATGGTGTCTGGATGCAGACTGACCACAGAGTTATCGTCATTGTTGGCCTCATCGACAACAAGGCGATTGGCAGCCTTCTTCCGCTCTAAAATAGCTGTGCTGTAATCCCTCTTGGTTCCCTTCCTGTAATCAAAACCCACCTAAATTTAGCTCAACAGCATATGACCAAAGAAGTACCCCTTTAAAATAAAACCTGAAAATAAAAACCCTTTGAAGATGAAAGCAGAGAGAATTACGGCTCTGAAGATTCTCCCTTGTCCGCCATGGCTGCACAAATGCTTATGATTCGAAGAACGTCTGATCCGCGCACAAATTTCTTTAGGGGAGCATACGAAGGACGGAATGAATAGCCGTAAGGGGTTGGGCGGATATTTATGCTCTTCTCCAGAATACCTGATGAGGTAAGGCACTTTCCGTGAGTAGGAAGTAAAGCAAAAGTGTAGTGGAGAAATACTTTTCCTTTTTCTATATGTTTATATGATTAGAACGTATATTTTCATTCGTCCATAAGTATTTATGGATAGGGATGGGGGAGTTTATAGTCTTGGTAGCATTTTAAAGATGTCATTTATGTTGTATTTTGATTTTATTGTTTACATAAATAATTAATAATAATAAATCAATCATAAAATGTTAACTGATTCCTTGGGAATAGTAGGAAGGTGGTAGGTGGTTTTTCGCTGTGAAAAAAAATGACATGAGAAGTTGTAAATGGAAGGTCACAAGTTCAAATCCT
The DNA here is from genome assembly GCA_027924585.1 of Larix kaempferi. Classification (NCBI taxonomy): domain Eukaryota; kingdom Viridiplantae; phylum Streptophyta; class Pinopsida; order Pinales; family Pinaceae; genus Larix; species Larix kaempferi. Next base: position 19,319,334 of record BSBM01000580.1, on the reverse strand, counting down.
TATGGATACTTACAAAAAAAACAAATATATCATAAAAAAGATTTAGGGGAAGCTAAGCAAGCGAATTATCATTATGTTAACAAGATAAATAACAACAAAGCTCGCAATCATTGCCTAATATATTTGGATCAATAAAAACTAGGCAAAGATTAATAAATAAAAAAAGTGGAAGTTTAGCTAAAAAAATTAATAGTAACAACATCCCAGTAGGCAGGTGTAGGTGGGGACATTTTTTCCCCAAGAGTGAATATTAGGCTACAATTTTCTTGGAGCATCGACCATGCGACTAATAACCAAGCAGAGGCGTATGCACTTCTACAAGGATTATAATTGGACAGTTAACAAGGCTTAGACTCCATCACAATCCTTGGCAAAAATTAAAGTTGTCATTAACCATGTGAGGCTAAAGACTTTACCCATAGATATGAATTGAGAGCTATATTTCGAAGAATTCAATGAGCTTGATGCTTTTCATAATGTAGCTCCTATCCACCCGGGTTGGCTAGTGCGGGTGGAGTCATCCTCGACTCCATGGGGAACAAGCAGAGAAAATTTTCCTAGGGTATTGGAAAAAAAGATAAATAATGAAGCAGAATGGCTTGGTCTTATCAAAGGTCTGGAACTTGCTAGAGATTTGGGAATTGAGACTTTGGCGGTTTTAGGGGACTCTCTAATAATCACTAGAGAAGCTAGAATTATCGTCAAAAGTAGGAAAAGCCCCTCCTCCAAGATGCACTCTCTTCTCTCCAATATAGCCAAGGAATTCAAGGATATCAGTTTTTTCCATATCCTGAGAGATCTCAATAGGCAGGTGGACATCATGGCAAATCTTGGCGTCAAGCTCAATTATGGTACTCTAGATTGTGGTCATGTTCTTTCTGAAAATGTTTGGATCCCCTAATGTTTACTACTCCCACCATGGATCGATGGCCTCTCTTTTAAGTTTGGTTTTTATGAATTTTAATGGGCATGCACAAAGTTTTTTGGGGACTCTAATCAAGCCCCAGATGGTTGGCATGCGTATGAATTTTAATGGGCATGCTCAAAGTTTTTTGGGGACTCTAATCAAGCCCCTTAATTACGCCAGCCTGTTGGATCAGTGCCAAATGGTTGGCATGCGTAGAATAGGCTCGCTCTTAAAAGGTGAAGGGATGGTTTCCCTCCTCATTCACCTCAGAACTCTATGGAATTTATCGATACTGACTGTTTTCTGTTGCAATTTCACTTTTCTATTTGGAGCGAGGGTTTCCTAATCTCTATGGCTCTCCACTTCTCAGGGTCTCCTTCTCAGGAAGGCCATGAGGTTTCCTCGAGATGTATTCGCTGTAGCAAACCACTTAGAAGTTCTCTGGGAGCGTGCAATTGGCCTATTCTGCTTGATGAAACGGATAATGGTGTAGAAATGGAGGATGAGCAGGTTATCCCCCTAGTGACCGGAATTCGTCATAAGCATGCTGGTTCTAAGCGGGCTCAGGGTTATGGACAGAATCATGGCAACGAGCATGATTTTGGGGTTATTATGGAGCATTTTCATGACTTGGAAAGTCAGGTTCGGCCGATAAGAAATGAAAACCTTGAATTTAAATGAGCTTTAACTCGTCTCTTTACTCTGGCTCATGCGACCCACCTGGAAGTTAAGCATCATAATAGGAAACTAGCTGAGAAGGTTGATCACATTGAAGAAATTCTTGGACCTCTGTACCCTCATAAGACAGGTAAGAACGCATTTTCTGAGGATGTTAGCAGCAAGCTGGAAGTTCTCGGTAGGAACCTGGCCAAGTTTAAAGATGACATGGCTCGAGTTGGCCTGCACATTGTCAACAACGTTGGAAAGACTGGGACTACAAAACCCGATGGTGATGTTCTGAACATCTGACTGCGCTTGTTGATCTGAAGGATGACTACACCCTGTTTTGGTCTCACACTACTCTTATCTATGTCTCTTTTTTTTTGTCTACACAAGCTTGGGAGTCCCTGCGTTTTTATGCAGCATTTTGTTTTCTAGGAAACTTCATATTACAACTTTTTTGTATAAGTTAAGTCCTTCGATATGTTCTTTTTCTGCTTATACCTTCTTGGACAATTTGTAAGATGCTACAGCATCCATAGACTAGGGAAATTTCATAGCAGCTATAAGCTTGTAAAGGACAAACAAGGTGTGACAGATGCTTTCCTTTTATGGGAGCAATCCTTTTTGCTTTTCTCTGTAATTCTCATTTTTCTATATAATCAAAGCTACTCAACCGTTTCTGTTAAAAAAAAATAATCTAGCTCCTATCCACATCCTCTGTCATAACAATGCAATTGTTAATGGTCAAGCTAATCTGGTTATCAAAGACACCATAGAAACGCTCAAGATTAAAGGGCAGCTCTCCTTGCACCATATCCCATGACCAAAATCACGGTTCCTAACCCAGTCCCATGCGGTGGTTCCATCGGAGATCCCAGTGTTGGTCTATACTTGTTGTATGTTTGAGATTTTTACCCAAAGCCGCCACTCCTCCTTCCCATCTTATGGCAAAGACGGGTGGTAGTGGATTTAAGCCACATTGGGGCTTTCGTTGCCCACACGTGAGCGTACCTTGATGTATTGTCCCCCTTCGTACATGCCTGAATTCCCCATCCTTCCTTCCCAGTTATGCGTGTTCTCTCCCCTTCTTTGCATAGACCATATCATCTCCCCTAGCCTCTTTCTTACTTAGCCTTATGGATCTTGTCCTTCCGCTCATGGTGTTTGTGTCATCTCAACTCTCTTTGGCATCATCCATGCAGGGTAATGAGTGTACAACCTCTCCAAGTCAATCAATCACTCTGCATGAGTGTATATATTGGTTAACGCTTATAACGAGTGAAGCACTTCCTCCTTTGTGGTTGTTGTCCCTAACGCAGTGGGACGCAAATTTAAGAGGAACACAATCCAGAATTATAGAGAAGTATTCGAAGCCTATGAAGAATTCGCCATTGGTTCAGTGCTTGCTTGTTGTTTCACCAGAATTCACTTGTCCAGCAGTAGTTGTAAGGCCCTATGTCATGGTCAAGAGAAGTCTAGGCAGTGTGCGTTGGAAAAGGGAGCCTCCGGAAGATGAACAATTAGACCTAGTGAACTCTGTCCAAGCTCTTCAAATTCATGTTAATTGTCTTTCAAATCAAGTACTTACTGCCCTAGAGATTTTGGTGGAGCATAGACAGAGTCAGCAATAGCTCCAAGATGAGTTTCCAACTATCTGGTCCAAAGTGGAAGAGATGTGCTCCAGGCCCAGTTCCTCGTCACTAGCTCGCACAATCATAGCAAATTTGGATGGGGCCTCACCCCCTGGCCCTCTCCAAAACATTATGGACTTGAATTCACCACTAGTTCCTGAAGAAGTCGCGACCGACAGGAAAGATCCTCCAGCTTAATAATTTCTAAATGTTGTGCTTTTGTATTATGATATTATGGGTGTTCTACAGAGTTTACCATGGGAGTCATTTTGGAATTCTGATAAGCTTAAGCTAGCCTCTGTTTTTCAAGATAGTTTAGTTAGTTTCCAGCATGTTTTTGCCACTTTTGAAAAGGGTGATTTTTGGACATGTAATCGCCCTTTCTAGAAGTCTTCTTGCAATATTTTTAAATAAAAATTTCCTCAATTTTCTTTTAAAAAAAAATGATCACAACATCTTGCAAAGAATATTAAAAGAAATAGCCACATAAAGCAATGAAGAAATACAAGAAGTTTAGTTTATTTGTTCGATATGAATGTTATAGACTAAGCCCACTGATTAATATAGATCTCGAAAAACTTAAGAATCACACAATGTCACGGTTTCTAGCAATGTTGAAAAACACATCTCGACAAAAGACGTTGTGAGGCAAGAGTGTAAGAGTTCAACTTGGACTACGGAAAAGCTTGACAACATAAATAGTTCAGAATCAAGGATTTTCTTTTCCTTTTGACATTTACAATTACACCGGGTGAGCTTTTGCATCTGTAGCATGTGGACAATGAAAAACCTACTAGTACTCGCTACCGACAATTTTGGCTTGCCAACAGAGAGTTAGGATTGGGACCGAGTTAACTCGGCTCAAATTCGACCTGGAAGTGCTCAGGAGACTATAATGGCTAAATACCAATGAAATATGTGTGGTTTTGACTGGGGGACTCTTAGAATGAAATTTTCAATGCTTGAAACAAAGAAAAATTATAATAGGAAGAAAGAATACCCTACAACTCTATAGTTAGGGAAAATGTATGAAAATAGGGGTTTATGAGCCTCAATTCATCAAACTCGTAAAATATACTGAAATAATAATTCATGGTCAAACCAATGAAAAAAATGAATTTCTTCCATATGCATTAAATGTGAAAGAATGCTTACCTTGTCGCTGTGTCTTTGAATACCTTCTATCTGTATGAAAACCACGTAGCAGGAGCTATCGATTGCCAATTTCAGTCCACTAGAAACCCAAACCCCTATTGAACACACCGAGGAAAGTTGAAATAAGGAAAGGGAAATGACCTTATCTATACAAATCAGATTAGCAAACAATCTGAAATTACTCTGATGCTGCTAAATATAACCTTTGATAATAATAATAAGCATCAAAAAAATTGAGGCGACATTGTTGTCAATCACTCCATACCGCATACTGTCACCTTGAAAACAAAGATAACGTGGTAAGGAACTTTCCATGAGGAGGAAGTAAAGCAAAAGTGTGATGTGGCAAGACACTTTCTGTGAGAAGGAAGTGTAATGACCTTTGGTCCGATAAGGTATTAGTGAAGAAGTGGCACTTGGCATCCTGGCAGAATTTATCATGACCGAAGAACTATGGGGGATGGGGATTGAAAAATATGGAATGCTTCAATCTGGCGATGTTGACAAAAGGTCTGTGGAGGGCCTTGACGGATGGTGGATTATGGAGTTGCGTCATTCGCTCAAAATACCTGAAAAATCCAACCTCGATCCTTTGGATCCATAATCCGAAGCTAATCGGCACATTCATTTCAACGGTATGGCGCAGTCTCATTGGAACTTTTCGGTACATTGTTCCTTGGCTCAAGTGGAAGGTGGGGAGAGGCTCAGAGTTATGTATTGGTATAGATCCCTTCTTAGGAGATGGGGTGGCTTACCTTCTTCCTGAGTGGTTGATTAATGAACTACATGAGCGGAGAGTAGTTGTTATGTCACAGGTCTACAAGTGCAACACTAATCTATGCACTCCATGTTGGATTAATGCCTCCGAACTAGAACTTACGAGACATTGGACTCGGATGTGGGAGACTTACATTACCAATCTCTTAGTTGTTGGTATCAGGATGACTGATATGGAGGATCGGTTGATATGGGATGGACCTGATTCTAATGGAGTGATGTTTGTGGATAAGGTTTATAGTCTGGTGCTCCACGAATTAAACACACAGCCTATCCCGAATTGGTGGTACTCTAGACTCTAGAGTTGGAAATTACCGTTAAAGCTTAAATGTTTTCTCTGGTTGTGCCTACAGGATAAAATTCTTACATGGAGCAACATTCATAGAAGAGGATTACAAGGACCGGGACGTTGCATTTTGTGTCATGCGGACAATGAAGAAACACTTCACCTTTTTGTACACTGTCGTTTCGTGAAGGAAGTTTGGATGGAACTGCACAGCATGGTTTTTATTCTTGACCATTGGAAAGGGAACAACTTGAGTGAGTGACTGTATAATTGGCTTCGACAGTGCGGCAATTGCAGACTTATGCCTATGTTCTTCATAGATGGTATTTGGAGAACAAGGAATGATGGGATCTTCAACAACATAACCCCACATGCCTCAGCAACCTGCAAAATAATTTTGCTTCATTGGAAGGACTTCCCGGAGCTTGGGCAAAAGACGAAATGTCGATTGGTTTCCTTCCCAAGGATGGAGGAAGACATTGTATACGGGTTTTTCGATGGAGCTTCTAAGTTGGGCATGTGCGGAGCCGGTGTTGTTTTTTCTCCGAAAGGTTCACTTCAACCACATACAGGGGGGAATTGGAATAGGGGACTGCCTCAAAGTTGAATTGCTAGCTCTACGCTACTTGATGTGGTTTGCTTGCAAGAGGGGCTACATTTCCTTATCTATCTACGGAAATTCACAGGTGGTAACTAAATGGTTCAATGGTTCACATCCGATCAATGTACTTCTATTGGAGCCATGGGCAAATGATATCATCAGCTTAAAGAAAACCTTTGCTCAGATATGTTGCACTCACATTTATCATGAAGCTAACATGGAAGCTGATCGCCTTTCTAAGAAAGCTGTCGGGCCTATCGATGGGCTTCTTCTTTATGTGGAATTGGTGGACAACAAGGTAGTAGATGAGGGTGCATTCTGGGCATTCTAAAGTTGGAGAAGTGATTTTCCATTTTTGTGTCCCTTCTCTTTTTGTCATAATTCTCTAATAGCTGGTCAAAGCATTATCAATTACAAGATTCTGGGGTTTAAGCGGTGTGGTTTTTGTAAAATTTGTACCAGATGATCAGTCTATGATAGGCAAAGACATTTGACTCTTGTAGAGCAGTTCTGGACATATAATCAAGTTATGAAATCACTTATGTAACTTTGATTTTATTACTTAAAATAACAAGTTATGTTTTTTTTTCTTTTTGAAAAAAAAAGTGTAATGACCTTACCTTTTTAAAAGGAAACTTATAGTTGGGTTAAGTAGTTTTGTATAAACTACACATTTATTCATTTCTCTTCCTTTGAAAACTTATAATTGGGTAAGGTAATTTTGTATAATGACCTTTATATTTGTTCTTTCCTTAAAAGCATTGCTTAAGTATAATGTAATGAACTTCATATTTATTCTTTCTAGTGATGGGCTTCTTACCCTTTTAAAACTTATAATTGGGTCAAGTAATTTTGTATAATAACCTTCATATTTGTTATTTCCTTAAAGGCGTTGCTTAAGTATTGATACAATGACCTTCATATTTATTCTTTCATTAAAATCATTGCTCAAGTATTGATGGAGCCTTTCATCTCTTTTTTTTTCAAGTTTATTCTTTCCTTAAAAGCATTGCTCAAGTGTTGATGGAGCCTTTTATCTTTTTTTTCAAAAACTTATAGCATGGTCTAGGCAAATTGCCATAATGACTTTCATATTTCCCCAAAAAAACTTTTTTATTATTCTTACAATTTACATTCTAAGCATATTATATTCCTTCCTTTATATAGCTACTAAGCATATCATATGCCTTCCTTTATATATCTCCTATGCATGTGCAATGTCATGTTTCAACATTAAAGAAAACATTAGACATCCATAAATATAAGTTATCCTTTCATTAACAACATTGCTTAAGTATTGATGGAGTCTTTTATCTTCATTTTTTAAAGAAAATTTTAACATGGTCTAGGCAGATTGCGATATTGACTTTTATAAATCCAAAAAAAACTTATTTTAGTATTCTTACAATTTACATTCTAAGCATATTCTATGCCTTCCTTTATGCAGCTCCTGCATGTGTTGTTAAAGTTACAACATCATGAGTCATTCTACGGGTCAATATTGCATGTCAAGATTGAGCCTCATGTGTTGAGGTAGTGCCTTATAGAAGCCTGAGTTGGACTCAGAAAACTTGGAGAAGAATCTTGAGTTGGACTCAAGAATGGTTAGGTTAAGATTCATGTGTTGAGGCAAGTGCTTTGTATGTCAAAGTGATGATGTTGTACATTCTTGCTAGTCAAGGCTAAGGTCTTGTGTGTCAAGATATATCCTCATGTGTTGAGGTGGTGCCTCATGTGTTTAGGTGATATTTTGCATGTCGAAGCATGCATGGTGTGTGATGTACTACCAACCATGGTTGAGCTATTAAGTCTCCTCTAAAGACTGGCCACCTCTAGAGTGAATTACTTTAGCATATAAGCACTTGGAACAATAGTAGAACAATATGATCACATCATTGGGAAAATATCCTTAGTATATTTCATATGATAATTAAGATGACACATGTGGACCATGCATATAAGACAAGAGATAAAGATAAGATGTGATAAGATATGAGTAAATTCGAATTGCACATAAAGAATTAATTAAGAGAGAATTTGAATTGTTAAACTTCAGTGAAGACTTCAGTAAATCAAAGGAGAACTCGAATTGATCACTACAATGATGTTAACAATAAATAATTGGTTAAGAGAGTTAACTAAGTGATAGCAAAGAAGATCTAGTTAACTAAGTATTAGTGCATGACGACACTTATGTTAAACTAAAAGACGACACTTGAGTTACGACGCTTGCATGGCGACACTTAAGTTAGCCACCTAACTAAGTGGGAAAGTTTTCAGTTAAGGGGCGAGTTCATCCTAAGAGACTGTTCAATGAGTTAATGCATTGCATGCGAAGTGGGGCGCACTTCTTCATGCAAGATTGATGCATCCAGATGGAGGGTCAGTTCATCCTGAAGTCAAAAGATAAAAATAGAAGCTGATGCATGAGAAGAATGTATAAATATGTTATATGGGATTGATGAATTTAATGTGAAGCGAATTCTCTTCTCCCTTAAAGGAAATGCGCTTCTCTTTGTGCAAGATATTATTCTGAGTCTCTCTTCTTTATATTTCTCTTGCTCTGTAATTGCACCGGGGGTGTTTGATGTAAAACATATTTTCTGCTATCTACCAATATACTAAATGAAGGTCTTGCTGGGGTTTTCTCCCTCAAGTCATAGAGGGTTTCCCCAGGGCAAATTCATGTGTCGAATGTGATTGCTTATGTGTATCATTGTTATTTGATTTCAAGTACTATTGCATTTATGAATTAAAGATAAAAAAATTAACATGGTATTAGAGCTCAGGGCGTGAAAGAGCTAAGTTCAACAATCAAGCTTGAGCCTTCGTAGATTTAGATTGTGCACAGTACTTGAAGAACAATGGCCTCAATCTCAGTGAGACCGAAAGACCATCTTGAAGGAACTTTGAACTTCAATACTTAGAAGGCCAGGATCCTGAATATCCTAGAAGAGCATGATTTGGATGGATATGTATCCAGTGTTATTGAAGAGCCTACTTCTAATGCATGGTGCATTACCTTCAAGAAGAATCAAGCCAAAGCAAAGAGAATGATTTATGATTCCGTGAAAGACAAATTGATGCCCGTGATCACTCCATTGAAGACTGCAAAGGAATGCTTCGACACTTTGACAAATCTTTATGAGAAGAATGCACCCAGTCAAAAGAGAGCATTGAAGAACAAGCTTTGAAATATGAAGATGGAAAAGGACGAAGTTGTGGCTTCCTTCTTCACAAATGTCTCTTAAGTAAGAGATCAACTCGTGAGCATTGGTGTGATGGTCGATGATGATGATCTCATTCAGACAGTTGTTGATGGTCTTCCATCTTCACGGGAGACATTCTTGGCTGTAGTAAATGGTCAAGAAGTGCAACCTAACTTTGAGCTACTGTGGCATGATTGCCTACAGGAAAAAGGGCAAATCTGGAGCAAGTATGCTACCTCCAAAGAAGAGAACCTCGCTCTTGTGACACACATGAAAAGAGGTAAGAAATATCACAAGAGATTCTCTCATCCAAAGGAGAATGATTTCAAGAAATTTGATAATTCTAAAGTTAAATGTTTCAATCGCAATAAGAATGGCCATTATGCAAGAGAATGTTGTGCAAAGCAAAGAGGAAAGTTCAAGGGTAGGTTTCATGATTCTACTGCTATAGAAGATGAACCTACAAGAAATAATTCATCTGATGATCAAGAGACAAAGAAGGAGTACTATCTTGTCTCGACCCTTTTTGGATCCATTACCACTAGTGCTAAGACATGGTTGGTAAACAGTGGTGCATCCAAGCACATTACTAGATATAGGAGCATTATCACATATCTGAAGGAAAAGAAGTTTTCCTATAAGGTGGAGCTTGGAGATAATACCACCTATTCGATCCAAGGAGTTGGATTCACTTCCTTTCAGTTGGATTCAGGAAATGTAATACATGTGGATGAAATTATGTTTGTCCTCGGATTGAAGAAGAACCTCCTGTTTGTTTTGGTTCTAGAAGATAAATGATTCAAAGTTATCTTAATGGACAATAAAGTGCTCCTGTGGCCTAAGCATGAAGACTTGAACTCTGCATCAGTGGTTGGATTTAGAGAGGGAGGTATCTATAAAGTTCTTGGAAAACTCATGATCCATGACATAGTTAGTCCTTGTGAGTTGTGGCATAGAAGGCTTGGTCATCTCCATTTCAAAGCACTCCCCGGATTGCAAAAGATAGTGAAAGGTATGCCCATGTTTAAATCTGATTTTGATAGTGTTTGTAGAGGTTGCGCTCCTCACGAGAACATTAAGAAGAGTTTTCCAAGTAGTACCAAAAGATACAAGGGGATCCTTGACTTGATTCATTCCGATCTATGTGGTCCTATGTTTGCACCCTCCTTGAGAGGTTATTTGTATTATGTGCTTTTAATAGATGAATTCTCTCGCAAGTCATGGGTTTATTTTCTGAAAGCAAAGAGTGAAAATTTCAACAAGTTTCAAGAGTTTAAAGCATTGGTTGAGAATCGGGATGGGAAGCACATTCGTGCTTTCAGATCTGATAATGGAGGAGAGTTTGAGTCTCATGAATGACTTCTGGCGAGATGCGGGAATAAAAATCTAGTTGACTGTACCCTACAACTCCCCAAAAAAATGGGTTGTTGAAAGAAAGAATAGAACAATAGTGAGGCTACAAAAGCGCATCTCCCTTAAATTATAAAAGTGAGTCACTTAAAGTCTTTTAGTTTTTTGCATGCAATATTTAAAGTAACATTATTGTAAAGTGAGACTCCACTTATTTAACAAAAGTGGTTTTCACATAAAGCAACATTATTGTAAAGTGAGTTTAAAAGGTTAAACTTGGGAAGAAGGGGGGTCTTTTTTTTAGTTGGGTCACTTATTTTCCTACCTCATATTTGTTGGGTCACCTGCAACTGTTTTTCAATCAAGCATAACTTCTTCATCCGGAGTCAGTTTACAGTGCCGTTTTTTTTAAACAGTCTGGTTTCCTCATCCGGAGTCAGTTTATAGTGTCATTTTTTAAACAGCATGGTTTTTCGATATCTTTGCATCCAAATTGTTGGTTTCTGTTTTTACGACCTTCATTTTACAGTATGGCCACCCCATGTGATATTATACTTACTAGTTCCAACTATTTCTCATGGAAATATCATATGGAGGATGTCCTACGAAGTAGGGGACTTTACCGAATTACCTCAGGAAAAGAAACATAGCCCATTGATGCTGATAAGAAAATAAAATGGGCCAATAAATGTGATGAATCCCGTGGATTAATTGGGATGTCAATCTCTATTACTTTACGATTCCACATATTTGGAATTGATGAACCGGATCGAGCTTGGGAAAAATTGGAATATGTGTTTGGTAAACACAATGAGATTCGAGGTCACCAGCTAGAAAATGAGTTGATTTCCTTAAATCCAATTGATTTTCCATGCATTCAAGATTATCTATCTAAGTACAAAACTCTTAGACTCTTACGTGTAGAATACAAAATTAAAAGAGAAGATAAGCAATGCATTTATCATATTCTTTCCAAACTTGGACCTGCATATTTTGTTTTTGTATTTACATTTTACTCCATGAAAGAATCCTTGGATCCAACTAGCTATAAAGAGCTTACTCTTGAATCCTTTTGTGATTCTTTGATTAAAGAGCAGGATAAGCTCATACATCTTGGAATGATTAGCAATGCAGATACATTTGGAAAAGTCTTGTTGGCACAACATAAGAGAAGTCCAAGCATCCCAAGAAGCAAAATATTCGCAATAATAAGCCAAACAAGGTTCCCAAACCCTCTCATCCAGCTTATTCTTCAAAAAATGACAAAGGAAACAAACCAAAAGCTAAGAAGACTAAGTGTCATTACAAATTTTGCAAGAAAGATAAACATGATAAATCTAAATGTTTCAAGAAGATGGCAGCCTTGGAAGCAACAATGAAGAAGCACCACATCAGCCTTGATTCGTCTTTAGAATCTTCATCTCATGGACATGCACTTTGTGCTTCTGGTTTTTCCTATAATGCATCTTCTTCTTCTACTTCGAATTAGTGGCCCGTTGATTTTAGAGCATTTTATCATATGGCTAAGGATAAAGCCATATTTTCTACTATGCATAAATGTAACACCAAACAAATATTTATTGGTGATGATAAATCTCTTAGTGTTGTAAGATTTGGAACAATTTCAGTAGATTTGCAATTTGTTGTCATTATATCAAATCACTCATTCTAGTGAAGGTAAAACTGTAACGTTTACACCTCACCAAGTTGTAATCAAGGATTTTAAAAATACTAAGCATGTCCTAGCCACTGGAATTGTTGATGATATTACTAGGTTGTACAAGTTTAACAACTTTGGGTCATCACCTTTTCCCTTAGTTTTTGTTGTTCATAGTGATGACTTGAGCAAACTTTGGCATGAGCGATTTGGTCATTTAAATTATCACTCATTGTAACAACTATGTAAAGAAAATATGATGATGGGTCTTTCGATAGTATCTTGTAGGGATGGTGTTTGTTCCGATTGTGTACTCGAAAAACATCATCGAGACAGTTTTGACAAACCTCTTGGCACACCTCGCCCCCCTTGGAGCTTGTGCATAGTGACTTGTGTGGTCCTCTTCCATCTGCTTCCTTTTCTGGTTTCAAATATTTCTTAACTTTCATTGACGATTACTCTAGACGCACTTGGGTTTATTTCCTAAAACTTAAGAGCGAATTATTTAACATGTTCTTGGCCTACAAGGCCCTTGTTGAAAAACAATATGGTCATCAAATTCTTAAGTTAAGATCTGATAATGGGAGAGAATATGTTAACAACAAGTTCACTACTTTTTGCACTAAACAAGGAATCCAACAACAACACATTGTTCCATATACATCACAACAAAATGGTGTAGCTGAATGAAAGAACCACACTTTAAAAGAAATGGCTAATTGTATGTTTCGAGCTAAGGGACTAAGTCTTCAATTTTGGGCTAAAGCCATAAATTGTGCAAATTACATAGTTAATTGCACCCCCACTAAAGATTTATAATATATCACACTGGAAGAAACATGGAGTAAAATTAAACCAGATGTAAGTCACTTCTGTTTGTTTGGTAGTGAAGCATGGGCTCATATTCCTGATGAAAAACGGAAAGCATTGTAGCCTAAAAGTGAAAAGTGCATATTTGTTGGATATTCTGAAAATGTAAAAGGTTATAGACTTCTTCAGCCACATTCTCATGATATAATAATTAGAATAGATGTAAAATTTGATGAAACTCTCTTGGCCTGCAAGCCTAACTCATAATTTGTGCCATATGTGGCCTGCGAGCCTAATTCGACGCTTGTGCCTTCTTCTACTCCCAACTTCCTTGAAAACATTCCAATTCTAGTTTCTAATGATGACAATGAGGATGAAAATCCACCTCCGCCTACTCATTTTCCTCCAACACAACCGCTTCCTCTAATGGGTTCATTCAACATGCGAAGTAGTTGGTGATCTTGTTGGTGATCCTAGAGATCAACGATGAACACGTTATCAGTTCCAGCAAGCCTCTTCCCTTTTGGCTCAAGTTTTAGAGAATCATGATCCAGAGAATTTTTTAGAAGATTCGTGGAATCCAAATTGGGATGCGGTTATGGATGAAGAATATCGTTCCTTAATAGCGAACGATATTTGGGATCTTGTCCCTCTTCCGAAAGAACGAAAACTTGTCAGATGTAAATGGGTCTACAGAACTAAGTATGCCTCAAATGGAAGTGTTGAAAGGCTTAAGGAAATGTTAGTTGCCAAATTTTTTCTCCAAGTTGAAGGAATTGACTACAATGAAACCTTTTCCCTTGTCGCCAAAATGAACTCCGTCCACCTTGTTCTTTCCCTTGCAGCCTTACATAAATGGGAGGTCCATCAAATGGATGTCAAGTCCTCCTTATTGCATGGGGGTTTGCAGGAGGAAATTTACATGGAACAACCTCCCGGATATGTTCAGAATGACTCTAGTCTTGTATGTCGCCTTAAGAAATCCCTATATGGCCTTAAGCAAGCTCCTTGAGCCTGGTATGCCAAAATGGATAACTTTCTCCTTGACACTAGTTTTTCTAGATGCCATTTTAATCCCTATGTCTATACCAAGAAAGTAGGAAACAATCTCATCATCCTTGTTCTTTATGTTGATGATCTTATTCTTACTGGTATCAACCCTAATCTTTTAGCCCATGTGAAATCCAGTCTTAAGCGAAAATTAGAATTGACAGACTTAGGACATTTTCATTATTTTATTAGACTCCAAGTCTTGCAAACCAAAGAAGGAATCTTTCTTTCTCAATCTAAGTATGCTTTTGACCTTCTTCGTCACTTTCACATGGAATATTGTAAAGCAGCCCTCTCTCCCTTCCAGTCTGGAGTCAAACTTTCAACCACTTGCACTTCACCCGAAGTTGATGCCACCATGTATCGTCAGCTTGTTGGTAGTCTCTTATACTTGACTCATACCCGTCCCGATGTTTCCTTTTCCATTGGTCGTGTTGCCCGCTATATGCAAACACCCCATGAAATTCATTGGAAAGCAGCGAAAAGAATACTTCGATACATTCGGGGTACAATTCAGTTTGGGATTCATTACAGTTTAGGGGGGACTCCTTTATTCGTTGGTTTCACTGATTTAGATTGGGCTGGCGATCCTGATGATCGAAAGTCTACTGCAGGTTATCTCTTCAATCTTGGTTCCATACTTGTCACTTGGGCTTGTAAGAAACAACAACCTCTTGCTCTCTATTCAGCAGAAGCATAGTATCGTGCAACAGTTAATTCCAGTCAAGAAGCTTCATGGATTCGACGGATCCTTTCAGAGTTTGGATTCCAGCAGCAACATCCGACTCCCCTTTGGTGCTACAATCAAAGTGCCATCAAGCTCGCCAAAGATCTAGTTCAACATCAACGCAACAAACACATTGAGCTACATATGCAAGTTTCATAAGAAAGCTTATTCATGATCACGTTCTTGAAGTGCTCTTTTTCCCTACAGATGATCAAGTTGTGGACATCTTCATGAAATCTCTTACAAAAGCGAAGTTTTCTAAACTTCGATCTATGTTAAGAGTTCATGAACTTGTCATTAAGGGGGGATAGGCTTTAATGACTCCTTCCTTCTCCTAATACTGCCACTTTTGTAAATACTTCAATCCTATCCCAAGTTGCTCTTAAGGGGGTATGTTAGGATCTTTAGACACTTAGGATTTAGTTAAGATAAACTTGTTATAATATATCCGTTAGGAAAAGTGTGTTTCTTTAGTATGCATTTGTAAATATATAATCCGACGGTCACGATATGTTCTAGACATAGAGTGATCCAACGATTCAACTTCTCTTAGATCATAACTACCTTTGATCTGTGGCTTGACACCCGATTGGTACATGATATCTATTTAAAGAGCATGGAGGGTCACTTGCTAGTTGATCGATTATGAGAAGCTCATTTGTAACTTTCTTTCTTTTGCATAATAAACTACCTCAAGTAGCTATTTGGCTAAGGCCATGGAGTGTTTCCCTTTCGAGATTTAAACCACGTGAAAACATCGGTGTGTTGTTTTGTGATATGTTTGTGTGAGCGGCTACTTTAAGTCTTCGATCTTTTGGAATTATCCTGTGTAGTCGAACAGGTTGGGCCAAGAGGGTCATCATCATGGATGATGCACATGATCCTTATGAAGTTGAGGTAGATGCAATGGGAGAAAATATACAGATTGAGAGTAAAGAGATAGAATCTAATGGTAGGAGAAACCAATTGACTCCCCCAGACATTGTAGAGACCATGAGGATCCTAAGGGTGGAGCAGCAGAGTTATAAAGCAGACAATGAGAGACCGCTTAGAGGTCAAGAAGAGTAGAATCAACTGAATGAAGCTATGCTCCAAAGTCTGACAGACATTCAGAGAAAGATTAACTATGGACATCATTTTGAAAATCAGGAGAAGAGTGGGAGTAGCTCAAGGAGGCATTCTCATAAGAAGTCCCATATTTCAAGAAGAGTTTCTAGAGGCAGGTCATATACTCCATAAATATATTCTAGTGATTCATTTGAGTCCAAGTATTCCATTGAAGGATCAATCTTCATATCATAGGAAGAAGAGGAAGAGGCCTTTAAAGAACAAATCACATGAAGAATTTAGGAAGTCCAAACCTCCTACATTTGATGGTGAGATAAAATCTGGTCAAGAAGTTGAGGCTTGGCTTCTTCGGATGAGGAAGTATTTTCAAGTCCAAGACCACTATGGAAATATGAAATCAAGTGTGGCTATATTCAATCTGAATGGGAGAGCATCTATATGGTGGGATCACCTTAGGAAAGTGAAGAAGATCAATGAAAGGAAGATAGTGTGGAATCAATTCAAGAAATGATTCAAGCAAAACTACCTCTCAGATAGGTACTATGATGGAAAAATTAAAGAATTCCATTAGTTGAAGTTGGTCCAAATGACTATGGAGGAATATGCAAATAAATTCTTGGAGCTACTGAGATATGTCAAGTATATCAGAGATGACAAAGTCAAAATTAAGCGTTTTCTAAGTGGTTGTCCTACAAAGATAGGATTGAGTTTGATGAGCCTCAAACTATAGATGAGACCATAAGAAAGGCTAAGTATTGTTATGATCAAGCCAAAAGCAAGCCATATTTCCATAAGGTATGGAAGGACAAGAAGAATGAAAAATTTTAAGCAAAGAAAGAAAGTGTTCAAGCCTCCTCATTTCAGAAATCAACCAAGGTAGCCACCAGAACTTGTGACAAAGACAACTAATATGATGGGAGACAAGCTAAGAGAGCTAAGAGAGCCACTTCAATGTTGGGGATGTGGAGAGGACCATTTGCTTATAAATTTTCCACATTGGAATGGGAGTGCAAATCAAGTTCACAACATCCAAGAAGTTGAAACTGTAGGTCAAGTGGCAAGGGTTGTCCCTAGGATTTATGCAGCACTTGAGGACCGCCAAGCAGATCATCAATCAACTGTGGTTGAGGTTGAAGTTAAGATTGCTAAGCAATCTATTTTAATTTTGATTGAACCTGGATCTACTCACAGTTATATTAGTCCTAAAATTGTTGAGATTTGTGCTTTCAAGAAAACCAAGCATAGTAAATCATGGTTGGTTCAACTAGCCACAGGAACCAAGAGAAAAGTTAGTGAGATGGCGAAGAAATGTCCATTAGACATGGGTGGACTGTCCACTTGTGCAAATATGAATATTTTACCACTTGGTTCATATGACATTCTCATTGGAATGGACTAGTTGGAAGCACATAGAGTTAAACTTGATTGCTACAACAAGAGTTTTGAGTGCATTGATGATGAAGGAAACCCAAGGGTTGTGAAAGGAATTTCAAAGAAAATTTCAATTAAGCATATTTCAACCATGCAACTGAAGAAGTTTTGTAGGAAATGTTGTAAATTGTATGCAACCCATTTATTGGACAAAACAGAAAATGAAATTCCAAATTTGGACGACTATCATGTGTTACAAGAATTCAGTGATGTGTTTCCCGATGAAGTGCCAGGACTTCCTCCCGAGAGGGACATTGATTTCACAATTGATCTTGTGCTAGGAGTTGCATCGGTGTCTAAGACACCTTACAGAATGAGCACACCTGAATTATTAGAGTTGAAAATGTGATTGCAATAATTATTGGAAAAGAAATACATAAGGCCAAGTGTGTCTCCATGGGGAGCACTGATATTATTTGTGAAAAAGAAAGATGGTACACTCCGGCTATGCATTGATTACATGCAGTTGAATAAGGTGACAATGAATAACAAGTACCCATTGCCTTGAATTGATAATCTTTTTTATCAAATGAGAGAGGCAAAGGTATTTTCAAACATAAACTTGAGGTCCGGTTACCATCAAGTAAGGATCAAAGAAGAAGATATTCACAAGACAACCTTTAGAACAAGGTATGGAAATTATAAATTTGTAGTGGTGCCATTTGGTCTCATTAATGCACCAGCTACCTTCATGTGTCTCATGAATAGCATTTTCCACAAATATTTGGACAAGTTTGTTCTTGTGTTTCTAGATAACATTCTTATTTACTCTAAGAATGAAGAGGAGCATGAAGAACATTTGAGGATGGTTGTGCAACTATTAAAGGAGCATAAGCTGTATGCAAAGCTAAGCAAATGTGACTTTTATACAAATAAAATTCATTATTTGGGTCACATTATTTCAGATGAAGGAATCTTAGTGGATCTATAAAATATTGAAGCTGTTATGAATTGGCCAACTCCAAAGAATGTCACAGATGTGAGATCTTTTATGTGTCTTGTTGGTTACTATAGAAGATTCATTGAAGGATTCTCCAAGGTTGCACACCCAATCACTTCCTTGCAAAAGAAGGGAATGGAATTTGAATGGATACATAAATGTGAGGAAATCTTCCAGCTATTGAAGAAGCTTCTTACAAGTGCTCCAATTCTAAAAATTGCAGACCCATAAAAAAGAATTTGTGGTGTGTATAGATGCATGTAAACAAGGACTTGGAGGAGTTTTTATGCAAGAAGATCATGTGGTGTGTTATGAGTCTACAAAATTGAAGGAGCATGAAAATAATTATGCCACACACGATCTAGAACTTGCAACCATAGTGCATGCTTTAAAAATGTGGAGACATTATCCAATAGGCAGAAAATTTGAGTTGAGGACAGACCATTGTGGTCTGAAATATTTATTTGAGCAGCCAACATTAAATGCCAGGCAAGCTAGATTGCTGGATTTTTTTATGTGAGTTTGATTTTGAGATCAAACACATATGAAAATAAAATAAAGTGGCTGACGCACTCAGCATAAAGGCGCATGAAATGCACGTGGCAACCATCACAACTTGCCAATCAAATTTAAGACATAAGATTGTTAATTCTCTTACTGAAGATGAATTATATGTGCAAATAAAAGAAAAATTACAGCAACATAATTTCGAAAAGAGACATGAAGGGTATCATTTGGAAGAGGATGGAATTCTTATTTATAAAAACATAATTTATATTCCAAATGTGGCAGACTTGAGGAGAATTGTTATGGATGAAATCCATAAAATGCCATATTCTGCTCACCCAGGATATCATAAAACAATTGCTACATCCAAGAAGCAATATTTTTGGCTAGGGATGAAAAAATATATTGTTGAGTATATATCTAAATGCATGAAGTGTCAACAAGTTAAAGTTGAGCATCAACACCCAACAGGTTTGTTGCACCCTTTGCCAATTCCAGAATGGAAATGGGAAATAATTTCCATGGATTTTATTACAGGATTGCCAATGACTGTGAAACAATGATGATTTTATCATGGTTGTGGTTGATAAATTGTCAAAATCATCACACCTTATTCCAGTTAAATCCACCTATAAAGAAGATACCATTGCAAAGCTTTTTATGAAGGAAATTTTCAAATTGCATGGATTGCCTAAGGCAATAATTTCAGACATGGATACCAAATTTAATTCAAATTTTTGGAAAAGTATTTTTGCAAACTTGGGAACACAATTGATTTTAGCACTGCCTACCATCCGCAAACATATGGACAAACTGAAAGAGTAAATCCTATTTTAGTTATGTCAGCTGTCAGCAGTCCTATTTCTTCTATGGTTATAAGCTATGTCAGTTGTCTTTTCACCCTTACCTCATATCCTTGGAGTCAACACTCTTTTGATCACTATCATTCTCTCATGCAGGTTTCCTACACTACGTAGAGTTTTTCATTGACGTTAATGTCCATTACAAAACTGTGTTTAACTCATAAATTCAAATTTGCAGACATAACTGCATTTTTGGAAGGGAAATTAGATGGCTGTGGGTGAGCATGGAGGTTGGGAAAGCTAGGAACCCTTACCCATTGAGTTCTGCTACTTTTGGATGCTTGAAAAGCCATAGATTAATGTTGCAGGAGACTCTCCATTAGCATACAACAGATTGGACTCTTACTGCACACACTGGTAAGCACTATAAGGGTGGATTTTCTAAGGGAACTGTGGATCAGTGAAGGGAAATTCCTTCCTTGTGTTGTGTGGGGCAGTTGGCTAAGCACAATGAGCAGAATGGGTTGTGGGTTGAGAGATAGAAGCCTATAAGTGTTCCCTTTGCCTTGGTGGCCTCATAGCCCAGCTTGGGGGTGGCCTCTTAGCATAAAGAGTATATGCTGGACATAGTGCCTATGTTTGGGTGGAAAATCGCTCTTACACAACCAGTTGTTTGGATCTTCTTTGCTTAAAGATAAGTATTCTTATGTATTGGATGTGCAATGATTTTTATTTGTATTCATGTGATAATTATACCTATAAATTGCATGTTATGCATGTGTGGATTGAGTTTATTCCATTGTGTGTTTTTGTTTACATGTCTGCACATGCATTTTAAATGTTGTAAATTCGTAATTATGGCTATGGGTCAAAATTTAAAGGCCCTGATTCAGTTAATGTCCCCTCCTACTGGCCGGATTAAGGGATGGGGACATTACAATATGCAAACTTAAGAAATCCTCGTATGGGCGTAAGTAGGCCCTAAGGGCTTGGTATTCGAGGATTGACAACTATCTTCTGAGCTTGGGATTCTCCAAAAGTGAAGTTGACCCCAACCTGTACTTCAAGATTTTGAAAAACCATCCATTGATATTGGTTCTCTATGTTGATGACTTGTTCCTTACTGGAGAGGAACAACAGATAGCTCAGTGCAAGATGGATCTCACTTCTAAGTTTGAAATGAAAGACTTAGGTCTTATGCACTATTTTCTTGGTCTAGAAGTTTGGCAAAGGAAAGATGATATCTTTCTTTCTCAAGGAAAGTACACAGTTGATGTATTGTGTAGATTTAGTATGATGGACTGTAAGTCCATGTCTACTCCAATGGTGTCTAATCTAAAGAAGCTACATGAGTCAAATCCCGAATTGAATCTGGTGGATCCTACTATGTATAGATAACTCAATGATTCCTTGATATATTTGATACCTAGTAGACCATACACATGTTATGGAGTGAATATCTTGATTCATTTCATGTCCGAGCCAAGACATAGACATTGGGTTGCTTCCAATCATGTGCTTAGATACCTTCGAGGTACTATTGCTTATGGACTCAAATATGCCTCTAGTGGTGGAGTGATGTTACTTGGATATGCCGAACTGGGGTAGTAGTATTGTGGACCGAAAGAGTACATCCGAATTTTGTTTTAGCTTGGGATCAACTATGATCTCTTGGTCCAGCAGGAAGTTGGGCTCCGTAACCCAGAGTACTGCATAAACAAAGTATATTGCAGCTAGTACCACCTGTCGAGAAGCTGTTTGGCTTAGCAAGCTACTTTCTGGGTTTGTTCAGTGGGAAGCTTGAGACTATTGTCATTCGCTCTAACAATTAGAGTTGCATAAAGCTCTCAGAAAACCCTGTGTTTCATGACAGATCGAAACACATTGAGATGAAGTATCACTACATCAAAGACATGGTCTAGAGAGGTGCCATAAGACTTCAGTACATTACTACTGGTGAGCATATTGCAGATATGTTAACTAAGCCTCTTTCTGTGACGAAGTATAGGTACTTCCGAGACAAGCTTGGCATGGCAAAGAATGCCTCCCTTGCTGAGAGGGAGTGTTAAAGTTACAACATCATGAGTCATTCTCCAGGTCAATCTTGTGTGTCAAGGTAGTGCCTTATAGGAGCCTGAATTGGACTCAGAAAACTTGGAGAAGAATCTTGAGTTGGGATCAAGAATGGTTAGGTTAAGCTTCATGTGTTGAGACAAGTGCTTTGTATGTTAAAGTGATTATGTTGTACAGTCTTTCTAGTTAAGTCTAAAGGCTTGTGTGTCAAGACAAATCCTCATGTGTTGAGGTGGTGCCTCATGTGTTGAGGTGATGCTTTGCATGTCGAAGCATGTATGGTGTGTGATGTAATACTAGCCATGGTTGAGATATTAAGTCTCCTCTAGAGACTGGCCACCTCTAGAGTGAATTACTTTAGCATATAACCACTTGGAACAATAGTAGAACAATATGATCGCATCATTGGGAAAATATCCTTAGTATATTTGATATGATAATTAAGTTGGCACATGCAGATAAGACAAGAGATAAAGATAAGATGTGATAATATATGAGAGGATTTGAATTGCACATAAAGAATTAATTAAGAGAGAATTAGAATTGTTAAACTTCAGTGAAGACTTCAGTAAATCAAAGGAGAACTCGAATTGATCACTACAATGATGTTCACAAGAAAGAATCAGTTAAAAGAGTTAACTAAGTGATAACAAAGAAGATCTAGTTAACTAAGTTTTAGTGCATGATGACACTTGTGTTAAACTAAAAGACGACACTTATGTTAAACTAAAACATGACACTTGAGTTACGACACTTGCATGAAGACACTTAATTTAGCCACCTAACTAAGTGGGCAAGCTTTCAGTTAAGGTGCGAGTTCATCCTAAGAGACAGTTCAGTGAGTTAATGCATTGCATGGGAAGTGGGGTGCACTTCTTCAAGCAATATTGATGCATACATATGGAGGGCTGGTTCATCCTGAAGTCAGAACATAAAAATAGATGTCGATGCGTGAGAATAATGTATAAATATGTTATACGAGATTGATGAATTCAATGTGAAGCGAATTCTCTTCTCCCTTGAAGGAAATGTGCTTCTCTTTGTGCATGATATTATTATGAGTCTCTTTTCTTTATCTTTCTCTTGCTTTGTAATTGCACCGGGGGTGCTTGATGTAAAAGACATTCTCTGCTATCTATCAATATACTAAGGAAGGTTTTACGGGGGTTTTCTCCCTTAAGTCATAGAGGGTTTCCCCAAGGTAAATTCACGTGTTGAATGTGATTTCTTATGTGTATCATTGTTATTTGATTTCAAGTACTATTGCATTTCCAAATTAAAGATAAAAATTTAACTTGTGCAACGTCAAGTTTTAACATTAAAGAAAATGCTAGATATCCATAAATATATAAGTTATTCTTTCATTAAAAGCATTGCTTAGGTACTGATGGAGCCTTTTATATTCATTTCTTTTAAGAAACTTCTAGCATGGTCTAGGCAGATTACCATAATGACTTTCATATTTCCAAATAAAAATTATTTTATTATTCTTACAATTTATACTTTAAGCATGTTCTATGCCTTCCTTTTTGTAGCTCTTATGGTTACAAAGATCATATCTTTGTACTAACAACCAAGAGATTTTTTCCGGTCTCGACATTGTCCTTTTTGCTCAATATTATGGACATGATTTCACTCTTGTTAATATATATGGTTTACATACTCATCACATGTCCTACTGGGAGAAGATTTCCAGTTTCAAGTTACATGTAGTGGATAGATTCATCCTTGGGGGAGATTTAAACTACTTTGTAGGGGAGGCAAAGACTTGGGGTGTTAATGCACAATCAGATTTGTTATCGGATTATTTCCCTAGGAAATTGGATGAGGTGGTTCTTTTTTATATGCCTCTTGCAACTCTGATACCTACATGGAGGAATATGCATGCAGGTTCTCAAAGTATTGCTTTAAGGTGGGGGATTGGACCACTTCCCCATTTTTCTAGCTATCAAAGGTGACGTCAGTAAGCCCCCATGCCCCTTAAGTTCATTGCTTCTTGGTTACAGGATGAGGTTTTTCTTAGGCCGGTCAAAATTTTGTGGATCCCTTTGATAGCTGGAGGTTAACTCTCAATAGTTGTGCTTTGAACAACCTTAAAAGGCTTAAAGCCCATACTATTTCTTGGGATGAGGAAAAAAGAAGTATCCAGGACTAATATATTCTAAGGATTGAAGTCTTTTTAGACTCTTTCCACAACAATAATCCGAAAGGATTCTCCTCTTTAGAAAAAAAAATGCTTCATTGTGGAACTTGAAACAAGGAGAAATAAAGAAGAGGAAGCTCTTATGCTTAAGAGTAGAGCTATTTGGTTGCAAAAAGGAGATAATAATTCAAATTTTTTCCATAACCATATTAGACACAGGAACAATATAAATATTATCTGGCAGATTAATGATGAAAATGGCTCTCAGGTTACCGGGTTTCAAAAGATTGCAAATTCAGGTGTGAAGCATTTCTCTGAAATTTACAAAGAGGATGCCCAAGCTCTATTAGCTTATATGATGGAACTTATTGCTCAATACCCCTCATTTGTCAATGTGGAACATAATATTTCTCTTAATGAAGCTATGACCTACGAGGAATTAGTTGAAGCTTCATTCTTTGCAAGGTGGTGGAGTTCTTCTCTAGTCTCCTGGATGTAATATGTTAGGATCTACTTGTTGTTGTGGAAGAGTCAAGAATAAGAGGCAGATTGATGGATGCTTATAATTCCACTTTCATAGCACTAGTACGAAAAGTTGACAGGGTGGAAAAGATGGAGGACTTCAAACCCATCACATTAGGTAACTGTATCTATAAGGTGATTTCTAAGGTTATAGCTAGACGAATTAGATGCATCCTTTCAAATGCTATTTATTTGGAAAAATTTGTTGTCCTTGAAGGTAGGTAGATTCATGATGCCATTGGCATTGCTCAGGAGGTACTTCACTAGGAAAAGATGAACCATGCTCTCGCTGTTGTTATCAAAGCATATTTATCTAAAGCTTATGATAAGGTGAATTGGACCTTCCTCAAACTGTTCCTTTTACATGAGGGGTTTGATCTCTCTTTTGTTAATTGGATCCTCTCATGTGTCCAATCTGTCTCCTTCTCTGTGTTAATAAATGGTTTAAAATCTCCTTTCTTTAGGCTTGGGATGGGGCTTAGACAAGGGTTCCCTTTAGCTCCTCTATTTTTTTAATTAAGCATGGAAGGTTTTAGTAGAGCTATTATCAAGGCTAGGAATAATGGGCGAATAAAGGGCATCAAAACTAGGGGTTATGTTATTATTACTCATCTAATTTTTTGTAGATGACATACTTCTTTTCACAGATGGCTCTAGAAGGGAAATTTTGCAGCTCAAAATTATTTTGGGATTATTTTCAGCCACAACAGGTATGGTAGGAAAATGCAAGGAAATCAACCATTTCTTCTTTGAATGTGGACAATGCATAGTTAGGTTGGATTGGCAATCATTTTAACTTTGAACGTACTGATATTGAGCTTGGCATTAAGTACTTGGGATTCATTATTAAATCAAATGATTATCAACGTGGAGGCTGGATATGGCTAATTGTTAAAGTTGAAAGAAAGCTTCATTTATGGTGCAATAAATGGTTATCTTGAGATGGTAGGTTGATCTTATTGAAGTCTGTTATGAAGGACCTCCCGATTTATTGGGTCTCCCGGGCTCATGTTCCACCAGCATCATGGAAAGTATAAGGATATTGAGTTTCAGTTTCCTATGGAGAGGGGAGAATGAGGATAGGCCCTTTCATCAGGTCTCTTTGGAGAAACGAACTCTTCCAAAAGAGTTAGGAGGTTGAGGCCTAAAGCATCACAATAGTTTTTCTAGAGAATTCACTACTAAAGGGGGTGGATTGTGGGTTATAGTTGTGCATTAAAAATATATCCACCCGATTTCCATTATAGAATGGTTTCGTATCAGAGAGAAACCACTAAGAAATGTTTCCATAATGTGGAAGGCCATTCTAAAATCATTTGAGGTCATTGTGGATTGTCCTGTATGGGAGATTGGAAATGGGAGAAGTGTAAGGATCGATCAATACCCTTGGATAGGGTGGATGGAAAGTTTCAGGCTTCCTGAGGGGAAGGTAAACTCTTTACTTGATAGAGGCTTTTTGTTTCTACATCAAATCTAGGATATTCAAAACTCTACCCCTATGAGATTGGTCTAGTTTTCTACACAATTTATGGGGTTTGAAGTAGAGGAGAGGATTTTATGGGAAGGATACACTAGAGCTCTCTAGGAAAGTCACATCTCTACGACTGATAAGGATGATAATATACTTTGGTACATTAATAGTGCCGAAGGGTCTTATCATGCCAATTTTGAATATAAGGTCATCCGAGAGGAGGATGACCTTCCATAGTCATCTTGGTGGACTCAAGTGAAAAGGCGATTACATAATCCTTTTAAGAATTGTTACACCTAAAATATTACCACCATTAGATTCAATGTATACATCCCTGAAGTTCCATTGGATAAGTCATTTGTCTGGAAGGGACATCATTGTGCTTCTGCTAGGTTTTGAGAGGTCGTCGCAGGCTGCACTCATGCAACCTATGACGTCGCACCTTGCTCCATTACAGGGTGCGACGAAGTCAGTTAAATGGAAAAAATAGCTTCTTCGAGCTCATTCTCGAAGGTTGTTGAATTGGATCCCTATCCTTGACCTGTTGGGGGAGCTGGCCTTTGGTTCCTAACCTCTTGGAAGGATCCCCTATCTCTCTCCTACCATATCTCAACCTACCCTATCCATACCCTATCCACTTAGTCCTATATAAGTGAAGCTCTACCCCTCTCCAAGGAGAGAAAGTCTATATTGTCTACATGTTGGTGAAATCATCCTTGAGAGATCTCTACGCATCTATTGGGAGACTCATACTTCCTTGGGAGGATATGGTAAATGGCTTGGATGGAGAAGGGTTGCAGCGTTAAGCCTTGGTTGTAGTTCTATGTCTCTACTATGTATTTCCCTATTTACAGTAATACAAATGCTTTCCACCAATATTGTTAATGTGTGATGATATTGAGTAGTTTACCTACTTAACTGTTTACTTAGATCTCTTATTGTATAGATGCTCTTTACTCGTTTGGTGTTGTTCTTTGTGTCTTAACAGGTCTTGCAACTGAGATCTGACGACAACTGGACGTGGAGCAACATTTAGGAGAAAGGATTGCGAAGTAAAAGGTAAGACATCTAGCACTTGATCCTTAAGTAGATCTAGGAAATACATTTGTAGTCTGTTCTATTTGTTCTAGACTCACATTGAGCTAGGGAGATCCGGCTTGCGTCCGCTCGAGTGGATTGTCCGTCAAACAAATCTGGCGACCATACTGGGGAAAACATTGCTTTCTAGTTGTCAAGTTGAATGATATTTTCAGTTGATTCCTTGACAAGCCTTTTTATTTGTCATTTGCTTCTTAAGTTGGTTTCACTATCAGATCTTCACTTTGAAGACTCTGATCAACTTCCTTTGGATCTGCATTCCCATTCCCAAACCTATTTATTGCTCATCACTTGGAGATTTGGCTCTTTTTTGAACTTAGATCTCGCTTGTCGCACCTGGGTGATATACACAGAGCGACACTGTGTCATTCTTGGTCTCTGTTCTTTGTTTGTTGGCCTGTCATCGCAATCCTGTCACTGTCCTTCTGCAACACCGTCGCACTCCCCGCATTGGTGAACCGCGACGTCGCACTGTGTACAAGCACAGAGTGCACCGATCTACCCTTTTTCCCATATAGGCACCTTTTCTCCTCTTCTGTTTTGAGTGTGGTTTGTATGCAGACTCCCTCTGCACTGTATGATCCAGTCAGAGATCCCTTTTGCTTTGTGTGATTGAGTTGTTTGGTTTTGTTGGAGTTGTTTTGGGTTCCCATTTGGGACAAATCTGAGGTTTGGTAGTGGTGGATACTTTGGTCTTCCCCACCTTCATCCTTTTCACCTTTGCATTCCCCCCTCTCCTAGCCTGATCTGATCAAGTGCATTGGATTAGTTCCAGACCTCATTTCGCATTTCATTTGTGAGTCTTGCTTGCTTTAGTGCTGCTTGTTACTGTTTGACTTTGAGTGTTTGAATGTATTTTCAGTTCATTGAGTGCTTGCTTTCTCTTGAGAATTTTATGAGTTGTTAGAGTGCTGCAAGTCATCTTTTCAATTCAAGTACCCATGTTTAAAAGCATAGTTGTTATCAAATTGTCATTTTGATGCACTCATTGAAAGATCAAAAGTACTTCGCTTCCATTGTTTTTCAAGATCATTTGAAGAATTGCATATGCATTGGAATGTCTCATTTATGAATCTTTTGGAAAAGTTGAATGAAAATTGCATTATTTGTGTTTTTCATGAATTATGAGTTGCTCATTTTCTTGAAAATTTTGGATAGACATCAAGTTTTGCAAAAGTAGTCCCATGCTTGGAAAGTTGCATTGTATCTTTTGATTTTTATGCTTTTAGGCCATCGTAGTGAAAGTGAAAATTTTGCACACTCTGCTTAGAAATCCTCTATTTCCATTACTTAACATCATTTTTGTTTTGAAAAGACAAAAGAAAAAGAAAAACATGTTTTGATTTGGCTTAGTAGTGTTGTGAAATTTTTTATGTTTCGTTGAAAAAGGAAAAGAATATTTCAATATCATTTTTCGTAGATTTGGGATTCTGTTGCATTGCATTGTTTTTGGTGAAATGGTTGGAACCAAAAAGAAGATTTATCCTTCCCATAGGTAGCATTCATCGAAATAAAAGCATACTTTTTGCATGTAGTTAGGGCCTGCATTATGTTTCCGATTATGTACTCACCTCATGCATTCACCTAACCATCCAAATAAAATTAACAGTAGAACTAGGGTAAAATATTTAGAAACTTGTGTGTAAGTTAGAGACGTGTTCCAGCGTCGTTAATCGTGGAAGCTGTCGTTATTTTCCAGCACTGTATCCTGAGGGTATTGTAGTATTCCACGTACTTATCGATATATCGAGCTCCTTCACGTACCCACCAAGTCACCTTGAGTACTTGGCGTATATTGAAGGGTGTATCACGTACTCGGTAGTATATCGGAAGGTCTCTTGCCGAACGGTTGTGCATTAGACAACACCACTACGGATTTGAGCTCCCACGTACCTTGCATATATCGGGAGACACCACTAGGATCCCTGAGACCAACTGAGTTAACCTTTTGGCTGTCTTGGCGGAGCAATACACTGAGAACAACACTCAAGGAGCTACTATGCACGTACCATCCAGGTAATCGGGTATGCAGGAAAGGGTACGTTCCCAATTCTCCGTGTCACATCATATTGTTGGACCCTGCGGTACATTGTGAGTTGCGAAGCCTTGACAATCCTGTGAGGATCCATACTTTGAATCCACTCTTATCACATAAGTTTGCTTGTGGCCTTAGTTTGTGTAGGGTTTTGTTTGGTCTACTTTTATTTTAGCTTGTCTTAGGAGAAATTTTTTGTTTCAGTCACTTTGGCTGACTTTCCTTGGAGAAGGTCCCTTAGAATCCAAAACTTGCCACTCGAATATCCCCTTAACCAGGAGGTAATTTCAAGGGTAAGGATGGATCCACACGCCAGGTTCGGGTCACATGAAGTGGAAAACCCCACTTTGAATATTGGAGGACATTTGTTTCCACATACTCCTCCAGATTCACCTACCTCTCATCCCCCGCTGGATGAAGAAGCACAAATTCTCACTTCACAAGACTTACCTCCCATTGCTCCGGGAGAGCCTGGATTGTTGGAATGGATAAATCAACCCCAGGACGATCCCACAACAGTTGTTGGTCCTTTAGCAACTTATTGGACATCTTCTACCGGTCACCCAGTGGCGCATTTTGTTGTTGCGCCCCCACCCAGTCAGGCTAGTCCCGACGACTGCTTGACACCTTATCATGAGCAATTGGCTCGTTTACGTGCCATGGGTGAGGATTTTCGAAGTCAAAAATTTCAAATAAGGTTCGACGATCGATCGATCCCAGGTCACTCTTTATCTTTCGAGTCACCAGAATCATCCACGCAACATGTGACCACTACTGGAACTGGTCAACCATCCATCCCTGCACATGCACCTCCTAGACATGAGAGTAGTTCGGTACTTCCTACTACCCAACCTGTTGAACAACAACAATCCAACACACTTGTGACCACCACGATTACATTACATGCCCCTCCCCCACCCCAAACATCGTGGGGAGGATACTCTTTACCCCCTACCCTTTTTATAGATAACGTCAAACCTACGGCGGATAATCAATAACCAGTGTTGGGTCAACCCTTAGCTAGTGGTCAGCAAGTTGTTGCTGGGGGGAAACCCCCATCTCTAAACCATAATACCACAGTTCGAGTTCCTATCGATCCTTCCATTGGAACTTCCCTACCTCCCAGACCTTCCACTTCGAGACTATCCCATGTTGGGGGACCATCCAACGTAATCCAACCTCCATTGAGTCAAGCATATCCAGGTCATTTTAACCGTGTGCCGGTTCAACATAATCTCGAAAACGCACTCTACGGGGTACCATACCCCAGTAATCCTTACACTCTTTGGGGACAGCAAAATGTTTTACAACATGGACCCCCACTTACAGTCCCTCCACCCACATTTGGTCCACCCCCACCTCTCGTTGCAGGTGGTAGGCCCCCACATAATTCTGGAGGAGGCAGACCCCTACCTTCTGGAAACGGTCCACCTCATTTTGGTCATCATGGCCCACCACACCCCGGAGGCAGTGGTGGAGGACCATCCCACCCTGGAGGTGGTGGTGGTGGACCTTCCCACCCTGGAGGTGGTGGTGGAGGACCGTCCTATCCTAGCAGAGGAGGTGGAGGGCCATCTTATCCTAGTGGAGGTGGTGGAGGACCACCACCCTACTATGGTGGAGGCGGTGGAGGAGGTCCTTACCCATCTGGCAGCGGCGGTGGTGGACCACCACCTCCTCCTAGTGGAGGCGGTGGAGGCCCATCCTACCCTGGCAGCGGTGGCGGACCACCACCATTTGGAGGTGGCCCACCCCCTCCTGGAGGCGGAGGCGGGCCACCACCTTATGGTCATGGGCCACCTTATTATGGTAATGGACCACCTTACTATGGCGGCGGACCTCCATTTGGTCCGAGCGGCACATACCCCTATGGCCAGTTTCCTCCTGGTACACCTTATGGTCAATCAATGCAAGGTCCTTATACGCCTTATCCATACTATCAGTACTCGCAGCCTAATCCACAACTGCCCTTTTTGGCTACTTTGGACCTACCTGACCTGTCTCGTTTAACCAACGACCCCATTTACCATGGAACTAATTGGCCGCCTATTCCGGTGAAACTTTCGTCTGATATCCCGAAATTTGATGGCAAGCCGGGTGAGGATCCTAAAAATCACATGATGACATACCATTTATGGTGTTCATCTAACTTCCTGATGGACAACTCTATCCGTCTTAGATTGTTTCAAAGGACTCTTATTGGTTCGGTTGCCAAGTGATATATTGAACTACCACCGCATTCTTTTCCCGATTTTGGTTCTCTTGCTATGAACTTTTTGACTCACTTCTAGCTGCCTATATGGTACGAAACTGGTACAGAGATTTTAACCTCGCTCCATCAAAATACTGCCACTCACATATCAGATCATATACATGAGTGGCGAAGGAGACAACGTCTCATTAAGGCTCCTATTCTAGATCAAATCCTAGCGGACTAGTTTATGAAGTCTCTCCAACCCACAATAGCACAAGATGTTGCCATGGGTGGTGCTGTCACTGAAGAACAAGCCATCGCACGTGCCCATTTGCTAGACTTAGTCTATGCTCAGTCCGACACGTTGTTTGATATCCTTCCTAACGCACCACACAAGACTTATGACCCCGCGAAACCACCCAAGGGACCCCAAACTGATGGCATCATTGGATCCCTTACCACCCAACCTTCTTCTCAAACCGTTGGTTCGTCGAACCCCCAGGGTTCTTCCCCATCACCAACACAAGCTGGTCACGGCACCACCAAATCACCCATGCCTGCTGTCACCGAAGAAGTGAATTATGTTTCATCAGCTTCACCTCAAAAGTCTAGTGGTAAGAAGAAGAACAAAGGGAAACCTAAGAAGTCTTCCACCCAGCAAGAACAAAGGAGCACCCCTGATGATACCAAACAGAAAAGGAAGTTAAAGTATCCTTGTCTATTGTGTGGTGATGACCATTTCTCTAAGGAGTGCCCCCATAGAGACGAAGTTCAAAAGTTTCTTAAGGGTAAACCCACACTCGCAGTTCTCAATGATCCTTTCCCTGCTCAAAATCAGCATTCGATCGCTCACACTTCTTCTTCCCAAGGAGAAGCACCCAACACCGCACATGTTCTCATGGTGCGAAATGAGACCATCAACTTGAAAACCTGTTCTCGTTCGTATGACTCTGTTCCAACTAAAGAACCTGTTGGAAGTAATACTGAAAAACCTTCCACCTCAATGCCTGAAGTCACCGTACCAACTGCTCCTCTCACCATAGAGAAGCCCTCTCTAGAGTCAGTATTGCATCCACCCAAGAGCACGATTAGAAAATTAGTTTTCAATCCTAGTGCTCGAGCTGCTCAAAAATACAACATTGTAGAGGACCTAGCGCTAGCTCCTTGCGCTATGTCGATGCTGGAGGTTCTGCAAAACGGTCCTAATCAGCGCAAAACTCTCTTCGCTGTGCAAAACTCTCTTCGTTGCCATCGATGCAGTTGACCCAGACTCATTGAATACTATTATGTTCTGGCTGGAATACTTCAAACTGAGGCTCTCCCATCAGTTGGCATTTCAAGTTGCCACAAACATTGCTGGGAAGACAATCCATCGTTTTGTTTTGGACAAGGGCGCCTCCACTTCATTCATGTCGATCTCATGTTGGAGAGCCATTGGCTCTCTCGAGTTGAACCGTTCTCCTACCACTTTGAGAGCCTTTGACGGACGTGGATTTCAACCTCATGGGCTATTACAAGATTTACCTGTCAAGTTGGGGGGCAAGACCACGACCATTAACGTGGAAGTAGTCGCTGCCCCATTAGATTACAACATTCTGCTTGGTCGTAATTGGTTTTATGCCATGACCACGGTTGCCTCATCAGTCTTCTGCATAGTGCAATTCCCCCATCAAGGTCGAATTGTCACAGTCGACCAACTGGATTTTTGTGCACCTGACACCACTTCTCACCCAAGCGATAACGTTCCTTACATTGAACAATCTTCGTAGAAGTATGAGAGTGTGGGGGTTGGCCTCCTTAAGGATGCATCCCTTATGGGCATTTTTCCTACTCCGGATCCCCCCAACCATGTTGCCACGGTGAACATGATCTCCTCGCAGACTTCGTTCATTCCCAACTCCACTGATTCATGGCTTGTACCTGATGAAGCCAACACACACCTGATTGGAGACATTATGCCTTTGTCACCTGCCGAACTTATGTACGAGGCTATCCAGTCAGCCCCGGAGGATCACTTAGCTGTGACCTCCACCTCTAGTTCTCTGCAGAGGACATCATCCGATCCCTTCCTACAGACTTTTCATTGTAATGAGTCCATCATGGAAATCATGAGTGCGGATGATCCTCCGTGGGAAGACCTCCATCATCGTTCGTCTTCCCTTCCCATTTTGGCTACTGTAGAGAACAACATTCGCACCATCTCTACACTGGATGTCCTTTATGTATCTTAGTCTTTAATACTCACGTGTCAAACGAATTCTGAAGGCAACTTAGCGAACATTGAGCCTACCACTTTGATCGACATCTCGGTTAAACCTGGTGTAGTGGAACACATTCAATTAGGCCAGAAGTGTTCCCCTGAAGAAGTCATTACTGATACAGCCCTATTCAAGCGATTTCGAGACGTATTTACTTGGACCTACGAGGAGATGCCTGGGATAGACCCCTCCATTGTTTTGCACGAGATCAAAACCTATCTCGACATCAAACCTGTCTGCCAAAAGTTGCGACCGGTACACCCCCGGAAGATTGAGGCAATCAAGGCAGAAATTGAGAAACTCTTGAAGGCCAACTTCATTTACCCTGTCCCATTGAAAAAGTGGGTCTCTAACGTCGTCCCTATTTCTAAAAAACAGGGTACTATTCGCGTCTATGTCGATTATCGGGATCTCAACAAAGATTGTCCTAAGGACAACTACCCGACTCCTTTTATCGACCAGATCATCGACAATTATACTAGAAGCGTCATCTTTTCATTTATGGATGGCTTTTCTAGGTACAACCAGATTGAGATTCACCCCGTCGACCAACACAAGACTGCTTTCATCTGTCCTTGGGGAATGTTTGCATACCGCAAACTTCCGTTTGGTCTTAAAAAAGCTAGTGCCACATTCTAGCGGGCCATGTCGTACGCTTTCCACGATGTGAAGGACTTTGTGGAACCTTACTTGGATGATCTCCTTGCCCATTCGAACCAGCGTGAGTTCCACTTCGATCATCTGACGGTTGTTTTCCTCAGATGCAGGCGGTATAATATCCATCTGAATCCTCATAAGTGTATTTTTTGTGTCGAGTCTGGACGCCTCCTAGGGTTTATTGTCTCAAAAGATGGCATCCGCATTGATCCCTCGAAGGTGGAATCCATCGTCTCTCTTCCACCTCCAACCAATATTACAGAAATTCAGAGTCTGCAAGGACGAGCGACTTATTTATGGCGCTTCGTTTGTAATTTCTCTCTAAAGACACAGTGTTACATGAGATTGATGAAGAAAGACGTCCCATTCATTTGGGACGACCGCGCTCAACAATCTTTTGATAGTTTGAAGCATGCCATCACGCATGCCCCCATGCTCCAACCACCGAATTACTATCGAGATTACATTCTATATCTCTCTGCTTCCGACACCACTATCGCCATGGTTTTGGTTTAGGAAGACCAGAATGCCCAGGAACATGTGATATATTATGCCAGCAAAGGTCTCATTGACACTGAAACCCGGTATTCACATGTTGAAAAACTCGCTCTCACGGACGTCATAGCCGTGCAGAAGTTTTGACACTCCTTTTTGCTCCGCACCACCACCATCATTGCCGATTTGAACCCCATGTACCACGTTCTGACACGTCAGGTGCTTGGGGGCAAGTATTCACGCTGGATCGTGATACTGCAAGAATTTGATCTTCTTTTCGAAAAGGCCAAGTCTAAAAAATCATTGGTGTTTTCCGAGCTCATCTGCGACCTCCCCCGTACTAATGAAGAGTCTGAGCCCAATGACTCCTTTCTGGACGAGTCATTGTTTCTTATTAGTACATCTGATCCATGGTATGGAGATATCACATTGTATCTTCAAACCCAACGTTTCAGTCCTCAATTGTCTCATGACGACCGTCATCGCATACGCCACCATGCAAAGTATTACTTGATCATCAGTGATACATTGTACTGTCGTGGTGTCGATTCCATTCTCTGACGTTGTCTCACTCATGATGAGGCTGAACACGTTCTAAATGACTGTCATGCTGGGGCATGTGGCAGTCAACTCTATGGGATGGCTACAACCCAGAAGATTTTGCACGTAGGATATTATTGGCCTACTATATTCAAAGATTGTATTGAGGCCATCAAAAAATGTCCTCCATGTCAACACTTTCATACAAAAAAGCGAACCCACCCTGCCCCGTTACACCCGGTTATTGCCGTTGGCCCCTTCGCTAAATGGGGCATAGATTTCATGCATTGTAAGCCTACCTCGATCGGGGGGCATAGTTACGTCATTGTAGCTGTGGACTACTTTACAAAGTGGGCTGAGGCAATGCTTACATACACGAACGACGGCAAGACCGTCGCACTCTTCATGTTCAATCATGTAATAGCGCGGTCTAGAGTTCCTCAAGCGATAGTTACCGACCATGGTTCTCACTTTATGAACCACATGGTTGACGAGTTGAGCGATAGATTGGGTTTTCGCCATGAAAAATCAACACCATACTACCCACAGTCGAATGGACAGGTTGAGGCCATCGACAAGGTCTTGAAAACTATGGTCCAACGAATGGTAGATACGCATAAGTCCAACTGGCATAATATGCTCTTCTCTGCACTTTGGGCTTATAGGACTTTCGTTAAAACCACCACTGGATTTACTCCTTTCCAACTAGTGTATGGATCGGAGGCAGTCTCCCCTATAGAGTGTGAGATTCCGTCTCTCAAG
This sequence comes from Larix kaempferi, assembly GCA_027924585.1. NCBI lineage: Eukaryota > Viridiplantae > Streptophyta > Pinopsida > Pinales > Pinaceae > Larix > Larix kaempferi. The sequence goes on along the minus strand of BSBM01000580.1, from coordinate 19,283,514 downwards.
CTTGCCATCGAACTTCTCCCAAACATTACTGTCGAGGAAAAATGTTTCCTCTACATAGCTAAACTCGACGAGACTCGCCGAGATGCCGCTCTTGCCAACGAGGCTCATAAGAAACGCATCAAAGAATAGCATGATAAGTCGGTAGAACCCCGCGCTTACAGCGAAGGAGATTTGGTCCTTACATACGACCAAAAACATGATAAGCTGGGGGCAGGCAAGTTTGAGTCCATGTGGCATGGACCTTGCATAGTAAAACGCGTTTTAGAGAAGGGAGATTATGAGATTGAAGACTATGACGGGATATCTTTGGGTGAGCCCCTCAATGGGCTCTACCTGAGGAGGTACTATGCTTGAGTCTTTCATGCATGAGTACTTTTGTATATACTGTACATGGCGTGCGTGTGTGTTTTCTGTGTGGTGTGACGCTTTGATTTCTTGCGTGTTTAGGTCTTGTTTCATTTCTTATACCATGTTTTGTCTCTGTGTGCAGATGGAAACTTGTTACGAATTTGCGGACGACGCTAGTCGGCATACCCGCAACCTTGCTTCGGCAACCTGGGTTCTCTATTCACCTACGGGCGAGCTTATCAGCTCAGGGGGAATGTGTCTAGGTTTTGCAACCAACAATGTTGCAGAATATCAAGCAGTCATTGGAACCCTAACTATCGCCATTTCTTTGGGTATGGACCACGTTGTCATCCATTTGGACTCTCAACTAGTGGTCTCTCATCTTAACTGAGTTTACGCCATCCGCGACCCCTTTTTACTCCGTATATATCGACGAGTTCGTCTTCTGGAAAGGTCCTTCGAGTCCATTCAGTACCTGCACATTCCACGAGATGTTAACACAGTTGCCGACTCTATGGCCAACTTCATCTTAGATTGGTACTTTGGACACACATAAGCATATTCATGAACTGTTAAAAGTAGACATAACATGTAATTAATTCATTTTATAAGCAAACACATAAGCAAGACCACATCATTCACTCATTTGAAACACATAATGTATAAATTGCCGGAATGTCTGTATATATATATAATCTCAAAAGGTAGTGCTGGTACAAAAGTCTGAAGTACGACGACTTTCAGTGAGTCTCTACAAAATCTGAAGCCTCGTAGATTTCAGTAGTACAAAAATCTGAGGCCTCTAAGCTCTCAGTACACACACAGTACCAACATATGGCCTATCGCCTGGCCCGTATAGCCCTAGGAGGTCTAGCAGATCTAGCTTGCTGAGTCTGGAAACAGTCGAGTGCTCTCGCAACCCTATGAAGCAGCGCATTGAAGCACACAGTAGCTCCAACCGTGTGTACCTGCATGGGCCGCGACACCTCATCTACCGTCGGCTCAGGAATGTCTAGTGTCAACCCACTCAGGTTGGCATAGACTCTATCCATCTTTGCAATGGCAGCGTGCATAGCCGGACCCACAACTGCTCCCTCTCCTCTCTCTCTCCTAGCAAGAAGAGAGGTCCCCACTAGTTGTTCAGGCCCCACATCTGCACACACATGTTGTTCACCTATCAGCACTATATAAAAAAAAATCATAAATGCACAAAACTTAAAAAGTAAAAGGGTCATTTGCTCTTATCGAGGTCTCCCCATGCTGCTCCCTCTAGCAGCAGCAAGTCTGGGTCATCTCTAAAGTCCGTACCACTGTATGGGAAGTCCTCCACCATCAGTAACTGGCCCTCCAGCCAAGTGAAGAACTCAGGAGGGTATCCAATAATGGGCCCCCCACCATATCGGGCCATCACATCAGTCCACCTAGCCATGTGAGGATCTCTAGGATCCCTATCCTCCAGTGGTACCTGAGGACGCAAAAGGGGAACCCGTTCCAGTAAGAATGAGTTCACTATCGATCCGTAGCCAAACTGTTTGAGCTCTCCCCACCGACACTTTGTCAGCTGAGCTCACATGTTTGCGAGGACTCCCTCGCACTAGTTAAAGATCTCCGGAGACATACAGTCCTCCGCATAAGGCATCTGTGCCCTGGTGGCTAAGTGAGGAGCTTGGCTCCCCGCCATCCTTGTAATGGTGAATAATATGTCGTGTAATGGACGTTCCCGTACATCTTTGATGGGAATCTTCCCACTAGATGCACGGGTGTTGGGACTACAATGTTGTTGGATCATATCATCCACGGTCCGATCACTCCCGCATGATCCAGAAAGTAGCACATTGTCCCCTCTTCGGGACTATCCTGTCAGAAAATAGATGTCCTCGACATTTATGGTAAGCTCGTGCTCACCTATCATGAAGTATTGCTGGGCCACATCCCAACATCGAAGCATATGAGTCAATAGTGGGATTTGGGATCTCATCCCCTGGATGCGAAAGAACTTGATGAGCCCACAGGTCCTCAATGCTTCTATGCATTCTGGATCATTTGCAGCATGCATGTTATCTAATTCATGCTCCCTTTCTCACCATTCCAAAACCATTTTGGATGCTTGGAACCTGTCAATAGGATAATTTTAACAATGTTAGAACTTGCTTCAACCACTGAAAGTCCTTCTTTTGAGCTTGGCTTGAGTTTGAGGATGGACGTCGTCGTCGTCGCACCCCATTTTTACAAACAGAGCGACATCGTCGTAGTCCAGTTGTGAGACCCTAGCGACGACTCAGTCTCGTCACATTTCCCGAAAGGGAAAACTGCGACGAGCCAAGGGCGCAATGTCCCTTCCCAAATCAAGCTAAAACCCAAAAAAAATGACTAAAATTCAAAAATGTAAACCACTACAATCATGGTGGATGAAGTTTAGGGTTACCTGCTCCTAACGGCAAGTGGAATGACTGCTCGTAGCTCCCGGAATCAACGAGTGAAGATTTGGCTCCAAATGGCACTACTCCTCCCAAATTTGGCAAATAGAACAATGGTGACTATATTTGGTTTTTATTTCTATTTAAAAACAAAATGGAATATTCCTTTTTCAAATATTTGATGTCGTTATGCCATTTACTATAGTTTGGATCGATTTTATTATATTTGAACGTTCGGTTGACTATTTGACCTATTTTTCGAGTGTGCAGGAGTTGTGAAGTGCCTTTCTATGCCATTTTCGCATTGGAACGGTCATCTCAGGTATGGACACCCCTTGTGTATTTTGTCGTTTATCTTTTCATTTCATTAGATTGTAATTATTTAATGATTATGAGCTTACTCTTTGTTCTTTCTCGTGCTCTTGAAACTATGAGAATACGTTACCGAGTTACGATTTATCACTTTTTCGGGCTCTTTAAACTCCTACGGAAAAGGAACCCCCCCAGAGTCTGTCTTTAAGCTCTTTTCTGGCTCTCAAAATACGAAAAGATTTCCAAGCGAACTTGTCGCGTTCATGCTTGTAAAAGAATTTGAATGGTCGTCTTCCTAGTGATAGTTTACCCCTTTTTCGGACTAGGGGGCACTAGTTACGAAAAAGGTATACTCCAGCCAATCATAACTAGAAGAGTCCTCTCCCGCGTTGTTTTACCCTTTTTCGAGCGATGAGGCTAACTTTACGAAAAAGGACCGTTGGAGTCTTCTTTAGTTCTTTTCAGACTCTCTAAACATGAAATGACGACCAAGTTTACCTTCTATGGACTCGTTAAATTCTTACATTGAAGGGCCCGCCATGGGACGAACCCCTCATATCCTAGGTTCAGAAAATATTTGGGATTGGACTTGTCTATGAGATGAGATATACCGAGCATATGGTTACCCTCATCAAGCTCGTAAAAAACACATGAGGCACTCATCATTCATGATGGGGAAAAAAGAAAGCTTTTGTATTACACCTTTATCAACGGCAGTACTTAGTCATTCTTGAACATGGCACTCATTTGCATTTGCATACAGCACTTGGATCATCTGTTTGTCCTCGAGTTCCGCTTAATTCTTGAGTCTTGTTACTCCTTTGAGTCATTCAAAGAAAGCTTCCATCATCAGTTGCATTAGTAATTTGTGTCATACTTGTCATGTCAATACTGCCAAGTCATGCCATGCCCATGTTCAAGAATACTTTTACTATTCATCTATTTGCAGTCAGTACACCTTCAATCATGTCGGTCAACTCTGAGTCAGTCTCGCATATTATTGTAGCATCCAATCCACTCTACACATCCTTTGTCATGTTTCGTGTCGATGATGGGGGAATTCATCATGGCCCTCCTTCGACGGATTCATCCTTGTTGACTTCAAAACATCATCCAAGGATTGAATCTAGAAATGAACCAAGTACCTTGACCCTACATGCCTCAATGGCAGGTTACCTCGCTTTCGGCATGAGTTTACATCATTGACTCTTGAACGAAAGATTTCATCTTGCGTTCGACTTCAACTCATTTATTCACGCTTGATGATATGTACTGTGATACTTAGGGGATCATTGACATCAATGGTGATTTCCCTCGCACTTGTTAACGGTATACATCAATGACCGGTAATCAAGTGGTTTCTACCATGTTCGACGTCAAGATATTTGTAATCACATGGATAGATTCGTATCATTGCGGGTTCAACTTGAAGACCCTGGGGAGTCATGTTTTACCCAGGTTGCGATGGAGTTTGTATTGAGTCATATTACACAGATCCACATTTGTATTGGTCGTGACTGTGTTACCATCTCATCATGGATCTACGCTTGTGTCCAGTAGCCATGATTGTGTTTAGTCGATCATTACTACCATGGATATGCATTGTATTGGTCGGCAGCCATGTTGTACATCATATGAGATTGTCTGTTCAGAGTCAATTGTACTGCAGCAGCATCCTTCATCCGACAAGTCCATTTTGCTATTCTTTCTGTCAAAGCATTTCACTTGTCCAATCTTTAAACAACTTCATGATTTGGGGGGCATTCTATTACACCTAAAATCTTACCACCATTAGATTCAGTGTATACATCCTTGAAGTTCCATTGGATAAATCATTTTCCTCGAAGGGACATCATTGTGCTTCTGCTAGGTTTTGAGAGATCGTCGTAGGCTGCATTCATGCAACCTGTGACGTCACACCTTGCTCCATTATAGGGTGCGACGAAGTCAGTTAAATGGAAAAAATAGCTTCTTTGAGCTCATTCTCGAAGGTTGCTGACTTGGATCCCTATCCCTGACCTGTTGGGGGAGCTAGCCTTCGGTTCCTAACCTCTTGTAAGGATACTCTATCTCTCTCCCACCATATCTCAACCTACGCTATCCATACCCTATCCACTTAGTCCTATATAAGTGAAGCTCTACCCCTCTCCAAGGAGAGGAAGTCTACAGTGTCTACATGCTAGTGAAATCATCCTTGAGAGATCTCTACTCATCTATTGGGAGACTCATACTTCCTTGGGAGGATATGGCAAATGGCTTGGATGGAGAAGGGCTACAGCGTTAAGCCTTGGTTGTAGTTCTATGTCTCTACTATGTAGTTCCCTATTTACAGTAATACAAATGCTTTCCACCAGTATTGTTAATGTGTGATGATATTGAGTAGTTTACCTGCTTAACTGTTTACTTAGATCTCTTATTGTATAGATGCTCTTTACTCGTTTGGTGTTGTTCCTTGTGTCTTAACAGGTCTTGCAGCTAAGATCTGACGACCGCTGGACATGGAGCAACATCCAGGAGAAAGGATTGCGAAGTAAAAGGTAAGACATCTAGCACTTGATCCTTAATTAGATCTAGGAAATCCATTTGTAGTCTGTTCTATTTGTTCTAGACTCACATTGAGCTAGGGAGATTCGACTCGCGTCCGCTCGAGTGGATTATCCGTCAAACAAGAATAAACTATTTCTTCGGCTTGCACTTGCATACAAAGTCCTTGTATGGGATCAATTGAGCATGATGATTTTCATAATCGAAGAATTCCACACAATATTGATGCTTTTCATAATCTAGCTTCTATCCACATCCTCCATCATAATAATGCAATTGTTAATGGTCAAGCTAATCTGGTTATCAGAGACACCATATAAATGCTTGGGATTAATGGGAAACCCTCCTTGCACCATATACCATGAACAAATCACAGTTCTTATCCCAGTCCCATCCAAGGGTTCCATCGAAGATCCTAGTGCTGGTCTATACTTGTCGCATGCTTGAGATTTTAACCTGAATCTGCCACTCCTCCTTCCCATCTTATGGCAAAGATGCATGGTAGTGGATTTAAGCCACGTTGGGGCTTTCGCCACCCACATGTGGGCGTCCCTTGTTGTATTGTCCCCCCTTGTCTGGGCATGAATTCCCCATCCTTCCTTCCTAGTTGCACGCGTGATCTCCCCTTCTTCGAACGAGCCTTGCCATCTCCACTAGCCTCTTTCTTACATAGCCTTATGGATCTTGTCCTTCTTCTCATGGTGTTTGCGTCATCTCAGCTCTCTTTGGAATCATCCATGCAAGTTAATGAGTGTACCACCTCTCCAAGTTAGTCAATCACTATGTGTGATCGTATCTCTTGGTTAATAGATATGACAAGTGAAGCACTTCCTCCTTTGTGGTTGTTGTCCCTCACACAATGGGATGCAAATTTAAGAGGAACACAATCGGGAGTTATAGAGGAGTATTCAGAGCCTGTGAAGAATTCACCACTGGTTCAGTGCTTGCTTGTTGTTTCACCATAATTCATTTGTACAATAGCAATTGTAAGGCCTTGCGTCATGGTCAAGAGAAGTGCAGGAAGTGCTTGTTGGATAAGGGAACCTCTGGAATATGAACAATCAAACCTGGTGAACTCTGTCCAAGATCTTCATATTCAAGTTAACAATCTATCGACTCAAGTACTTACTACCCTAGATATTTTGGTGGAGCATAGACAGGGCCATCAATAGATCCAAGATGAGTTTGTAGCAACCGGTTTTGAAGTGGAAGAGATGCGCACCAAGCCCAGTTCCCCATCACCTGCTCGCACAGTCATAGAAAATTCGGATGAGGCCTCACCCCCTAGCCTTCTCCAAAACATTCTGGACCTGAATTCAAAAACAGATCCTTAAGAAGTCATGAATGACCGGAAATATCCTCCAGCTTAATAATTTCTAAATGTTGTGCTTTTGTATTATGATATTAGGGGTGTTCTACAAACTTTACCATGGGAGTCAATTTGGAATCATGTATAAGCTTAAGCTAGTCTCTATTTTTCAGGATAGTTTAGTTACTTTCTAACATGTTTTTTCCACTTTTGAAAAGGTTGATTTTGGGCATGCAATCACTCTTTATGCAAGTCCTCTTGCAACATTTTTAAATAAATATTTCTACAATTTTCTTTCAAAAAAAAAAAAATGGTCACAACATCTTGCAAAGAATATTAAAAGAAATAGCCACAGAAAGCAATGAGGAAATATAAGAAATATGGCTTATTTGTCTAATTTGAATGTTATAGGCTAATGCCATTAATTAATCTAGATCTTGGAAAACTTAAGAATCACACAATGTCATGATTTCTAGCAATGTTGAAAAAACACAGCTCGACAAAAGACTCTACAAGGCAAGAGTGTAAGAGTTCAACTTGGACTAGGAAAACTCTTGACAACAAAAATAGTTCATAATGGGGGATTTCCTTTTCCTTTTGACATTTACAATTACACCAATGAGCTTTTCCATCCGCAACTTGTGGGCAATGAATAAACCTACTAGTACTCGTTAGTGGTGACTTTTCCTTGCCAACAAAGAGTCGGGATCAGGACCATGTTAAATCAGCTCAAATTTGACCTAGAAGTGTTCGGGAGACTCTAATGGCTAGACACCAATGAAATTTGTGTGGTTTTTGATTGGGGGACTCTTAGGATGAAATTTTCAATGCCTGAAACAAAGCAAAATTATAATATGAAGAAAGATAATCATATAACTCTATAGTTAGGGAAAAGGTATGGAATTAGGGGTTTATGACCCTCAATTCATCAAACTAGTAAAATATCATGAAATAATAATTCAAGGTCAAACCAACGAAAATAATGAATTGCTTCCATATGCATTGCTATGTGAAAGAATGCTTACCTTATAGTTATGTCTCTAAATACCTTCTATATGTATAAAAACCAAGCAATAGGAACTATCATTGGCCGATTTCATTCCACTGGAAACTCAAACCCTTATTGAACACACTGAGCAAAGTTGAAATAAGGAACATGAAATGACCTTATCTATACAAATATGATTAGCAAACAATTTGAAATTACCATGATGCTGCTAAATATAACCTTTAATAATAATAATAAGAATCAGACAATTAAGGTGGCATTGTTGTCAATTGCAAAGTTGAAATAAGGAACCTGAAATGACCTTATCTATACAAATATGATTAGCAAACAATTTGAAATTACCATGATGCTGCTAAATATAACCTTTAATAATAATAATAAGCATCACACAATTGAGGTGACATTGTTGTCAATCACCCCATAGAAAACAAAGATAATGTGGTATGGCACTTTCCATGAGGAGGAAGTAGCATGAGGAGGAAGTAAAGCAAACGTGTGATGTGGTAAGGGACTTTCCGTGAGGAAGATGTGTAATAACCTTATCTTTTTAAAAGGAAACTTATAGTTGGGTTAAGTAGTTTTGTATAATGACCTTCACATTTATTATTCCTCTAGTAATTTGCTTCTTACCTTTTTAAAACTTATAATTGCTTCTTACCCTTTTAAAATTTATAATTGGGTAAGGTAATTTTGTATAGTAACCTTCATATTTATTCTTTCTTTAAGGGTATTGCTTAAATACGTTTTTTTTTAATAGAAAAATAGCTATATATTTATAGAAAATATATATAAGAGAGTGACATACATACATTCCAATGAGGAAAGAAAGCCAAACGACTGGAAGGAGCCATTCCAAGGCAACACAATCTCCCCAAGAAAAAAAACCGGTGACTCCATGAAGCCTAACAACAGGACCAAGTATAACCAAAGTCTGCCATGTACATACCACCAACGATCCAAAGATCCAGGCCAAAGGGACGAGACAGAAAAAAGAAGAAAAGAAAGACCCCAGAGGGGAAGAAGTATTTACCAAAAAAGAGATACAGCCGCCAAAAAACCAAAAAATATGAAGCCCCAAAGATCCTTCACCCCTTCACCAGCATGAAGATACTGGAAGAAGCAGGCTACCGCTGGATTGGAGCATGGAGTGAGACCAAAATTCAAAATGGTTACAACCATCCACCACTGAAAGAGCCAACTTGAACAAAAAAATCAACTTGTTCGTTGTGTTCCCAAGAGATATGATGTAATGACCATCATATCTGTTCTTTTTATTAATGGACTTCCTACCCTTTAAAACTTATAATTAAGTCAGGTAAGTTTGTATAATGACCTTCATATTTGTTCTTTCCTTAAAAACATTACCTAAATATTGATGTAATAAACTTTGTATCTATTCTTTCATTAAAAACATTGCTTAAGTATTGATAGAACCTTTTATTTTTATTTTATAACTTATAACATCGTTTAGGTAGATTGCCATAATGACTTTCATATTTCCAAATTTTATTTTTTTATTATTCTTTTAATTTACATTCTAAGCATATTTTACGCCTTCCTTTATATAGCTCCTATGCATGTACAACACCACGTTTCAACATTAAAGAGAATGTTAAATATCCATAATTGTATAAGTTATTCTTTCATTAAAAGCATTGCTTGAGTATTGACGGAGCCTTTTATCTTTCTTTTTTTCCTTGAGAAACTTCTATCTTTCTTTAAAAAACTTCTAGCATGGTCTAGGCATATTGCCATAATGAATCTCATATTTAAAAAAGACCTTATTTTAATATTCTTACCATTTACACTCTAAGCATATTCTATGCCTTCCTTTATGTAGCTCATATGCATGTGCAACATCAAGTTTTAACATTAAAGAAAATCTTAGATATCCGTAAATACATAAGTTATTCTTTCATTAAAAGAGTTGCTTAAGTATTGAAGAAGCTTTTTATCTTCTTCTTTTTTAAAGAAACTCGTAGCATGATCTAGGAAGATTTCCATAATGACTTTCATGTTTCCAAAAAAACCTTATTTTATTATTCTTACAATTTATATTTTAAGCATATTTTATGCCTTCCTTTTTGTAGCTCTTATGGTTACAAAGATCATAACTTGGGATTTTTTTACTTCTCGGCATTGTCCTTTTTGCTAAATATTATGGACAGGCTTTCACTCTTCTTAATATATATGGTGTGCATACTCATCACATGGCCTATTTGGGATTTTTGTATTATTTTTCGGCATTGTCTTTTTTGCTAAATATTATGGATAGGCTTTCACTCTTCTTAATATATATGGTGTGCATACTCGTCACATGGCCTATTGGGAGAAGATTTTCAGTTTTGGGTTATATGCAGTGGATAGATTCATCCTTGGGGGAGATTTAAACGACTTTGCAGGGAAGGCTGATACTAGGGGTGTTAATGCACAACTAGATTCATTATCAGATTATTTCACCAGGAAATTGGATGAGGTGGCTCTTTTTGATATGCTTCCTGTGGCTCTGAGACCTATATGGAGGAATATGTGTGTGGGCTCTCAAAGTATTGCTAAAAGGTTAAATCATTTTTTAGTCAATGAGGGAATTCTGCACATGCCCCCTTGTATTAAACAATGGGTGGGGGAAGGTGGGGACTTGGATCACTTCCCCATTTTTCTAGTTATCAAAGGAGATGCCGGTAAGCCCCCGTGCCCCTCTAAGTTCAATGCTTCCTGGCTGCAATATGGGGGTTTTCTTAGGATGGTCAAAAGTTTGTGGATCCATTTGAGAACTAGAGGTCAACTCCCAACAACTGTGCAATTTTTGAATAACCTTAAAAGGATTAAAGCCCATACTATTTCCTGGGATGAGGAAAAAAGAAGGATTCAGAACTCAAATATTCTAAGGATTGAAGGCTTTTTAGAGTCTTTCCACAACAATAATCTGGAAGGATTATCCTCTTTAGAATAGAAACGCTTCATTGTGGAACTTGAAACAAGGAGAAGGAAGTTATTAAGTGAAGAAGAGGAAGCTCTTAGACTTAAGAGTAGACCTATCTGGCTGCAGAAAGGAGATGATAATTCAAAGTTTTTCCATAACATATTCGACATAGGAACAATATCAATACTATCTAGCAGATTGATGATGAGAATGGCTCTCAGGTTACTGGTTTTCAAAAGATTGAAAATTCACGTGTGAAGCTTTTCTCTATAATTTACAAAGAGGATGCTCAAGTTCTAGTAGCTTCTATGCTGGAACTTATTGCTCAATACCTCTCATTTGATAGTGGGGAACATAATATTTATCTTAATGAAGTTGTGACCTATGAGGAATTAGTTGAAGCTATTCATTTTTTGTAGGGTGCCAAGATTTCAGGGCTTAATGGTTGGCCGGTGGGTTTCTTCTCTTGTCTCCTAGAGGTTATAGGTTAGGATATGCTTGTTGTTTTGGAAGAGTCGAGAATAAGATCTAGAGTGTTGGATGCTTATCATTCCACTTTCATAGCACTGGTACCAAAATTTGAGAGGGTGGAAAAGATGGAGGACTTTAGACATATTGCGTTATGTAACTTCATCTATAAGGTGATTGCTAAGGTTATAGCTAGAAGAAATAGAGGCGTTCCTTCAAAAGCTATTTCTTCAGAGCAATCTGCTTTCCTTAAAGGTAGGTAGATTGACGATGCCATTGGCATCGCTCAGGAGGTACTTCACGTGGAAAATATGAGCCATGCCCTAGCTATTATTATCACAGAAGATTTGTCTCAAGCCCACGACAAGATGAATTGGACCTTCCTTAGACTAGTCCTTTTACAGGCGATGTTCGAACTCTCTTTTGTTAACTAGATCCTCTCATGTGTCCAATTTGTCTCCTTCTTTGTGTTAATCAATGGTTCAACATATTATTTCTTTAGGCCTGGGAGGTGGCTTAAACAAGGGTGCCCTTTAGCCCCTCTGCTCTTTTTATTAGTCATGGAAGGTTTTAGTAGAGCTATTATCATGGCTAGGAAAAATGGGCGATTAAAGGGCATGAAAATTGGGGGTTCTGTTATTATCACTCATCTACTTTTTGTAGATGACATACTGCTTTTCACAGATGCCTCTAGAAGGGAAATTTTGCATCTCAAAAGTATTTTCGGATTTTTTTCAACTGTAAGAGGTATGGTGTGCAATGTAAGGAAATCAACCATTTCTTCTTTGAATGTGGACAATGCAGAAATAGGTTGGATTGACAAACATTTTAACTTTAAATAGGATGATATTGATCTTGGCATTAAGTTCTTGGGATTCATTATTAAAGATAATGATTATCATTGTAGAGATTGGGTCTGGCTAATTGCTAAAGTTGAAGGAAAGCTTCATTTATGGTGCAATAAATGGTTATATCGAGCTATCAGGTTGATCTTATTGAAGTCTGTTATGGAGGCCCTCTCGGTTTATTAGGTCTCCCTGTTCGCTCTAACATCTTGGAAAGTATAATGATATTGAGTTTCAATTTCTTATGGAGAGGGGAGAATGAGGATAGGTCCTTTCACTCGGTCTCTTGGGAGAAAATAACTCTTCCAAAAGAGTTAGGGGTCTGGGGCCTAAAGCATCACAACCGTTTTTCTAGAACACTTGCTATTAAAGGGGTATGGAGAATCCTTAAAGGGGATGGATCGTGGGTTAAAGTTGTGCATCAGAAATATATCCAGCCTATTTCCATTATAGAATAGTTCTTTATCAGAGACAAACCATTGAGAAATGTTTCCATAATGTGGAAGGCCATTCTAAAAGTATTCAAGGTCATTGGGGATTGGCTTGTATGGGATATTGGCAATGGGATAAGTGTAAGGATCGGTCAAGACCCTTGCATAGGGTGCATTGAAGGTTTCAAGATTCTTTAGAGGATGGTAAACTCTTTACTTGATAGAGACTTTTTATTTCTACATCAGATCTGGGATATTCAATACTCTACCCCTATGAGATCGGTTTGGTTGTCTGCACAATTTCTAGGGTTTGAAGCAAAGGAGAGGATTTTATGGGAAGGATACACTAGAGCTGTCTAGGATAACCACATCTCTTTAACTGATAAGGATGGTAATTTACTTTGGTATAGGAATAGTGATGGAGGGTCTTATCATCCCAATTTGGGATATAAGGTCATTCGAGAGGAGGAGGACTTTCCACAACTAGCTTGGTGGACTCAAGTAATATGGTGATTACATTGTCCTTTAAAGAATAAATTGTTTCTTTGGATTGCACTTGCATACAAAGTATCTATATGGGATCAATTGACTTGCAGGTTTGGATGTGGCCCTAGCCATTTTCCCTTGTGTAAAGAAGCTGGGGAAAACATTGCACATATTTTTATCAATTGTCCATACATTTCCATGATGTGGACTCATGCTGCACATGTCATAGGTATCAGGTTTATTTGGCAAGGAGTAGTGCTATAGGTAGCTCTACAATACTAGTTACAAAACTCCTATTTCATAGCTTTCAAAGCTCTCCTAGCCCTTATGATTTTGGGGGCATGGTTGACCTGCAACAAAGTGATTTTTTAGGAGCTTTTTATTCCTCCTCATGTCGTTGCAACCAAAATTTTGGCTATTCTTCAGCACTTTCCCCAAATAGATGATAAGAAGAGTGAAAGGAGGCCAGTAGATGAGCTTATCGATAAGTCTAAACCCTTGTGCTATTTCGATGGTGTAGCACAGGGTAGGACAGGTATGAGGGGGCTAGAGGACTTCTTTTCTTGTCAGATTTTCACTGGTTCTAGTTCTCAACAGGCATTGGAAGAGCAACTAACAATAGGGTTAAATTGATGGCTTTGAAACTTGTTCTCTTGCTAACTATATATAAAGGAATTCAACAAGTCCATATCTTTGGGGATTCTCAATTAGTTATTGATTAGATGATTATGATGAAAGCACCCAAAAACATCTTCCTTATGCCTCTGTATGAGGAAATTCTTAGGCTAGTTGGCATTTTTCAGGACTCCTCCTTCAAACACATCTACAGGGAGAGAAATGAATTGTAAGACTCTCTTTCTAAAAGAGGCTTACAAATGGATGAAGGAACTTAGCAAGTTTGGGAGAACTCCAATGATAATCTCTTGGAATTGGACCCGAGACAATACCCTAGATGACTTGGATTATGCTTTTTGGTTTTCCTTTTGTGTACAAATTTTTGAGAGGTAATGTAATGTCTGAGTATAGATATACTTAAGAGCTCGATTGTATGATACTTAAATTGTTTTTGTATGTAATGGAAGCTTTCCATACATTAAGGGCTATTAATCTGTATGATGTGGGATCTTATAGTTGTTGAGATCTCCGATATAAAATCTTATCTTGAAAGTTATGTTAAGATGTAAGGTCTTGAGGCCAAGTGAACAATGTGGTAAACATCATATTTCAACATTAATGAAAATGTTAGATATCCATAAATATATAAATGGACATGAACTAAGGACACACCAACTGTGTGTGTGTGTCCTTTATATATATGTGTGTGTGTGTGTGTGTGTGTCATTAATTTTGCAATAGGTTCTTACAACAACTCTAGTATGAGTGAGATATAGGGACTTAATAAAGAATACATAATACTCAATCATTGAAGTAGTTAAGTATACATAAGTTAAATTAGAAAAGGAAATATTATCTTAGGGTTTGATTTGAGTTTTGGTTTATCAAATAATGGAGTGGAATGATTGTCAATGGGTTTAGGAAATAAATTATTATTTTTAATGGATTTAGGAATTAAAATTATTAAAATATTGCATATAGGTGTAAAGTGTGTCAATATGAGCTTTATTTACCTAAATTCTAAAGTCTCTCTAGAGTAAAAAGGAAAAACAACAAACCTAGAGTTTGGATTCACTATCAAATGAATTCTCAAATAATGTGGACCCAATTTCTCAATTTAGAGTAAGTGACATAAACATGTAATTAGTCTCATCAAAGGAGCTAGCTTCTCATCTACGTGGTTTTTAGAATCATTACCTATGACCAATCCTATGCATTTGAGTTTCGATCAACATAATAAGATAGTGATATAATGGAATGATTCTGGATGGATCCAAGTATTAAATTATGAAAATACAGCTTCCAAATGTAGAGTTCGTCTTGAGACAAGTTATTTAAAAGATGCTTACTACTAAGGTTTAAAAAAAAAGAGGGAAAAGAAAATCTATGTTGGAATCACTGACAAATGAATTCCCAAAGGAAAATCTCCAAAAAGGATGCAAAATGATCACAATTGAGATCATTGATAAAGGACCCAACCCCTCCATCCAGAGTAAGTGATGTAGACATGGGATTGGTCTTGCCAAGGAACCAACCTTTAATATACATGTTATTTTGCTTAAATGCCCTTTAGAAAGGTTGAAAAGGCAACATGAATTAAACAAATGAGATCGAGAATGGAAAATAGTCCCTTCATCTACATTAAGGAAATAATACAATTGATTTTACCAAATCCTTCACTAGCATCAAACCAACTCACTAAACAAAAAGAAATCTGAAAGAAAAATCAAACCAACTCACTAAACAAAAAGAAATCTGAAAGAAAAGTGAAGGTGGAGGAAATAAGCACGTCAACATTCATGATCCTTCACTTAAAAAAGAGGAAGCAAAAAACACATCTTCATAAATTATAAAGGATTAGTTCAAAACATAGACCTAACATGTAGTTAGTTATTTTGACTCGAAATAAAAGATTAAACAAATTCCAAATTTAAAGGATTAGTTCAAAACATAGGCCTCACATGTAGTTAGTTATTTTGACTCGAAATAAAAGATTAAACAAATTCCAAATTTGAGTATGTAGGGTTAAATATTGAAAATCAAACCCCCAAAAAGATAAGTGTCCATGTAAACGATTATGTCTAGATTCAAAATATACGATGAATAAAAAATATGAATTATTGTACTAAACACTAACGATAAACAACGATTGTATCATTTTGTAAATTTTCGATTGCAAAATATAATTATATTTTCTAAAAAATCATTAGGATTTTAATATTTCAATAGGATGTTATATTGAAAATTGTTAAATGTTTTTAATTTATTGTAATTAATAATTCAATGAAACTTTTTCCTAATAGCCTTGGGAATAACAAGTCACACACCATATAACATAGTTTAATTCGTATAGACTTAAATTAACAAACTTGAGGTAGCCATTAGAACTCACAGTGAGCATGACTAATTGTGTATTATAAAGCAACATACTTTCATCTCAACCTCATATCTATTAAGGGCCAAGAGGGATCATAAGTAAATTGAGACACAAATTTATCGACGCTTAAAATATTGAGGTTAAGATGGACCCATGTTGGTTTATCGTATTACTATATTAATATGGTCAACCTTTTTATTTTTACAAATGATATGTAAATTGTCTACTACAAGGAAAAGACCCTGTAGTGAAAGTTATAACAGATGCTCCTCTAAAAAGATCCCAAATATTCGTTTATAGTGGATGCTAATGGCAAATGTGAGTGGGCAGAGGTTTTTCTTCAGTGATTTTATAAATATGAAAAACACCGGTGCACCTAAGACACGAATGCACTGGTGCAGACATAAATCACGTGGCACCGCGGCCAGAAACACCATCAAGTGAAAAAAATTGTAGAATTCTACATTTGGTGCATTTTACTTACTCAAGCGCACCGATGCGTAACCTATTTGAAAGCATCTAAGTAGGGTAAACAGAGAGTGGAGGGCACTGGATTAGATTTATTTATTTTTATTTTTATTTTTCATTTTCATTTTTGGTGCAGTCATTCTCAACAACCACACTGAGACATTCGAGTTTTGGGCGCACCGTAACAGGGTTATGTAAAAAGAATTACCGAATTAAGAAAACCATGGATTAGATTCATTTTTTTAATTTTAATTTTAATTTTCGGCATGGTCGTTCTAAAAAAGTGCATTGAGGCGGTTGAGTTCCGGGCACATTGTAACAAGGTTAAATAAAAAAATATTGAACTAAAAAAACCACGAATTATATTAATTATTTATTGTTCATTTTCATTTTTCGGTGCGCTCGTTCTCAATAATCACATCGGGGCATTTTTGGGCGCACCATAACAGGGTTAAATAAAAAAATACTGAATTAAAAAACTCATTTTTACCATCTCTATAGTGCTTTTGACCACCTAAGCACATGTTCTGTACCTTCCTTGCTCAAATGCCCTGCCATCGGTGCTCCATGTGGCGGCATTGCTCTCTTTCGTTGCTAGCTGAGTGGATGAATTTTACTAAACAGTGGGAAAAATATGAAATTTAGTGTACATCACAACCATGCCTCCTTGATGCACAAGTGATTATGTAAACTCTTTGTTACCTCCTAATTTGATTTTTTTGCAGATTGAAAAATAAAATTGAGCATTATTTGCCCTTTTTTTTAATTTATAAAACCTACACGGTGTGTTCGAGCCGTTTGAATTGCACCACGACACGATGCACCCTGTAAATTTATAGTGTGCACCGTGTCCGGTGCATCTCTATGTGTAGTGCACCACATGCACAGTGCATTGTATTGTTCATAACACATCGCCAAAATTTTAAAATATTTTCTTTGTTACCAACAATAACCGGTGTGTTTCAAAATCAATAGCGCACTGTTAGCAGTGCGTTATATTATGGTAATGCACCGGTCCTGGTAAACATATAACATCGTTTTGCATTGCTTGACATATTTTTAGACGCACTGCTAAACTAAATTTTAAAAAATTCATAATGTTAATCGGTGTGCTTTGTAAACACAAACGCACCGACAAGTCGGTCCCTAATGGATTTCTCTGTGTAGCGCACCACATGCATGGTGCATTGTATTGTTCATAACATACCACTAAATTTTAAAATAATTTTTTTATTACCAGTGATAACCAGTGTATTTCATGTTGGTTGTGGAGCTAGATCTTCCAGTCTCATAGATGATATTGTATTAGCCGTGCACCCCAGAGAAATGTACACCCATTCTGTATTTTTAGGGGTTCGGGGTATCCCGTGGTATTTTTCCCATTGTATTTTCCCTATAAAAGAAAGACATTGTAATACGGCTACGGTTGATGTATTAGGTTTTATGCATTGTAAAGATCTCTAAGATTAGGAGAGAGACTGTGAGATAGTGAAGAGGAAGTGCAGCGGCTGTGCTGCAGGTTGTATCCCTTCACCTTGCTGGACGGTAATAATAATAAGGACTGGAAAATTCAGTGTGGACGTAGCCCAAGTTGGGGTGAACCATGATATATCTGTGTCTCTCTTGTAATGTGTGTGTGATTATATTTGCATTTCTGTTTATTGTTATTGCTCTGCGATCCTGTTTTTCTAACATTTAAAAAAAAATAGTGTACCGTTAGTAGTGTGCTATATTATGGTAATTCACTAGTCTTGGTAAACACATACAACACCATTTTGCGGTGCTTGACATATTTTTAGATGCACTGCTAAACTAAATAAAAAAATCACAACGTTAACTGGTGCGCTTTTCAAACACAAACGCACTGACAAGCTAGTGCACTTACGTTTAACAGGTGCACTGGGATGCTGATAAAGAATAATTGTAAAACTTAGAAAGAGTTGCTCCTATTACGATGCACTTTAGAAATATTTGTGCACCATTTACGGCACGATCAAGTGTCCACACTACACTGATGCTTCCTATTGATGGAAGCACCATTTCTAATATTTATAAAATATTTCCGGTGTGCTTTAGTAGAACACATTCACTGGTGCTAGTAAACACAAAGAACCGATTAGCGGTGCTTGGGATATTTATAAACGCACTGCCACACTAAATATATTAAAGCAAAATTCACCAAGTTAACTGGTGCTCTTGGTCAACAAGTACACACTGATAATTTGGTGTGTTGATGTTTAATAGGTGCACTGTTATGCCAATAAAAAATAATTATAAAATCATAAAAGGTGCTCCTACTGCGGTGCGATTTAAAAAAGTCTAAGCACTGTTGACGGTGTGTAGATGTGTCGACACTGCACCTGTGCTTCCTATTGATGGAATCATTGTTTTTAATATTTACAAAATATGATCAATGCATCTTCAAAGAGCACATGCACTGATGTGTTGTCGGTAAACATGCATCATTTTTGTTTTAAAAAATAATTTGGGGTGCGTTAGGGTCAATATAGTGCACCGTTGAAGGTGCTTCTATCATTGTAATGTACCGATTATCCATATGATTTAAATGCTAATTTATTTTATTTGCATACCAGGTGCATTTGTATAATTGCAGCGCACCATTTGCGGTGCTCTTGTGTTACAAGAGCACCAGTCACAGTGCTTTACTATAATTTAGGCACATTGCTTGTTAACTTTATTTATTTTGAGAAAAAATATTATTTTATGTTAATAAATAACATGCTCTTTGATGAAATCTGTAATGTTTTTTTATGTCTATTTATGAGACTGCTCGATGTTATATGTGAATCAAATACATTAGCGAGGAGAGGCAAATCAACAACATTAGGTGTAGGTTGACCACTACAATTTTGTACGAGAGTGGGAGGTGAGAGAGAGGGGGAAGGATTTGTACCCTCGACCCATTACCGATCAGACATGAGACCTCTTGATGGTTTTCCTCCTCCTGAAGTTATATCAGGAGGCTACATCCCTCAAGGGGAACTCAACTTTGTTAGCGTAGATGATCTATCATTGGGATCACTGTAGATAGTCATTTCGTATTGGTCCCAATCAGTGGTTCTAGCCCACTGAGGAGGACATTTAATTCATCATTGAGCTATACATGAGAGGGAAGGATTTTCCCTAGTTCCCTGATTTCCCAATAGGTGTTGCAACAGAGATTCAACTCACTTACTCTCACAGATATATCCCTAACCACATCACTAATCCTACTAATTTTTAGGTGCGCAGTGGACAACTATGGCTTTCTAGTTTCGATATAAAGGAGATTAGGTGCCTCTCACTGTTGGTGATGACCATCACGCACCTCACCACTTATGGGAAACACATTAGTTTCCCTCTTTTATTTTATGTAGATTATTATTTTTGTACTGGGGGAATCAACAACTGGGATGGGGCTGGTACTCATGTGACATGGGGTCCAGGGGTCCAATCATGTCCATTACCACTATACCCCTAGGTGAAACCATCGATCCCACCATAATGGCGCAAGATTTATCTGAGGTTTGAACTAGAAACCTCTTATAAGGATTACACGGGATTTTTCAGCTGGTCTACACCGCAACCGATATTTTATTTATATTCTTTAGTGTGGAGGCCTAGATGCATTAGGTGGTCTACCATTTTTTTTCAGTAGTTTTGTTTTGCTCTGGATCAACGCTGTGCACATATTGATGGGAGGGTCAAATTCCCTTTTGGTCGAGAGTTTTTTCGTTTATTTTTTTAGAGGTTTAGGACCATGAGGCCATCAATTAACCGCCACACTCCTAGGCCAGTGGTCGAGGTGTGTATGCACATGTGGGGACAGAGGATTCCTAAGAGTGGCTAGCCCGGGATCCCAGATAAGATCACATCAGAGGTGTTGGAGATGCTAGAAAGCGAGGGGGACCATACATTGGACCTTCTACCATATCCTTACATGGGGTTGGACTGGAGAGCATGTCACAACATATTTTTCACCTAGGCTAAGCCACCAGATGATAGAGGTAATTGTAGCATTATGTTTAAATTAATGTAGTTGCATTTTATTGTCTTACTTAATCCAAATGAAATATATTCTAACATTTTCTTTAAATTGTTTAATGAAACCGTCTAATTATTGTTGTGTACTATATATTTTGTAGACATTGGAACAATTGATGGGGAGGGGCCTCCACTTGTTTAGGATGATGAGTATATGCCTGAGATTTAGGTGTCTGCATTTCCTAGACCTAGCCTAGGATGCATGCTAGATGATAGGTTTTGATAGGATGCGACAGATAGGTTGTCCACATTATTGGATCGATGGGCAGTCCAACTAGTATGGGAACATGAGATCATGTGATACCCCGAGCTTGTAGAGTTATGGAGGATGGTTCCTCATCATGTGAGTTTTTTGATGCAAAATATCGTTGGTGCATCCATCCTTCTATATGCTTGGAAGCTATAGGATGATTCTACATTTGATGAGGGCGGGGATCCTCATGATCCTCCACCTCCTCCTCCTCCTCACCATGACGACGGAGCCTTGACATCTCATGATCCACCTCCTCCTACTTCTCCTCACCAATATGATTGTTAACACCTAAATCTCGCACACATGTGACATTTGGGTGATTCTTGCAGTAAGGCATCATCAACATATATAATGCAGCTCACCAAAGGAATATTCAACAAATACAAAAATAAACTTGAGTCCAAAATTAACCAAGAATAGTCAAATGGATAGGTTGCGTGGCTGAACCCTTATTAACTTGCGCTATAGCGTGTGTTACCAGTTCAGAACCCGTGAGACCCTTGCGCGGAAATTCCTTCGATATTCGCGTGACTATCAAATCTCACCCACCAACGATGCAATTGAAGGCTCATTAATGGCCTATCACTTCCACAATTCGAATTTGGGCTCCTTACTTCCACAATTCGAATTTGGGCTCCTTACACTCATTGTGGCATTAAATATCCCCTCTCGTGTACTTGGAACCGCTTCATGAGATGATGGCATTCACATTTGGAGCTAGTTGTTCCTTGGCCACCTCGTGGCCTATAAAAGGAATCCATGGGCATGCATCTTGTATAGAGAAAAAATAGAAAATTTATGCTACTGGATTTGTGTTAGAGATTCTTCATAGCTCACCTCTTCCCAGCTTTGAAAGTGTTCCAAAGCTCCCTTTCCTCCTTCCTCCAAGGAGAAAGAGTTTCTCTCCATTGTTCTCTCAACCCACTTAGCATTTAGTTTGGACAAGAAGGATCTCCCTAAGGGATATTGTTGGATTCCATTGTAGTATACACCTCCTAGGTGTTGTACATGGTTGACCATTGGGAAATACAAAGCGGTTTTGCATACAATTGGTTGTTTGAGTTTGCATTCTTCCCCTATTATCTTTGTTATATTTTGTTTAGTTTTCTTTCTTTTATTGAAGTTTCACTAACAACCTCTTGCAGGATCACTTGGAGAATTCACACTCCCCCAAGGGGCTCCAAGGATTGTGGCCTTGCTGCAACCTACAAGGCTTATCCCCTTACCAAGTGGAAGGATGCACCCTTGTGCAATTTTTTCCACAATAATGACCAACCTGTATCTACTCCTCCACACCCAGTCGACCCAACACCATCTTTGAATCATGATCCATAGGTCGATTAACCATCATCTCCTCCCCACCGAACGAACCATCCACCATATCCTACTCCACCCATCTCCTAGGCTCTAGATACGATGGTCGCCGTAGGTGAGATACATCATCATGGATATTGATTATGATGCTCTCCATGCTGCTTTGTTTGCTAACTGAGGTATTGATGCCTCTAGATTTGTTGGTGGAGGTGCCGATGCCTCTGGATCTATTGGTTGAGGTAGTGATGCCTTTGGTTCCATAGGTGGACTAGATATCTCATAGCATTTATTGGATTGGAGATGTATATTTGGCATGTATCATGAGTTTGATATTGTTTATATATATATATAATGGCTTCCACTAAGGTTAATGAATCATCTTGTTGATTGAGATCCTTGGGAATAAAATTTATGTTGAATGCATCAAACAAGTTTTCTATGAGATCCCATGCAAGATTTATGTAGGCTCTCAACCTTGGATTCCTAGTCTGATAAGTACTTCTGATTTGGTTTATGACCAGCTCTGAATCTCCAAAGACAACTAATTTGGTAAACTTTATATTTTTAGCTACTTGGATACCTAGAATGAGAGCTTCATACTCAACAACATTATTTGTAGTCTCAAACTCCAATTTATAAGACAAAGCAATATTTTCCCCAAAAGGAGGAATCAAAAGTGCACTAGCTCTTGATTCATCTTTTGATGAGGCTCCATCAAAGTATAATTTCCAAACCTGATCCGTTTGGTCCTCAAAAATCCTAGGTAACTGAGAATCAAAATATCCCTCTTCAAAGGCCTCATTTACAGAGAGGATACAACAATCCATGTCTTCGTTAGTGGCATACAAGGGTTAATTCTTAGGACTATTAGGATCACTTATGACATATGCAAACTTAGCTTCTCGATATAGTCTTCTTGTTTCTCCTGTGAACATAGGTACTAGATAGCATACTTCATGTCCATTTCCATGATGCCTCCCAAAATTTTGTCCTAGCTCCCGGATAATAACATTCCATACTTTGCAGGTACATCCGCAACCATCACATCCATCATTATACTTATGGTTGGTAATTGTGTCAATGTGACAACTAGGTCTTTAATCATCCCTATGCATTTCACCTTCCTGGAGTCAAAACTATAAAGATCATGATAGGGTCTAGTGATCGCTAGGCCAAGCTTCTCCATATTGATCTTGGGCATCAGGTTATGTGAAGCTCCAGAGTCCAACATACGATTATGCAACAACTTATCATGGATACTGAGAGCGACATAAAAAGGGTTGTTGGTTCTTCTTTGTTATTCACATGGGGACCACATTGGATAGAGGGGATTCATCAATCATATTTATGGTATCTTGCTGATCTGTAACTTAATTATCATGAAATAATTTGTTAATCTACCTATCATATACAATTTTTTTGGCCAAATCAGTCAAAGGAATAAGTATTTTAAGTTTACTCAGTTCATGCTCTAGGTTGACGAGTGCAACATTTTTTTCAGAATCTTTTAGATCTTGATCAGGTTTTTTGGATAGGATTTTACCAGCTTCTGTGGGAGATGGAGGGTTGTTTACCCCCTTAATCTTGTCCTTTGACGATTATTGTTCTTAACAGGGGGAGGAGCATGTGGGTCTTATTTTGCAGGAGACGGTTTGGGCGAATGATTAGAGGATTGATTGACTGTACATGGTCTGGTCCTAAGGTCATACTTCCTTTGGAGTTCTTTCTGTAGGGTGTCTGCAAACAACTGATACTCAGCGAATGATTGATCAAGCTCTTGATCACCTTCTTGATAGTAATCAGTCTCATTAAAAAGTAATGAAATTTCATAATATTCTTGTGTGAGATGTATATTGTTGGACTCATCTTGTAACCAATTCAACTCTCCTTTAGCTTCTTCATATAATTCCTCCTTAGGTGGCTCAAGGAGGTTGTTATAATTTTCTCTAATAGGAGTTCAAAGTGGTTTCTTGTTATTCCTCTTCTCCCTATACATCATTTGAGGGTTATAGGGCCTCCTGAATTGAGTGGGATTACGAGCTGGAGGAGGTCTATTTGGACTAATACCTTCCAGTTCCATCCTAGTTACTTTGTTTGATATGTTTTTTAATAATGTAAGACATCTCCTCTATCTTGGACTCTTGAGAGTCTTTAGCTCCTGAGGAAGTACTAGCCTCTTCTTTGGATTTTTCTTTGTTTTTTTGGTATGAATAATTGACAGGCTTGATCTTCCCGCTAGCTCTTATATTTCCCTCTACATCAATGTCATCATCTTGCATTATAATAAGAGAGGTAGATCTTATTTCCCTCAACATAATAACAAAATATGAAGGGAAAGCACTTGTGTATGTGGCTATTGCGGTTGCTTCAGTAGGTCATATATATTCAAGGATTTGATAGTACAATTTCTTGAATCTCGCTGTGAAATAAACTACTGATTCGGAATTATTTTTCTTAAGGGTACAAAACTCAGTTAAATAGTAGAGATCATCTCATTTACACCCCACTTCTTCATGAACACATTTTATATCTCCTCCATGGTTCCAATTAAGCATTGGGTAGTGCTATGAACCATTTTCGAACATCTCCCTCAAGTGATTGAGAAAAACCCTCATATACATGTCATCATGCTCAATAAATATATTAGTAGTAAAATCTTGAAAATGATCCATATGATCTTCTACGAATGTGCCTTTACTGCCATCATACTTAAGCATCAAATTAAGATAATGCTTGGGCATATAATTTACTAGGGGGTATAGGCAGTCTTAAAGGTCCATGACGAATTGCAACCCATCGATGAGTTCTAAGTGGAGGTGGCAATGGAGGACCTCCTCCTCCTCCTTCTCCAGACATTAAATGTCGAGCAATTAACGTTTTAGCTTCTGCGGTAATGAGAGTTTTAGGCTTATGAGGATTTAGTTGGGATGGATATTCTCCACTTGCAACAATAATGATGGGCGGGTCAGGAAGATGTAAAGGAGTACTTGGAGTTCTAAAAGGATAATGGGGTCTAGGAGTTCAAAAATGAACTCAGACTCAAAGAATTGGGGACCAAAAAGAGGAGGGGAAAAACAGTGTCGAGGATTACCTAGAGATGTAGATTGGTACCTTCATTGTCAATTCCTCCAAGAAACTAGATCTTGCAAGGACATGAATTCTTTGTGATTTAGATTAGCTCAGGTATGTCTACACCTAGATTTCAGATTTTCCTTGATCGGATTCTCCAAGTGAATTTCACAACCAACAATCTGATTCTTGCTCACCTAAAAAACTAGAGTGTAATATTTTCGTTGTCCCATGGAAGGATGACCTTCGTTCCTCCGATCCTAGATAATGGTGCCATAAAAGATGTTGGTCCTAGAGTAATTCCAAGGCTGATTTTGTAACTGCGCCCAGGCATCAATAGCTTTTGTTTGTTTGTGTTTGAAATTGGTTTGCTTGATGAGCAAAAAGATAATAATCAATAATTTATGTAGCTTGCTTGTATTGCAGAATAAACATGAAGATATGCATAATCATATGGACAATGGTGGGCATCACTTTTGATACAATAGAAAATAACATGCATATGAATGGATGGATGATCTGAGAAAAGGTACTGGTCGAAGTGATTATTTATCCCTGAGAATAGAAAATGTACTGAGTAGATAGAATTCAACAGTTATAACACAAAGATAATTGAAGAATGAACAAGAATCATTACAAAGACAACAATGTTAATTTCAAGTAACATATTATGAAGATTCCACAAATATTAACAAGAAAGTAACATACAACATAACATTTGAACCAAATATCAGATGAAAAGATGCCTCAAGAGGTTGTATTAAACTCGGTGCATCAATTACATAAGAATGGAAGAGATGGAACTACAAAAGAAAGTGTGACAGACTGTATGCACCACAAGATTTGAATCCCCATGGAATTTATTACAAAACATTAGATAGTTCGTTACAATACAATCTTGATCAGACAAACCCCTCGAGAAGTTACACTTCACTCAAAAAATAGTTGAGCCTTGAAAAAGTGGTCTCTGACTCTATTTATAGCCCTTTAGGCTTTACAATTTAGTTACAACAAAATTATGTTACATACCAAACTTTCCCTTTTGTGTTACCAAAATATTTCAACATTAGATTTCATCTAAGATTGAGGGTGACATTGATGCTGACCGGTCCTAGGTCTTGATTGATGTGGTATTCTATGCTCGTAATGCTGACCTTGAGTTTGGGGTGGCTGATGCACACACGGTGGACATGGAACTTGGAATACCTTCTAGATGAGGACCTGGAATTGCTAGGATGACAATTGATATATTTTTTTTGCTCCTAATTGAAGTTACCTTTGAGAGGAATGAGATGAGGATGCACCAGTTATTCCTTGTGGCATAACTGACTAGGCATGATGAGTAGTCTCCAGGCTGATGTACTTTGAAATAGTATTCTTCCAGTCTTTACCCAATGGGTACTCCAAAGACCTTAATTATCAAGCACGCATATCCAAATAATTAAAGTGAGAGTACAAAGGTGGAGGAAGGATTTTGAATAAAACATGCAAATCAGAGAGCAGTACAAGATCATTTTGTAATTTGTTTAGGAAAATATGACCCTTAATACTGTTGGTGATGTTATCAAAACTATGGGCATCATTTTGTTTTTCAACCAACAATGTGACATAATGCTGTTGAGGATATAGGTCTCCATTCCCATCCCAAGGAGATGGAAAACCCTTGTCTAAGCATTCGTTAATGATTTTCTTAAAGGAATTCACATCCTTATCCAGCTACAAATCCTTTTCGTGGATCATCTGGGCTAATTTATTCTTTGAAATTACTTTGAAGGTTTCCATTATTATTGTAGTTTTGTCCCGGACTGATAATGCTTCATTCTAGACCTGTTTTAGAATTCATAATGTCAATGATCCTTGCTGCAATCTCCGACTTGTATTCTAAATGAGATATGGTGTCTTTGGACTCTCTTATTGATGCAGCAGTTAGTTCTCATTCTCCTTACGCAATAACAAACTGATTCCAGTGACTAGTTACAATGATAGATATTCTATGCTAAGCCAGATGCTTTGCCCATACAAGAGGGTATCTCCAAGAACGCTTCTTACTCGGCTAGTCTAGTTCCTTCTGAAGCTTGTCTTTGATAGCTTGTAAATACAGGATAAAAACATCTTTGTTCTGCCCTACCTGCCTCAATGTTTCAACTTCATCCTTGTAATTCCTAAGATCTTCTTTGATTTGATTCAGCTCAACATACTTAAAGGTCATATTGGCCATAACTTTGGCCAACTAATCTGTGGGATCAGAAGCTGATTCCAATAGTGCCGCTCCTTTAGTGGTTAATAGATTGTAGTTTTCTTCCTTAAGGGCACTTCTTCCTTTTTCTAGGATGGAAATTTTGGACTTGTACTCTTGTGCTAGCTTTCTACCTTGTCTGTTTCCTATTGAGCTACTACGAGATCTTGCATATGTGCATTTGTTAATATTCAAATTTGACTTCAAAACATCCCCTAATAATATGTCTCCAGTCTCATTATGCACCTGGACTTTGTCGAGAGGATGAAAATCGACCATCTTGAAATTCACTTGAGTGGCTTGATATTTCTCTGGAGTAAGATTTTTTCCCATAATAGTTGGTTCCAATACCTCCATTTCAGAAGTGCTATGCTTTAGGTCCATATAAGATAATAATATTGATTTCCTAGGCGATGTGAGCTGGGATATGGGAAACATGTCCTTTCTTAATTTTGCACTTTCAGTCCCGATGGATGAAAACACTCCTACTAGCCCAGATGTTGGAGAAAGAGTTGTAGAGGATGATTATGCTCCTTGCATCCACTTGTCTATTGGAAATTTTTCAATAGGTAGAGGTGGATGATCAGAAGAAGTTTCTATGCCTCCATGCGGTTGAAACACCTCGAAGGCAGATTGAGGCTCAACTCTTGGTTTTTTTAGTTGAAGGCGTTTCCTACTGAACATCTGTCTTCTCCGTGTCACATGTGTTTTCTAGATGATATCTTTTCATCTTGGCATCAGTTTTAACCAGAGTGGGAACCACTTGATGTTTATTCTGTTGTTCTAGCATAAGAATATTTTTAACTACTTCCCAAGATTCCAAGTTAGCTATATGATCTAATGCTTCAAGAGGTTGATGGATATATTCATCTATCCTTACACATTTTCTCTTTTGTGAAATTATTCCCTTAGGTTCATAATTCCAATGAAAAATTTGAGTTAGATTTAGACGTTTCAACAATTCTTCAACAAGCACCTGATTTGTGTGAGGCTTGACCACCCAAGGACCCATCTGCTGAGGGATTCTGAAAGTTACGAGCCTATTATTTTTCTAGAAATGCACTTGATCTGAGTTGAATCTTTGAAGGATATATTCCAAGGTGAAAATTATCGGAGTCAAGAACACGTGGAGATGATATGATGGATTTCACATCCATATATTCTAATGTCAGTATGGTCTTCAAAAAGAAACTAGTCCCCATATGCAGACTCAAGACTCACCTGTAGCAATCTATTGTAATCCAACAAAATTCTTAGTAAGGGAGTGCCATTTAGTATAATATAAACCTAAGACATTACTCGGTTCGCAAATTCAGTGTATCTATCATTGGTTGGATGATGAATCATTAGGTCAAGATGAGCTAAAGGGAAACGATCTAGAAATCGAAAAAGTTTCTATCTAATCATGAATAGAATCAACTAAAAATTAAGCAAAATCAAGGTGGACACTTGGCTCGGTAGGATTAGGGTCCATTTCTAAAAGCATGCCAACCACTATATCACTAACTAGCTGGTCACTAGTATAACCTAAAAGATGGCATGTTAAAGCCATTGCTATTATGGCTACTTCTTCAAATATTTCTAGATGTTAAGGAGGCTCACCTTTTGGTAAATTAACATTCGGCGGGAGAAGGCTTCTTGAGAAAATTTTGTCTTCAGCTGAGATTTCCTTGTACTTGCTACTGAGAGAATATTCATTGAAAAATCAGCATGACACGTGAGAAGGAATTCCCAACATCTTCATAGTAAAATCTTTGTTGATAGGACAAACAAGAGTACCATCGTGAGTAAGAACGACATTCATAATTTTGCTCCTTGTAATACAAATCCATGCACCATCCCATCAATTCAGGGAAATGACGCATGAGTAGAACGACCATAAGAGGGAGACCAAACTCCCAAAAGTGTAATTTTTCGTTTTCTACCTCAAATATTTACTTAGCCTCATGAGCTACCTGATGCATATTTGTAATTGAGGTAACAATATTAAACAACTTCAAGAAGGAATCCACCAGGTGCTCTTCCATAACAATGGAGTTTGCGGCTGGTTCTGGTTTGGGCGAAGGTGGGACAAACGTTACAAGGGAAGATACTGATGGAGGATCCATGGTGGGAGAGAGAGGTTTCATCCATCTTTTTTACCAAGTAGTAAGAAAAACAGAGTGAGCTCAGCTCTATGTTTCTTTAGACAATTTTGAATTTGAATGCAATGAATGCAACGACCAACTGGCACGATGCAGTAGGTGAGGATGAACTAGTGGTAGGTTAGCATTTAACACTTTAGCTGTAATGGAGCAGGGACACGTGGCATGAGATCATTATCTAAGGGTACGTGAAGTAAGCAACTAATATAGAAAAGACAGTTTATGGTTTCAGTATGAGCAATAGATGGGTTTGTTTAAACTATTTTTTATGATCTTGAAACATTGCAAAGAGGACATGTGTACATGGTGGTTTTCTCTTAGGATCAAGAAGGGATGGGTAAAGGGAGAGATCTTTCAGGAGCCTAAAAAATTCACAACTGTTGATTTTCCAATCTCAAGATCTCCATGCGATTCTAGCATCGTGTAACTTTCATTTCATTCACATCAATACTTGTTGTCCCATCTCACAACATTATTGGACCATCAATGCTTAGGAAGTTGGTTTAATGGATTGGTGGGACTAGTGGTTATGAGTTTCCAGGTAAGTGGTTTTGAAGCTTCAGGATCATGCATGAGGAGGATTTTAAAAACCACTTTTCTGATACTGAACAACTTCGGGGGTGGCCTATGTCTCAAGTGGTAGTCATTCCGGATCACGATACCAAAAATAAAAGGTGAGTATTTTGATGAAACTAAATGAAGCTGGGCCATCAATTTATCTCTTGTATAATATTGAACGTCGAAAAATATGCGTTCAATACTTCATTGGGATGAACTCTATCATATTGGATCGAACTGATTCTCATGCTTGTCTGTGAACTGAATGTCATCTTGGGTATCAGTTGCTAACAAAATCACGCCCCAACTTTTGGATGAAGCAATTTTTGTAAATGTTGACACCAATAGGAATTATGATGAACATTTCCAACCTATAGTGGGGTCCCGCTACAGGATTAACCCGTTGACCAAGTAAAAAATGACAAAAAATGAGACTGAGCATATAAATCAATGATGCTACATGCAAGAGGTGTTAGTTTACTTATCATAACAAGTATTGAAATACAACTAAGTGCTAAGTCATGCCATACAATAGTGATCAACTCCAAAGAAAAGTAAAAGTAGGACAATTACTCAATATAATTATGCAACATAAGCGATAGTTGCATATGCATACTTCAATTGATGTTAATCACAAAGGTAAACTATATATCAATCCCCCTTCATTATCTTATGGGTGAGGTGGAAAGTATAACAAGATGGCTTTGGTCAAAGGGAGGTTTGACTTTTGGATAGACTTAATTCACCTTTGGAGAGAAGGGATTTATGGGGCCGTTGTGACATTTGTTGGACTAGTGAACATTAGGGAAGGGTGGTGTCTCATAGATGGTTAAAGTGATTGAAAGGCACCCATTCGACTCTAACAATCCCCCCCATTCATTTATTTCAAAAATTTGCATTTCACATTTGACTTTCATTTCATTTCACTTTGCATTCTTTTGGATATATCATTGAAGCACATTGTTGCATTTGATTTTGCTTTAGTTAGCTTCAAGACCAAAAGGTATTGGACTTGGAAAGCATTGCAAGCCCTAGTAATGCCATGGTCTTAGCTCCACTACCAACGAGCATCCATATCCCCGACAGAGTTCCCACAATAATTCGTTTTTACGGGCAAGTAGGAAGAACATCATACAAATGATGAGTACCTACCCTTTTAGCCACTAACTAATTTCAAGGACTTTTAAGCATTTCACAGTTTTGGGTGTACTTGCTTCGAGTCTAGGGGATACACTTCCCA
The DNA here is from genome assembly GCA_027924585.1 of Larix kaempferi. Lineage (NCBI taxonomy): Eukaryota > Viridiplantae > Streptophyta > Pinopsida > Pinales > Pinaceae > Larix > Larix kaempferi. The sequence continues at coordinate 19,252,104 of BSBM01000580.1, read as the reverse complement.
TGACATAATCCAACCTAACTGCACTCAATCATTCTAGGTGTAAGACAAAAGAGATCGACAGGACTGAAGACAAAGCCACACACTTCAAAGTCGAGACACGAGAAAACATGGAAGCTATCCAGTCAAAGAGGTCACAGTGGGGGAGGTCCTTAGGTTTATCAATCAAGTCCAAGTCAAAGGATTTTAATAATCACATGGAAACAAAATATGTGCGGAGCAAGACTATGATGTGGAACTAGGAGTGAGGGAATTGATCTATTTTTTACATATGGATTAACCCAAAGAAAAGCATGCAAAGAAACTTAACACAATAGTCACTATATTATTCCAAGTGCAAGCCCCACAATATCAACCAAATAAAACAAATTGATCGCCGATACATCACACTACCAAGCATAGCCAATATACCAATACAAGTTATGAAATCCATCATATACCTCATGCCATATACTTGCTTAGAACTTGTTGCTGTACCTGCTATCCATTTGTACTGTCATTGATGTATCTACATGGCAAGGAAGGAGTACATCCAACTGACTACTCTGCCTTAGTGAACCAAGGCCTGAATATTCCTAACAAGGGATTTCATGAAGAGGGTTCAATGTGACTAGGGTGGCCCCAACTGCTTCCCCTGTATAATCCAACTTCTAATAACAAGATCCGATCATCCACCAATGATAAGATCTGATGCTCATCCATCTCAAGTGTAAGGACGGGGATCGAAACTGACATTTGATCTACAAAATTTAGTAGAATCTCCTAGCTACTAGAAATGTGATAGCATGTACTAACAACATTGGGGAATTTTCAGCTTTGTTCTATCTTCTTAAACATGCAATGGACATTGGAATCCCTACTTTTCAAACTTTCGGTGACTCTAAATTGGAAATTATTTGGATGAAATCATAGGCTCACGTACAAGATATTGGAATTAAAAGGATACAAGATCTTAAATTGATCACCAATTGGTTTCAAGACATCCAATATACACATGTATACCATGAACTCAATCAGGAGGCTAATGATTTATAAAATAAATAATATGAGCTTATGCTTAACTCCTTCCTTTAGATGAATTCAAGGATGGAATATTGTTAATCCATCGCCAGGGTAACCTTTAAGACTTTTAATTGGTATATATATACAATAGATCTAGTTAAGACTATCCATTCTCATTTAAAATATGAAGTTTCTAAGGTTTTGTTCCGACTTAAATGTTGAAGCCTCTATTTCGATATAAATTTTGAAAGACAGTTCTCTGCAAGCTACTATAGGTAGAAAAAATTATTTTGATATTTTTGACATGCATATATATAGGTTTATGTCTATATTTGAAATGTATGATGAATACACAATATCAATTATCCCTTGGATTATTGTACTAAACACTAAGGATCACAAACAATTGTATCATTTTGTAATTTTTTGATCGAAATAATATAATTATATTACCTTTATTTTCTAAAATACATCAAGATTTTAATATTTCAATAGTTTATTATACTGAAAATTGTTAAATGTTTTTAATTTATTATAATTAATAATTCAATGAATTTTTTCCTAATATCCTTGGGAATAACAAGTCATAGACCATATAACAAAGTTTAATTTGTATATACTTTTTAGCAAACTTGAGGTAGCTATTAGAGATCATCGTGAGCATGACTAATTGTGTATTATAAACCAAGATACTTCCATCTCAATCTCATGTCTGTTAAGAGCCAAGAGGGATCATAAGTAAACTGAGGCACAAAGCTATCGATGCTTAAAAAAATGGGGTTAAGATGGACCCATGTTGGTTTATTGTATTATTATATTATTATGGTTAATTTTATTTTATTTTATTTTTTATTTTTACGGACGATCTGTAAACTTTTGTGGATATTACACTTGAACAATTCGTCACAGTATATCTTACAATTTTTTTCAAACTCTTAGTCATACAATGTTTACTGAATATTTGAGATTCATTGTTGTTAGCTTAATCTCTCAAAATGCTAAATAAATTAAAATTGAAATGAAAATATCTAGAAAAAAACTAACAGATCCATACAAATAACACAAGATATAATTTGGGAAAATGTATCCAAAAGTGAAAACTATGCTTTGCTCTTTTTTCTCCAATATGAAATGAAAATACAAAGAAAGTGGTACTCTCTATGGATTTACCTATGACATTGTGGCCTATATGGCTCCTATAAAATCTCCTACTTCCTTTGTTATGCTCTAATACCCATTCTTTGGATTTTGATCATCTATGAAACAATACAATAATACCATAAGAATGGAACCCCCTTCTTCTCCCAGTGGCCTAATATTTAATAATACCCTAATAACCATTTAGGGTTAATTTTAGGGTTTTTTCATGCCTCAACTCCTGATTAGGGTTAGTATTTTGGACCCTATAGAATGTTATTGAAAATCCACATGTGACTAGCTCCACATATAAGGGTAATGAGAGCTAGTGGAATCCACTCGGTACCATGGTGGTCAACATGATAGGCCAACATGCAATAGGCATAAATTCCTCATATGAGCTTTGATTGGGGTGATCTTTGCACTATTGGAAAGCTGTCCTGGTGTAGAACATGATCAAGGTGATGTAAACTATGTTTACAAGAGTTTGACCCCCCCAAAAATCATTTAAGCCCTCGTACGAGCCTTAGAAGGTTCTAGACCCCGAGTTTGCAAGATAAGACATGCCCCTAAAATGGGCCCTACAAGCCAATTCATCCAATATTTCCACCCAGAAAGCACCAAAATAGATGAAAAATTATATATTGTTTATTTCAAATCAAACCTTCCCAGTTTTCGAGGTATTTGGTCCCCAAAATATTTTACTAGATGAGATGATGAAAATTTTCCTCTACCTTCTCCCTGTAGTACCATTTAGCCTTGCCTATAAGTTGTCCATTCAACCCAAACTACTAGAGTTCATATTATCCCCATGTGGTTGTTCTGAATTTCTTCTACAAAATTGTATCTTCTACTAATTTTTCTTGATCTTATGGCACTAAGTCCTCTACAAAAGGTAATAACTACTCAGGTTCCTAGTCCAACATGGATTGCTTAGGGAGTCTCATATTTTCCACATTCACTACTTAGTAAATGAACATATATGGGGATAGACTAAGTTTGCAGGAACTATGTCCTACCTTCTCCAACACTTCAAAAGGACCATACCACAACGCCTTCATCTTCTTACCGATCCTTGTAGTCTTTCCTTATTCAAGTGAAACCAAACATTGTCTCCCACCTTGAATGTTTTCTCAACCTTGTGTTTGTCTAGACTTGTACTTTTCATGTGACTTCTTCAATGTCTCATGTACTTGCAAATGGATTTGCATAATCTTATCAATGAATCTTTCAACTCTTAATGATTCATTTGTGGTTTCTTCCCTCAATCCCCCTTGTTTTCCATATACAACATGTAGGGGATAAGGTGGCAGATATCCAAAACAAGTTTCAAAGGGGACTTACCAATGGAAGTGTGGACTACTCTGTTTTAAGACTATTGGATGTATATCAAATTCTCATCTCAAGTCTTTGGATGCTTATGATTATAAACCCTCAAAATTTGAACCAATGTCATGTTCACCACTTGTTTTTTCCCATATATGTGTGGATGGAAAGTTGTAGACCTCTTAAAATCAGTGTCCATCTTATTCCAAAATGTTGTTTCTTCTTGTCCTTTGATTTTCCTTTGATTGTCTTTGTACAAGCCATGATAATTAACATCTTTCTAAAACTATCAACTACCACAAATAAATAGTAATGTCCCTTCTTGGTTCTTGGAAAACTAGCGACGAAATCCATGGAGATGCTCTCCCATGGTCTAGTAGGTGCATGTAAGGGATGGTATAGACCTTGCTTCCTATTAGTGGGCTTGATTGTAGAATTCCATGCTCCAACTCCTAGAATTATTTCCTCATTGAGGGAACAAAGTGACCCAACTACCTATTGCTGGCTTGAAGCCTCATTACTTAGTGTGGGAGGCAACAATCACCCTCATCTCTCCACCCTCCTAAGGCCATAAGCTTGTTCCAAGCCCTTAACTCCCTTCATGAATTTCCTTGGCTCCCTGCACCATGCACATAATCCAACCACCTTTTCTGCTCCCTACACCATGATTAACTTCCAAAGCTTTCGCACATAGATACTGTTATGGAAAAATTTGTGCAAGTGCACTCTTCCACTTAGTGAGGGGCTAAGCCTTGTAGGTTGATGAAGTCCTTAGTCCTTGGAGCCCCTTTTGGTGGTTGGTGGTATTCCTCCATTTGATTCTCCAAGATATTGTTAGTGTAGTTCACATTCAAACATGAAAATATTAATAAAAACAAAATGAAAGAGATGGGGGGAGAATCCAAACTTCAACAACAACCAAAGATATGCTAAACCACTCTTGTATTTCCCAATGGAATAACTGTACAACACCTAGGAGGTGAAGGCTTCAAGGGAAGCCAACAATATCCCTTAGGGAGGCCTTTCTTGTCCAAAATAAATTCTAAGTAGGTGGAAGAAGAATGGAGAGAATCACTTGGCCCTTGATGGTAGGTGGCAAGCAAGCTTGGGAATGCTCAAAATGGTAGGAAATGGTGGCCTATGAGGAAGATCCAACTCAAATCCACAATCATAACCTTGATCTAATTTCTCTCTACCAAATGCATGCTAATGGCTTCCTCCTATAGGCCAAGAGGTGTCCATAAAAAAACTAGATCCAAATGTGAACTCTCCTCCTTTATGAACTAGTTCCAAGGTACACAAGTGGGGCTGATTAATGCCCCCAAGTATGTGAGGATCCAAATTCTGATCCTTGGGGAGGATTGAGTCTTCAATGCGTCGCTGGGCATGAGTGGTCCCGCCATTTTGATAGTAGCGTGACTATCGAAGGAAAAGCCACACGGGTGTAACACGGGCATTGTTCAGGTAACCTGCACTATATCGAGGGTCAACTGTGTAATACCCACGCTACCCTTTGTTTTGACTGTTTCTTGGCACTTGTGGACTCATGCTGTGTTTTGGCTCTGTTGAGGATGCCTGTGGTGAGATTCATTCTTTATGTTGATGACGCTTTACTGGATGAATCGCCGAAATGTCGCATGTGTGTGAATTTTAGGTGTTAACAAATGCCCCCTGATGTATGAGGTTCGAAGGGTACTGTAGAGCCGATAATGCATCATGTTTTCTGATGTTTCTAGCCATCTATGTAGGACAAAGCATATGTGGATAAAATAAGGTTCTCCCATGGGGGAAGAGTGTTGGTGACGACCATTGGAGCTGTAATAAAGAATAGTTTTTATACAAACGAGGTGGGCATACCCATGCTCGTGAAATGCTGTCAAAGTGATTACAATGGGAAAAGAGAAAGGTGTCAACTCTACTATACTACTGGGACATGGATAAAGGTGGCTTCAATCCATGTTAGAGTAAACACCCCCAAAGCTGCTACGAGACATTGAAGAAGTGGAACTGCTAGTGACCATGATGAACCCACTATGGTGGGGGACTAAACTTGGTATGTAAATCTTCCCGAGGGCTTCACCATACTGAATAGAATTCTATCATGATTTCCAAATGTGAACATTGCTACCTTCAAAAGTACGTTTCCCCCTTATGCGATGATATGTTGATGTCGGGAATAGGGGAAACCAATTAGTTAGGGATCAATAATGACTCTCCCTACTGAGTTTGAGCTGATCCCTTATAGTGATTGAAAGGGATCCCAAGGTACAACTGCAACTACTGCAACTATAAGAATATAATGTTTTGACGTCGATGAGAGTTGAAGTACATGATAGGACAAGAGTCCTATCCTGAGAATTGGGATCATATTGTAACCAATTGGTGGAAGGACATACCTGACATAAAACGGGTTGATAAGCGTGGGGACCTTAAATTCCTTTGATCGATGTAAACATGGGGAGCGAGGATGACAACTTTTCTTTCAGGATGGAACAGGTGGAAACAGATGGAGACAAACTGGAAATGGAAGGGGTTTTGATGGAGACGCAAAGAAAAGGGTAATGGTGATCGGAAAAACAAATAATGTTGAACATATGGAGATTCAATATACATCGATCAAAGGTGACCATGGGTTGCTGCAAAAATAATATGGTGTTCCCTCAATGTGAGGTGATGAGGGAACTTGTTTATACATAAAGAATATCGGTGGGATCCCCACAGTTTTGGGTGTATCGAGGGACCAATTTGATGATTGGTGGAATACCCACGGTTTTGAGTGGATCTAGGGACACTTTCCAATGGTGAAGTGAGGGTTAATTTGCAGACACAAAGATGGGTGACCCATGAAACAATGCCATGCAGTGTATACTTGCGGGATAAGTGAACAAAACTGGTTGCTTCTGATGGTGGGGTGGGCATGCATGTCTTTGCGGGGGTGATGATATGAGGAAGATTGCGGAGGGTAAAGTGATCATGGAGGTATGAGGGTGGCTTCGTAAATCGTTCTCATAACCTATGGCAAGGAGTCTGATGTGTGTCTACTTGGTGGAGTAAATGCCCAATTATGAAATTATACTCTAAGGGAGGGTTGCTTCAAGTTTGGTCAGAGTCCTCAGAATTGTGGGGGGTCGACATCATGGGTGCCAATTGATGATGGGGATGGAATAGGTGCACACACCCATAGGCGAACATGCTTATATTCACAGAAATGATGTTGATGGCACATCAAGGCCATGAAGGGGGACCCTATGTTTATCAGCAGGAATGCTGGGATTTTCATTATAAACAAAGGGTAAATAGAGTCTATATGCCAGTTTCAGAATGATACCTTCGATAGGGTGCATGCCCCTTTTTGTTAGAACTTTAGAGTCTTATCCGTATAATGGAAAAACAAGAGGCTCCATATTGGCTTGATCACGGTCCTGCAAATGTGGCGCACATACCCAAGTGTAGTAAAAGACATAACCAAGGTATTGACAATGCAAAAATCATATAATCAGAACAATGTGTACCTGTGGGGTTCTTGGTAGTCAGGGATAGAAATTTTTGAGGTACAACCCATTGAATGGGTTGTTGAGGGTAATACCTTCATGGTCTATTAAGATATCGGATCCTTTTGGGAGACAATGCTTAATGACATAAGGGCCTATCCATTTAGATACAAAATTCTTGGGTGCTGGTTTACAGTATTTCTTGGCATTAAACAAAAGAACAAAGTCACCTTCGGTGAAGGTGCACGGTCACACTTGTCGATCGTAGTGTGCCTTGGAGCAGACCTTCATGGCTTCATTTTGTTGAAGAGAGTCACACCTTTCCTCATCAAGGTGTTCCAAAGTGAATAAGCATTGTTAAAGAGCATGGGTATCTAGTAGCAACTCGACGATGGATTGGAGGGTAGGGATTTGACACTTGATTGGGAGGACAAATTCTACTGCATTTACAAGGTGAAATGGGGTAAAACCTGTGGAAGTATTGATGGAAGTGTGGTAATCCCGCATGGCCGGAAAGGGCATGTGGTGCCAGTGGGTTTTGTTTTTATCCACTGTGCGTATGAGCATAGTTTTGAGGATTTTGTTAACAACTTCAACCTGACCGTTTTCCTGAGGGTAGTAAGCGGTTGAAAATTCATGTTTAAATCCTAATATCCATGTATTTCCTCAAATGTTTCGTCGCAGAAGTGTCTTCCGTTGTCAAAGACAAGTTGCTTGGGAATGCCGAAGCGAGAGATGACATGGTTGAAGAAGAACTATGGAGCAGTTATTTCTTTACAATCAAATGTGGGCATCGCTTCGGCCCATTTGGTGAAGTAGTCCACGAAGACGATGATATAACATAGTTAGTTTAGTCACTCACTTAGATCATAAAGATACTAACTTAGCTAGATCAAACGATTTTTTTTGGACACTATACTTTGATGGTTCTAAAACTTTGGAAGGATCCAGATCTGGTTCTGTTCTCATGGATCCAGAAAAAAATAAGTACTTTTTGTCCTGTAGGTTAGAATTTGATTGTACTAACAACACTACTGAATATGAAGCTTTAGTCCACGGATTGAAGAAAGCCATTGGTTTAAATGTTAAGTACCTGAAGGTGTTTGGCGACTTGGAAATAGTTGTGAGACAGGTAAGAGATACCATTCACTGTCTTTCACCTCATTTGAGGAGTTATCAGGCTAAGGTATGGTATTTAATTATGCATTTTGATGCTTTCAATATAAAGTCTATTCCTAGACTGCAAAATTCTGCAGCTGATTTATTAGCAACATCCACTTCCAGATTGGTGCCAACTAATAACAAGTGCTCAATTGAATTGGTTTTCAGGCCTTCTGTCCTTGACAATATCACAAACTTCAGAGTCTTCGATGATGACGATCAGTTATTAGTTTTCTAACAAACGAAGACATGTTCCAAGAAGTTGTGATAGACGAAGAAGAGCACGATTCTGATCTACAAAAGAAAGATGTAGCTAAAGGTAATTTCATACCCAAAGGGGTGAGGTCACTTGAAATGTTGTTTGATCTACAAAGCAAGTTCAAAAGGACAGAAAATACCAATCCCAATAGCTCATCAATACAGCATGAATTAGTAAACCTGGGCACCGAAGCTGAACCAAAGTTTGTTAACCTTGGAAAATGTTGTTCACCAGGAGAAAGAGATAAGTTCATCAAACTATTTCGACAATATAAGGATGTTTTTGCATGGACTTATGAAGATCTAAAGACATATGACACCCGCATTATTCAACATGTCATACCAATGAAGGCAGACGTCAAGCCATTTTAGCAGCAATTAAGAAGGATGCACCCTACTCTTGAACCTCTGATTCAAAAGGAGTTGAAGAAGTTACTTGATGCTAAGATAATTTTTAAGGTCCGACATTCTGAATGGGTTGCTAACCTTGTTCCCGTGAGAAAGAAGTCAGGAGAGATAAGATTATGTGTTGACTTCATAAATTTGAATAGAGCTTTAGATAAAGACAACTATCCCGTCCCTTCAATGGAACAAATTCTCCAGATGGTATCAGGATCAGAACTCTTTTCCCTTCTTGATGGTTTCTCTGGTTACAATCAAGTATTAGTAGCTGAAGAAGACCATCTTAAGACTACTTTCTGCACTAAGTGGGGAACTTTCGCATACCGAAGGATGCCATTCAGCTTGATAAACACAGGAGCTATGTTTCAACGGGCAATGGACATCGCCTTCCGAGGATTGGGAGGTCATTGTGTTGTGGTCTATTTAGATGATGTGACAGTTTTTTCAAAGAAAAGAGAAGATCATGTTGTTCATTTGAAGCAGATTTTTTATCGTTGCCGAAAATATGGTATCTCTTTAAATCCCAAGAAGAGTGTGTTCGATGTTCCCAAAGGTAAAATGTTGGGTCACATCATTTCAAAAATGGGAGTTTCAATAGATCAAGAGAGAGTACAAGCTATCAATAAAACTCCCATGCCTCATAACAAGAAATCCATGCAGTCATTTATGGGCACTATCAATTTTGTCTGAAGATTTGTCCCCAATTTCGCTCAAATTGTTAAACCTTTGCAGCAAATGGTCAAGCAAAGCATACAATTCAAGTGGACAGACTTGGAAAAGGATGCATTCAGAGACATTAAGGCAACCATAGCTAAGGCTCCTTCCTTAAGAAGCCTAGACTTTGACAAAGATTTTATCTTGTATACTTTTGCTTCAGATGACTCTCTCGCGGCTGCGCTCACGCAAAAGGTAGAATTAGGAGACGAGTACCCAATCTCATTTATGAGCACTGGTCTGCAAGGTGCTGAACTGAACTACCCCATTGTCGACAAACATGCGTATGTTGTCTTCAAAGCGCTCAAACAGTTCAGACCATATATTCTTAAGAACAGAACTAAAGTTATAGTTCCCCACCCAGCTGTTAGATCCATTTTCGTTCAAAAGGAATTAGGAGAAAGGAGGGGAAACTGGGTCACAGCTCTTCAAGAATATGATTTAGAATTTAAACCAAACACCATCATCAAAGGACAAGGCCTGTGTAAATTGCTTACAAAACATTCGACGGATGAAGAGCAGCATTGGAAGAATGAAGCTGAGCTGAATTCAGTTGAAGTATGTCCCATTTTCACAGCTCCTGAATCATGGTATAGAGATCTAGTGCATTATTTGCAGCAAGGATACCTACAAGAGAACTGGAGTTCTAAGCAGAGAAGGGCGCTTCGTTTGAAATCAGCAGATTATCAAATCATTGACGGAATACTTTTCAGAAAAAATTACGATGGAATTTTTCTCAGATGTCTAGAAAAGAAAGATGCAAGTAAAGTTGTCAAAGAGTTACACAATGGTCCTACTGGTGGGCATTATTCAGGGGAGACAACAACTCAAAAAATACTCAGGGCTGGATATTATTGTCCCACTTTATTCCGAGATGCCCATGCTTACACGCGGAGCTGTGATATATGCCAAAGAAGTGTTGGGAAATTACCTAAGGCAGCAGGACCTTTGCAGCCGGTTATTATCTCAGGACCTTTCGAGCAATGGGGTATAGATGTCATTGGAGAGATAAAGCCAAATTCTTCTCTTCAACATCGATACATCCTCACAACCACGAACTATTTCACCAGATGGACGGAGGCTACTCCACTGCATAAGATCAATGAAGATGCAGTCATCACTTTCTTGAAAGAGAATATCATAACCAGGTTTGGGGTTCCAATTTCCCTAGTTTTTGATAATGCTACTTATTTCTCGTCTTTTAAAATAAATGAATTTGTTTATGAAAGAGGAATTAAATTGCATTATTCAGCCAATTACTACCCCCAGGGAAACAGACTAGCTGAATCTTCAAACAAAAACCTCATTCGAATTCTCAAGAAGATTGTGATAGAAAATCAGCGAAGCTAGCATATAGCTCTCCCGAATGCCTTATGGGCAGATAGGGCGACTCCAAAGAACGCATTAGGGGTTTCCCCTTACACCCTCGTCTATGCAAAGGAAGCCATCCTCCCTCCCAACATCTTGCTTCCATCCTTATAGTTGTCTCAAGCCTCTCGAGGGTCTGGTAGTCAGGTTTTACAATCCAGGATCGATACTTTGCTTCAACTTGAAGAAACCCGACAGAAAGCCAAAGACCGATTTCATCAACATCAAGACATAGTCAAAAGATGGTTCGATAAGAGGAAGTCTGGTAAAAGAAGTTTTGAAGTGGGGGATTTAGTCCTGAAATGGGACCATAATCATGAGGGCAAGGGGATGCACACGAAATTCCAATACTTATGGATAGGCCCTTACCAAATTTCTACAAAGCTCGTCCCATCCACTTACAAGCTGACAGACCTCCAGGGAGAGGAAGTAACCCTTCCTCTCAATGGCCTCGCCTTGAAACAATACTTTGCATAGTCTCAATGAGACTTTCTGTACATAAATAAAGATTTTCTTTTATTTTACTTTAGTCTTTTGTTTTTTGTGTTTCAGCTAAATTGCCTTTTCCTCTCAACATTTGAACTTTTGTACAAATTTGTTTTCCTGAAACGCCTACAATTGGGCCTCTCATGAAGGTAGATCTCTTCAAAAATCTCACAACTTGTGGAACCGGAAAGGCACTCTCAAAATAAAGTTTATCCATGCATTTTGGCTTTGTTGATCATTCTCCAGAATGAAGAGAGCCTGTTCTGTTGGTCAAACTAACCCTTGTTGAAATAACAGAGATCTATGACTATCTTTATCACTATCTTCGGGCTCCATCCACCCTCACACTTAAAAGCATCTCAAGAGGATCACTATGGTTGGACTGTAATGTCCCCATTTTGACCCCCTTTGTATTAAATCGTAAATGATGTAAATATTGATATTTAATCATGGTGAGGAGCTCAAGGCCAAGGCCCCACCATTGATTAGCGTTTTATGTATCGGAAATTAAAAATAGATTCCTATGGTTCTTGTGCTAGACATGAACAATGTAAATAAGACATCATGTAAATACGAATTTTAATGAAAAACCCACAACTGGCTATGCTATGCAACAAAGAGACGGGGGCATGATTCTACAAGGAATAGGGAGGGAAATTATTCAAACCCTTGAGCCAATGGTGTTAATCCATGTGTCAATGAGAAAACCCATAAACCACCAACTACCCATTTTGGGTTATGGATCCAATCATTTAATTCTTCCAGAAATTGGTTGAGGTAGTTAATGCCTTGGGAATGAAGAGGTATGGCAGCCAATTTCGTGTATGGACAAGCCATCAACCTGGGAAATCGTATTTTGTCTCCTTAGGCAAGAAAACACCCACGAAATGGTGTCCAAAGCCATTCTGAACCCACAGTTTTTCCTCTCTCACGCAGTTTGAGCTAGCTGGGTCTTTCCCTACACGTTTTTCATCCATATTCCCTGCATTTTCCATGCCTGGGAGCTCGTTTTTGCATTGGATAACAGCTGGGAGAGAAGGGCCACGATTTGGGACTGTTATGGAGGCCGTTTTTGCCCCAGAATCTCCATGGACGTTTTTCTAAAAACGGATTTGGCTTCCCAGGGTTGTTCCCTATCTTCCAGTTTCGTTTTTGGGTTTCCCACGTTTTTCTGAAGCTAATGAAAACCCATCTTTGGGCATCTCACTGTAAAAACGTTTCTTCATGCCTAGCACTTATACTTTTGTTGTTATGTGTATCCTTGTTTTGATTTGAACCTATGAGCAAGAAACTTGGAGTGGTAGTGGACAGAATTGGCTTGATAAACCTAGTGGAGGGAGTAACCTCTCAAGAAGATCAAGAGGGTTGGCTACTCTTCTATGCACACCTGGGACACTCTAGAATTGGAAGGTATGGCCTGAGGGACTGTGAATTGGTGAAGGGAATACTTCCTTGAGTGGGGTGTGTAGTTATTGTGGGTGCCAAGCTAGATAGATCTTGTAGAGGTATCCATGGCTCTGTGGTTGAGCTCACTAGCTTAGCAATTCTTCCTTTCCATTTCCTAATAGCCCGATAAACCCAACTATAGTTGGCTTGGCTGATTTGGTGTATCTTTGGGCTATGTGTTAGTCTGTTGTTCCCTAATTCCTTGTAGAAATCATGCCGAGCTCGGGGGGTGGCAGTTGCATCAAGAGGTTGATAAGCACAACTGACCTATGGTTGGGTGGAACGTTGCAGTTGCATATCCAGTTGCTTGAGACTACTGTTATAAGATAAGTATTCTCTTGTGTTAACTCTCCAATTATTATTTGATGAATAACTTGAATGTATGATGGATGTGTTATTGATATTATTTCCGCTGTGTTTTTCTTATAATTACACACTCCATATGTCTTTTATATTATGTGAATGCTTGGTTAAAAGTTTATGGGGCTAGATGCCCAGTTTTAGTATCACGATCCTCTCTATCATGCTAGTATGATGGGAGGGGACGTTACATGGACCCATGGAAAGGAAGCATGTCTCGAAGGCATAGGGTATTGAAGTGACTCCATGCTGTAAATCAAAATCCAAAAGGCTAATAATCAAGGGTCTGTTTTCTAGAAATTCTCACCTCAATCAAAGCATGGCTGAGATAAAGAAAAACGTTCAAGTCAAAAAAGATGTCCCAAAGACTCAGCTCATGCTAGGTTCTTCTCCGTCCGTGAGTCTTGATAAATAAATAAAATCTCTCGCTCACACAAAAGGACATTATGGATTGAAGAACCAAAATCAAAGATCATAATTCTAAGGAAAATATTTCTGGAAGGCTCAAACAACAAAAAGCTGTCAAATTCGTAAACATCCAAAAGGATGCAAGCAGCATGGGAATGAGGAACAAGAGCAATAGTGTCTGCGAGATGTTGTTACAATCCTATGGAGTCTAACGATAGTGGTCGTTTGAAGGATGAATCTTCTAAAATGAATCTCATATTTTGTCCCTTTGAAAGTTTTAAGGATTTCTTTATCAAAGCTCCCCTATCCCGATGACCAACGGATAAAGCGACTACTTCCTTCGCCGAGATTCGAACGCTCAAGTCGAATGCTGAACATGAGGGGAACAACTTATAAAAGAATCCTTCCGGTGAACGAGAGAGTTTTTCAGAGATCTTTGTCCGCCAATGATTTGCCAATTGTTGTTGATACAACACCCCTCCCCAAAATTTTGAAGATATTTGGGGCCCCTCCTTTCAATGCTTTTGTAGCAAGTTTTTTCCTTTGTCTCTCGAGTTTATTTCTTTCTCTAACTTGGAAAAATTTCACCACCTGCTTCCAAAAGAGTCTTTTTCATTGACCTTTTCTGAGGCAAAAGAAGTCTTTTCTCTTCAGCGCAAATTTTTAGTCTTAATTCACCCGCTATAGCGCAAGTTTTGTCCTTAAATCCTCCGTCGCTTTGGCGTGTCCTGCAACCCCAAGACCTCTGTCTGGCGCATACTCTGGATCCAAATCTTCTGCCCCTTTTGACAAGTCCCAAGTATTTTATCTGGCACACTTTTTAACAATAATCCGGCCGCCGTTAGCACAAGTGATAACCATTCCTCGGCTAACGATGGCACGAGAAATATACTTATCCTCCCTGCTTGCAATGCTGCACTTGGTCTCTTTTGATATCCCAAAATCTTTCGCAGTTATGGGATCGCATCCGTAATGGCAGGATCACCGCTTGAGCATGAGATTCAATGTTAAAACCTGTGCTTAGCAAAAAACGCATAAGATATAATCACTACCTTAGCGCAGAATTTAAATCCCCGCTCGGCTCTTGGCACGAAAAATATCCTCGACCCTTGTGCCATGTGCCGTTTTAATTGCAGGGAACCTTGAGCCCCATGAAATTAAATCCGCCAACCTATCGTCGTATGTGACATAAATGCCACCCTTACTTAACAAGTGCAACGGGTTTTTCAATACATTTTATATTCGTTGAGCAACCGTAGTTCGCCATTCTCATCAAGAGCGAGGTTTTCTATTCGATGGGTGACTGCGGAATTCATCTCCTACCTCGGAACGTTCGCCCTCGACGGACCCTGCCAGTCTGACAGGTAGGCTCTATGCCCCTTTCTTTTCATGAGCTTGTTCTTAGACCATAAGAAGTTCTTTGCAAGAAGTTTAGAGGGCATAGAATGATTGGTCTCGTCCTTGATCCCAAAATGAGAATCCAAAATCGCCCTGCACGAACCGAAACCTAGAAAGCTTTGTCCCCACTTGCGAGCATGAACTCTATCCTTCCGACATGTCCTCGACGTCTTGAGTAAGTTTTTCTCCCACCTTGATATCCTTGGGTCGTCCCGGCAGCATATTAGTGGCCGTAGAGTTTTCTTTTAAAACCCATAGAAACCACTTTCACGCGACACCCGTGTAGCATGAAATTCCACGAAAAGTATCTACTGCGCATAAAACCCAACCCTTCCCGTTCCTTGCAGCTAAAGTTTCATCGTGTGAACATTGAGGTACTCTGCTCAACCTAAAGCAATGTTCATTCACGCCAAAGGCGCTTAAAACCCACAATACTCGGCCGAAATTGACTTAGGATATATTAAATCAACCCATCGTGCCCACTTAGAACCCTGATAACCTAGCCCGAAAGTCTAACTCATAGAAGCCAACAGCTGCGGGGTTTCTCCATCTTTTATGC
Organism: Larix kaempferi; assembly: GCA_027924585.1. NCBI lineage: Eukaryota > Viridiplantae > Streptophyta > Pinopsida > Pinales > Pinaceae > Larix > Larix kaempferi. The sequence goes on along the minus strand of BSBM01000580.1, from coordinate 19,236,591 downwards.
AATCTCCACTATCAACTGCCGGTGCATAAAATGTTTAAACACTGACGCATTGTAAATATCGCATGCATAATGTTAAGCGCTAGCACGGAAATAAGGTTAGGATAACACATGCAAAGTTGTTTGGACTAGAGCACGGATTTTTTTAGCTTTGGCGCATGGATAAAATTGGGGTGCTAGCGCACGAAATATTTTGGGCATTAGCGCAGAAAATACATTTTCGCTTGGCGCACAAATAATCTTAGGTGCCGGCGCGCATGAAACATCTAGGTATTAGCGCATAAAATCCCACTTGTACCCTAGCGCACATTAGATAACTGATCTTAGCGCGCACATAATCCCAAGCAGGTGCAAAGCTCTATTTAGGCGCTAGCACAGAAATATTCATCAGACTCGCGCAATTTTGTTTGACAATTTAGAGGATACATGCACGTTGAAAATGAATGGGGCAGATTCAAAGAGGATCTTGGTCATTGTCCTGATGCTTGTCTTTACTTTTAGCATGGAATGTCATTTTTGAATTAAGCTTAAACTTGAAATGAAGATAATTATGATTTTTAGCACAACCTCTATATTGTGAAAATGTTGTATTTTGGCTCTTCCATAGAGTGTTACTAATGCTTGAAGAAGTGGTCTAACTAAATTCTTTATTGACATTGCCTTGCTCACCATAGGATTACCATGCATAGGAAGTCAACAAAGAAGAAGGCAGCGCAGAAAATAATCTCGGACTCAGAGGTTGAAATCCTATTAGATACTTCTCTCGAGACGATGTTTGTTGACACACAAGCTACCACTGGTGTTTCCCCTGGGAGCTCCGCCCCTGAATTTCAGTGGGACGATCTGTACAGATTCATCGTGGCTCAAGACAGTACAATAGCCTCCATAGAAGATTCTCTGGTATATGCCAACATCCGAAGGTCTTGTTTGCATAAAGCAACAACTCGTCCCGAATTGTTCCCTTGTTCTGAATTTATGGGGTGGCTAATTCCCCACATCTAGACCGACACAAGGCTCATGAATGATAAAAATGGTTTGAGCTTGGCATCTTTCGCTTCCGAGCATGTCACTGCTGCCTACAGATTGCCTTCACCTAGGGCTTGTTTAGACGATGATTGTATAGGAAAACATCCAATGGACCCACTAGAATCTGCCCGTAAGATGACGATAAACGACAGGCAGATTAGGAGGAGGCAGAACAATGAATATGAAAGCAACCTCCTAAAGACCCCTTACAGACTAATCATCCGAATGTTGAGTCGACTCTTCGGCATGCCTAATGGCAACATGTTTAAGATCGGATGGGTTCCGGTAATGTTTCATAGAGCCATGCATGGCACCGTCTTCAACTGGGCTGAAATAATTTCAGATAGTTTGGCCTCGCAGCTAGCAACAACCCAAGGAGGACTAACCCAAAAGAAGGTAGATTTCTTCATGTCTTCATACTTGATTGACTGCCTGTTAAGCAAGCATACGTTCCTAGACTTGGGTTGCTCATGGAAGCCAAAAGAAACATCCCTCTTCTTAGCTTATCAATGTACATGGGCAAGTAGATACACAAACTACTACAAGATGGTTTGAGAGAGGTTTATCATGCCATTATACTAGCTCATTTTTATAGAAGAACCAGACTGTATGTCGGAGAATGCCTATCATTGAAAAATTCGGGGACTACTATCACAGTTCAGAAGGAACATACATCAGGATGAGTGGAGGAACTCATGAGCCCTTTATGTTCCCTCGGTATGTTACATATTTTTTAATTCACAAGGAGGCAGTGAGACAACTCTTCGGCACCAGCGCAATAAGTAAGTTCTTAACAGACCGGAGGAAGGGCATGTATCCTCCCATGCCATTTACCATCAGAGCTTACAGCCTCCCGAGAGCAAGAGACGGGGAAAATTACGCTCAAGTCTTAGAAGTTTTCCATTTTGGCACGATCCCTTTCAGAAGGCATGACCCCAACGGTGCGGTAATCCAGCATTGTATTGACCTCAAGATCTCCTTTGAATATGCTCATGCTATGGACCGAGACGAGGAATTCTTCAGGAGCACCCGCAACCTAACTGAGCTAGGGAAGCGTTACAAGAAGAAAGTTGTGAAAGATTCGAGTCCCAAACTTGTCGGTCTGATCCAAAGAGAGCGGGAGGCATCGGCATCACAATCGGGGGATCCAACAAGATTAGAGTAGGACAGAGTGCTCCAAGAGCAAACCCTCAAGCAGGAGAAGGACAGAGTGCTCCAAGAGCAAGCTCTCAAGCAACAGCAGGAACGAGAAGAAGCAAGAATTCAAGGTGAGCTAACTACCGAGCTTTAGCAAGAGGAGATTCCAAGGAAGCAACAGGAGCAAGCCTCTCAGTTGAAACAGCAGGAAGAGGCTGCCAGGATCCAGAAGGAAGAAGAAGATCGGGTATCCCAAGAGAAAGATGCCAAGCAGCAACATGAGGAAGAAGAAAGGCCCCTGAATGAAGCAGCAACTGGATTACAGACACATCAAGAAGAGTTAGCAGGAGAGAAGGAGAAAGAACAGACAGAGAAGTCTCCCGAGCCAGAGCCATCTACTCCGACAGACATGGAGGTGGACCCACCATTGATATACACTCCAGGGGAAACTCAGGAAGGAAGTGCCTCTTTAGGGAGCTTAGCGCTAACCCCATATAACCCCAGGAAGCAGCGCAAAGTAGAAGACCTGGATACCGTTTATTTCCATGAGCAGAAAAGGGCGATTATTGTTAGGAGGGTAAAGAAGATGGAAACCGGGGTTGAGGATGAATATGAATTATGGGTAACAGAGAAACAATTGGTCCAAGTAACTGATGCCGACCCCACGTTCCAAGCCCAATGCACTGTAGCATCAGCTAAGGCAACTAAAACCAATATTGACCTTTTAAAAGGTGAGACAAAGCATTACAGGGAGAAATGTTTTAAGATCAGAGATGATAGGAAGAGGGAGGTGTTGGAAGCAAACAAATTAAAAGAGAAATACAATGAGTTGGTAAGAGAGTAGTTAATGCTAAATGCGGGAGTTCTCCAGCTTGAGAATGAGAAAAAAACCTTAGAGATGCAATTGGCCATCTCTGGAGATGAACTGAAGAATCTAAAAGCTCGAATAGCAGAATTGGAGGAACTCAAAGCAAGCAGGGCTCAACAAATTCATCTCCACCATCATGAGTATGAAGGGCTAATTCAAGAAAAGGAACAATTGGGAAAGCAGCTCAAAGAGGCAGCGAAGGACCAGCAAAACTTTTCCACATTTCGCAAACAAGCATGTGATATGCGGATTAAAATCCATCAGCTGCTAGTATTGATCTCGGAAGAGATTTGGAGCATGAAAGATATGATTAAGAAAATGACAACAATTGAAACCAAAGCCCTAAAGACTCGAGAAAGGTTTGCAAATCATGTAGAGGAGCTGAGACAACAATCTGAGTGGAAAAGGGAAAAATCTCAACTCCCTTCACACTTACGCGCCGCTACAGGAGATGATATGGACGTGGATATAGGGATCCTTGAATTCGCCAGGGATTGTAGCACCAAGCTAAGTTTGGAAATCAGGAAGATGATCCGCAAGTGTTGTTCGTTCTACTCCACACTCAGGGAATCACATAGCAAGTGTCATCTGATTCTTCCTGCCTCCATTTATGATTTCCCAAAGGAAGAAGATCGATTGTTTGATCTACAGAACGAGTTGGACGAAGTCTTGGCTTATATAAAGAAGATAGAAGTATTAACTCAGGATGAATTTCAACAGTTCATTTGCTAGCCTGTAGTACATATTCACTTCCTAGAAGCGATGGCTAAAGAAGCCATAGAGGGAAAAGTGTTGATCAAATTGGACCTACGCAAACATGAAATAGCGTCCCAGGCAACAGTATCTTCTCGTAGCAAGCTTATCGTAAAGGATATTAACCAATGGAACACATACATGTTGATGTATATGTAACTTCAGAATGTATTCGATCTATGTATTTCATATATATTTATTGTACCCTTATTAGAGATGTGTTATTCCTCTGTAAGGAAGTGTCGTCATGTGGATTGACAAGTGTCACAAGTGTGTGTACTTGCCGATGGGTTATTATACCACCATGTGTGGGGTCGGCCTTGAAATATATATTATATTGTGGATGTATCTAGATAGACAAGTCAGCCCCATAGTGTAATTGGGCAAACATGTTAAGTATAAATAGAGATCGGGAGATCTCTATTTGAATCATTCAGAAAGTCATACTTCTCTCACTCAGAAAGTGGCGCACTAGTAAGGAGGAGGATCATCTGCTACTAGGAGATTATATCAGTGTATTTTGGTTGTACTTTGGTTGAGCCATTGCTCTCTCTATCTCTGAGGAAGTTGTGGGGTTTTTCACCTTAGGGTTTTCCCCACGGAAACTCTGTGTCTCTTGTCTCTCATGCTTTTGATTCTTGTGATGCTTGTCATGCTTCTTGTGATTGTTATGCATTGATATACTATATATCTTATTCTCTCAGTAAAGATCCTAGAGTATTGTGAATTAATGTTCAAAATTTTAACATGGTATCAGAGCTAACCTGAGAAGAAGACATTTTGCAGTGACGAAAACTTGAGTTTCTTGTTTATTGGGTTTCTCTCCACAGATTTTGGAAAATCAGTATAGTAGATTGACTCTACTCATCAAGGAGAATCTATCTGTCCAATCAGAATTCAATTCTAAGCATTTTCAGATTTGGCCCTAAAAATTAGGGTTTCCACAAAAATAGGAATTTATGGAATCTGAATACATAGCTGGAAGCTCCTTGCAAAAATTGAAGTTTAGAGATTTGGATTGAGATTTTTGGTTGGGTAGATCTTTAGAAAACTCAAACCCTAATTCAGGGCTCTCCCTAATGAACCTAGGAGGACAAAAAGTCAAATCTGAAGGGTAAAACTTTGCTGATCTCAAATTCTGAATGCACTAAGCTGATCAGCTCATCAAGGCGCATCTTCCTATCCTTTCAGAAAGTTGAAATTCACATTTTGAATTTTTAGGGTTTTTTCGACAAACCCTAATCTGCGACCAGATCCAGTTTTCAGCAATTCAAGTGGTAAGACCTAAATCTTTTCTATTTCCATTTGAAGTACTCTTTAAGATGTCTCACCACACCAAGCTTGAGGATAAGCTTCAAGGGGCTGATAACTTCCGAGCTTGGAAGTATAGGATTGGGTTAATCTTGGAAAAGAATGAGTTGGACTCATATATAAAAGAAGACATCCCTATCCCAGAGGATGAAGAGGCCAAGGTATTGCATAAGAAGAACTTGGTTAAGGCAAATAGAATCATTTCCGATTCTATTAAAGACCATCTCATACCCCATGTGTCTTCTCTAAAGACACCCAAGGAGATGTTTAACTCTCTGACCAAGCTATTTGAAGAGAAGAACATAAATCGGAAGATGACTCTGCGGAATGAATTGAAAGGGGTCAAGATGTTGAATGGAGAAACCATTCAATCTTACTTCTCCAAGGTCTCTTAGATCAAGGAGCAACTTGAAGCTGTGGCTGAAGTAGTGGACAATGGTGAAGTTGTTATGACTACCCTGAATGGCCTACCTAGATCATGGGACTCCTTTATTCAAGGAATCTATGCAAGAAAGAAATTGATCTCTTTCAGTAAAGTGTGGGAGGAATGCTCTCAAGAAGAAGCTAGACTTGTAGCTCGTGAGGAAAAGATGGGAGGTGAAGATCAAGCTCTTGCAGCTCACACCAAAAGAAGCAAGCCCAATAAGGAGCACTCTTGCTACAAGAGATCCTATCAAAAGAATAAGAAAGATCTAAGATGCTTCACATGCAATGAGAAGGGTCACTTTGCTTCAGATTGTCCCAAGAACAAAAGGGATAATAACAACAACTCTAGCAAGAAGAAGAAGGGCACCAAAAGAAAGTTTCATGCTCATGCTGCCGAGGATGATGAACCTCCAAAGAAGAAGGCTAGGGCAGAAAGTGATGATAGTGATGATGACTCATTAAGTGAAGAAGAGTATGTTCTAATCTCTGCTCTCATAGGTACTATCTCCCATGGTTGTAATGATTGGTTGATTGACAGTGGGGCTTCCAAACACATGACTGGGTTTAAAGAATCTTTTGTGAATCTATCTGAACATGAATCACCCCATAAGCTGAAACTTGGGGATGATTATCAATACCCAATCAAAGGAAGTGGTGAAGCCTCCTACAACCTAGATTCTGGAAAATCTTTGAAGATGAAAGATGTCCTTTATGTACCTGGGCTCAAGAAGAACTTACTCTCCATCTTTGCATTGGATGCAAAAGGTATGAGCGTTGCATTTGTGGATGGCCAAGTCCTAATGTGGCCAAAGGGTAAAACAATCGATGATGCAGTAGTGATTGGAGAGCAAGAGGGAGGTTTGTATAAATTGAAGGGTCAACTTGAACATGCCATGATACATGAATCCATGGAGCCAATTGAACTTTGGCATAGAAGACTTGCTCATATGCACTATAGGGCACTTCCAATTGCAAGCAAGGCTGTAGAGGGTCTTCTTGAAATCAAGACCAAACATGAAGGTGTTTGCAAAGGATGTGCAAAAGGTAAGAACATTAAGAAGGCTTTCCCAAGCAGTGAATGCAAGGCAAAGGATATCCTGGAAATCATCCACTCAGATGTATGTGGTCCTATGTCATCCAGTTCTCTAAGTGGGTATGTTTACTATGTCTCATTTATTGATGACTTCTCCAGGAAGACATGGGTCTACTTCTTGAAGAAAAAAGATGAGGTACTTGATAAGTTCAAGGAATTCAAAACCTTGATGGAGAATCAAACTGACAAGAATATCAAAAAATTTAGGTCCGACAATGGTGGAGAATTCACCTCAGGTGACTTCAAAAAGATTTGCAGTGATTCAGGGATTAAGAGGGAGTTGACTGCTCCTTACAATCCACAACAGAATGGAGTTGCACAAAGGAAGAACAGAACAATCATGGAAGCAGCAAGAGAAATGCTACATGACCAGGATCTACCTATGCATCTATGGGTAGAAGTAGCTAGAACAGTTGTATATGTGCAGAACAGAACACCCCACAAGATATTGGACAACAAGACACCAGAAGAAGTCTTTTCTAGTAAGAAACCTGAAGTCAGCCATCTTAGAATATTTGGTGGTCTAGTATACACTCATGTCCAAAAGGAAAAGATGACCAAACTAGATCCTTCAGGAAAGAAGGGTATCTTTGTGGGTTACAGTGAAAGCTCAAAGGCTTACATAATATACTTTCCAGGGTTCAAGAAGATTGATGTCAGCAGGGATGTAACATTTGATGAAAACTCAGCATTCATCAAATCAAGGAAGGCACCTATCGAAGTTTATGAAGAACCTAAGGAAACTAGATTTCAAGACACTACCATGACTGAAGCAGTTCCAGAAGTTTTTCGTGAGTTTGAAGATCCGCAAGAACCTGTAGATCCACCCCGTGAGGATAACTCTTAGAAGAGGAAACCTGCATGGGCTAGAGAGCTCATCAATATGCAGAAAGATTTGGTATTCCAGAAGAAGAACACAGAGCAAAGAAGAGAACCAGATCACATACCAGCTATGTTGCTTTACTCTGTGACATCATGAACAAAGAACCTTCCAGTTATGAAGAAGTAGCAGAAAAGAAAGAATGGAAGGATGCCATGGTTGAGAAATACCAATCAATAATGAAGAATGATGTTTGGGATGTTGTCCCAACACCTAAAGAGAAGTATGTTGTGACTTCCAAATGGATCTACAAAATCAAGCATGATGCAGATGGCACTGTAGAGAAATACAAGGCAAGATTTGTAGCTCGTGGCTTCTCTCAGAAAGAGGGAATAGATTATGAAGAAACTTTTGCACCTGTAGCCAGGTATACTTCCATCAGAACAATACTTGCCATGAATGCAGCGATGAAATGGAAAATACACCAGATGGATGTCAAGATTTCTTTCTTGAATGGTGTAGTTGAAGAGGAAGTATATGTGGAGTAGCCACTTGGTTTTGAAATACATGACAGGGAGTCATATGTGTGTAGATTGAAGAAAGCCTTGTATGGCTTGAAGCAAGATCCCAAAACCTGGTATGGTAGGATGGACAATTTCCTATCTAGTTTGGGCTTTACCAAGAGTAAAGTGGATTCCAACCTCTACTATAAGGTTGAGGAACGAAATCCTGTGATTCTACTCCTGTATGTGGATGAATTATTTGTAACAGGAGATGACAAATTGATTGCAGATACTAAGAGGAAGCTTGCTTCCGAGTTCGATATGAAAGATTTGGGAATGATGCATTATTTCCCAGGTATGGAGGTGTGGTAGAGTGCAGATGGGATCTTCCTTGGTCAAGGGAAGTACACAGTAGATATCCTGAAGAGATTCGGGATGATGGATTGCAAGGCCATGACCACACCTATGGCATCAAATTTGAAGCTTCTATGTGGTGCTTCATCTGAGCCGGTTGATGTCTCTATGTATCGTCAGATGATTGGGTCCTTGATGTACCTAACGAACACAAGACCAGATATTTGCTTTGCTGTGAACACATTGAGTCAGTTCCTGACAGATCCGAGGAGTGTTCACTTGGTTGCTGTAAAGCATGTTCTAAGGTACCTGAAGGGTACAGTGGATTATGGGATCAAGTATGAAGAGAATCAAAAGTTTAACCTGTAGGGTTATGTTGATTTATATTAGGATGGCAGTGCTGCAGATAGGAAGAGCACATCTAGGTGCTGCTTCAGTATGGGATCAGGTGTGATCTCTTGGTTTAGCAGGAAGCAGTCCTGCGTAGCACTGAGTACAGCTGAGTCAGAGTATGTTGCAGCCTGTTTAGCTAGTTATGAGGCAGTATGGATATGGAAGCTACTTTCTGAGTTATTTGATCTCCCATTGGATGCTACTGGTATCTTTTGTGATAACTAGAGTTGTGTGAAGCTATCCGAGAACCCAGTGTTTCATGACAGGTCGAAACACATAGAGATCAAATATCACTATATCAGGGATATGGTGCAGAGAGGAGCTGTGAAGCTCCTGTACGTTGCGACGAACGAGCAGATTGCAGATGTGCTGACGAAGCCACTATCTAGGGTGAAGTTCGAGTACTTCAGGGAGAGGCTTAGCGTTCTTTAGATTGATGACACTTCGAGGAATAAGTGATGGACACATTTTCTGAAGCCATTCCAAGCATGTTGGAAGGAGGATCCTTCACATGGCTATGGATTCAAGCGCTGGATGATGAGCATCAGGATGATGTTCTGGTTTCTGCTTTATATGATCAGTTGGATCATTTATATGTATATGTATGTACGCATCATGTTGGATGCTGGATATGATCAATTGGATCATTTATATGTATGTACACATCATGTTGGATGCTGGATATGATCAGTAGGATCATTCGTATGTATTTTTTATATGCATCATGTTGGATGCTTGGACCATGTATCTGTATATGTATCAGGTGGATACATTGTATGATCAGGTGGATCATGTATGGTGATATGTATCATGTATTTGTATTTGTATCAGGTGGATACACTGTATGATCAGGTGGATCATGTATGATGATATGTATCAGGTAGATACTTGGTATGCATCAGGTAGATGCATTGTATGATCAGGATGATCATGAATGACGAGCTTCAGGATGTTGCTCCAGATGACATGTAGCAGGATATTGCAGTGATGATGATCAGGATGATCATGTGTACATTAGGTTTATGTATGGTGAGTATCAGGTTGATAATCTATGGCCGTGGATCAGGTTGTGCAGATGAGCATGTAATTTGGCCCTGGGAGATTTGCAGATAGTCTTTCGAGGTTTTGCCTATGGCATATAATTTGGCCCTGGGATATCTGGAAAATGCTCTTTCGAGTTTTTGCTCTGGGAGGACATATAATTTGGCCCTGGGAGATCTGCAGATAGTCTTTCGAGGTTTTTCCTATGGCATATAATTTGGCCTTGGGATATCTGGCAGATGCTCTTTCGAGGTTTTGTCCTATGGCATATAATCTGTCCTTGGGAGATCCAATAGGTTGGGCTGTGTGCCCGTAATAAGTCCTGGGATGCTCTTGCGAGGTTTTTCCATGACCACATATAATCTGTCCCTAGGAGATCCTATAGGTAGAGTTGTGTGCTTGTAACAGCCTGGGATGCTCTTACGAGGTTTTGTGGTGACCACATATAATCTGTCCCTGGGAGATCCTATAGGTAGAGCTGTGTGCTCGTAACAGCCTGGGATGCTCTTGCGAGGTTTTGTGGTGAGGTCACATATAATATGGCCCCGGGAGATCCTATAGGTAGAGCCGTGTGCTCGTAACAGCCTGGGATGGTCTTTCGAGGTTTTGTGACGCACATAATAAGTCCTGAGGATTCCATAGTATGGCTAGTGATGACGAAGACCTGCAGGTGGTGGGCCTACATCCAGTATGAAAAAGGATTGGCTTTGTATAACTTCCTATGACAAGTAGAGTTAGAGATTGGTTGAGATAGCAGCAGTAGTGACGATGATGATGACGATTCATCGATGACGATAATCCCGAGAAGAAGACTTGTCTAGCAGATTTGTGTCGAGAAATACCTTCCTAGTTAAGAGGGAGTGTTGATGTATATGTAACTTCAGAATGTATTTCATCTATGTATTTCATATATATTTATTGTACCCTTATTAAAGATGTGTTATTCCTCTATAAGGAAGTGTCGGCATGTGCATTGACAAGTATCGCAAGTGTGTGTACTTGCCGATGGGTTATTAGAACACCAAGTGTGGGGTCGACCCTGAATATATATTATATTGTGGATGTATCTAGATAGACAAGTCGGCCCCATAGTGTAATTGGGAAAACAGGTTAAGTATAAATAGAGATCGGGAGATCTCTATTTGGATCATTCGGAAAGTCATACTTCTCTCACTCAGAAAGTGGCGCACTAGTGAGGAGGAGGATCATCTGCTACTAGGAGATTATCTCAGTGTATTTTGGTTATACTTTGGTTGAGCCATCGCTCTCTCTATCTCTGAGGAAGTTGTGGGGTTTTTCAACTTAGGGTTTTCCCCACGAAAATTTTGTGTCTCTTGTCTGTCATGATTTTGATTCTTGTGATGCTTGTCATGCTTCTTATGATTGTTATGCATTGATATACTGTATATGTTATTCTCTCAGTAAAGATCCTAGAGTATTGTGAATTAATGCTCAAAATTTTAACAATACATTCAAGGTATAGATGGCTCAGTAATTACAAGCGAGCTGGTTGGTGGAGGCGAGTCTTCAAGTCAACAGGTAGAGGCCCCAGTAGAATAGATAGACCATTTTTACTTTGTTTTAAATAAAAGGAGAAGCTGAAATTCTACCTTTTGTAGAAATGCTTTAAAGAGACAACTGGCTATCATTTTGTCTTATATGAAAGGTGTCCCACGAATCTGGGAAATAGGAAATTACACACCAAAATCCAAATTAGAAGCTTCTAGAATTAGGGTACACCTGTCAGCTCATGGAGCATTTTGTAAAGTTATAAGTAGAAGTTAAGAAGAGGAGTAAAGGAATTTTTTGCAGGGAAAATAATTTTCTTAGCTTGTACGAACTATTTTGTAACTTGCTCCAAGAAAGCGATTTTTCCTAATAAGAGCTTGGAGAGGACGTTTTTTTCCTTGAAATGTGGATTGGATGCATGGTGGATTATTCTTGTTACATTCAAACACTGCTGTAAGATTTTTCTTTGTTGTTCTGAATTTATTTCTGTGGAAAGAATGATCTTACTATTCTCTGTGTAATGATGTTTCTCCTGGATGAGTAATAGAATGCTTTTAGGTGGATTAAGGCTATCTTTAATATCTTTAAACTTCTGTTGAATATGTTTCTTTATGATTTAAATGGCTATCTATTCAATCTTTAGATATTTCTTTCAGCACATTACTCATATTTACATTTTGCTCCTTGCAAGGATAGATTAGATTTATTTCAGTTTTAGATATAGATGTGTTTCAAGTTCTGCATTTAGATTAAATTAGCTTAGGCACTTGCATATCATCTTTAAAATAAAATACATAAACAGTGGATCGGGCCGTAAACAATAGAAAGAATAGAAAACTCTAAATATTACGGTAGCCGGAACAGTTAACCGAACGGATTCCCCACACCAAACGGTGGACAATCTAATTGGGATAGTTTACCGGGGAGAATCCCTTTCTGCTTGATGCTGCGATCTTCAGGGCATCAACAATTCATTAGGGAGAAATGTTGCTAGGTCACATGGTAAAAATATCCGACACTAGGCTTTGAAGTGTAACTTCAAGGTACAACAGATGGCCGCTAAAGTGTGAGGTCGGAAGAAACTGATGGCCGAAAGACTTTACAAATAAATTTCACGGAGATAACATCGAGGGAGATGGAGAGGAGTGTTATATTTTGAGCATTAATTCAATATGATCTAGGATCGTATATGAGAGAATAACATGTACAACATATCAATCACAAGAGACAATAGACACAGAGTTTCCTCGGGGAAAACCAAGAAGGTGAAAAACCCTGCAACTTCCTCAGAGATAGAAAGAGAAATGATACAATTCCCAAATACAAGATATAGTCTCGTAGCAACTTCTCCTCCTCCACTTGTGTGCAACACTCACATGAGAGAATGATCAAACAGAGTGACACCCTCACTTTATTTATACACTAACCTGAATTGCCTAATTACCTAACTGGGTCGACCTCTCTAAGAGATTCTAATAACCCATGGTAACTCAACTCAAGGTCGAACCCACACTTGGTGGTCTAATAACCCATCACATATAAGTTGCGACACTTGCAATACAACTGACGACACTTCCATACAGAGGAATAATAACATCTCTGTAGGGATACAATATACATATATGAAATACATTCAGAAGTTACAAATACATCAACACTCCCTCTTAACTAGGAAGGTATTTCTCAACACAGGTCTTTAGCACAAGTCTTCTTCTCTGGATCATCGCCATCGTCACTAATACTGCTATCTCAATAAATCTCCAATCTACTCGTCATAGGAAGTTCTACAGAGCCAACCCTTTTTCATGCTGGATGTAGGCCTAGCTTCGATGTAGGTCTTCATCATCTCTGCGAGCAAGCCATCAAGTAGGTACACGTTAGGACTGATTACACTGCCTCTGCAAAACCTGCAAGATCTCCCAGGACTGATTATATGCCATTGCAAAACCTGCAAGAGCATATCAGGATTGATTACATGCCTCTGCAAAACCTGTGTACCCTACTATCACCACATCGTCTTCATATCACCTCATAGTCCACGGAGCACAACCCAGATGCACATCACACAACACTTACATACTCTGGCATGGGAGGAACAACCTACCACCATCCAGGAAGGGATCAACACTTACATCACGAACATGGGAGGACACACCCACCACCATGTCGGAAAGGAAAAACACTTACATCAATGACCATGGGAGGACACACCTACCACCATGTCGAAAAGGCCCGACAATTACATCAACGACCATGGGAGGACACACCTGCCACCATGTTAGAAAATCCTATCCCTTACATTTGCACCATGGGAGGACATACCTACCACCATGTGAGAATGGCTCAATTGCATGTGTCTCTAGACTCATCACTTCCCCTTGGAAGGAATCTCAATCTGAAGTACACCAAGTCTCTCTCTGAAGTACTCAAACTTCACTCTGGCCAGCGGCTTGGTCAACACATCGGATATCTACTCATCCGTCGCAACATACAGGAGCTTCACTGCTCCTCTCTATGCCATATCCCTGAGATAGTGATACTTGATCTCAATGTGCTTCGACTTGTCATGGAACACTAGGTTCTTCGACAACTTCACACAAATCTGGTTGTCGCAATATATACATGTAGCATCCAACTGGAGATCAAACAAATCAGACAGTAGCTTCCTAATCCATACTCCCTCACAACTATCCAAACAAGCTGCAACATACACTTCTTCGGCTATACTCAGTTCCACACAGGACTGAAGCAGCACCCCAAAGTGCTCTTTCGATCAATGGCACTTCCTTCCAAATCCAAATCAACATAACCCTATAGGTTAAACTTTTGATTTGCATTATACTTGAGCCCATAGTCAACTGTACCCTTCAGGTACCTCAGAATATGCTTTGAAGCAATCAGGTGAACATGTCTCGGATCTGTCAGGAACTGGTTCAAGGCGTTCATTGCAAAGCAAATATCTGGTCTCATGTTCGTAAGGTACATCAAGGACCCAATCATCTGTTGATACATCGTGGTATCAACCGGATCAGATGAAGCATCACACAGAAGCTTCAGGTTCGATGCCATAGGTGTGGCCATGGCCTTGCAGTCCATCATCCCGAACCTCTTCAGGATCTCTGCTGCATACTTCCCTTGTCCAAGGAAGATTCCATCTGCACTCTTCCACACCTCCATACCTATAAAGTAATGCATCATACCCAAGTCCTTCATCTCTAACTCGGAAGCAAGCTTCCTCTTTGTATCAGCAATCAACCTATCCTCACCTATCACAAAGAGGTCATCCACATACAATAGTAGTATCACTGGATTGCCTTCCTCAACCTTGTAGTAAAGGTTGGAATCCGCTTTACTCTTGGTAGAGCCCAAATTGGATAGAAAGTTGTCTATCCTCCTGTACCATGTCCTAGGTTCTTGCTTCAAGCCATACAAGGCTTTCTTCAACCTGCACACATATGACTCCCTGTCATGTGTCTCAAAACCGAGTGGCTGCTCCATATACGCTTCCTCTTCGACTGCACCTTTCAAGAAAGTTGTCTTGACATCCATCTAGTGTATCTTCCACTTCATCACTGCAGCCAGAGCAAGTACTATTCTGATGGAAGTTTATCTAGATACAGGTGAAAATGTCTCTTCATAATCTATCCCTTCTTTCTGGGAGAAACCATGAGCTACAAACCTCGCCTTGTATTTCTCTATGCTGCCATCTGTAGCATGCTTGATCTTATAGATCCACTTGGAAGTCACAACAGACTTCCCTTCTGGTCTTGGGACCACATCCCAAACATCATTCTTCATGATTGACTAATATTCCTCGACCATGGCATTCTTCCATTACTGCATCTCGGATCCTGGGAACTTCAGATTCTTCAATAGATAGTTTTCAATGAACTTTGTTGCTGGAACAAATGTTGTAGTCCTTCTTTTGTAGGTGATTGTACATGATCTTTCCTACAAGTAAAATTCAATTGCATGATTAGAAACTTCTCATAGTTTACAGAACAAAGTCTTACACATAAAGGCATATTTCATACAGTCATGCAATTATCTTAGCCAATGCTTCAATACAACATTTATCCATATCCCGTAACTTTCTAGATGCCTTCCATCTCTACCAGAACATTGTTAAGAGTGTGCACAAATCCCAACATGTCAGCAAAGAGGTTTCATTCTAGATAAGTAGCGATGGAATGTTGTACAGTACCATAGGCCACTTACCCATTACTTGTATATTAGTAGTATCTTGTTCATTAATGCAATTTTTCTAATATGCATAATATACATCCTAAATCTAGGAACATAAGTATGTACATGATTGAACAACATAATTTAAGTAGTCATATATACAAGAAATGACAATTCAAATATTTATCTTTGTTTGGTTGTTGGGTGGACTCCCTCTCAATCTTTGCTTCCTTGCAGGAGCTATTGGAGTCTTTGATAGTGTGCACCTTAACCAATGCTAAAAGTGGATGAGAGGTTCTTCCTTTCTGCAACTCCATTTTGTTGTGGATTGTAAGGAGTGGTCAACTCCCTCTTAATCCCTGAGTCACTGCATAACTTCTTGAAGTCTTCTGAAGTGAATTCTCCACCATTGTCGGATCTAAAAGTCTTGATCTTCTTTTCAGTGTGGTTTTCTATCAAGGCTTTGAATTCCTTGAATTTGATGAATACTTCATATTTGTTTTTCAAGAAACAAATCGAAGTCTTCCTAGAGAAATCATCAATGAAAGAAACATAATATACATACCCACTCAGAGAACTTGACGACATTGGTCCAGATACATCGGAGTGAACAATCTCCAAGATTCCTTTTGCTTTGCTTTCACTGCTTGGAAATGCCTTCTTTGTGTTCTTTCCTTTTGCACATCCTTTGCAAACACCTTCATTATTTGACTGGATTTCAGGAAGACCTTCTACTGCTTTGCTTGCAATTGGTAGTGCCCTGTAGTGCACATGAGAAAGCCTTCTATGCCAAAGCTCACTTGGATCTACTGAGTCATGAGTCAAGGCTTGTTCTGGTTGGCCCTTCAGTTTGTATAATCCTCCCTCTTTCTCTCCAATCACCACTGCATCATCTATAGTCTTACCCTTTGGCCACATGGGAACTTGGCCATCTACAAATGCAACCCTCATGCCTTTTGCATCCAATGCAGATATGGACAGAAGGTTCTTTTCGAGACCTGGAACATATAGTACATTTTTCATTTTCATAGATTTTCCAGAGTCTAGTTTATAGGAGGCTTCACCACTTCCTTCTATGGCATACTGGTAGTCATCCCCAAGTTTCACGTTGTGGGGTGATTCATGTTCAGATAGGTTTACAAAGGATTCCTTGAATCCTGTCATATGTTTGGAAGCCCCACTATCTATAAGCCAATCATTACTTCCATGAGTAATGGTACCAGTGAGGGAAGAAATTAAAACATACTCTTCATCACTTGAAGAATTTCCACTTTCTTCTCTAGCCCTCTTTCTGGGAGATTCATCATCCTTTGCAGTGTGAGCATGATGTTAAAACAATTCCCAAATACAAGAGATAGTCTCCTAGTAGCTTCTCCTCCTCCACTTGTGCGCAACACTCACATGAGAGAATAGATGAGTGAGTGAATGATCAAATAGAGTGAAACCCTCACTCTATTTATACACTAACTTGACTTGCCTAATAACCTAACTAGGTCGACCTCTCTAAGAGAGTCTAATAACCCATGGTAACTCAACTCAGGGCCGACCCCACACTTGGTGGTCTAATAACCCATCACATATAAGTTGCAATACAACTGACGACACTTCCATACAGAGGAATAATAACATCTATGTAGGGATACAATATACATGTATGAAATACATTTCAAAGTTACAAATACATCAACAAGGAGCTGTAAGGAAACAAGATGTCAAATACCACTAAGGCGAGAATTCCCATGCTCAGAAAAACTGACTCAAAGCATGGCTGCCGACCAATACATTGCAGATCCATGATAACCGAGATGATATAGACTGAGAAAAAATCATGGCTACTATGAACAATCGTAGATCCATGAGACAATAATAACACAGCCACGACCAATACAATAGTGGATATGTATGACAATACAATACTAATATCATCAACATGATGTGTATGTGGAGACCTACTCAATAAATTCCATCGCAACCTGGACGTGGAAACAATATCAGAAATGTCTAGGGTCTTCTACCCGAACCCATATGATACGAATCTGACCATGTGATTACAATGTTTTGAAGTCGAACATGGCAAAAACTACTTGATTACCAGCCAATGATGTAAGCTGTTAACAAGTACGAGGGAAAACACCAATGATGACAATGATCCCCAAGGTATCTCTAGTACATCTCAACGGAATGCGAATAGATGAGTTGACGTCGAACATTCGTGAGATCATTCAATCAAAGGTCAATGATAAAAATCTACTGTCGAATTTGAGGAAACCTTCCATTGAGGCATGCATGTACCAAGGTACTAATTGTTGATCCCTAAGCCTAATTCCTGGATAGTGAATTGATGTCGACATGAATAGACTCGTCGAAGGTGGGACATAATGAATCCCACATCATTGACATGAAATGGGCAGGAGAGAGATGTGAAGAAACGGTCTGAAAGGATATGTACTGACACAATGGAAGGTTTGACATAATGGATGAATCAAAGCAACGCAGACCCTTTGAACATGTAACGACATGAAGCAGAACTTGGAAGCAAGGATTATAGATAGAAAAGAACAACCACAAGGTGAGTGGACTCATGGAAAAAGAGATGACTCGGGACTATGATTATAACTCAGCAGGAAAAGATGAATACCCAAAAGAAGACAAGGTGTGGATGCATGCCATGTTCAAAGGTGACGACTTTCAAGCTGCCAGAAAGGGTAAACCTGACTCATTTCCCATTTTTCCTCATCATAAATGACGAGTACCTATTTGTTGTTTACGAGCTTGAAGAGGATAACATATTCTCGGTATAGCTCATCTAACGGATGAGTCCAATCTCACATGTTTTACAAACCTGAGAAAGGAGGGGTTCGTTCCAATGTGGGCCCTTCTATGTTGAATTTTAACGAGTCCAAAGAAGGAAAACTCGAATTTTAACAAGTCCAAAGAAGGAAAACTAGATAGTTTTTCATGTTTAGAGAGTCTGAAATAACTTAAAGAAGACTCCAAAATGGACTTTTTCGTAAAGTTAGTCCCTCAGATCCGAAAAAGTGTAAAACAAATCCCGAGAAAACTCTTCCAGTCAAAAAGTTGACTGAGGTATACCTTTCTCGTAAATAGTCAAGAAGGGCCGAAAAAGGGGTAACCTATCACCGAATAGACGTCCTTTCAAATACTTTTACAAGTGTGAAAGAGACAAGTGCACTTGGCGATCTTTTCATAACGAGAGAGTCCGAAAAGAGCTTAAAGAGAACTTCAAAGGTCTTTTTCGTAATTTTTAATCACTTTGGTCCGAAAAAAGAATAAAATGATACCAAAATGATACTTTCCTCATCGTTTTATGAGCACGAGTAAAGTCGACTAAGCTTGACACCATTTACTTAATTTTAACAAGCACGACACGAGTGTGAAAAAGTGCTTGGAATATTTTTTAGGTTTAGGTCCAGAACACGAAAAAGATAAAGTAAGCTCGAAATGAAGGTTAAAAAAGTGTAATAACACCAATGTGATCAGCATAGGAGATCTTGTCAAAAACGGTTTAAAACCTTGGAAAAAGAATATTAGTAATATGAAGAATTTGACTTAAAAAGGATTTTTGAAATAAAAAATGAGTAAAAATAGTCATGTAATTTGTATAAATAGAAGGTGAAAGGAGAAATTACTTATTTACCTTGGCCATTTTTACCCAAAGAAGAAATTTCATCCATTGGAGGGAAAATCTTCTAGTGACCATATTCAGAGATCCAGGGCACCATTTCGACCACCGTCTGTGCCAGGTAGAATCTCTTGAGCTCCTCTTTTATTTCATGTTTTGATTTCTTGATTTCATGCTAGTTTTTGGATTTTTTAGGGACCTTAGGGCACGAATTTCACCCTTCTGGAATTTTCGTGGCCTCCCTTAATCGAGAAGCGCAATAATTCCTATATTTTCGCGTAATAGGGTTTAAGAGGTGCGCGGAAATTCAAAGTTTTCGTGCAGCCGATTAACGCCCAGGCATGAAAATCACACAAAGTAGAAAAAAAATTAAGGTGGTTCCTCATGTTTGGCACAAAATCAGATTTTCATCTTCTCATGGATGTTTTGTTTGGCATTTTCCAGGCGTTTGCAGCTTATTTGAGAGAAGATGGTTGAGTGGAAAGAGAGAGAGCATGAAGATGATGGCAGATTGGCTTTAAAGGATCAAATGACATTGACTGTGTTGTGTGAATGTGGGTTACTCAAGTTCTTCAAAACCAGGGGTATCTGGAATCAAGGAAGGCTTCTGAATCACATAATACAATTGTGGGATAGCGATATTCGAGTTTTCCGAATTAGGGAACATACCCTCGAGATAGAAATCGAGGACATCTACTTCCTGAGTGGCCTCTCCAAGAGAGGGGCCAAGGTTAACCTATCTGGGAACAGGGCCTCATAAGAGAGCACAGGTGATTATGTTGCTCATTACTGCAGACAGGGTTCCCGCAAGACTAGTGGGAAGGTGCCCATCAAAGACGTGATAGAGCTTCCATTGAGAACTATATTGTACACCATTACAATTGTATTGGGAAGTGTGGGTCCTCACCATGCAACACGGGGAAAAATGACTCTCGCTGTAGAGTGCATGGCACTAACACTATTCAACTGGTGCGAAGGGGTCTTAACCAACCTCAAGGAACAAGTCACCAAATGTAGAAATGGGGACACTTGTTAGTTTGGGTACGGGAGTATCTTGGTCACCTTCTTCCTAGAGAGGATGTCGTTGTTACACCCTCATATAGTCATTCCTATTCTTCCTGCGACTAAGCCCTGGATGGGGAGGTGGAGTGACTATGCGGGATGGCTCGGTGGGCCACAGGTCCTAGCTTTTGGCGAGGAATTTTTCTCGTGGCTTGAGGAGCAGATCATCATGATCGAGAATTATCCCTATGAGGGGGTATACTTTCATGAGGATATCGACTTGGCACTTCTCGATGACAAGGATTGGGATGGTTCAGGTACACGACCTTCATAGTTTTGTTTTTGGTATTTTTGATAATATATACTTTTTTGTGATTTTTCGATGCGTGGAAAGATCTAACTTATGTACATGTTCATGTCACAGATCGCGGGCTGAGGAGGCTAGCGGGATATTCATCGCTACGCCGAGGAGGTGTCCAACATCACGCCGCTGATGAGGATGAGGAGGAGGAGGAAGAAGTAGGAGGGATCCGTGATGTAGAGTGAAATCTTCAGGGTTTGACCATGGATGTTCCTGCTATGAGGATGGATGACATCCCACTCCATCTCTAGAGGCATACCATAAGTGTGTCAGGGCGCATCGACCGACTACTTCGTCGGGTGGCTAGAGTGGTAGTGTGCTTCCATGAGCAGCGCAAGGATGATGACTAGCACTTAGATAGCAGTGTTTGTTTTTAGCGGCATGCACACGATATGTAGTATTGTGAGCCAATTTTTGTATGGGACATGATCCCAAATTTTGTCTTTGGATGCATATTATTATATGTACTCAGAAAGATAGTTGGATGTGATATTTATACACATGGATCTATTTTTATGGTTTGGTTATTTATAACGACTTGTCTACTTGTTTATGATGTGTTTTTATGTATGAGAAAGGTGCCAATCCAATAAATAATTAGCTAATGAATCAACTATCATATTGAATTCTCTCGGTATATGTTGATACTAAATAAAATCAAATGATCGTTCCAAGAGGCGTACCCTTCTAAATATTCGAAGTAGTGTAGGTTCGCGGACAGTGTAGACATCATTCAGATGGGATACCACGAGTTGGGAGTCCAGGTAGACTGAAAAGGTGCGGATCCCAAGAGAGGTGACTTTAGTCAGGAGTCTGATGATTGCATGGTACTCTACAACATTGTTGGTTGCGGGGACCAAGCAGACGTCACCTAAGGATATCAACCCACCGACAGGGGAATAGAGTACCCATGTTGCGGAAGCAAGGTTCCGGGTATGTCGGCTAGCACCGTCTGCGAACCCATAGTAAGCTAACATTTGCACATAGAAGCACAAGTCGGGGTCAAACGAGGGTAAATGAAACCAAAATTATACAAACACAAACAAATGAAAAAACAAAACTAAGTACATAATGTACAAGGTGTCTCATGCAAGATAACCCTATGCGTAGAACTGTTTGAGGTACAACCCATTGCGGGGCCGTGCCAAAGGTGTGCCATCACAGTCGACGAGCTCTTAACCTCCTTTCTCCAATACTCGCTTCACCACATTGTCAAGTCCCCTCCCATCAGACCAAGCCATGGAGAGAACATGGCACTAAAAATGGGCATCTAGCCTCATGATTATTAAGTAAAACTCATTGATAATAAAATACATATACATATGCATATTGTAGAAACACAGCGGAATTAAAATCATCTACATATCTAACATACATTCAACTTTTTCATGACAGTCATTAAATAAATACATTGCAGAATTTAACACAAGAGAGTACTTATCTTAAAACAGAGTAGTCCCGATCAACTAGCTATGCCGCTGCAACGTTCCACCCAACCATAGGCCAATTGTGCTCATCAATCTCTCAGCACAATTTCCACCCCCGAGCTGGGCATGATTTCTACAAGGAAAAGGGAACAACAGACTCACACATAACCAAAATAGACCAAAATCAGCCAAGCCAATCCACAGTTGGGTTTATCAGGCTACTAAGGCAAAGGGAGGGAATGAATTGCTAAGCTAGTGAGCTCAAACACAAAGCCATGGAAACCTCTACAATATCTATCTAGCTTGGCACCCATAATGCCTACACACCCCACTCAAGGAAGTATTCCATTCACAACTACACAGTCCCTCAGGTCATACCTTTCATTCTAGTGTTGTTCAAGGTGTGCATAGAAGAGTAGCCATTCCTTTTGATCTTTCTGAGAGATTACTCCCCTCACTAGGTTTATCAAGCCAATTCTGGTCCACTTCCATCCCTAATTTCTTGCTCACAATTTCAAACCAAAACAGGGATGCACAAAATAGAAAGATCACAAGTGCTGGACATGTAGAAAAGTGTTTTTACAGTGGGATGCCCAACATGGGGTTTCCATTAGCTTCAGAAAAACATGGGCAACCAAAAATGAAATGGAAGATGGGGAAACAACCCTGGGAGAGAAAAATCGTATTCAGAAAATGTTTATGGGCATTCAAGGGACAAAAAAGGCCTCCATAAACCCCAAAATCGTGACTCCCTTCCTCCCAGCCATTGTGCAATACAAAAATGAGTTCCCAGCCATGGAAAATGTAGGAAAAAGATGGAAAACATGAGGGAGAAAGTCCCAGCTAGCTCAGGCTGCGTGAGAGATCAAAGTCCATGGGTGAAAGATGGCTTTGGGCACCATTTTGTGGGTGTTTTCTTGCCCAAGAAGCAAAAATACGAATTCCCAGGTTGATGGATTGCCCATGCACGGAATTGGCTTCCATACCTTTTCATTCCCAAGGCATTAACTATCTCAACCAACTCTTGGAAGAATTAAATGATTGGGTGCATAGGTCAAAATGGATAGTTGGTGGTTTATGGGTTTTCTCATGAAATTTGGCTTAACACTATTGGCTCAAGGGTTTGAATAATTTCCCTCCCTATTCCTTATAAAAATCATGCCCCCATCTCTTTGTTGCATTGCATACCTAGTTGTGGGTATTTCATTAAAATCCGTATTTACATGATGTCTTAATTTATATTGTGCCTGTCTAGCATAAGAACCATATGCACCGATTTTTAATTGCCAGTACATAAAATGATAAATCGATGGCGGGGCCTTGGCCTTGAGCTCCTCACCATGATTAAATAATGATATTTACATCATTTACAATTTTAATGCAATAGGGTCAAAATCGGGATATTACATTCCCCTCCCCCTTACATTAGCACTGTCCTCAGTGCTCATCAAAATTGAACGAAAATGGATATGCCACTCTCATGGCATCTTCCATCTCCCATTGCACTACGGTAGCCTCATCGGTAATGTAGTGCTTCCATTTCACCTTTACCTGTCTGATGGCTTGGTTCCAGAGCAATGTTACCTTCTTGTCTAGGATGCACAATGGGTTGGTTTGGAACTCTCCCTCGGGTTCCACCTGGATCACATCCCAATTAATCACATGGTTAGGATCATGTACATATTTCTTAAGCAAAGAGACATGAAAAACATTATGAGCTCTAGTTCTAGCAGACAATGCAAGTCTATATGCAACTGGCCCTATTCTTTCTAGCACTTCAAATGGCCCACAATATCTAGGTGATAGCTCGGCACAACCCCCAAGATTCAAGGACTCTTCCTTGGCCTCACTCTAAAATACACATGATCCCCAACACTAAATTCCCTAGGCACTCTAAGCTTATCTGCATAGCTTTTATGTCTATCCTAGGCTGCTTTTAAATTCTACCTGATCTTTGCAACCTCTTGTTCCATTTCCTCAAGTAATTCTGTCCCAAGTACAATTCTATTCACTGGATTATCCCAAGTCACTGGTGTCCTACACCTTCTGCCGTACAAAGCCTCATATGGACTTATTCCCAATGATGCTTGTTTCACATTGTTATATGCAAACTCTACCAAGTGTAGATAATCCTCCCACTTGGATGGTTTTTCCATAACATACATTCGAAGCATGTCTTCAAGCACCTTATTTACTCTTTTTGTTTGCCCATCTGTTTGAGGATGGTACGCGGTACTAAAGTTCAATTGTGTACCTAAATCTGCAAAGAGACCCTTCCAAAAATTGGAAGTGAACTTGGTATCCCTGTCATTAATTATTGCCTTAGGAAATCCATGTAATCTGAAAATTTCCTTCATGAAAATATTTGCAATGGCATCGGCTTTATGTGTGGACTTAATCGGTATAAAATGTGCTTCCTTTGTTAACTTGTCCACCACCACCATGATGGAATCATGTTTCCTCGCCGTCATTGGAAAACCTGTAGTAAAATCCATGGAAATTACTTCCCACTTCCATTCTGGAATTGGTAATGGATGCAATAAACCTGCTGGGTGTTGGTGTTCAACCTTCACCTGCTGACATTTCATGCACCTAGAAATGTATTCAGCGATGTCCTTCTTCATCCCCGACCAAAAATAATGTTTTCTTGTTGTAGCAATTGTTTTCTGATATCCCGGGTGACCGAATTATGGATCCTTATGGATTTCATCCATAACAATCCTCCTAAAATCTACCACAATTGGAATATAGGCTCTATTCTTATAAGTAAGAAGTCCGTCTTCTTCCAAATGGTATACTTCATACTTCTTTTTAAGGTCTTGCTGCTGCAATTTTTCCTTTATTTGCACATACCCTTCATCCTCAACAATATGGTTAACAATCTGCTGCCTCAAATCTGGTTGGCAAGTGTTAAGCGCTGCCACATGCATTTCATATACTTTCCTGCTGAGTGCATCAGCCACCTTGTTTTCTTTCCCTTTTATGTGTTTGATTTCAAAATCAAATTCACACAAAAATTCCAACCATCTAGCTTACCTAGCATTCAAATTTGGTTGATCAAATAAGTATTTCAGACCATAATGGTCTATCCTTAGCTCAAATTTCCCACCCATTAAGTAATGCCTCCACATCTTTAAAGCATGTACTATGGCTACAAGTTCTAAATCATGAGTAGCATAGTTTTTCTCATGCTACTTCAACTTTCTTGACTCATAGAATACCACGTGGTTGTCTCGCATAAGAAATCCTCCAAGTCCTTGATTGCATGCATCGGTACACACCACAAAGTCTTTTTCTGGGTCTGCAATTTTCAAAATTGGTGCACTCGTAAGAAGATTCTTCAACCGCTGGAAACTTTCCTCACATCTTGGTGACCATTCAAACTTTATCCCCTTCTTTTGCAAAGAAGTGATCGGGTTTGCGACCTTAGAGAATCCTTCAATGAACCTCCTATAGTACCCAACAAGTCCCATAAAGGATCTCACATCTGTCACATTTCTCGGAGTTGGCCAATTCATAATGGCTTCAATCTTCTCAGGGTCCACAGATATTCCTTCGTCTGAGATAATGTGACCCAAATAATGAATTTTATCTTTATAAAAGTCATATTTGCTTAACTTTGCATACAGTTTATGCTCCCTTAGCAATTGCAATGTCATTCTCAAATGTTCTTCATGCTCTTCTTGATTCTTAGAATATATGAGAATGTCGTCTAGAAAAACAAGAACAAACTTGTCCAAATACCTGCTAAAAACACTATTCATGAGACACATGAATGTAGCAGGTGCATTTGTGAGACCAAATGGTACCACTACAAACTCATAGTGCCCATACCTCATTCTAAAGGCTGTCTTATGAATATATTCCTCTTTGATTCTTACCTGATGGTAACCTGACCTTAAGTCAATCTTTGAAAATACCTTTGATCCTCTCATTTGATTGAAAAGGTCATCAATTCGGGGCAATGGGTATTTGTTCTTCATAGTAACTTTGTTCAACTGCCTCTAGTCAATACATAACCTGAGTGTTCCATCTTTCTTTTTTCACAAATATAATAGGTGCTCCCCATGGGGACACACTTGGCCTGATATATTTCTTTTCCAATAACTCTTGTAATTGAATTTTCAATTATAGCAATTTCGGTGTACACATCATGTAGGGTGTCTTAGACACTGGTGCAGCTCCTAGCACAAGTTCAATTGTAAAACCAATGTCTCTCTTTGGACGAAGTACACGAACCTCATCAGGAAAAACATCCATGAATTCTTGCAATACATGATAGTCCTCCAACTTAAGAGTTTCATTCTCCATTGCCTCCAAAACATGGGCTACATACAATTGACAACCTTTCCTACATAACTTCTTCAGCTGCATGGCTGAAACCTGTCTAACAGAAATCACCTTTGGAATGCCTCTTACAACCCTTGGGTTTTCTTCTTCGTCCATGCATTCAAATTTATTATTGTAGCAATCGAGTTTAACCTTGTGTGCTTCTAACCAATCCATTCCAATGAGAATATTATAGGAACCAAGTGGCAAAACATTTAGATTTGCATAAGTGAACAACCCATCCATCTCTAAGGGACATTTCTCTACAATTTCACTAACCTTTCTCTTGGTTCCAGTGGCTAGTTGAACTAACCATGATTTACTATGCTTTGATTTCTTAAAAGCACAAATCTCAACAATTTTAGGAGTGACATAACTGTGAGTAGATCAAGGATCAATCAAAATAGAAACAGACTACTAGGCAATCTTACCTTCAACTTCAACTACATTTGATTGATGATCTGCCTGGCGGTTGTCTAGTGCTGCATAGATTCTAGGGATTGTCCTCGCCACTTGACCCATGGTTTCATCTCCTTGGATGTTGTGAACTTGATTTGCATACTCTTCCATGGTCAATTGTCCCAATTTCAGCTCATGGAACTCTTTGATCTTGTCATCGTAGTACCTATCAGAGAGGTACTTCTGCTTGAAGTATTTCTTGAACTGCTTCCACACAATATTTCTTTCATTGATCTTCCTCACTTGCTTGATGTGATCCCACCATATAGATGATCTTCCATTCTAGTTGAAGATGGATACCCTTGCCTTCATATTTCCAGAGTAGTCTTGGACTTGGAAATACTTTCTCATCCCAAGAAGCCAAGCTTTTGCTTCTTGACCAGAATTTACCTCTCCATCAAATGTAGGAGGTTTTGCCTTCTTAAATTCCCCATGTGAATTGTTCTTGTAATTCCTCTTTCTCTTATTTTTGCGAGATGAAGAGCTTGAACCTTCAATGGATTTCTCAGAGTCAGATGATCCACTAGAAGATATTTCTGGAGTATATGTTCTGTCTCTAGAAACCCTTCTTGAGATATTGGACCTCTTGCGGGAATTTCTCCTTGAGCTACTTCGACTCCCTTCTGGATTTTCCGACTGATGTCCAGGATTTATTTGCCTGTGGATATCTGTCAAACTCTACAACATGGCTGCATTTAACTGATTTTGTTCTTCCTGAGCTTTAATCATCCTTTCGTTATCTTCTCTACAGCTTTGCAACTCCACCCTTAGGCTCCTCATGGTGGTTGCAATATCTGGGGGAGTCTCTCGATTTCTTCTCCCATTGGATTATGTTTCAGCATTCTCAACATGTATGTTTTCCCCCATGGCATATGTCTCAGGCTTATAGGGATCCTGTGCATCATCCATGATTTTTATATTCTTGGCCCAACCAAGACCAAAACTTTCCAACTGCACTTATCTGGAATGTTGCTTTGATGTGACTATAATTCTGCAAAATGTGTTTATAAACACAACTGTTAGCTGCATTATAATACCATAAATTATTTGCATCTATGCGGGGAAATCCTATATTGACAACTTTGTCCAATCATAGGCTTTCTCAAAATCAACGACGGTCTCAAGGGGACAACGGGGATCAAGGGGGCTTGACCCCTTGTGGATCCCCGTCGCCACTGCCGAGCGAGTCGAGGGTAGTGCCCTCATTTTTTTTTTGTTTTTTGTTTTTGCAATTCTTTTGATTTCACACAATCTGGCGCATAACTTTCATGGCGATTTTCCATTTTCTGCACCTGAAAATCTCAGTGCAAAGCTGCTGTGATTTCCCCATTTGGTGGACTTATCGAATTCTCCTCCGATCGTGTTGCAAATATTAAGGTTAAAATTGTTGCCGGTGTCGCGGATTTTAAGGTTAAAATTGCCGCTAGTGTCGTGGATCTTAACGTTAAAATTGTCGTTAGTGTCATGGATTTTAAGCTTAAAATTGCCGTCGGTGTCGCATATTTTAATGTTATTTTCGCCGTGCGCGTCGCATATTTTAGTGTTATTTTCGTCGCGTGCGTCATAGATTTTAGCATTATTTTTGCCGCACGCGTCGCAGATTTTAGCGTTATTTTCGCCGCGCGCGTCGCAAATTTTAGCGTTATTTTCGCCACGCGCGTCGTAGAATATTAGCATAACTTTTTCTGACCGTGTCGCAAAATTTAACGCTAAACTTGCCGACTGTGTTGCAGAAGTTAACGCTAAAATCGCCGATAGAGTGTTAGGCAAAAATTTCAAAAACACTTAGAAAAATTTATAATGTTTCCTTCTTCTTTCTTTCTATGATGATCACTGCTATCATTGCTCAACAGGAGGTGACCCTACCTCTACAAACTATTCAATCTTAGCCTGTTTAGGCCCAGTGTTGCAGCCTGTGGTGATCAGAAAAGGGGGTCTTCCCTTGTAACTGTGATCAGATTTGTCCCATAGAGGCCCAATGTTGTAGCCTATGGCTCTAATACCACACTGTCAAGTCCCCTCCCATCAGACCAAGCCAGGGAGAGAACATGGCACTAAAATTGGGCATCTATCCCCATGATTAGTAAGTAAAACTCATTGATTATAAAAGACATATACATATGCATATTGTAGAAACATATACATATGCATATTGTAGAAACACAGCGGAATTAAAATCATTTACATATCTAACATACATTCAACTTTTTCATAACAGTCATTAAATAAATACATTGCAGAATTTAACACAAGAGAGTACTTATCTTAAAACAAAGTAGTCCTGAGCAACTAGCTATGCCACTGCAACGTTTCACCCAACCATAGGCCAATTGTGCTCATCAATCTCTCAGCACAATTTCCACCCCCGAGCTGGGCATGATTTCTACAAGGAAAAGGGAACAACAGACTCACACATAACCAAAATACACCAAAATCAGCCAAGCCAATCCACTATTGGGTTTATCAGGCTGCTAAGGCAAAGGGAGGCAATGAATTGCTAAGCTAGTGAGCTCAAACACAAAGCCATGGAAACCTCTATAAGATCTATCTAGCTTGGCACCCACAATGCCTACACACCCCACTCAATGGAGTATTCCCTTCACCAATACATAGTCCCTCAGGCCATACCTTCCATTCTAGTGTTGTTCAAGGTGTGCATAGAAGAGTAGCCAACCCTTTTGATCTTTCTGAGAGGTTACTCCCCTCACTAGGTTTATCAAGCCAATTCTGGTCCACTTCCAGCCCTAATTTCTTGCTCACAATTTCAAACCAAAATAGGGATGCACAAAACAACAAGATCATAAGTGTTGGACATGTAGAAAAGCGTTTTTACAGTGGGATGCCCAACATGGGGTTTTTTCATGTCCCAAATTTGGAATTGGGTCACAATGGCCTAATCACATTAGCCATATTCATTAGAGTTTGTAAAATTGATGTTAAGGGTCAAATAATTGCCAAGGAGGAAAATTACTAGTTTCCTATGTTTGGGGTGGAAGCTTTGGGATTTGGAATAAGGGGGATAATAAATGATGTTTAGAAATTAGAAGGATTCATGTATTTAATAAATAGAGTGAATAAAGAAATTCAAGAGAAATCCTAGGTGACAAATGGTTTTGGAGACATATGGAGGATGTGGGACCACACTAGCTTGATTTTTCATAATACATGGTGTCTCTCTTTTGCAAATTTGAATTAATGGGAATGTGAACACTCTTGGGTGAGTTGGTAAGTTATAACACATGTCATTGAGCATCTTAGGTCGAATTGGGAAGGA
Source organism: Larix kaempferi (assembly GCA_027924585.1). NCBI lineage: Eukaryota > Viridiplantae > Streptophyta > Pinopsida > Pinales > Pinaceae > Larix > Larix kaempferi. The sequence continues at coordinate 19,206,680 of BSBM01000580.1, read as the reverse complement.
TTGGTAACCTCCATGGAAGATAAATAGTCAAAGTGGAAGTTTGTGGACACTTGGGCTAGATTCCCTAGCCCCTATGACACCAATGATGGAGCATCTATGACAACTATGACAAATTGCAGACCTGAACTCTGACATCTGACCACTATGACATGTCAGCCCCAAAAATAGGCTCAAGGAAGGCAAATTTGGGAGTTGGAGAAGCCAAAGAGACTCAAAATCAAATTTGGGAGAAGATGGAAGGTTGGAACTAGGAGACAAGTGGCAAATGTGGAATATTTCCTAAATGGAAATCTATTGAATCTATTGAGAGGATTTTGACCCTTAGAAGGCTAATTTTGGTTATAAAATGTATAAATGAAGTATGAGAATGGCTTTTTATCATTTGTAGAATTTGCAATTACATTTGTGAAGAGGGAGAGCTAGTGGATGACTAGTTTCTTGCCTTAGCCAATTTCGAGGGTGAAAGATTCCCATCCAAGTTGGTAATTGGAAAGGCCATTCATACCTTTCATTTGGAGATTTAATGGAGTCTTTATTTGCAGGTGTAAGCTACAGAGAAGCTCATGGTTTCTTCTATTGCAGCTCACTCCTTCAACCATTTCCAGTTTTGATGGCATATTCTTGATCCTTGAGGGAGGGCGTTTTTGGTGAGCTATTGCACTCTTTGGGGAAGATTTTAATGCCCCATTTATTTTTTAATATGAATTAAATACTCTGTTCTTCATCTCCAAAAAGTTTCAGGTCGAAATTCCAAGTAGAAATGTATAAATCTCATTTTTAATGGAAGAACAATGCCATTTCCCCACTACCTTGTTGTGAGCCAATGTATTGATGATGATTTCGAATGAATGGATGATTCTATGATATATTTGTGATCAATATAATTCCATGGATGTCTTCTACAAGTTTCATGTACTGTACTTGAGCATTTGAAGCATTTTTACTCAGTTTAGTTGTATTGGGAGGTGAAATAGTGCCATTTCCCCAAGGGTCGAATTGGGTATTTTTGCAGTTGAATGGGAGAGGGTGAGAACAGTTGTAATAATCCATTAATGGTGCATATGAGAATTTAATAAAATAATTAACACATTACATACCTCTGTTCATAAATTTGAGTGGGTTTGGAGGCATTTGGGAAGCCATTTTCAGTACTTACCCCAGGGGGATTTGAACCCCAAATTACTAGTAAAATTGCATAATTGGTCCAGAATATTAAGAGAGTTTGCAGAGGTATTTTGGTGGACATATTTCATCCATAAACATCATATTCAAGTTCTAATATCATTCATACACCTTCCTTGAATATTTGAAGGCATTTGGAGTCAATTTGAGACCTAGAGACCAATACTAGTCAAAGGAAAATCACTAGTAAAGTTACCTACATTGATCAGAATTGAAATAGGATTTGCAGAAGTATTTTAAAGGTCCAAAGGCATCCCTAAAACACATATTTATGTTCTAATATCATTCAAATAACTTCTCAGAATATTTGGGATCATTTGGGGCAAATTTGGGACCTAGAGATCAAAACTAGTCAAAGGTCAAACTAGGGGAAAAAAGTGAAAAATTGCCATTTTAATAAAATTTCTAACAAGGGACATTACAGTGGTATCAGAGCATGATCTTGGCACCTGATGTGGTCTAATATTCATGAGGACAAGAATTCAGGTACCACCATTAAATATTGAAACCAAAAGTGCTTTTGTTGAAGAGGAAAAAAAAAAGTAGGAGAAGAAGAGCAAAGTTTTTGAGGAAACTATGAATAGGGATGAAAAGGGAGCCTCATATGATGGTGAGGAGCATATAAAAATTATGAAAACAATATTTGAAGATATGACCAAGCAACTTAAGGAAAGATTCGAATTGTTTTCTATCGAACTTGTGGAAAAAATTATTGATTTTAAGAAAACCAAGGTGCAAAATGCATCAGCTTGCTTGAAGGAGCAAAAGGAAGAGACATCACAAGATCATGAAGAAGATTCTATTGAAAATATGGAAAATCATTTTAAGACACCTTCTAGCTTATACATGAACCAAAGAGCATCTACTGATGGATGCTTAAACTATGAAGGAGTACCTGCTGATGGGTGCTCACTTGCTGCAATCCCAAGTTCCATTAAGCATGATAATGAAGACCTTGTAGCAGTTGAAGAAGAACCAAGATCAACTTTCCCATCACCACTTGAGCTTCATGAAGTTGGTCCAAGAAAAAATGAAGAAAATGAGGAGGTTCATTTGCAAGAGCCTCATTTTCTTGAAGGGTCCTTAAAGATGAATGAAAAGAATATCCAAGAGTCCCTCAGCATTCTCCATGACACTCAAGCATTTGTGTCAAATTCTTGTTGGAGAGCTACTTCATTGGAGGAAACATCCTTCCTTGAAGACATGGAGAAGATTCAAAGAGCAATGTGCCACATCAAAGGTAATTTCATGTCTTTGCTTTTTGATAGAAACCATTTGTTTGAGCTTAATGAATTGTTACATGATGCATACTTGAAGAATAATGAGGATAATCATAAGCTCACAATTCAAAATGAGCAACTTCTTGAAAAGTTGCAAGATACTTGTTTTTCCTCCTATGTTTCAGATTGTCAAATGGTAGATTGTTTGGAGGATTCTCATGACATGGTGGATCATGAGAAATGTGGAAATTTGAATGTTCTTGATGTGTTTGAAGATGAACTTGAAGAGATCCAAACACTTGATGTGGTGGAAGAGGAACTTGAATTGTCTCTTGATGAAGGTTATGCAATTTTTAAAGAAGAGCATGATTCCTCTACATTGAAACCAAACTATGACAAAGAGTTCATACTTTTGAAGGAGCTGCATGATACTACCCCTATGGATCCTTCCCATGATGAAACTTCTGCACTTTTTTATCATTTGGGTGAGTTAGTTCATTCTCCTACATCCTACAATTCCATGTTTTGCAACATTAGTCTCAATGAAGTATGGATGAAAGGGTTCTTTTTGATGGTGCCACATGAGGAGTATGGAACTCCTAGATTTAACTTTTATGATGACATGGTTGGAGCACATTCTTATTCACATTTGCAGCAGCATCATTTGTCACTTTATGATGATTCACATCTACATGGATGCACCTATGATATGGATTTGAGTAACTTGAAGACTCATGGTTTTTCTTGCTCAACACTGGGTTCATTTGATGTTAGAGGAACTTCATCCAACACTTGGGTGAATAGATTTATGATGGGAGAACATTTTTGTTGGAAGCCACATACTTTGTTACATCTTTATTATTCTCACATTCATGGATGTATGGGTGAGACTTCTTTGAGTCATTTGAAGTCTCCTTGCTTTTTCTGCTCATTATTTGGTTCAGATTTTAGTGGAGATTCTTCATTCACTTCTTGGATGAAAGAATACATGGTTGAATATTTTGATGCATATCACATCCTTTTGGAGCAGCATTATAGGACATGGGATCCTCACCTATGTCATTGGAGCAGATTTGATTGGTCACTTGAAGCTTATATGCACTTGGAAAATGGTGGTCTACTTGCTTGGAGGTATAAGCACTTTCATGATTCTTTGATGAAGCACCTCCTTGATGTACATTTTCATTATGTAGTTATTTACTTTGATGATATATATTTTGTACTCAAAATTCTTGAAAGAATGCATACAAGAAAATGGGATCCAGGAATCATCTTATCTGATGGTATGGGTTGGAGAGCACTCTTCATTGTTGGGGTGCAATACAAGCAATGAGACCCTGGAATAATTTTTATCTCATTGGTTTCAAATTTTTTGGGGAAACAAGCAGTATGGGAGATGGATTTCCCACTTAATAAAGTGATTTTTATCAGAGTAGTACAACAGCAAGCATGGTGGTTCCTCTCTAAAATCTTCATGGAAACTCAAAGACTCAAGGTTGGGCAATTCAATGCCAACTTCAAAGAATTATACAAAAAGCAGGTTCTTCAACACCCATGTTTGAAATTGCTTGAGGACAAGCAATATTGGGAAGGGAGTATTTGTCATGTCCCAAATTTGGAATTGGGTCACAATGGCCTAATCACATTAGCCATATTCATTAGAGTTTGTGAAATTGATGTTAAGGGTCAAATAATTGCCAAGGAGGAAAATTACTAGTTTCCTAGGTTTGGGGTGGAAGCTTTGGGATTTGGAATAAGGGGGATAATAAATGATGTTTAGACATTAGAAGGATTCAAGTATTTAATAAATAGAGTGAATAAAGAAATTCAAGAGAAATCCTAGGTGACAAATGGTTTTGGAGACATATGGAGGATGTGGGACCCACACTAGCTTGATTTTTCATAATACATGGTGTCTCTCTTTTGCAAATTCGAATTAATGGGAATGTGAACACTCTTGGGTGAGTTGGTAAGTTATAACACATGTCATTGAGCATCTTAGGTCGAATTGGGAAGGATTGGTAACCTCCATGGAAGATAAAGAGTCAAAGTGGAAGTTTGTGGACACTTGGGCTAGATTCCCTAGCCCCTATGACACCAATGATGGAGCATCTATGACAACTATGACAAATTGCAGACCTGACCTCTGACATCTGACCACTATGACATGTCAGCCCCAAAACTAGGCTCAAGGAAGGCAAATTTGGGATTTGGAGAAGCCAAAGAGACTCAAAATCAAATTTGGGAGAAGATGGAAGGTTGGAACTAGGAGACAAGTGGCAAATGTGGAATATTTCCTAAATGGAAATCTATTGAATCTATTGAGAGGATTTCGACCCTTAGAAGGATAATTTTGGTTATAAAATGTAGAAATGAAGTATGAGAATGGCTTTTGATCATTTGTAGAATTTTCAATTACATTTGTGAAGAGGAAGAGCTAGTGGATGACTAGTTTCTTGCCTTATCCAATTTCGAGGGTGAAAGATTCCCATACAAGTTGGTAATTGGAAAGGCCATTCAGACCTTTCATTTGGAGCTTTAATGGAGTCTTTATTTGTAGGTGTAAGCTACAGGGAAGCTCATGGTTTCTTCTATTGCAGCTCACTCCTTCCACCATTTCCAGTTTTGATGGCATATTCTTGATCCTTGAGGGAGGGCGTTTTTGGTGAGCTATTGTACTCTTTGGGGAAGATTTTAATGCCCCATTTCTTTTTTAATATGAATTAAATACTCTTTTCTTCATCTCCAAAAATTTTCAGGTCTAAATTCCAAGTAGAAATGTATAAATCTCATTTTTAATGGAAGAACAATGCCATTTCCCCACTACCTTGTTGTGAGCCAATGTATTGATGATGATTTCGAATGAATGGATGATTCTATGATATATTTGTGATCAATATACTGCCATGGATGTCTTCTACAAGTTTCATGGACTGTACTTGAGAATTTGAAGCATTTTTACTCAGTTTAGTTGTATTGGGAGGTGAAATAGTGCCATTTCCCCAAGGGTCGAATTGGGTATTTTTGCAGTTGAATGGGAGAGGGTGAGAACAGTTGTAATAATCCATTAATGGTGCATATGAAACTTTAATAAAATAATTAACACATTACATACCTCTATTCATAAATTTGAGTGGGTTTGGAGGCATTTGGGAAGCCATTTTCAGTACTTACCCCAGGGGGATTTGAACCCCAAATTACTAGTAAAATTCCATAATTGGTCCAGAATATTAAGAGAGTTTGCAGAGGTATTTTGGTGGACATATGTCATCCATAAACATCATATTCAAGTTCTAATATCATTCATACACCTTCCTTGAATATTTGAAGGCATTTGGAGTCAATTTGAGACCTAGAGACCAATACTAGTCAAAGGAAAATCACTAGTAAAGTTACCTACATTGATCAGAATTGAAAGAGGATTTGCAGAAGTATTTTAAAGGTCCAAAGGCATCCCTGAAACACATATTTATGTTCTAATATCATTCAAATACCTTCTCAGAATATTTGGGACCTAGAGATCAAAACTAGTCAAAGGTCAAACTAGGGGAAAAAAGTGAAAAATTGCCATTTTAATAAAATTCCTAACAAGGGACATTACAGGTTTCCATTAGCTTCAGAAAAACATGGGCAACCAAAAACGAAATGGAAGATGGGGAAACAACCCTGGGAGAGCAAAATCGTATTCAGAAAACGTTTATGGGCATTCAAGGGACAAAAACGGCCTCCATAAACCCCAAAATCGTGACTCCCTTCCTCCCAGCCATTGTGCAATATAAAAACAAGTTCCCAGCCATGGAAAATGCAGAAGAAAAATGGAAAACATGAGGGAGAAAGTCCCAGCTAGCTCAGGCTACGTGAGAGAGCAAAGTCCATGGGTGAAAGATGGCTTTAGGCACCATTTCGTGGGTGTTTTCTTGCCCAAGAAGCAAAAATATGAATTCCCAAGTTGATGGCTTGCCCATGCACGAAATTGGCTTCCATACCTCTTCATTCCCAAGGCATTAACTACCTCAACCAACTCTTGGAAGAATTAAATGATTGGGTGCATAAGTCAAAATGGGTAGTTGGTGGTTTATGGGTTTTCTCATGAAATTTGGCTTAACAATATTTGCTCATAGGTTTGAATAATTTCCCTCCCTATTCCTTATAAAAATCATGCCCCCATCTCTTTGTTGCATTGCATAGCTAGTTGTGGGTATTTCATTAAAATCCGTATTTACATGATGTGTTAATTTACATTGTGCATGTCTAGCACAAGAACCATATGCACCGATTTTTAACTGCCGATACATAAAACGATAAATCGATGGCAGGGCCTTGGCCTTGATCTCCTCACCATGATTAAATAACAATATTTACATCATTTACAATTTTAATGCAATAGGGTCAAAATCGGCATATTACAGACATAGGGACTGTACCACATAGATTCCATTTTTCCTTTACCTAACTTATCATGCATTTGGTTGTAGATAAGGACTAAGTCCCCTTCATTGAAGATCCGAGGTTGGATGGATTTGTCGTATTGGGATTTGATGCGCTTTTTATGGGTTTCATTAGCCAGTGCAACATCGTGGCGGGTCTCATCCAGCTTGGCTAGATATAAGAACCGTTCCTCCTCGAAGGTCCTATTGGGAAGTAACTCAACGACTAGTTTCAGTGATGGGATTTCACATTCAATAGGTAAAATAGCCTCCAGGCCATACACTAGTTGAAATGGTGTAAATTCGATTGCATTTTTTACTGAGGTTCGATAGGCCCAAAGAGCAAAAAACAGAGCTAGGTACCAATTGGACTTCTGAGTACCTACAGTGCGTTGGATCATTCACTTCAAGACCTTGTTTATGGCTTCTACTTGACCGTTTTCCTATGGGTAATATGGGGTTGAGTTTTCATGACGAAAACCCAACTTGGCACTTAGTTCATCAATCATATGGTTCCTAAAATGGGAACCATGATCGGTTATGATAGCCTGAGGAACACCGAACCTAGCAATAATATGGTTGAATATGAAAAGTGCAGTTGTTTTTCCATCCTCTGCGTAAGTACGCATTGCTTCAGCCCATTTAGTAAAGTAATCCACGGCTACTATGACATAGCCATGCCCCCCATCCGAAGTAGGCTTACAATGCATAAAATGGATACCCCATTTTGCGAAGGGGCCGACGGCAATAACAGGATGGAGTGGAGCAGGATGTGAGCGCTTCTTACTATGGAAGAATTGGCATGGAGGACATTTCTTGACCATCTCAATACAGTCTTTGAAGATTGTGGGCCAGAAGTATCCTACGCGCAAGATTTTCTGGGCTGTAGCCATCCCAGAAAGGTGACCACCACATGCTCCAGAGTGGCAGTCATTAAGGTCGTGTTCAGCCTCGTCTAGGGTGAGACAACGCCGGAGAATAGAATCAACACCACGGTGATAAAGGGTATCGCTGATGGTCAAGTAGTACTTGGCATGATGTTTTATACGACGACGTTCATATCGATTGAGTTCAGGCCAAAAACGTTGGGTTTGGAGATACAAAATGATATCTCCATACCACAGGTCAGACATGCCAATGAGAAACAACGATTCTTTAGGAAGAGAATCTATAGGCTCAGCTTGGTCAGTGGCATGGGGCAATGCACATATAAGCTCAGTGAAAAATAAGGATTTCTTTGCTTTTTCCTTGGCAAATTCCAAGTCAAATTCTTGGAGAACTACAATCCATATGGAGTATTTTCCCCCTAGCACTTGGCGTGTTAGGATATAATACATGGGATTGAAGTCCGCAATTACGGTAGTCTTCCAGAGCAGAATGTAATGGCAGAATCTCTGGACAACAAATATTGTAGCCAGAGCCAGCTTATCCACATGTGAGTAGTGAGTTTCGGAGTCTAAAAGACTCTTACTAAGATAATAGATCACATGTTCGTTTCCATTGTCATCTTCCTACACTAGCACTATGCCAATGGTGGTGAGGGAAGCGGCGATATATAGAATGAAGTCTCGTGTGTAGTTGGGGGGTTTAATTATGGGAGCGTTAGTGAGGGCCTTCTTCAGATTGTCAAATGATTGTTGGGCTTCGTCATCCCAAAATAATGGGACATCTTTCTTCAGAAGCATCATGTAGCCCTTCGTTATCTCGACAAAATTGCAGACAAAGCGACGTAAAAAATTTGCATGCCCTTGCAAACTCTGGAGTTCTGTGATGTTGGTGGGAGAGGGTAGGGCTAGGATAGATTCTACCTTTGTAGGGTCTAGGCGCATGCCATCTTTGGAAATAATGAATCCCAACAATATGACGACTTCTACACAAAACACACATTTGTGTGGATTCAAACGTATGTTGTAATGACAGCATCGTGAGTAAATGACACTCAGATGATCTGGGTGATTCTCTCTCGTATCGGAATGAGCGGGTAAGTCGTCCAGATACGACTCTACAACATGTTTGATGTCATGAAATGCATATGACATAGCACGTTGAAAGGTAGCCCTGACATTCTTGATACCAAAGGGTAGCTTGTGGTACGCAAAGGTCCCCCATGGGAAAATAAAATATGTCTTGTGCTGATTGGACGGGAGTATCTCTATCTGATTATAGCTGGAGAAGCCATCCATAAATGTAAATATGACACTCTCGACACAATTATCGATAATCTGGTCGATGAAAGGCATGGGATAATTGTCCTTAGGACAAGCCTTATTCATATATCTGTAATCGACACAGACCCTATTCGTACCCTGTTTCTTTGCGACGGGAACGATGTTGGACACCCAGTTTGTCAATCAGACGGAATAGATGAACCCAACACGAAGAATTTTTTCAACTTCCACTTTAATGGCAGTCGTTTTTCGAGGATGTATGGGCCATAGTTTCTGCCGGACTGGTCGGGCACCGGAATAGACTTGAATTTCATGGACCACGATGGACGGGTTTATTCCTGGCATTTTTTCATATTTTCATGCAAAAACGTCACGAAACTCTTTAAATAAGGCATTGTAAAATTCAATCTCTGTAGGAGTACATGTTTTTCCTATATGGATGTGTTACACGACACCAGGTTTCACATATATGTCAATTGGGATAGTCTCCATGATGTTCGCTAAGTTCCCTTCAGAGAATATGTCAAATGTATGGTAAGGAGTCTTAGTGTTGACATTATACAGTGAAACTGTGGATTCAGAGTCGGGGTCTATTGCTCGAATCGTGGGGAAAGATGATCGATGGTGGTAATCTTCCCAAGGGGGTTCATCCAAACTCATGATCTCCATAATAGACTCGTCCATAGGAAAAATCCGTGTAAGGGATTCTTTTTAAGGGAAGGATGAGGGGATTCGAGATGACGGACCAACCACTTGATGGTGGTCAAGTGTGTTGATCCAGTCAGAAGCCAACTGAATGGCCTGATAGGTTGCAAGGTTTTAGTTTAGAGGCATAGCGATACCAAGGGTTTCAAACTCGGAGGGACTCGGTATCACCTAGGAGTCAGTAGATTTGTTAGGTGAAGACGTGCTTGTTGAAATCATGTTGATTGAAAGGACCGAGGGTGGAACTTCCGGAAATACTCCTATGATGGAGGAGTCCCTTATTAAAAGATTGACACCAACGTCTTCAAAGTGAGGTTGGGAGTTTTCCATCAATGGGACATTACTGGTGGAATTTTGATGTATATCTGGAGTGCAAAAATCTAGTTGGTCTATGGTCACGATCTTCCCTTGATGGGGGAATTGCACTAAGCGAAAAACAAAGGATGCTACGTCGGTCATGGAATAAAACCAATTGCAACCGAGTAAAAGATTGTAGTCTAACGGAGCATCCATGATTTCCATGTGAATAGACAAAACTTCCCCCCCTAGCTCTATGGAAATCGATGGCATGAGTCCATACGGTTGAAAACCATGTTCATCAAATGCTTTTAACATAGTAGGAGATTGGGCCACTTCCGGAGAACCAATGGATCTCCTGCAGGTCAAAGACATAATCGAAGTGGAATCACCTTCATCCAAAATGGTACAATGGATGTTGTTTCCACAGATCCGAGCATGGATCTGGAAGGATAACTGATGGGAATGCCTAGGCTTGAAGTATTCAAGTTTAAACACAATTGTGTTGGAAGAGTCTGGATCAACAACTCCCAATGCTGATAATAAAGTTCTACGATGTGTAGGACAGTGTTGGAGAACTTTGAGGGTCGACATGGAACATGGTTCCCGAGCCAAGTCTTCCACGATGTTGTAGTTCTAGGATCCGTACGCATTAGGATTAAATACGGCCTTCCGAATGGTGGCCTTGGGGGGCACAACACAGTTTCAGCAACCGGTCTCTCAATGTGGAGAGGCCCATTGAGGGAAGGTGTCGAGGGAGATTTGTTTGAAGGAGACTTGCCTTGGGAAGTCTCATTTTTGTTCATTCCTAGAGGATCGTGTGTCTTCGTGTGTGTAGAGATGTGAACCATCTCATTAGTCATCATAAGGATGTCACGATTTGTGGACGTTTCTGTTGGTGAAGGGTTGTTTTGGTTTCCCCCTTGTGGAGCTTCCTGTGTGACCATCTATTGTTGTTGATGGGGGAAAGGATCAGTTAACACTGCCAAGCGGGAAGGACCTTTTCTGAATTTGTTGAATTCCTCCTTGTAAGGACAATCTCTGGTGTAATGGTATTCCTAGAAGATGAGGCAGGGAATGTTGTGGGGAAAATGCACCTATAGTTCACGGGAGAAACTACCAACTTACGGTGATAAAGATAGACTTACAAGCGTTCTGCAAGTACAACAAATAAGTGAAGAGATTAGGGTTTAGAGATGTATGCACCTTATTCAGAAGGTTGATCCTAGCTTTTCCTCCCTCACTCTTCAAAGCTTATCCAGTGTCGTAATGCCTAGACCTGCAAAACAACTTGACACCTTTCTCAAACACATTTGACTACATATATAAGACTGATATCCATAATAGAAGAAGACATCAAACTACAAGGAAACTGTAATCAAATCTAAGACACATTAATAGGTCATATTTGGAAAGAGAAGAATGTCTGATCTTTATTAATGAATGAAAGCAAGTACATAAAGTTATACCTTCTTTCAAGCTTGGAACTTCACAAAACCTAGATTCAAGGTCTCATGCTTCTGTTCTCCAAGGATCCCAGCCTCTAACCAGCAGTGCTAGGGTTTATCAGAAATTAAGAACAAGAGAGGGGGATGAAGGTCTCCATTCCTCCAGCATAACAATGTTATAGACTTGGTCCCCTCACATGGCCCTTCTACCCTCCTTATATAATTAGTGAAGGAGAGCAAAAGAAGTTATAACCGCTCAGGAGGTTTCCCAACCAACTTAACTTACTCAAATTTCGAGACTTTGACCAAAACAGGGGTGTACCCTACTCTATAGTAGACAAAGTAGCGTACAGGTGGAGGTGAGCACTACTTTAATGAAGCAGAGTAGGGTATACACGCTACTATCATTCCTGTGTACCAGCGCCCATGTTGAAAAATGGCCAAAAACAGGTTTTCTGCTAATTTTCAGGAGATGGTTTGGTTTGGAAAAATGTTCGTAAAGGTCATAAACATTAAAAGGGTCAAGAATGAGGTAATTTCAACCATTTTTAGTGTGCCAAATGACTCCTCCATCCACAAATGTCCTGTTGTGTGATTGAGCTTGATCTCAAGAAGTGTCATCATGCGACCAAGGGAAGCAAGTGTCGTCATGGATGGAGAGGTGTCATTTTAAGCTATAACAGATGCCCCCTAATGTATGAGGTCAGAGGGACTGAGGGAAATGATGGCCAAAATACATTATAAATAACAAAGAGTTGAAACATGGAGGAACTAGAGAAACCAAGAATCATAGGCTCAAATGAAGTACCTGAAAGCAAAGGCAATGTCAGACAAACTTATCCTTGGGGTAATTGTCCATGTTCAAATGGTGGAACATGACCTCCAAGAGGATACAATAATGATCCAAATACTGGTGCATATATCATGGCCATTAAAATACAAACGTGGATCGATGAGGAACATAAGTGTAAATATAGCCACATAAATACAAGGTGGATCTATGTCAAAACTGGAGAACATAGCCATAGAGAACAAGTTGGATCTATGTCTCATCAAGATCCCAAAAAGAGTGTGGCTCAATCTTGCACAACTTGGGCGATAACATAAATGAGGTGATGCTATCGAAGATTCCAAGGTCTTCATCCAAATAACAACCCAAGGTACAAACCTATCCATGTGAATAAATGAGTTGATGTCGAACATGGGAGGTATCGTTTGATTACTGGTCATTGATGTATACCATTAACAAATGCAAGGGTGTCCACCAATAATGAAAATGGAACCCAAGGTACCTAGTACATTCAAGCAAGTGTGAATAAATGGTCTTGCCATTGAACACTTGAAGAATCCATCGGATAGGAGACATTGATGTATTCCCATCTATCCAATAGCGAGGGAAACTGCCACTAATGACTACAATCCCCAAGGTACTAACCGAAACTCTAAACTTCATTCCCAGAGCACAATGAGTTGAAGTCGATGGGAAGAAGTCCATTGGAAGGGAAGCCTTAAGGCATCCTCTATCATCCAACATGAGGGACACTCAACAAGTATGAGTTGATTTGGAGTAGGAATGAACACATGATGAAACATACTCACACCAAGGAATGGCCGACACATAAGGTCAAGGCAACTACAGAATGGCCGACACAGGTTGTATCCTTGAACAATGAGCATGACACAAGAGTGACTTAGGCAGCTTTGAACACAAAGAGACCACGATACAAATCTGCAATGTAGGAGACATTAACAGATTCTCCATATGATTGGAAGGCTAACCAAACGAAGGAGTAAGAACTCTGATATCAGATTTATCCTAAGGCCAACACTAGAACCCAACTTGTTTGATAGACTCAAAACAGGTGCTTTGTTCAAGGAGATAGTTGACTTGCTGCCATCATATTGAAAGATATTTTAACATTCTTTCCTTCCCTTTCCTTTTTCATTTTTTAACGAGATTAACAAAGAACTAAAGCATGCTCGACAGTATTTTCATATTTAAGGAGTCTGAAAAATCTAGAAGAAAACTCCATACACCTATCCGTGGATTTTATATCGAGCCCGGATTGGTCTGTGCTCGGTGGTGTTTTCTTGCTTATAGAGTTGAAAAACTTAAACAGTCCTCTATACACCTACTCATGGATTTTAATATCGAGTCCAAGTAGGTTAATGCTCACTTGGTGTTTTCACATTTCGAGAGTTTGAAAACCCTAAAGACGACTCCAAATGTCCTTTTTCGTAAAGTTAGTCTCCTTCCCCGAAAAAGTGTAAAATGATGAAAGAAGAACTCTTCTAGCGCATACAAGAGTATACCTAGAGTATACATTTTCCATAAATTATCCACCAAGGCCCGGAAAAGGGGTAATTCTATACCTAAGTGGATGTCAGCTCAGTTATTTTAATGAGCCTGAAAAGACAACTATGCTCGGCAAACTTTTCCTATTTAAGGAGTCTGAAAAGGGATTAAAAGAACTCCATAGGGATCTTTTCCGTAAAGGTTTAATGAGTCCGAAAAAGTAAACTCATGACCTCCTTACTGTTTTTAACGAGCTTAAAGGAGATACAGGAAAAATGCTCATAACTTCCTTACTGTTTTTAACGAGCTCGAAGTGAAGATGAAAGAAATGCTCATAGCCTCCTTACTATTTTTAACGAGCTCGAAGGGAAGGTGGAAGACTACTCAAAGCTTGCTTACTATTTTTAATGAGCTCGAAGGAAAGATGGGAGAAATGCTCGTAACCTACTTACTGTTTTTAACGAGCTCGAAGTGAAGGCAGAAGAATGCTTGAAATGGGAGGAGACGAGTGTCAGGGACATGCGAGACTAGCTCCAAGCGCATGGAACAAATCTATGCCTAATGCAAGGAACATGGGAAAGATAAGGACACTCGGGGCGTGTCTCCTCCAGGTAAAAGGTGTCAAACTGCGAAGGCAAAATGATACAATGCTTAGCAGAAATGAGATCAGAGATGGAGGCCTATATAACGAGCTAAAACCGTGGAAGCCGGCATCAGGCTCATTAGCGCAAGCGGGATCATAAAATATGCAGATGCAACTTGAACATAAAGATGGGAGCCTTATCAGGGACGGCCAAAAATATATGAGGAAGAAAGATATGAGGCTTCTTCTCAAAGTCACGGTAAAAAAGGCTCCTGATCCTATGAGAAAAACTCATCATGGGCACCAGAATGGCATAAGGGTGCTGACTAGGGTGACCCATGTTAGGGAGGCTCTGTTGTTGGACTGATGCACAATGCATAAAGAGATAACTAACACACCAATATCCAACATGTTCGACCCTATGGCGAATTCGGGTGGCGAAAGGTTCAAATGCAACATAACAGCGGGGAAGCCTAAACCTATATGCAAGGTTATAAATATACCTGACATGGTCGCACAAGGTGTCGAAAAGGACTAGTAAGCGAGTATAAATCCAGCTAAGAATCCTCTCTCCAAGAAACATTAGTACCAGGATCATATCTAAAACATATGTAAGGAAAGACCCGATACAAGTCACTATGGTAGAAATACTTTCAACTTCACTATCATCAACAACAGGCTTAAACACGGCGGAGTTTTCAAATGAAGACTCTATGGTACCCAAGCCTGAGGATTTACAATCAACAAGGTCAAATTCAGGATGAAGATCAAAGTTGAAGGACATGATGGAATCTGCAGAAACAAATTCATCATCACGGGAGTTGAAAATTCTAGAAGCAGAATCAAACTTAGCAGGAACACCGATTTGCAGATCTATAGGAGAGTCTAAAGACTCAACAGTAGGAAGATCAGACTTTAAGGTCAAACTGGGGCTGGACATAACTGCGACTGGATCAACATCCAAGTGAATGGCAGACTGTACTATATACTTTCGGAAAACTTCATCGGAAGGAAGCATATCATCCCAGATAGAATACATATATAAACATTCAGATGGAGGTGTCACTTGGTCAAAAGCTGGGACTAAGTCCCGAGAAGGTAAGCATGAACTCATAGACTCCTTCTCAGTAGCAGTTGAACTCAAAGAACAATATGCCACAAAATTCCAATGTGACATAGTAGTGCTTAATGACGAGGAACCTGACTGGTCTACAATTGGGTAATAAGGAGGATCAACGAATGCAAGCTGGTCGATGGTGACAATGTTTTCGTTATGAGGGAAATGCATCACACGAAAAAGCGTATACACCACAACATGCATATCATAAACGTAATCATGCCCGAGGATCATATCAAAGTCCACAGGGTCCTTTAAAACCATAAAATCAACTAAGACTGTTTTTCCACCCAAAGTAACAGGTGCCTAACAGAGGAATCCAAATGGTTCACTAGGTCTTTTATCGAAGGTCAATGACCAATTAGCAGCTGGAATAACATTAGGGAAACCAAAATCTCTCCAAGCATAAGCGGATAAGATACTAACAGAAGCACCTTCATCAACAATGCATCTATCAACCGCATGGTTCCCGATATCAACCTTTATCTGGAAAGGTGTCGAAGAAGGAAGACGAGGCTCGACTAGACTATTCCAATCAAAGGAAATGATCCTAGGGCTTGGTAGGGGTTCACATGGAACAAATAAAGTACCCCCTTTTTCAGGAACATCCAAACTGGTAATGCAGAAGACTTCTGCAGTAGGTGCATCAATCTTTGCAGGACTGATGGGATCGGTCAAAGATTGCATCGATTCGATCACTTCACTCTCCGAAGGAAGAGTGGGGTCGAACAAATATTGCATTGGTTCAACCACTTTATCAACCAAAGGTTGATATGACTGTAGGGAATCTATAGACAACTCAGGAACAGAGGTTCCTTCAGACATGGACCACACTCTTCGTGCTTCTGGGATGGTAGGGCATCGGTGAGTAAGGTGATCTCCCTTACAAAGTTTACAAGGTAACTTTGGTTTTCGTCCTATAGGTCGAGACTCCTTTACAACGTCATTACTCTCAGCATGACTACCATTGGCTGACAGCTTGCCCCCAGCATGACTTGTAGTGGCTGGTTGCTCAGAAGCAGAAGACTTTTGAACTAAGGACCACACTTTTTGCACTTATGGAAGTACAGGGCACAAGCAAGTAAGGTGATCTCCCTCGCAAAACTTACAAGGGAACTTAAGCTTCTGTTTGTTTGGTTTGTCGACAATGTCAACTCCCTCAGCATGACTTGTAGTGGCTGATCTGGTGTCTCCAGTATGACTCACAGGAACTGGTGACTTGTCGTTAATATGACTAGCAGTGATCAATGACGTGTCCCCAACATGACTGATAGTGGTTGAAGACAAAATTTTAGTGTGATTTTCAGTGACTAAAATTTTTCTCCCAGCATGACCTCCAGAGGCTGGGTAGGTGCCCCCTGCATGATTTGCAGAGGCAAGGTGCTTTCCCCCAGCATGACTTACAGAGGCCGGGTTGCTGCCCCCTTGTTTTGGCATCTTCTTCCCATTCTTCCTCCGTCTATTCCTTTTAGACTGTTGGTTACTAGTATTGCTACTTTTTCCAGATGAGGTAGAAGGAGGAGGAGAAGATGTTACTGGAAAGGGAGGCACAGGGTTCTGATGCTCTTGATTTGAGGTGCTCACAAAAGAAGCGTCAAGAGCATGAAATGCATTTGGAGTGGAAAACAACCAAACCGACAGCCCTATGGTGAATCCAGGAAGATTCAAAGTAGCCATTAAGGGAGTGCCAATGTTTCCAATGAATGGAACAGCACAAGGATCCCCCGGAACAGGGGTACCTTGATTGGCCCTCACCGGAATGCTAGACATAGTTTCCTGCTCAAATGAACAAGAAGTTCTCTAAGGAAAACTAAGACAAGTAGCACAAAGAGCACACCACTAAAAAAGGTCCTAGGTAAATCAAACCAGGTAAATAGATGCCTTCCAGAGAAGAGTCTGGGATGATGAGGGCCCAGAACAGATCAACGAAGGATGAAGAACAGTTACCCGGGGTCCACAATACAATGACTAAGGGTGCAAGCGCTGGAATCACCCAACCACCCTCCCAAAGACCTGCAAAGGATTTCCTCCCATGTATGTCCTAGGTACAACAGATATAACCCTCAGCCGTCACCTGTGTATGAACCTATGGTCAGATACTAAGGATACCACCACACCGAAAACTCCCGGGGAACAGTCTCTGGTCGAATTAGAAGGCATGGGTAGGGTAACTGAGCCCAAAACTCAAAAGAGTCCCCAAACGTGATCCAATCCTGGTATATGCTCGAAACAGAAAGTAGGAGTTGTATTCCCAACAATCTGATCTCACAAGACCTACTGCATAGATCCCAGGAAAGCTTTAAATGAGGTGGGTTTACCTGTGATAGTCGAACTACGATTTTTGCGTAATGTGTGATCTTGGGTAGTTTAAGGTGTTTTAAACCCAAGATCCTAACCAAGACTAGTTGGTGTAGTGTAACCTAGAAAAGAAAATGTTACTAGTGCATTTTATTAGAGTTCATTTTAAAGGTTACTTGCTTACTCAAAAAGGTAGTGGGTGTGTGAGAGTGGTTATAATAGAGATAGAGTATTGAAAATGAAATATTTACCACTAAACAAATCTTTTCTTTTCAATGCAAGTCTTAAAATTATGATCTAGAATCCATATGCAAATGCAATTTTTAATCTTTCGAATGCAAAAAAGGTAAAAATTAATCCTAAATGTACAAAATTAAACTCAAACCCTAAGAATGCAGCTACTCAAGCAAATAGGTATGCAAAAGAAAACTTGTTCTTTTTTATGCAAAGCACTCTAAAATATTTTAAGCCGCTTGCAAGGTACTCTATTCAAAAATGAATCAAAATTATTTATGCTTTCCAAAGGTAAGAAACAGAACTGAAACTAACCTACTATCAAAGCAAAGCAAAGAGACTTTCAGGTTTTCTTTATTGAAACAGTAAAATCTACCAAATATGACTTTCAAATTCTTATTGGTGTAATCATGCCAAACATTGGGAAAGAGTACAAAAAATACTTTTAGACCCAAACAAAGCAAATGACCTACGAAGAAGTATGGTTTGGTAAATTCAGGTCTACACATAAACAATGCAAACAAGGTCTTGAACAACAACCAAAACACTTGAGCTTTCACTACAAAAGAAAACTTAAAAGCATAAGGGAGGATAAAAAACCAATCTAAAAGAGAAATTTCACTCAAATAGATACAAACAGGGTCAAGAAGACTCAAGATGTTTCAAATCCAGTGGAAATGGGGCAAGTAGATTCAGTCAGACTCAAATTAGGGTACAAAACACCAAACGGGTCCACAACCCCCCAACTTGGGTCAACAAGCCCTAAAATTTTCCAAACAATCCCAAATTGATCAAAAGAGGTTCAAATCATGAATGTAGGATCAGTACAAGGATGGGAGACCACTTACAGTGGTTTAACTTAGACCTAGGGTCATCGGGGACCCCCAAAAAATGCAGCCATAACCCCCAGATTTGGGTCCACAACCCAAAAACTCAAATATTTCAAACCCAGATTTTGAGTGCTACTGTGTATGAGGCATACCAGTGCCCATAGCAGGGTGGGCGCTACTGTGTAGAGGAAAACTAGCGTATGGGCGCTATTGTGCTTCACAACAGTAGCGTACAGGTGGGAAAAGTTGAAAAAAATAGGGTTAAAGCCCCCCAACTTGGGTCCACCAGTGTCTGAAAGGGCTAGGAAGGGTCTGTAAGAGCCAAGTAGGGTCAAACAGAGCCTACTAACTGATCCTAATCAAGAAAATGAACAAACACCATAAAAAAAGACTGAATAAATGACCTTGGATACCCCTAAGCAATTAGGCTATCCCCAGCGGAGTCGCCATTCTGTTGTGGGGAAAATGCACCTATAGTTCACGGGAGAAACTACCAACTTACGGTGATAAAGATATACTTACAAGCATTCTGCAAGTACAACAAATAAGTGAAGAGATTAGGGTTTAGAGATGTATGCACCTTATTTAGAAGGTTGATCCTAGCTTTGCCTCCCTCGCTCTTCAAAGCTTATCCAGTGTCGCAATGCCCTGACCTGCAAAACAACTTGATACCTTTCTCAAACACATTTGACTACATATATAAGACTGGTATCCATAATAGAAGAAGACATCAAACTACAAGGAAAGTGTAATCAAATCTAAGACACATTAATAGGTCATATTTGGAAAGAGAAGAACGTCTGATATTTATTAATGAATGAAAGCAAGTACATAAATTTATACCTGTTGGCTTGGTTTTGCAACCAAGATTAGTGCAATGGGAACCTACTAACTAGTAGCAGCAGTCTCAATATTAAGCAAAAACAATAAACTAAATCTAAACTAAAACTAAACTAGCATGTGCATTTTGAATTAAAAAACAAGAACAAGAAAGATAAAAAATAAATTTGTATTGAAAATGGGGGCAAGCAAGTGCTTGCAATAACAATACCTCCAAGTGATGAAGATAGTTGAGAAGCTCCAAGGATGAGCAATTCAAAACTCCAATGGGTCCTTTTTCCAAGGTTGCTACAATGTCCAAAAACTTAAGGGAGATTTTGGCAGCATGAGGATAGGAATATGGATGGATGTGAAATGAGGAGCCCCTACCACCTTTTTATAGGTTTTGGTGGCGGGGAATACCATTTGTGGTTTTGTGGAAACCAATGGTATTGACCAACATGGTTTAGGTACTTTTCCCTCCTTTTTTCTTTTTTTGAATAAAATTAATATTTTTATTCCCTTTTTAATATTTTGGGGAATTTTGGACCCTTTTTGAGGGTTTTTTTTATGTTTTTTTAGGAAAAATAATCTTTTTGAGTGGGAAAAGGGGTGTACTAAGGTCTTTTGGTGACCTTTTGTTGGCTTCAGAGGTTCAGATGGTGGAAAAGTGGACAAATGGGTAATGTGAATAAGGAAATGAGCTAGTGAGCACTTTTTAGGTGTTAACAGATTGCCCCCTGATGTGTGAGGGCAGGAGCTCATCGTATGGCCGATAGACATCATAGTTCTTTTGTCTTTTTTCTGGGGTTTTGGGGAGGAGAAGAGACCGATTGGAGACTGGATCCGCGGCCCTTGGAAGCTGCAAAAAATAAACAAATATTACATGGCCTCAATATGAATGAGGGATAATCTCTGATAATGGACGAGGCGGGCATACCCATGCTCGTATCAAGACATATACATAACAATTAGTCCCCAGAAGGGGGATCTAATACATAAAAAATTTACTGGCACATCATAATGGTCCAGAGGGGACATTATTTTGGGATGTACTCATGATCATGACATGACTGATCTCAATAACTGATACACTCGAATAACTGATGAACTGCTAAAATTGAAGGTGTCCAACATCTGTAGGGACGCAATGACTATGAGGCATCTCTGGGAAGTATATGTGACTGTATACTCGAGGGATTATAAAACTGGTGTACATCTGAATACTGTCGCCATGCGCAACCCGGATATCTACAGAAAAAGTGTAAGTGGTTGTATCCATAGGTAGACTCTCAAGTGTGGAGGAGTCACGAGGTATCCGGGGTCTTCGACTAATAACTGAACGAACCAATGCCCTGTGCGAGTCTCAACGATGCGATCAAGGTGTTGAAGTCGAGGCATGTGAGAAACAACCATTTGGAGAGGCACTGAGGACTCCTCTCAAAATGATTCGTAGGCACTCATCATAAATGGTGATGAGTCCAAGACATAGGGACCTCTAGGTCTATCCTCTGGAATAAATTTGGTTGTCGTCGACAGAGGGAGACTAGCAACTAACAAGGAAATGATGTTTCCTTGATAGGAGCACGAGGTGTAGAACAGAAGTTTGGTAGTACTGATGGTAGGACTGACATACTTGTGGGGATGGGAAGTAACTGGGGTCATGTAGTGGGTAGACTCAAACTTCCTTTGTTCAGAGCATGATGACATGGTTTACCTAGCAGCGTAGGGAACTGACTTATAGGTGTGAGGATCATAGCTTTTAGGGACTGAAGGGTATGTATTGACTCTGGGGGGGTCAAGCTGATGGGTGCTGTCTAGGGATTCTCAGGGTGACATATTGCAGAATACTCTGAACAAAGGCGACCAAAATGGGGAAGCTGCCATATGAGTAGACGTGATCTGTTGTGGCACCGAGAAGCACCATGGGGTCCTTCTTCGTAGTTTTAATGAGCTCCAAGAAGGTAAAAAAGTGTGCTCTGAAATGGTACTGTCCTGTGGATTTTGTGAGCCCAGGACTGTTCGTGCTCATTGGTGCTTTCATTTTTAAGGAGTCTGAAAGCGATAAGAAGACTCTGCAGTGGTTATGACTACTGTCCTGTTGGTTTTACGAGCCCAGGATGGTGATTGCTTGTTGTTGCTTTCATGTTTAGAGAGTCTGAAAGCGGTAAGTGGACTCCATTGGTGTTCTTTTTCGTAAGTTAGTCTCCAAAGCTCGAAAAAGCATAAAATGATGCAGATGGAGAACTCTTCTAGCCAATGTGACTAGAGTATACCTTTTTCGTAATTAGTCTACAAGGTCCGGAAAAGGGGTAAACTTATACCAGGTAGACGCCCTTTCAGATACGTTTAGCGAGCAAGAAAGGAATCAAGGTTGCTTGGCGATCTTTTCATTGTTTTAGGAGTCAGAAAAGAGCTTAACAGAAACTCCCTAAGTGCCTTTTTCGTAAAAGGGATTACTCGGCCCGAAAAATGGGTAAAATTATACCGAACAAAAAGGATTGATGAGAGCGAGAAAAAGGTCTCAAGCATCATCATGAGTGCGGAAAAATGAATCCTGGTGACATAAATATTGTAAAAAAGGGGCAACGGCCAATGTGGCACGCAAATCGAGGTGATGGGTGACATTGGAAAAAATGTCCGAAAAATCTGGAGGTGAGAGCGAGGAATGATCTCAAGCATCATCATGAGCGCGGAAAACTGAATCCGACGATATAAGGCTCGCTAAAAATGGACGACGACCGATGTGGCACGCAAATCGAGGCGACGAGGGGGCATGGAAAAAATGCCCTAAAAATCTAGGCGTGAGAGCGAGAAATGATCTCAAGCATCATCATGAGCGTGAAAAACTGAATTTGGCGATATAAGGCTCATAAAAAATGGGCGACGGCCGATGTGGCACGTAAACCGAGGCGACGAGGGGGCATGGAAAAGATGCCCTAAAAATCTGGGCGTGAGAGCGAGAAATGACCTCAAGCGTCATCACGAGCGCGGAAATATGAATCCGGCGGTGCAAATGGTGCAAACAACGGAGGTCATAAGGACTCCGGAATGGTCAAAGCAAATAAATAGGTTTAAAAAATGGCTACAAATAAAGGTGAGCCCACCAAGCCAAGGATGCAGTGGTGGGGAGAAATGATGACCCGCGGGGGGAGAATACTAGGTGTATCAAATCAAATAGAATATACAAGTGATATGTGACCTCAAAAAATGGTTGAGATCACACATGTGAAGAAGTCAGCAGGGTTAATGACTTGCCCCCATGCTATGTGCATGGGGTTTGTGATTGTGGATCACATATGTGTTGGATTGAACGATGGGCTCATTGAGGTGTTGAGATAGAGATGATGGGGAAGGTTCAAAATGATTGATCATGCCCCCTATCCCGGGGTCGAGGTAATCTATTATGCCCCCTAACTCAGAGGTGTCAATGTGGTGCAGATGTTGTCTCAGAGAGAGATCAATAGGGCGTTGAGCAATTGCTAGCGGGGTGTTATACCATGAGGCTGTGGGCTGTGGTGGCATACTGAAGTGATGATATGATGATGGGGGATTCCCTTTGTGGTGTGGATGCCCCCAGTATCTCCGATGAGAATCACGATGATGATGAGTTGGCAAGGTTTTGGGCCTGCCCCCATGTTGTGGACATGTGGTTTCCTCGTCGATTTGAAAGGGTTGAACATGTGTCAAAGGGATCAATGGAAGGGGTCGACCGGACAGAGGGGTATCCAGTGGAAATCATGTAAATGGTGTTAATTTCTTCTGAGGAAGAAGATGGTGGGGGATGAATTTCCTCAATGAGAAGAGGGGACATCTCAAGGTTGACGTTATTTATCTCGTACAAGGCTGCTCTGTAATCTGGGAGATCGGGGCAGTGATGTGAATAATGGTCATAGATTCCGCATATTTCTAAGGATGGTTTGTGCGCAATGATTTATCACGAGGCTTAGGGGTTGGATATAGTTCGACAACCGGGATGTTGGGGTCGTCGTCAAGCATTTGCATGTGTTCCTGTAATGTAGGTAATTGTGGGCATTGATGAGTCGGATGGCCTAACTCATCACAGAACGAGCATTTGGGGGGAGCACGAAACACGGGGGGGGGGGGGGGGGGGGTTTAAATGTCTTGGGAGGGGGTACAACAGTGTATGGTTGTGGGCCTCTACCCCCAGTGGGATTGATAAGAGGAGGGGGATTCGTAGATGAGGAAGGGGTAGTGACACCAGGAGGTGATTGACTAGTAGTGACAATGGGTTGCACCGGTTGTAGGACGACATTTGGTGTCGGCGGGGGAATGGGAGGCGAAATATACCACACGGGTAAGCCTAAGGTTAACCCGGGGAGGCTGAGGGTAGCCATAACCGGGGCGCTTACTACTCCCGATGGAGGGAATAGGAAGGGGATTGTGTGGGTGGGTGTAACACCAATGTGACTAGGTACCAATGATGGTTTGGGTAACAAGGGTGGTTGTGTATTGTGGGAAAGACTACAGAGGTTAGAGACGTGGGTCGTGGGTGACGGGGGTGGAATGGATTGGAATGTAGAAGTCATCGGCGTGTCGGAGTATAATCCAGGTCTGACTGTGGAGATGAACGATGTAGGTGCATTCTGAACTGGTTGTTCAATCATAGGGAGAACATTTGTAGGTGCAATGGGAGCATATGGGTTTCGACGCATTTGGAGATGCATGTCGGACGATGACATCATAAGGAGATGATGAGTATTTGAATCCATTGGTTGGTTTGTGTGTGCAGCATATGTGACTTGCTGTTGTGGTGCTGTGGTTCCTTGAGGAGGATCCAACAGACGAGTGTTCACCACTCCTTGTGTGGGCAAAGGATTCTACAGCACCATGGGTTGTGGTTGAGGAGGTGGTGCTGGTTGTGCCGCGTGCCCTTGGCGTTGGGCGTCATTAGACCACAGTTGGCGTGCTCGCCCCAAATGGGGGCAAGTGTGTGTATAATGACCGTATACCCCGCATATGGAACATGGGTGGTTTGTTCGTAGATTGGGGTTCTTAACCTGTTTCGGTGGTCGATCAGGGTTTTGGTTGGCAGGGGTATTGTTGTTGTTGTTTTGATGTTGGGGCTGATTGTGTTGTGTGTACACTTGCCCTTGAGCAGCGGGAGGATTTTGGTTTGCCGCAGGTGCGGGAGCAGGTTGCGGTGCATAATAAGCTGGTGGGGCTGGAGGTGGTCCAGTTACCTGCTGGGGTTGTTGGTAACCCTGAGCTATTGGAGGTGTTGGGATAGTTGTTGCAGCTCGATGTGGGTAATACATTGGTTGAGGTGCTGCTGGGGGGGTGTACGCAGGTGGTGCATGACCAAAGCACTGAGGTGGACATGAGGGTCCGTGGGTATGGTGGTGATGTGCCATGGGAGCATATGAATTGGTTGCTCCAGATTGAGATGTATCCCACGAAAGGTCGGGGCCATGGCTAGGACGTGCAATGGAAAAGGGTTGGGGATGCGAGGCAATACCACCAATGATGCCATCTGCGGCATGGGATGCCCCCGGCGCATCGTGTTGGGATGAATTGCCCCGAGGGGCGTCCGGTATAATGGTATACAGATTACTCGACTGGGCGTAAATGAGGTCAAATTCTTGATATTTTAGGATAGCTTCTTCCTCTGACTGGGGTCGTTCGGAAGCTACGTCTTTTTCTATGAGGGGTAGGAGTGATTTAAGAAACCAGTCCAAAAATATACGGTCATCCAGTTTAATATTACAGAGGCTACGACGCTTGCGCCACTCATGGATGTCGTCCGTGATGTGGGTAGCTGTGTTTTGTATTCAAGACAACAGTATTTCAACTCCTGCATCGTAACGTACAGGTAGCTGAAAGAACTGCAGGAAGGTTGAGGAAAGGGAGGTAAAGGTGGCATGGGTCCCATGGGGCTGCTCGATATACCACTTAGCTGCAGAGCCAATGAAGGTGCGCTGTAACAGACGGAGGCGGACAGAGTCGTCCACTATGGAGTTGGAGGAACACCATAGATGGAAGGACATAATATGGTTCTGGGGGTCCTCACCTGCCTTTCCATCAAACTTAGGGATGTCGGAGGGGAGTTTGGTGGGCATGTGGGGCCACGCAGGGTCATGTCTGATAGGATCATTAGTTGGTCTTGCCAAGTCTGGCAAATTCAAACTTTTTAGAAATGGTAGACTGGCCGAGGGGTGTGATGTAGTGACTGGGACTGGGACATGACTAGTCATGGCAGTATGATTTAGGGGTCCAGTAGCGCCTAAAGGTATGCTAGGTATTGAAGGAATGTGTCCTCCAATAGCTGTGGTCTGGTATGGGCCAGCGTTTCCGAGTGCAGCATGGGTTACACCGGGGTTAGGAATAGTAGTGGTGATTCCCAGAATCTGGGTTGTGGTAATCAGAGGGGGTGTGACCCCTATGTTGGGCATACCCATAACAGGTGGTGGCCTTGTGTTGGGAATTCCTATAACAGGAGGTGGCCCTGTGTTGGGTATTCCTAAAGGTGGGGTGTCTGCCATATTAGGCATACCTAGGGGGGTGGTGGTTGCCATGGATGGAACCGCAGTAGAAGAGTTGATGGACGTCTCTCCTATGGTGCTAGTAAAAAGTGGGTCAAATGGTGTTCCAGCCATAAGGTTGGTTGGGAATAACGCAGTGGGGTTTTCGGATTCTGCCTCAGAATCAGATGTGAAGTGAGGCGTGTCAGAATCGGATGACTGTATGGTTGACAGACGATGTGTCGAGTCAAGGGATAAGGCTCTACGTCGGTGACATGGAGAGCCAAGTAGACTGAACTCTGGGAGTTCGCCCTGAAGATGACGAGAGCGTCTAAAATTCTCAATGGTGAGAAATAAGTTTTTGTGTAAAAAATCTGTTTTGTGTAAGGTGGTAATGTATAAAAAACTCTAAACCCTAATGCAACCAAGGGTGCAAGAAGGGGAGTGAAAATGAAGGCTCTCAGGCCAAAAAATCAACCTCAAAAAATGCACTTATTATAGCAGTTGTGCTATAATAAGTGGAGGGATGCAAAAAACGGTCAGAGTACCAACATGCAAACAGCTTCTAGAAAAAATAGGTGTTACTAGACCAAAGGTGGATTGTATTATGAAAACACCTAACTAAAAGTATTGTGAATCAACAAACGATATTCTCTGCAAGGTGATGAAATCCAAGTCAGACAATATTGAGTGTTGAATCAATGGCTAGATATCCCCCTACCGGGAGGGACACCGGGTAATCAATCCTAAAGAATGGCAACTAGGATACTCCGTTCATGACACGTCGAGAAAAGGTAAATCTGCCATTTGGTCCTTTTACCGCAATACCCCCATCAGGGATATCCCGAGAACTGCGAATGGTAGCCCTTCGGTTACTGAATGGATTTCGGTATTCTACTCAGGCTTCCGGAACCATCCTCACGACTTCAACCCTCCTAGGGGAGAGGCCTTCCCATAAACTGGTTATGACCGTGCCAATAAATACTAGGAGATTTTGGTTCCCTAATGGACAACAGCTATGTCTCAGATGTAATAACTGAGGGGTGTTATTGGAACACCTATCCCCTCAATACTACCTAGCTACAAAGTTCTTTTAATATTCCCCAAGTGGGGTTAAAAGTGGGTTGAAGTTAGGGTAAGTTTTAAGGCTCAATTTAAATTATGTGTTTGAGTGGGTGCACGTGTGGTATTTTATACTGAAATTGAAAAAGTAAATGCTAAGTATTCAAAAAACAAAGGATTTTTTGAGAATAGAAAAGCAAATAATATGACTTTTTCAATAAATGGAAATTAAATGCTTTTCAAAGACTATTCAAAAAACAAAGGATCTTTCGAAATAGGAAAGCAAATAATATAACTTCTTCAATAAATGTAAATTAAATGCTTTTCAAAGAACTATTCAAAAAACAAAGAATCTTTTGAAATAGGAAAGCAAATAATATGACTTCTTTAAGAAATAAAATGGATTTCTTTTTCAACAAATGCTATGGGCAAAATATCAAAGAAGTAAACAGTAAATTTTTTTAATCTAGATAAAATGCAAAATAAATCCTTCTTTCAATTTCTGAAAATTTTTAAAAAGACTTTTTTAAATGAGCATTCTAAATAGTAAAAAGATTTCTAGCTGTAAAAATGTAGGAATTTTAATACTGGAAAATATGAGCCAAAATGGGTGAACTGAAGTGATAAATAACACTAAAATAAAATATTAGATAAATTTCTATGAAAAATTTCTTAAATCTAATAGGATATTTGGATTCCTTGATCGAAAACACCCAATTTGAAAAAAAAAATCGTTTCAAACGTAGTTCAGGAGAGGGAGATATGGTCGTTTGAAAGTTGAGCCGCGCGGCCAAAAAATCACATCGCGGTTTTCAGGCTAAAAGTCGCGATGTGCATCGCGGGTTTCGAGCGCACAGTCGCGATGTGCAGCGCAGAAAAATGCCGCGAAGCCGCGATGTGCAGCGCGGAAAAAGGCCGCGAAGCCGCGATGTGCAGCGCCAAGCGCGGAAAAAGGCCGCGAGGTCGCGATGAGCTGCGCAACTGTCGGGCAAAAAAAGCCGCGAGGCGAAATCCGTACGCAGACGCCGAAAAACGAACCCGAAAATTGAAAATTTCGGGCTGTTAATGGAAATAAAATGGGCCAAGATCTAGAACAGCAATGGATCTGCTGTATAGGGTGGCAGATCTATGAATTAAACTAACTAATACTAACAAAAACTAAGATCTAAAGCAAAAGTGAGATCTAAAAATTC
The DNA here is from genome assembly GCA_027924585.1 of Larix kaempferi. Lineage (NCBI taxonomy): Eukaryota > Viridiplantae > Streptophyta > Pinopsida > Pinales > Pinaceae > Larix > Larix kaempferi. Next base: position 19,178,319 of record BSBM01000580.1, on the reverse strand, counting down.
GAAAGCAGCGGAGTCGCCAAAAACTGTTGGCTTGGTTTTGCAACCAAGCTTAGTGCAATGGGCACCTGCTAACTAGTAGCAGCAGTCTCAATATTAAGCAAAAACAATAAACTAAAACTAAACTAGCATGTGCATTTTGAATTAAAAAACAAGAACAAGAAAGATAAAAAATAAATTTGTATTGAAAATGGGGGCAAGCAAGTGCTTGCAATAACAATACCTCCAAGTGATGAAGATAGTTGAGAAGCTCCAAGGATGAGCAGTTCCATACTCCAATGGGTCCTTTCTCCAAGGTTGCTACAATGGCCAAAAACTCAAGGGAGATTTTGGCAGCATGAGGATAGGAATATGGATGGATGTGAAATGAGGAGCCCCTACCACCTTTTTATAGGTTTTGGTGGTGGGAAATACCATTTGTGGTTTTGTGGAAACCAATGGTATTGACCAACATGGTTTAGGTACTTTTCCCTCCTTTTTTCATTTTTTGAATAAAATTAATATTTTTATTCCCTTTTTAATATTTTGGGCAATTTTGGACCCTTTTTGAGGGTTTTTTTTATGCTTTTTTAGGAAAAATAATCTTTTTGAGTGGGAAAAGGGGTGTACTAAGGTCTTTTGGTGACCTTTTGTTGGCTTCAGAGGCTCAGATGGTGGAAAAGTGGACAAATGGGTCATGTGAATAAGGAAATGAGCTAGTGAGCACTTTTTAGGTGTTAACAATACCTTCTTTCAAGCTTGGCACTTCAAAAAACCTAGATTCAAGGTCTCCTGCTTTTGTTCTCCAAGGATCGCAGCCTCTAACCAGCAGTGCTAGGGTTTATCAGAAACTAAGCACAAGAGAGGGGGATGAAGGTCTCCATTCATCCAGCATAACAATGTTATAGACTTAGTCCCCTCACATGGCCCTTCTACCCTCCTTATATAATCAATGAAGGAGAGCAAAAGAAGTTATAACCGCTCAGGAGGTTTCCCAACGAACTTAACTTACTCAAATTTCAAGATTTTGACCAAAACAGGGGTGTACCCTACTCTATAGTAGACAAAGTAGCGTACAAGTGGAGGTGAGTGCTACTTTAATGAAGCAGAGTAGGGTATACACGCTACTATCATTCCTGTGTACCAGCGCCCATGTTGAAAAATGGCCAAAAACAAGCTTTTCTGCTCATTTTCAGGAGATGGTTTGGTCTGGAAAAATGTTCCTAAGGGTCATAAACATCAAATGGGTCAAGAATGAGGTAATTTCAACCATTTTGAGTGTCCCAAATAACTCCTCCATCCACAAATGTCCTGTTGTGTGACTGAGCTTGATCTCAAGAAGTGTCGTCATGCAACCAAGGGAAGCAAGTGTCATCATGGATGGAGAGGTGTCATTTTGAGCTATAACAGGGAAAATTCACTTTCTTTCTAGGCTTGTATCGTTGTTGGTCTGTTGTGGTTTAGGATTTTCCTACTGCGTAGAATTTTTCTTGGATTTTCCTCTATTGTTCTTCATTTTTCCTCTAGATTGTTGTGACGAGGACTAAACAGTGTTCACCTCGGAGGATTGAGCAAGAGAAGTAGAAGCCTTGGGTGTAGCCTGAGTTGTAGATGGAGCAACAATAGTTTGTTGCCCACTCAATTTGTTCGCAGGCTGGGCCTTTACTGAACCGATGATACCGTCAATGGGGGGTTCGGTGGCTGGCTTGGTTGGATCATTGGTGGTGCGGGAGGCGTGAGGAATAAGCTCATATAAAGTTCCGGATTGGGTATATACAAAATCCATATACTGAGCATGAGAAATCGCTTGTTCCTCCATAATAGGTCTTCCCATGGCAATATCCCTGGAAATGGGAGGCAGGAATGACTTAGTGAACCAATAAGCCAATAATTGGTCCAAGATGGGTGCCTTGATTAATCTTCGGTGTCGCCACTACTCATGAATATGATCGGATATATGCGTGGAAGTGGTTTGACGTAGCGAAGTCAACAGGTTTGTTCTAGTCTCATATCGGATGGGGAGATGGAAATGTGTCAAAAACTGCATGGAAAGGGTATTGAAATCTCGAAAAGAGTACTGTGGCAACTCGATATACCATTTTTTTGTCGTGTCAGTAAGCGTGTGCTGGAAGAGCCATAACCGAATGGATTCATCCATCAATGAGTTTGATGAACACCAGAGATGGAAAGTCATAACGTGGTTCTTGGGGTTTTCCCCGAGCTTGGCATCAAACTTTGGGTTGTCTGATGGTGGTTTGGCTGGGATGGGTGGCCAATGTGGTTCATTCCATATCGGATCGTTAATGAGTCTAGACAAGTAGGGAAAATTGAGCGTGGCCAAAAATGGAAGTTGTCGATTAGGATGCAGGTATGAGTAATAATTGTAGGGTGTAGGGATACCTGTGGGACCCTGCACAGCATGTTGCTTCATATTATACCCAAACATGTTACCCGCAGGATACTATTGAAAAGTTTGAGGGTAGTAGACCATCTCGTTAACCGGTGGTGTATTCGGAATCATAGGATTTATTGTCTGATTCAGGATCAAAGTGGAGACCGGTTGTTGGATGTTTTGCTGGGTGGGGATAATAGGTATAGTCCCCTGGGGTTGTTGTGTCCCAGGAATGTTTCCAGTTCCTTGATTTGGTATAGTCCCCTGGGATTGTTGTGTCCCAGGAATGTTTCCAACTCCTTGATTGGATGATGGATTTCCCATACCTGTGTTAGGGGGTTCCTGAAAGAATGGATTCCATGGAATTTTTTTTCCACCTTGATTAAGAGGTGGAGGCTGAAGAGGTGGATTCCATGGAGTATTCGCGGCATTAGGATAAGGAATTTTGGGATTCAAGTTAGGGGAAATGAAACTTTGATGTGGGTTAGGTTTCCCCCCAGCTTGATTCCAGTTTCTAAATAAAGAACACCCCCCTCTCTGTGGGATTTGAGGTCCCCAAGAAGGAATTGGACCTAACGAGGGAATTTGAAAATTAGTTCCAGTCAGGATACTAACATAAGGTTGTCCACTTCCAGGTGAATTATATGTGCCCCATTGAGCAGATGATGTTGATGGAGGGGGTTGTTGAATGGTGTCGGTTGGGGCGTTAAAAAATGGTATACCTCCAAAAGGTGTGGTATGTGGGCCCTGCTAGGCCAATGAAATGAATGGAGGTGTTTGTTGAGTAGCCCCGCGTGGGATGGCACCAAGCAGTTGTCCTCCAAAAGATGGGATTGATGGTCCGGCCGGAGGAGGTTGGTTACTGGGACCAATGGTTCCAATAGATGTTGTCGTCCGGAAATGGTATATATGGTGGCCGAAGATGGACCTCCAATCAAAATAGGTGATCCAACAGTATGGATATATGTTCTTCCAATACTAACACTAGAAGAGTGAGGTAGTGCAGATTGGCCAACTGCTCCAAAGGTGCCGACTTGTGAAGAGGATCTTCCGTGGGTTCTAGATGGTGACGGTGAAAATATTGGATTATCCCTCATAAGGGGTTCGTTCCCTGAATTTAAGCCGAACATGTTGTGAGAAAATAAGTGTGGGGAGTATAACCGAGGACTTTCAGGTGTCACGTCCATAGGAATTGGAATGGTGCGAAGATCGTTGAGGGCTTGGCTTGGATTTGTATCCCATAAAGTGGAGGCTGGAGGAAAAATGTGAGCTGTCCTGTCGGGGTCCGGAAGAAGTTTTGGTATAGTCCAATCTGAGGGTCCGGGCCGATCTACGAATGATTCATGATATTCCGTGCTAGGCGGAGGTACAGGAGCTCAGAAACCAGGAGGATTTGCCATTTGAGAGGTGCATGCCGGGGGATATTGTGAATCCGATGAGAGCATGTTAGTTGTATCAAGTCTAATTTTTTTTGATTTTAGGCTTGAGTTGGCTAGACTAACCATACTGGATTGGATTGATGCCATGATCTCAGGTCCTGAAGGGAGATTAGGGAAGGATACACTGAACAGTACGTTACTAGAAGAGCCCATTTCATAAGTATGGATACCTGATGATGTAGTAGTGGCAAGTGGAGGTTCCACCTGTGTAGTAGGATATTCAAAATCAGAATGAAATGATGTAGGAGGTAGTTCAGTTTATTCAATGATTTCAATGTACCCGTTAGGGACTTCAATCAAGTTTGTCATGTCTTCGTCAGATCCTTCAAGGGTTTCAATGTACCCTTTAGGGATATCGTGTAATGTAGCCGAGTTTGGTGTAGTGCTAGTCTCCGGAAAGGTGATGCCTTCTGGCCTAACATCATGTGAAGTACTGACTTCATAATCTAATGGAGTGTCCACTATGGTGTGAATTTCTGGAAAAACGGTGGATTGTGGTACAGCATGAACCTCAGGTGTACTACTAGTTTCAGTCACTGTAAGAGATTCTGAGACAATGCTGTGGTCTACGGGTATGGAAGCAACTAAATATGTTGTACAGGTAGATGGTGGAATTGTCCCCCGACCAACTCCGCGACCAACAGGGGAAGGGATACGTGATGTAGGCGGACCAGAAGTCTATGGGGGTGGGTCAGGGCTTCTCCCTTGTTGTCTCCATGATCTCCTTGGATCAATCATTATGATGGGATTACAAGTTTTGGGGACAGTCTCGTGAAAAAGAACTCAAAAACCCTAGAGCAACCGAGTGTGCAAAAGGGGATCTAGGAAAAGACAAGGCTCGCAGGCCAAAAAAGCAAGCTCAAAAAATTGTACTGAGACCGGTGTCACAGTAAGCAAGCTGAAACAAAAGTGGCCAAAATGCCAACAAGCAACACTAAAAATAAAAATATTCTCTACTAAGATGAAATAGAAAGCAAAATTCCTAACTAAGAGCTGGAGACCTCAATAAATCGTATCCTTCGCAAGGTGATGAAATCCAAGTCGAACAATACGAAATGAGAGACCAAAGTGGAAGGATATCCCTCTACCAAAAGGGATCCTGGGTAAAAGAGACCTAGAAGAAAAGTCACTAGGCTACCTCATTCATGACACGTCGGAGAAAGTGAACTGGCACTTCTGTCTTTGAGCCCAAGTATCACCTATATGGTAAATACAAGGAAGACAATGGATATATATCCTTAGGCGCTAAGTGGAGTGCGACATTCCACAAAGTCCATCCGGAACCTGTCCTCGTGGCTTACCCCCGTGAAACGGGAGGCCCTCTCCACAAAATGGTCTATGGCCGTGTCAATAAGTACAAGAGGATTTTAGTACCCTAGAGGACAACAACTATGTCTCAAATGAAAATGACAAGGGGGAATTATTTGGATGCCTATCCCCGGTGTCCTACCTAACTACCAAATTCTTTTTATCCTCAAGCAAGGTTAAGGTGTGTTGAGTTAGGGTGATGAATTTTAATGGTTGTTGTATTACACAATTGGGTAAATGGAATTGCAACTCGTGGTGTGATGACTGACTCAAACCATTCAAATGAATATGAATCAAAACAAGCCGTTCTTTTCAATGAATGCTAGCTAAGGTGAGGAGAGAGTTCTTCGATCAAATGTAAGCACGAACTTTTTCAAGGAAATGAAAAAACCACTCCAAAAAATTTGTTTTCTTTTTTTAATATGCCAAACTAATGTAACTACTTTCAAGATGCAACTGATCTACAACTGATGCTACTTCTAATGATTAAAATTATGTAACAAGCAATCAAAGGAAAATATGATTCCAAATGCAAAGATGTGTCTTTGATCTTTTCAAAAAATGGAAGGAGTGTTTCAGAAAAGGTCTTCAATATTAGTTTTGATGAAAAATATAGGGAGATATGGTTTCAAAACAATTAACTTTTTCAATAATGTAATCAAGGAATTCAAGTATAAATGCTCATAAGACCTTGACTATTTCAGAAATGAACAAAGTGTTTGCAGATTGTGCTAAGGAGGCAAGTAAACTAGTGTTGATGTCACAAAAAACTGATAAAATCCAAGTTCAAACCGTAAATGAAACAAACCAAGAACACTTTTGAAATTCTCAAATAAACAACGATGCAACGAAGTACAAGAGAAACTAAAAAATGCAAGCATTGGATTGCAATCACAAGTTACAAATGTCTGACAAAGTGTCAGCAAACCAATCAGAAGCAAAAGACCAAAAAATGAAATGAAGGCAACCACTCATAAATTAAAAAAAAGAAGAAAATCTCAGGTAATTTTCGTGGGGCTGTATGGGACCCAACAGCTAAAATACAAAATTTTCGCGTTTCAGAGAGTACTAGGGGCGCGAAAATGTGCATATTTTCGCTCTGGAGGGAGTGTTCAAGCCGCGAAAATGTATAGAGAGGAAAATAAAGGGCAGATTTTTTAAGAAAAAGTTTGATTTTTCTCGAGTTTTCCAACCCAGGGAACCAGGTACTGAGGTAAAACTGAAAAATAGTAATCCAAAGCAGAGCAGAGGGATGTGAAAGAGGGTAAAAAAGACCCAATTTCACAATGAGATTGAATGAAATTAGAAACAAACTTCACAATCAAATGAAAAAATGGATTCAAACCAGTGGAGTCACTAGTTTTTGTTGTAAAATTTTTTCCCTATGGATATGAAGAAACTCTCCTAGGCTAGAATAGGATGTAGCTAGTTCTAATCTAGGACAATTGAGAAACAAATGCTACCTTGAGTTCCTAAACTAAGCTTTACAACAAGATTGAATGCATTCAAAAGAGATGAAAGACATAACTCACCTTTCGATTTGATGTTTGTCCCACCTCTAGCTCTTGATCCCAAAGCTCCCACATAGAACCTGTTGGAATCAAACAAAGGACAAGCACACGATCCTCCAAACAACTTGAAGCAAAGATTAAGTTCAAATCTAAAATAGACACATTTCATATCAAATATTTATACAATACACATGAAATGGGATAACAAGACAAGCTATCTTATTAAGAAGCTTGAAAAGTGATTACAAAGGTTGCTTGATGCCCAAGCCAACTTTAGCTCCAAGTCTTCTCTCCTCTAGCTATCTCTGCAAATCTTATAATACCATAGGTTGGATGCCTCAAGTGGTTTCCCCTTGGCTTATGGAAAGCCTCTCTCTTATATCACTTGGAGGAGTTAACCATAAGGAGAGGAAGGTGGATCTAGTGAGGATTTAGTGGATTAGCCAACTAAACAGAGAGGGGAGGTTGGTATCGAATCAAGGTGCCAATCCCATAAGGTAGAGATCCAAAATCCAGGGCAAAGGGCTAAATAAGGATTTTTGCACCCTTGTAACTGAGCATAACACGAAATTTTCGTGGGGTATAGGTTATGCAGAGCGCGAAAAAGGGAGATTTTTGTGGTCTGATAGATCTGCAGGGCACGGAAATCAAGGAAAACAAGGTGACACGTGTAACATGAGTTTGTTTCTTGGTCATCAGCAGGTGAGTTTATCTCCAAGATGTCTAGATGAGGCCTAGGAGAGTGTCTACATCACATAATATTCATTAGGGAGAAATGTTACTAGGTCACATGGTACGAAGATGTGACACTAGACTTTGAAGTGTAACTTTGAGGTATAACATTGGACGTCGCTTAAGTGATGTCATCCCATCGATGTTAGTCCGATGTGATACCAATGTCCTTACAAACACCTATCCGATGCTAAATAGCGTCAAACAAACATTGGATTCACCCCCAAAATTTAGTAGTGGTTTAGAATCAGAAAACACACTGCTTAGGTTTTTTAAATAAAATTAATGAAATTTTTAATAAAATAATAATTTGTTTTAATTTTTATAAAATATAAGACGATGCATTTTTGTCTACAAAATTCACTAGGGTGTTTAGTTTTACAAATACATCGCTAATAGGATTCTAAACAAAATTTTACAGGTATTTTAATAAAATAATAATTTATTATTATTATTTTTGTTTAAAATATTATACGGTGTGTTTGTTTAAATGTCATGCACTAGGGAGTTTATATTTGAAAATGCACTGTGACGACTATAGAAAATTGCCACGCATCTCACATAACTTATATTTTTTTATTAATAATTTTTTCATCACAGTTCATTATGGTTTTTGGCTACTTGGTGGAGTTTATTTATAAACACACTGGTGTGTTGTTGCATTGAAATGCATAGGAGAAAAAATAGCCTCTAAAACCTTTGACTGCTTAGCTCTGCTAGTGACCTCCGCTATAAACGGATATTTGAGCTCTTTTGAGAGGAGGATCCGCTATAACCTTCGCTAAATGGCCTTTTCCTTGTAGTGATCCATATACAAATTTAACCATTTTTCTAGTGTCTTGTTCATAGGAAGTGGTTGAATATATTCCTTTCCATTTGCAAGCTCCATCTTTTTTTATTGATGAAAATGGTGATTTAAAGGAAGAAACTTTTTATGTCCTTCATTGACCATTTTGTTCAAATATTTTGAATGCCTCACCTGCAATTGGCCACCATAATGTGTGCATGAATTATAACCATTTGTATCAATCCTTGCACATAAAATAATGTAACATTATTCTTATCAAGAAAACTTGGCAATAATCATGCAAGGACTATCATTCAATTTATAAATTAATGATCATTACATACTTGAAATTAATACTTTTCTTTATATATCTTTCCTAAAATCACTCTTCTTATTAGAGCACACTATACATTGTGGAAAATCATAAGTACACCAACATATATTCCATAAACTGTAAATTCATTATCTTGTGATCTAGATGGCCTAGAAACATCATACATTCTAATATTGTTACATAAAAGTTGTAGTTCACCTATTAGTGGTGCCAAATACGTAACCATTTTCTTTACTTGGTACTTTCCAAATAATAATAAAACCAACATTAGGTACTACTTCTTAAATTACATCCAAGGTGGAATATTATAGTTGATAAGAACCATAGGCCATGTGGTCTAAATTCTATATTACTAGGAATAGGGATTAACCTCATCCATTGTAAGACCAAACCTTATGCCATCTATATTCTATTGTAAGACCAAACCTTGGCCATCTATATTTTATGTGTTTCATCACCATTGAATATTTTAGGATTCTCATCACTCCATCACTACTTCTACCAATGCATGGCATTCCATTAATAAGGCTACTGTATTACATCTAAACAATTGCATCAACCTGGGGATTATTGACACATAGTGAAACACTTGTTGGAATAAGTTGTCACTGATGTCAATAGGGTCAAGAGATCCATGCCATTGATATTGAGTGATGTTGTCATTGATTTCAAATTGATAATGATGGTGTGGCAGTAATGTTGAAGATGTACTAGTGATGATGATGGGGGGGAGGTAGTAGAGTATGGTTGTTTGAGTAGTGTTTGATGAAGTATTATGAAGTCCTGAATATAAGACAATAAGAAGTCTTGAATCCCCTAAAGAAGCTCTTGAAGAATAATCCTTGACACAAGTATATATAACTCCAAAGCGGTCTCCTTATGGTGTAGCGGTTATGCATGGACCTCATGGTAAGACACTTTGAGTTGTACACAAATAAAGCAAGCCTTTAAAGAAGTCCCTAAGGTTGCTCCAAAGTAATATTGGTGTAAAGTGTGAAGAAACCCCTAAAATAATGGTGTTGGGTCCACATGAGTAGGATGATTGGTCCAGTATACTAGGGTTTTTTTTTTCCTTTAGTAAGCCTTTTCTTTTTGTGCTTTTCAACTTGCCTCTAAGGAATTCGATTTTATCCATGGAATATGTATTATATATTGTAATCATATTGATGAATAAGATACATAGTGTTTTCCACAAATTATCTTCTTTATTCTTCTTCTCTCATTCTCAAAAATATTCCATGTGAAGTTGTCTTATTGAATCTAGATTAATCCATGTGAAGTTGTATTATGAAATCTCCAAGCTTCCAGATAAGGAAAATAAAGAAAAGGATAAGAGTTATGCAGATATTCTCTGAAGCTCCCATCAAGGAAAAGACTACAAAGGAAGAAGTCATGGTCAACCAGATTCAAGGAAGAATGTGTGCATAAATGTTACATCACAAAGAAGACCTTTTGCTCCCAGGTACCAAAGTTTATTTTTTTCTTCTAGTTATTTTTTTTCATGTAACGGTTTTGGACATAGGGCTATAGATTTCAAATCTTATGAATAAAACGCTCAAGCAAGAAATGGAGGTGCCCACATGAACTACAATGTTGAATGTTACAATTTCCACAATTATTGACACATGGAATGAGATTGTAGAAGTATGATGAACTACAATATTGAATGCTACAAATGCCACAACTATGGACACATAGCTTGTCATGTATCCAGTGACCTCACAATGACTCTGGGGTCATGGGGTACTGGATCTACTAGCTAAATATCTCTTATATGTAGTTTTATTCTTCTACTAATTTCAATTATACATTTACAACAAAATTATTATGTGCATAGTTATTCATAAAACTTATGTGAAATATCTACCAATTGTTTCCATATGAATGCATTTACAAAGTCATTATTTCGGTTCCATAGTTCATATGATGACATCGAGTAATATAATCAGAATTAAATACCATACATTTATTCACATATTAAACTTATATGAAATATGGCCAACTGACTGCAAACCAAGGATGTTCCTCCCAACCATAGGCTCTGTCAAGCCATATATTTCTTTGATAGAGCCACCCCCGAGCTGGGGCTATCCATCCAAAATAAGGTACCGAGATTCTACTACAACTACCCAATCATCTATTCTCATTCTGACTCCAATTTCTTGTTCTGGTGATGATGGTATAGGCTTGATAGCAAAGAAAGTTTAGACATCAAAGAATCATGGAAAAATGATTTACCAGCCAAATATGGGTGTCTCTAACATGAAGGAAAAATGAATGGAATTATGGGCTAGCTCTCTCTTTATATATGTATGGTTGATACTAGCCAAGTGGCACTAGGGTTTATGGAAACTAGACATTTGGATTCCATGCAGTTGGACACTTTTCCCTTTTTTCTAAGGAAAGTTGGACAAGTGGCATACTTGGGATTTGGACATATTTCCCTTCTCCAATCCTAGACTTAGGATGATCACTCTACCCCTTGTGGAAGGATAGTCCCCCATCTCTTCTTCGTCCATGTTGGTTTACATTAGTCATGTGTCATATTACATATATAATGTACTTAATTACATTGTTCATGTTTGGCTTCTAGCCATATCATGATACATATTACATGATTATATTATGGGGTCAAAAATGGGATGTTACATTCCCCTCCCCCTTAATACAAACACCGTCCTTGGTGTTTCACTATTCAAAACACATGTTCCAAAATGACATTTCATGTGCTTCCATGCAGCAATGCTCTTCCCGCATTCTTGTTCATATTCAAGAGACCACATCTCTCACTTTCAAGAACACATAGTATGTTATCTTCTTTGTTTCCAACTTGCATCTGATGGCTATATTTAAGTAGAAATATCCAAAATTTCTATTACCATCTTATACACAGTTGTTACCTATAACAATAAATAATGTAATAGGAATTTAAATGTACCATCATAGCAAAACGGAAAAAATATGAGAATACATATTATCCCAATAATTATCTTCATGAATATGTTCTAGCTTCACATGGCTACCATAGGAAAGGTTCCACTACTTACCATCTATCCATTAAGTCCATAGCCAAGCCCATAGTTGGGTTTATCAGGTTACTCACAAATCACAATGCCAGGCCAGCACACAACTGGGTTTATTAAACATTCAGGAAATTCAATGAAAATGGTAATCCTCCTCGTTCTTTTTAGCTAGCGGCCATTACTTGTCCTCCCCAAACAATTCTATTCAATGCACATTATATTGTTGCACAACTTCTATTAGTTTGCAAGTCGCTTCCTTATTTTTCCTTCTTGTCTGATAACCTCTACATGTACCTATTTTAATTGTTAAGAAGAGGACTAGTGCATGTTATAATCATTCTCATGAAATAGTCATAATGTCTATAACAATTTTCCAATTTCAAAATGTAAAAACACATATTCATTTCATCAAATAAGTAGGTATTTGATATGCAATACTTATCTGCATGCATATTTCTTTTCATCATACTGCACCATAAGAGGATTGGGGCTCCCTTTGTATGAGTTAACAGTACTGCAGGCTCCCTTCACTGAGTTAACAGTACCTTAGGTTTGTTACCCCAATTTATTTTCACAAAACAAGGAATGGAGCTCCCTTGTCTGAGTTAACAGTCCCTCGGGATCCTTTTGTTGACTTAACAGTACCTAAGGATTGTTACCCCAATTCCTTTTCACTTGGGTTTCTCATAGTCAAATCATTACAATAGTCTCTTATCTGCAAACACACACCCTTTTGTCTTCGGCATCCTCTTCTCTAAGTTAACAGTCCCTCAGATGATCCATTATTTGACAAGGTTTTCTTACACGAGTAGAGTTCAATTTATGCTATTCTCCATCTTCTCGACTTTCCAAATTTAGCATATCATCTTCCCTTCTTGAAAATTTCCATCATGGGATCAAAATATGTAGATATTTAACCGTCCACTTGTGTCATAAACATACATGTATTAAGAATTATACTTTTATATATCGAGCATTATTATAAATCATTATATTCACAATTAAATTACCAATAAGAATCTTAAGTTCCACACATAATACTTAGCTTTCAAATGGCAAGAGCAATAATCCATGTATTCTTTTATGGCTCACTTTTATTGCCATATCTAAGACATCTTCTTTTACACAACTCTGTTCTTTCAACAGAGGATTCTTGTAGTCCATCCAATGTGACTATTTTTCATGCATTTTTTTCACTGTATTCACAACAACTCCAACTCAATACATTGTTGTTTTAGCTCTTGTAGGCCATAACTCATGGCTTCCTTGCAATGTGTCCTCAGACATCAAACTTTTAGTTAACTATGAGGTCATTCTCTTAGTGTTTGGATCTTGTAAGTTGTAGCACATTTTCCTTATTTATGATATTGTACTTATTGCCATAAATTGGATATCCACCTACAACATGTACTCCTGACATAATTTTCGAACAACGAAACAACCATTAGTGCTTTTATCATTTAAATTCCATTGCATTACTCAAAACAATCATGAAATGATTTAAGAGTTATAGCATCAATAATACCATCATTTTTAGCTGCCAACATTTATATGCAATGAAACATCATTCACTATATATGCTTTACCAACAAATCAAACATTCTTATAATGCAATAATCAACATTTGTACCAACATGCACATTTGCATAATCTACTTATGCATATTTGCTCAATGCAATTCAAGATTGCCGTAATGTCAACTAATGTGATCTTCTACGATCAGTTGAAGGACTCAAACAATACCTGTTGGGCCATGGAATTGTCCTTATTTTACACTATCTTTTCCCTAATTTTAATCCCTTCTTGTGTTCCCATGACCTTGTATTAATGATTATTAATCCATTTTTATGCTTATTTGCGGGATTTAGACCTAAGGTGGTTTCCATTTGCATTTCATTATTATTTCATGTGAATTATGATTAAACATTGGAAAAATAACATATTTCACACTTATCTTTGAAACATGGATGAGTCCGATGATTTTTACAGAACCAGCTCCAAGCCAGTTGATGTTACTCTAGGATATTTTCCACGACTCATATGGTTGAAGATCAATGAAAGTGGATACTTGATTTTTTTTATATGAGGGAATATTAATTCATTACTACTAATGTTACTCATGTTACTATTGTTGCTTATACTCCACGAAGCCACCATGGAGGAAAATATTCATGAGGGGTGATGGATTTTTATAAATACATTATTTATATTCTTCTTATATGTCTCAAATTATGATGTTAAATTATTTGAAGATAAAAGGGACAAGTTGGTGGTGGATGAGAGTGCATATTTGGTTTATTTACAAATATTTGAAGACCTCCATGTAATATATGTTGGACCCAACAAATTAAATGCTATTAGGAGTCACTTAGGATGATTTTTGGGCATGTTATGATGACTCACATATCTAAATTCGAATTTGACTTCAAAGGCATCCTAAATAGCATGGAGGTTAACAAAGGATTTGGGATTAGATTTGAGTTGATTTTGAGATCCAATTTATTAGTAATTTGGTGAGGATATTTTGGATCTTCATTTATGATTTGTTATGCAAAACTCATGTATAAATAAGAGCTCCTTCTCCTTTTCAAAGGGGAGGAATCTTAGAGAAACAAGTCCAATTTGTGATGGAATAAGAATTATATTTCTTTCAATCTCTTTTGTAATTTAGATTGTAGTATTTAAATTCTCTCTTTTTTTAATGTAGATTTTAATTCTTAGTTTTTCTAATTTGTAATTAGACTAACTTCTTCTTATTTCTTAGAATTGGATGTATTTTGGTTTGATTTATTTATTTTTGTAGATGTAATTTTAATTCAAGTTTATTTATTTATGCAAGTGTGTTAGATTCATAGATTAGCATGGTTTCAACCATAGTGTGATTTACTTTTCCGCAAGTGTGAGTGTGATTTACTTTCTCGCAAGAGTGAATGTGTTTCAAATTTCAAAAGTGTGTTTTAATTATGCAAGAGTGGATTGATTTACTTTGCTGGAATGCATATTAGATGCCCAATGTTAGTGAGGAAATTGTAGCCTACATATATTTTGCATGATAACCTTGAAACAACAAGACGTTACCCTGGATTGATAATTTATGTTGTGAATTGATTGTTTTTATAAGAAATTAATCCACCCAAAATTATAGCATAAATAATACCATCATTTCAGAGGTATAGCATCAATAATACCATCATATTTAGTTGCCAAGATGTACTTCCTGGCGTGTTCTTTGTTCACCGCATCCGTTCTTTCCTGTTGCATTATGTCGATTTCCCAAAACCTTCCTTTGCTACCTCCAACGTAGTCATAGACAAGAGGAGGATAATAATTGTCGGTTACCCCAAACCTTCCTTTGCTACCTCCAATGTGGTGCACATACAAGAGGAGGATAATAATTCGGTTACAGTGAAGAATTGTTGTTCTTGCTATATGCTTGCCTAGCTAGGTAGAAAAGCACATACTATAGTAGCAGATAAAGAAATTGGATATATGGAGCTATTATACATAGAATTTCAAAGTTTTTGGTGCACCATGAAATTCATGTGTCCAGGAACCCTATGGATTGAATAGAGTGTCGAGTCTCTGGATTTGTTATGGTTTGTGTTTTCTTTCTATGATTGCTTGTTAAATGCTAGAAAATGGAGAAAAAGTATGGAATTTTGAAGCATTTGATAACCTTCATTGTCATATTGTGTGCTGGATTTGGAGTTATGCACAACCAGAGAACCAGGCGATGTTTTTAAGCATGAAAGCAAGACTAGTTTGTGTTTTCTTGCTATGATTGCTTGTTAAATGCTAGAAAATGGAGGAAAAGTATGGAATTTTGAAGCATTTGATAACCTTCATTGTCATATTGTGTGTTGGACTTGGAGTTGATGCAAAACCAGAGAACCAGACCATGTTGTTAAACATGAAAGCAAGACAACTCGGTTGACAGATTCCTTCCACTCTGTTTGGACTATTTTTCAAGGTATGTCGTTCACCTTTTGCAATTTTTTATTTATTTAAATAAATTTCTATTTTTTACTTTTTGAAAACCAAATGGGATTATTCACGGCGATTTAAAGTCTGGTATAACAATGCTCTCATAAATGTGTATTGTACAGTGGGATTTCAACTTATATTATTCATTTGCGCTCTTTCTTAAACTTTTTTATTATATAGTGGGCTTTCAACTTATATTATTCATTTGCGCTAACCTTGGTATAGAATTTATGTATATCACAATGCTCAATGCTAACAATTTCCCTTTGGATTTGGCTACAATTGAATCTCTTTTTTGGTGATCTGAAAAGCTGAAAAGATATTTTAAGGACTTAAATAAAATGGAACGGTTGGTATTTTTCTAATGTCTTCCTATTTTAGTTTTCTTCCCATTCAAATCAAATATAAGATATATGTTGCTTTGGGAAATTTTCGTCTGTCCAATAGGAACAAACTTGTAAGTAAAGATCATTATGAGTATCATTTTCATTATGTAGTGAGTATTGCTTGGATTTGAATTTGGGTAGTTTAGAGCCTAAATAAAATTTCTCATATTCGATTCATGCAATTGTGATAAATAGACATTTGATAGAGGTATGGAAGGACATTGATATTTTCCTGCTTTTTCTTCCTACTTTCAATTTTTCATCCAATTATTGTTGCAGGAAGTGGCATCATGAAATTTGATTTACCTTTTAAATTGGGTGGTTTGAAACCCAACCACATTATTAGTTTCATGCCAAGTATTATCAATAGATATTAGTTTCAAGCCAAGTATTATCAATAGATATTTGAGGTTATGGAAGGATTTAGGTTAAAATTTATATTTATTAACCAGAAATATGATGAATTCAACAAGACATAGGACTATTTTCTATATTGCTTAAGGAGGGGCAGTATTGAGCCTATTTTTTTTCCACCAGCGCAATCCAATCAATTGGAAATTAATTTAATCAAGATTGAGACCCATACCCAATTGACGTTGTTCCAATGCCATTCATCGAAGAACCAGTCCTGGGTAAACAGCTCCTACTAAAATTAGTGCTTTTTTGCATATAAAGGTTAAATTACTGGATCTGATTCTTCAACAGGTGTTCAAACTGCCTCTGAATGAAACATCATTCACTATATATGCTTTACCAACACATCAAACATTCTTATAATGCAATAAACATTTGTACCAACATGAACATTTATGTAATCTACTTATGCATATTTGCTCAATTCAATTCAAGAATTCCATAATGTCAACTCATGTTATCTTCCACGATCAATTGAAGTACTCAAAGAATACCTCGACACATCATCAAACTACTTCACAATTACTTGTTTGATCATATGGATACCCTCCTCTTCAACCCAAACACAACGCTAATAATATACTTCTTAGTGTTCTTTAGTGTTGGAAAGGAGGTTGCAGTCCAAGACATCAATCATAAGCAAGGAGATTATTGGATACTTGTGTAGCATTGTAACCTTCCCAATTTCCAACAACACAAGGCTTCTTACCTAGTTATCTCATACAACATCTATTTTCCAAGCAAAAGTATATACTCCTTTGCATTGGTTATTAGCTCTTTATCACTCCAATTATGAAACACTAACTCATGAATGCATCAAAGATTCTGATTTCTTTTTAACCCAAGTCTTCATTCCTTATCTCAATTATATATTGATGGCATTCATGCATTCAAATTTCATCATGAACATATTAATGAATATATCAAGCATGATTGAAGGTAATATTACCCAATTCTCTTCAACATTCAATAGCATATGCATGATCAATTCCATACCTGTATGGTTTCCATCCACCCCTCAGATGTTACTTGATCAGCTTGTGTTTCATGAAATTTATAGGATTCCTACCATCAACGTCATGACAATCTCTTTTCCTTGTTCTTTTTCAATGTGGTATTGATATCCTTAAGTAGTAGCACCATCAACATCTTCGGTCAAATCCTCAACTCTTCTTGGTTATACAAAATATTCAAAACCATACTTAGTTATCATGGCATACTCATCATATAACATGATACCATTCTGATTTCATATGCAATTTAACATACAAGCTTTCAGGTATATTCTCATGCACTCTATCACATATTATTTCTCAATATGCCTATTAGTGCATATGCATTCCAATTATGTTACACTCTTTCATTAACATAAAGAAACAAAAACAATACAAAAGGAGAGTCAATGAAGTTATCCCTCTCCATTCCCTTCATAGTATGGACTCCACATCTTAACTGATCTCTTACATAGTCTCTTACTACGAAAATAAAGAATTCCATTTTAGAAACAAGATAGATATTTATGGTGAGGAAATCTCCCTCGTTAATATTTCTTCCTTGTTTTCCACATGCATCTTTTATTACGGCCCAATTCTTTCCATCCTTGCAACTTCTTTGATGCTTTGGGTCACCTTTGCATTGTACTTCTTTTCCCAAGATGTGTTGTTACAAATATCTTAATCAATCCTGGTCCATCCCAACCTGTCATCTTCTTATCCATAGTTGCTTCTAACCTTGTCCAATTCTAGAATTTTTCTCTGCATTCCTTGGAAATTTTATGGCCCAACTTTATTGTGCCACAATATCTTGTTTCATAAACCAATTCTACACAATGGAGTGCCTTTCTCCCTTGATAGTTCATTCCAGGTGAATTGAATTTCATCTTTTATTTCATGCAATTTAGATTGCATAAGATTATAATCAATGCAATATATGCATTCTTTGGCAATGCAATAACATGCTTAATCACTTAATAAGCCATCCTTTACATAGGATATAGAATCCTTTTCAATCTTGTTTATGCCTAATTTGTAGAATTTCCAATGCACCACCATCATGTGATTCATATTACTTCAGGTTAAATAGCTAAGAGCTCTTATGTCCCTTCTTGCACTTCCCTTTTGCACATTTTGAATACGATAAATGCATGGCATGCAATCTTTACCAAGCATTGCATTCTTCCATTGCACCTACACATAACCATGCAAGTATCAATTTTTTATTCTTCTGCAACATCCAAGTCAATCTTATATCTAAAATACTTCTATACGACCATAGAACTCTTTTCTTAACTTTGTAAGAGGCTTTGACAATCATCCACATTGCTTTTCATCACACAACTGAACTATACTTGAATCATTCCATTTTGAAAGTAAACCTATGATGTTCATACATTCATACTAAGTCCCTTTACTAGTGTCATACTCCATTATCATCATATTCCATTTTCTAAAGTTAGTACTTTTACCCAATACTACTTCTTTCCTGTAGCTAATTCTGAACCTTAGAATACCCACTCTTGAGAACTATAGATGTTATCTGCAACCTGATACTGCAACCAATATGTTGGGTAAACAATTTTCCAAAATTTTATAACAATTTCATGTGCAAATGAAAATTTTTGGAAAATTACCCATTTTGATAATAATTTCTTTTTCTTCCTCTTTTTTTAATCAAATTGGGCTACAAGCCTCTTTTCTGATAAATTTCATGGAAAGATAAAAGACACTGATTAATAATCGGGTTCACTATTATTAATCTCCTTTCGATACACTTTTCGATGAATATTCCCATTTCCCTTACTGAATTAAGAGCGGAAAGTTGCAACTTTGCAGAATTAGCAATTTCAACCAATTTTACACTTTTCCTGTAAATGTACTTATTTTGAAAGACCAACTTCTGAGACCTATAGATGAAAATCGGTAAGGGATTCAATTTTTTTTTGTATCAGCATTGATAATCCATATAATGGTGAGTACAAAAACACCTTCATTGTTTAAATCTAATGCTCCCATCAACTTTTATAAAATTCTCAAATCACCAATTTTTTTATTTTCTTTCACTTTTAGACTCAGAATTTTTATTAAAAACTGCTATCTCACAAGCTAAGCATTTCTAGAAAAATTTCCTCTAAGAAAATTTTCTCATTCTGGTGATAAGAACAAATGTTGAAATCAATAAATTTTTTTGTTATGAGTTCTTGGGCCACTTTTTCCTTCTTCAAATTTTCAAAAATCGCACTTTCGCGCGCCCAAATATTGGATTTTGGCCTTCTTTCAACCCCCAGATTCACATATTTATGAATTTTACCTCAAGGATCCAAAGTCATCTACATGCCTAGATCAAAAATTTATTGTAACAATTTGAGCCTAAATCGGGGCTCCATCTATCCTCGGGCTACACACCTTCAAAAACCATTAAATTGGAATTTATGTCCAATATGAGCTAAATGGGTCCATGATCCTCACTGGTGATTTTGTAGCCTCCATTAATAGCGTTGAAATGGTGCAAGTCTCATCATTTTCTGATCTAATATTCAATTTTTATGGCCAAAACAAGATTTTGGCTCCAGACTTGGATTTTTTTTTAAACCTACGTAAATCTTTAATTTTCATGCAATCTTGTGCATGAGAGCATTGTAATTTTTCGATCTCAAGCACTCGAGAATCAACTGCGAAAAACATTCTCTTTCTGGTCTACACCCTTTAGATGCCACCCATATCGTCTTACCAGTTGTCAGTCATAAGTGGTTTTAGGCTCCAGAAAGAGTGGTTTCCTGAAACTGCTTTTATGAGCCTAAATGCATGATGGAGTGACACGTTGCAGGGTGGTTTCCTTCTCAGGATCATGCACAATCAGTTATATTTCGTGCAAGTTCGTAGGCATGAATAATTGCTAGTCGTCAATTAAATTTGCATGATCTTCCATAGCTGACACGACTAATGAGGGTCCCACCTTTCCTGACATTATTGCACGTCAAATTTCCTCGCATCACATCACTTCCTGTCAGACCGAAAGTGGTTTCAGGATTAGAGGAAAGTGGTTTCCCAAACCCACTTTCAAGAGCCTGAGTGCACAAGAGGGTGACACGTCATAGAGAGGTTTACCACTTCAAGGTCGTTTTAATCATTTATACTTCATGCACCTTCATGAGCCTGAAATGTTGTCAGTCATTGATCTAGATCTACACCATTCAACAGTCATATCTATTCCCCCTTCTCTCTCTGTCACTTGTGCATGTAGATTTGATGTGGCTGGTTCACATCAAACATTCTTCTCACATGGCCTTGTTAAATTTTGACCATTAATTCACAATACTCTAGGATCTTTACTGAGAGAATAACATATACAGTATATCAATGCATGACAATCACAATAAGTATGACAAGCATCACAAGAATCAAAAGCATAAGAGACAAGAGACACAGAGTTTCCGTGGGGAAAACCCTAAGGTGAAAAACCCCACAACTTCCTCAGAGATAGAGAGAGAAATGGCTCAACCAAAGTACAACCAAAATACAATGAGATAGTCTCCTAGTAGCAGATGATCCTCCTCCTCACTAGTGCGCCACTTTCTGAGTGAGAGAGATGTACTTTTTCGAATGATCTAAATAGAGATCACCTGATATCTATTTATACTAACCTGTTTTCCCAGTGACCTTATGGGGCTGACTTGTCTAGCTAGGTACATCCACATTATAATATATATTTCAGGGCCGACCCCACACATGGTGGTCTAATAACCCATCGGCAAGTACACACACTTGCGACACTTGTCAATCCACATGACGACACTTCCTTATAGAGGAATAACACATCTCTTATAAGGGTACAATAAATATATATAAAATACACAGATGAAATACATTCCGAAGTTACATATACATCAACATGCCCCTCCTCGTTGGACCTCTTTCCCACGTGGCTCCTCCACATCACCCATCCACATGGCATGGGTGGGGCCCGACAGTATTTTTTCCTTTTTTTTATTTTTCATAATTATACAAAATTTTTAATCGAAAAATAAGGGGAAAATTTCGAAATTCATTTGAAATTATTCCTGACCCCTTCTCTGTTATTTAATAGAAATTGATTTCCCAAGAACCATTTATGATTTATGCCTGTGAATTTGGATTTATGGCCCATATAGCTCCATTATTGCAACTTGGACCTCTGATACCAATTTTTCATGTATCCAGTGACCTCACGATGACTTTGGGGTCATGGGGTACTGGATCTACTAGATGAATATCTCTAATATGTAATTTTATTTTTCTACTAATTTCAAATATACATTTACAGCAGAATTATTATGTGCATAGTTATTCATAAAACATATGTGAAATATCTACCAACTGTTTCCATACGAATGCATTTACACAGTCATTATTTCGGTTCCATAATTCATATGATGACATCGAAAAATATAATCAAAATTAAATACCATACATTTATTCGCATATTGAACTTATCTGAAATATGGCCAATTGACT
Organism: Larix kaempferi; assembly: GCA_027924585.1. Lineage (NCBI taxonomy): Eukaryota > Viridiplantae > Streptophyta > Pinopsida > Pinales > Pinaceae > Larix > Larix kaempferi. The sequence goes on along the minus strand of BSBM01000580.1, from coordinate 19,156,544 downwards.
GCAAGCCAAGGACATTCCTCCCAGCCATAGGCTCTATCAAGCCATATCTTTCTTTGAAAGAGCCACCCCCAAGCTGGGGCTATCCATCCACAAGAAGGTATTGAGCTTCTGCTACAACTACCCAATCATCTATTCTCAATCTGACTCCAATTTCCCATTCTGGTGATGATGGTATAGGATTGATAGCAAAGAAGCTTTAGACATCAAATAATCATGGAAAAATGATTTACCAACCAAATATGGGTGTCTCTAACATGAAGGAAAATGAATGGAATTATGGGCTAGCTCTATCTTTATATATGGATGGTTGAGACTAGCCAAGTGGAACTAGGGTTTATGGAAACTAACCATTTGGATTCCATGCGATTGGGAAATTTTCCCTTTTTTTCTAAGGAAAGTTGGACAAGTGGCATACTTGGGATTTGGACATATTTCCCTTCTCCAATCATAGACTTAGGATGATCACTCTACCCCTTGTGGAAGGATATTCCCCTATCTCTTCTCCGTCCATCTTGGTTTGCATTAGTCATGTGTTATATTAAATATATAATGTACTTGTTATAATGTTCATGTCTGTATTCTAGCCATATCATGATCCATATTACATTATTATATTATGAGGTAAAAAACGGGATGTTACATAGCTCGTGACTTTAAAGAATGATGGAGTCTTCCATGAAAGAAAAGTCTCATATCAGATTCTTGAAGAAGAAGTCAGAGGGACAGAAGGAAGAAGCTTGTGGATTGGTTCTCTATACCAATGATGAAAGTTTAAAGCTTAGGACATGAAACCAAAGAAAACCTCTTATCTTGAAGCTAGACAACATATTGAATGAAAGTAGAAATGGTCCCAGGATCGAAGACAAAAATAAATTGGAATTACATGTTGAAGATGTGAGGGAAATCCAAGAAGAATAGTCCAATGGAGAATTCTCTTAGGACATACCTACAACAGTTATAGATTCAAGTGATAATGACATTTCATCAACAACAAAAAATGTGCCAGGATAAAAAATGATGATCCTACAATAGAGTAACTTTACACATTGTTCTAAACAATGTGGCATAATGACTTCTAGTATCATGGATAATCTTGAGGGGGAGTCTAAGTAAAAAGAAAGGAATATTGTAGAAAATTCAACAGATTAGTGGCTTGGTAAATCATTTAGGAACAAAGGGTGAACTGCTTCATAAAGCTTCAAGAATTGGCCTAGTCTAAGGGGGAGTCAACACAGTAAAAGGGGGAGCGTTGTCAGCAAGGAAATATATTTTCAAAAATCATTCTTTGCAAGGGAAATACAATGATCAATAAAATAAAGTCACAAAAAAGAAACATATTGGCGTGGGGATCCAACATAATCGCAGGGGGGGGGAATGAATAAAGTTTCTTCACCCCTTTTGTCATTAATGTCAAAGGGGGAGAGTGATTTGTAGTTGTTGCCATCAATGAAAAAGGGGGAGATTGTTGGAAGAAGTTGTCATTGATGTCAATAGGGTCAAGAGATATGTGTCATTTATATTGAGTGATGTTGTCATTGATGTCAAAGTGATGATGATGATGTGGAAGTAATGTTTAATATGTACCAGTGATGATGATGAGGGGGCAATATTAGAGGATGGTTGTTTGAGTAATGTTTGATGAAGTATTGTGAAGTCATGAAGATAAGACAATAAGAAGTCTTGAAGCCCCTAAATAAGCTCTTGAAGAAGAAGCCTTGAAACAAGTTTATATAACTCCAAAGAAGTCTCCTTATAGTGTAGCAATTACTCATGGCCCTCATTAGAAGACACTTTGATTTGTACACAAATAAAGAAATCCCTTAAAGAAGTCCCTAAGGTTGCTCCAAAGTAATATTGTTGTAAAGTGTGAATAAACCCCTAAAATAATGGTGTTGGGTCCACATGTCCATAATTATTGGTCCATGTGACCATGATAAGTAGCCCCCTAAGTAATAAGGATTGATCCATAAGACCATGATGGTGTGAAATATGAAGAAACCCCCAAAGTAATGGTGATTTGGTCAACATAACCCCAAAAATAATGTTGTTGGGTCCACATGACCCTGAAAGGAATAAAGAGTTTTCCACTTAAGTATGATGAGGAGGAGATGGCTCAAAATACCCTTGATGATGTTTTGGAGTGATCTAGAAGGAAAGATGAAGTTCCATGTTAAAATTGTAAAAGAGGTCCATGAAGTTGGGATTGAATCATTAAAGTCCCCCTTAAAATACATAGATCCTAATCTTAAAGTGAAGTAAAATGTGTTCCCTAAAATAAGTTAAAGGAATCTTGAAAAGTATAAATAACAGTTGAAACTTATCATTTTATCATTAATCAAGTATTTCTTTTCTAATGTGCAAATTCTAGGAGAAAAGTGTGAAATCTTGAGGAGAAGGATGAAAGTTCAAGAGGAGAAGAGAGAAGTTTTGAGGAGAATCAAGTAGATTCACAAAAAAATTGCAAAACTTTCTCATACAATATCGAAATTACAAACTTCTTAACTCATTAAAAAATATTATTTAATTTTTTCTTCATATTGGAAAAGGTATGGTTCTTGCTTATGGGCTTCTTTTGTGATGATTCATGTCTCTCATGGAATAGGATCCATATTGTTAGCTTGAAAATGGTATGAATCTTGTACATGTACTATGTTATGCAACAAATTTCCAAAAAGAGCACAAAAATATCAGAAAGAGATAAAAAAGAGTACTCCACGAATTTAATGAAGAAAATAGATGAATAATAAGCCTCTTCGAGGGGGGAACCTCCTTATATAATGTACCAAGTACACAAGACAAGACAAGACAATATAATCCAAATGAAAAGGTCTCATTCCTATATATAGGAGACTAAGGGTTCCAATCCCAACTAACTGACCCAAACCAACGTAACTAATTAACCATACTAATGAAAATTACAACTAATGGACCAAATCCGACATCAAAACTAATGTAATGCACCACAATATAGGGGGAAATGTGCCCATATTTAGGGCTTAACATGCCCCTACCCTTCAGACAAGTGTTGTCCTCGACGTTTTATTAGTTGCGGATGCCTCTGTTTGAAGGACTCATCTTCCCATGTCGAATCTTGAATTGGTAAGTTCTTCCACTTTATGAGGTACTTAGTAATAGCCCGATTTCGTAGTCGTTTGGTCCTTTTTTCAGTGATTTTTTCAGGTTCCAATATGAATTTTCCTTCTTCATCAATCTCCGACAATATTTTTTGAATTAGGATCTTGTGTCGTATTACCTTCTTTAATTAAGAAACATGGAAAAATGGATGTAATCTTGAAGATGAAGGGAGCTCCAATTTGTAATCCATACTACCAATATTTTGAAACACTTTATAAGGACCATAATACTTGGGTGCTAATTTATTGTCCTTATTTAGTTGCTTGAGAGGCATCTTCTTGTAAGGTTGTAGCCTCAAAAATAACCAATCCCCTTCTTCAAAACTCCTTTGACTGTGATGTTGATCAGCTTGTTGTTTCATCTTGTTTTTTGACATAGTCAGGTTGTCCTTAAGTATCTTGAGAACTTCTTGCTGTTGCTCTATGTGATCTTCCACGGCTTGAAATTTAGATTTAGATTTTAATGGATATATGATAGATGGAGGATGGTACCCATAAAGTGCCATAAATGGAGACATTTTTTATGATGTATGGAAATAAGTATTGTACCATCATTCTGCCAAAGAAAACCATTTCACCCACTGTGTTTGTTTATCAGATGCAAAGCAACAAAGATAGCCTTCCAAAAACGTGTTCACTATATCAGTTTTCCCATTGGATTGAGGGTGATAAGATGAACTGTGAGCCAACTGGGTACCCAAACAAGAAAATAATTCAGTCCAAAAATTTCTAGTGAAAATTGGATCTCTATCACTTATAATAATCTTCGGATTTCCATGTAACTTTTGAACAGTTTCCATAAAGGATGAAGCTACTGTACTTGCATTAAAAGGGTGAGAGAGTGAAAAAAAGTGTACATACTTCGTGAGTCTATCAACAACCACCATAATAACATTCTTTCCTTCTGACTTGGGTAGACCTGTGAAAAAATCCATGGAGACTTCCTCCCAACGCTAGCAAGGTGTGTCTAATGGTTGTAGAAGTCCTGGAGTCTTAACTGTTTTACCCTTATTTTGTTGGAAAACCAAACATTCATCCATGAAAGTTTGAACATCATATTTGAGACCTTCACCAAAAAAATCCTTCTTGACCCTGTGGTAAGTTTTCAGGAATCCAGAGTGCCCACCTATAGGAGAGGTGTGTAATTATGAGAGGGACTTCTACTTGAGTTGGGATTTTTTGCATAAATATAAGCGATCCTTATACCATAGTGAATAATTTTTCCACAAAAAAGTATTTGATACACTGGGATCATTCTGTAGCTTTTGAATGATCGTCGACATAAATAGCTCATTTTTCCATTCTTCCATTGCTGCTACTACCCAATCTAGTTGTAGAATGAAAATGGCACAAAGTAATGCCCAACATCTTCATCTTTTCTCGAGAGCACATATTCCACCACATTCTGTTTCCCTTTTTGATAGATGATTCAAAGTCATATCCCAACATATTGGTTACCCATTTTTGTTGCTCTTCCGAAGATAGTCTTTGTTCCAAGAAGTATTTAAGTCTATCATGATCTGTTTTGACCTCGAAGTTCCTACCTATTAGGTAAGGATTCCATTGATTAAGAGCGTGAAATATTGCCAACATTTCCTTCTCATAAATGGGCTTCTGTAAGTTCTTTCCCTTGATTGGGTGAATTGTGAAAGCAAGTGGGTGCCCTTATTGTATTAGAACAACACCAATTCCATTTCCTGAAGCATCACATTCCACAATAAAGGTTTTTGTGAAGTCTGGTGTGGCCAAAACAAGATCTTTGCACATTGACTATTTAAGTTGTTCAAAATATTGAGTTGCCTCTGGAGTCCAAGAAAAATCATCTTTCTTCAATAATGTTGTTAGAGGCGTTACTATTCTTCCATAGTTTTGAACAAACTTGCAGTAGTACCCTGTCAGACCTAAGAATCCTCGAATATTCTTCAGGGTTTTGGGAATCATCCAGTCTATCATGGCTTTAATTTTGTTAGGGTCTACCTTGAAACCTTCATGAGATACAATATGACCCAAATACTCTACCTCCTTCACCCCAAATAAATATTTGGAAGGTTTAGAATATAGTTGTTGCTCCGTTAGTAGTTGCAGTACCCTGTCAACATGTTGAACATGTTCTTCCCAAGACTTTCTATATATTAGTATATCATCAAAGAATACTAGCACAATTTTCTAAGAAAAGGCATGAAAATGGAATTCATCAAAACCTTGAAATGTGGAAGGCGCATTCCTAAGACCAAATAGCATGACCAGAAATTGATAATGACCTTCATGAGTTCTGAATGTTTTTTTTTTCAGATGTCTTCATCCTTCATTCTAATCTTATGATACCCGAAACGAAGATCCAACTTTGTGAAGAAAATTGCTCCATGTGATTCATCTAACAATTCATCAATGACATGAATTGGAAACTTATCTTTAATGGTGATCTTGTTCAGCTCTCTATAATATGAACACATACGCCATGATCCATCCGGCTTGTGTACCATTACCACTGGTGCAAAGTAAGAACTTTGGCTAGGCCTAATTATTCCAACCTCTAACATTTCTTCAACCATATGCTCAATTTCACTATTATGGCCATAGTGGTATCTGTAAGGTCTGATGTTCTAAGGAGCACTTCCTAGAATTAAGTGAATAGCATGATCAAAATATCGAAAAGGTGGAAGACCTTTTAGAATATATTCAAATACCTTGGAATTGTTATTAATGACCCTTTGGAGATATGGGGAAATAGGAGGCTTAGATATTTGAACATCTAATGAGCATAATTGTCAAATTACACCTTGATGTCCCTTTTTTATCAATTTTTTCATACCATTAGAGCTTATCACCTTGATTGGTTTCCCTGTGATACCTTTTAACTCATATTCCTTTCCTTCCCATAAAAATTTCATGAAAAGCTTCTGAAAATTAAAAGCCACAGTTCCCAAGGATTGTAACCACTGAACACCTAAGACAATATCATTACCACCCATTGGAATATAAATCATTGGACTATTCAATACATATTCCTCCATAGTAAGATTTATCTTATGGCATTTCCCTGAGAAATTGATAGTTCCTCCATCTGCAATCATTACTTGAAACTCTGGTGCTGGATATAAAAAGCAATTGAGAGATTTTTCTAATTTATAGTGAATTAAGTTATGAGTACTACCAAAATCAATCAACATTGTTACCTTTTTATTTTTGACAAATCCTTCGATCTTGAGAGTTTGAGGAGTGATAATTCCAACCAATGCATGATGGGATATGGTGGGAGTAATCTCTTCTGAAGTAGTATCTTCTATTTCTTCATCTATATATGGTTCTTGTTCTTTTGGTTCTTCCTCTTCACAATCTATGTAAAATAATTTCTTCTCACCACACTTATGTCCCTTAGTATACTTTCTATCACAATTAAAACATAGGCCTTTTGCTCTTCTTTCATCTAGTTGTTGAGGTCTCAACCTTCGAGGTGGGTTAGAAGAAGGAGCATTATTCTCTTTGTATGTGTTGGAGGTGGTCTTTCTAGTAGCCATCATCAAAGTTTTTACTTTCAACCTTCCTTGCCACCATGAAATCCTTGTCTAAGGATGGTGGTTCAAAGAGACGCACCTCATGTTGAATGTTATACTGCAAGGTTCCAATAAAGAGATCCAACAAATTATCTTATGAAATGTTCTTCACTCATAGACTTAGCTTCTGAAAATGCTTGATGTGCTCTATAACTGGACCCTTTTTCTTAAGATATATTAATTAGCTAAAGAAGGTGTTTCTATTAATATCCCCATAATGTGAAATCAATTCTTCTGTGAATATAGACCAAGATATAATAGAGTCCTTTTTTCGGTCACAAATCCATTGGTACCACACAAACTGATCAGGCTCTAAATATAATGATGTAATAGTTACATTTTGCAAAGTTGGCACCTAGTGCAGATCAAAGAACTGCTCCATCTAGAATATCCATGTTATTGGATCATTGCCATCAAAATTTCTCATGTCAATCTTGCGAAGTTGAGTACCTCTTGGTGACCATCCCTGATAACTTCCATTATGGGAAGGCTTATTATCCGTGTCCTCCTGAATACCCTAGAACACATCATCACCTATAGGGAGAGTATCCTTTGAATTTTGGATGAGCTTATAAATATTTTTCATATTTTCATCCATATGTCCCATCAAATTCTCCTCTAGATTAAGTAAATTGACTGTTTTCACATACCCTTTCATATTTTCCTCCAGCTTGGACATTCGAAAAGATAGGTCTTCCATTTCATCGTACGTATGGGATGAATCCTCGGGGGGTTTGAGTTGAGTGTTATTTTTTACACTACCCTTGGGGGGGATTTTGAACAATATAAATAGATATCACACCCTAGGGTTCACCTACAATAGATCCTTATAAAAAATCTTATTCCAATTTAAAATGGCGTACCTTTATCAACCATGGTTTAAAGAATGTTTTTCTAACCGAACTTCAAACTGAGATATATCTGCAATTTTGTACCCTTTTAGTCTGAAAATACTTCATGAAGTATCCTGATATATCCTCTCTGCAATTCCATAGGTTTTACCTAACTTTGATATACCAGTAGAAAGATATGGAATATCTCCCAACGTTTTTTATTTGTTGTACTTGCAGAAGAGCGAAATTGTACGTATTGCCACGTTTCCAATATTTCCGATCCGAGTATGAAAATTTTACTATTGATACCTTGGTCCATATTATTTATTATTCAATAGGTATCACTCAATTTTTATATTTCATTCCCCAGATATAATAGTTTTACCCAACAAACCTGTTTGAGACTATTTTTTGGATTAGTCAGAAACCCTAACTTACGATGCGAATAACTACGAATCTGTTAGGGTTTAGAATCTGAAACGTATACCAAATTTATTTCATCCTGTTTCCTAGATGGGTTCCACGCTTTTGTTTCTGAAACATTGTAGAAACTTTTTTATAGAGAATATTCTTAGATGACTCGTTTTGAAGCACCCAGTCCCAAGGAAAGAGCTCTGATACCAAATGTTATGCAACAAATTTCCAAAAAGAGCATGAAAATAACATAAATATATTAGAAAGAGTACTCCATGAATTTAATGAATAAAATAGCTGAATAATAAGCCTATTCGAGGGGGAAACCTCCTTATACAATGTACTAAGTACACTAGATAAGGAAAGACAAGATACTCCAAATGAAAAGGTCTCCTTCCTATATATAGGAGACTAAGGGATCCAATCCCAACTAACTGGCCCAAGCTGACATAACTAATTAACCATACTAATGAAAATTACAACTAATGGACCAAATCCGACATCAAAACTAATGTAATGCACCACAATATAAGGGAAATGTGCCCATAATTAGGGCTTAACATACTAGAGATTCTCTCTTGGTGAATCTTGTTGAAGATCTTACATAGAGTATTGTGAACTTGCATATATTATGACGACACTTGCATAAATTATGGTGATGATCTTGGTATATATCATGGTGATGGCATAGATCATGATGATGTTATTGGCATATATTATGGTAACGATATTGGTATAGATCATGGTGATGGCATAGATCATGATGATGCTATTGACATTTATTATGGTGATGATCTTGCATAGAATGTGGTGATATTTCATATATTATAGTGAACTTGATAAGTTATGGTGATTATGGCGATGATCTTGGCATAGATCAAGGTGATTATCTTGGCATAGTTTATGGTGATATTGGCATGGATTAATGTGATGTTATTAGCATGATCTAGGGTTCCTTTTGGAATTACCTAGGGTTTGAAGGTGATGATGTTATTAAGGGTTTGAAGAAGCAAACTAATAAAGTCTGTGGGAGATTGTTTCTGAGATTTGATTACAGTCTTCAGAGGAATATTTTTTATCCTATCTTTGAAGATTCTATTGCACATTTAAAGGGAAAGTTTGCTGCAAATTTAAAGGCTATATTATAGATATGTTTTGTCCTTCTTCATGAAGGATTTTGTTGCATATTTGAAGGCTATCTTGGATTAAGTTCTTTACGGATTTGGAGGATAGATTTGAGGCATGTACATGTTGAGTACATAGATAGTGATAGTGATAGTGACAGTGATTGTGATCGTGATAGTGATAGGGACAGAGTGAAAACAATAATAGTGTGAAGACATTGACAATATGAAGACAGTGACAAGTTCAAGTTGAAAGAGATAGTAATATTGGTTTAGGTTGATAGAGACAATGATACAAGTATTGGTTGAAAGAGATAGTGATACAGGTTGACGAAGACAGTGATATAGGTACAGGTTGACATAGACAATGACATGAATATGGACATAGAGACAGTGACAAAGACATGTATAAATTCATATTCATATTACGGTAGCAAGACATTGCAAGGAAAAGATATTGAATTCTCCTTCAGGTTGGTTCCTGTGATATCAGGGGGTTGGATCCTTCTTCCAGTCGGTGTTGGTAAATCAGAGAGTTGGAGATTATAAATTAAGGGGTTGGAGTCTCCTTCCAGTCAGTGTCGGTAAATCAGGGAGTTGGAGATTACTTCAGGTTGGATCTTCCTTTAGGTTGGTTCTTTTAAATCAGGGGGTTGGTGCCTCCTTCTAGTTGGTGCTTTTAAATAATGGGGTTGGTGCCTCCTTTTAGTTGGTGATAGAGAATATTGGAAGTTTGTGCTTCCTATGAATGTAATCTTGACATTATATAAGAAAATCATTTTGTGGTTTTCTCTTGTTTGGTTTTCCACATAAAATCTCTTGTGCACTGTGTATGATCTTATGTGTTGATGATAATGTACTATGGTTAATGATGTGATAGTAATTTAAAGTTCATGTAGTTTAATGTTTGAAGTAATAAATTGCTAAAAGTGCTCAATACTAATTCACCCCCCCTCTTAGGATTGGTGAATATCGCAACAACACTTTATCTGGTATTTTTTCCATTGGCACCATCACAAAAACAATATTCTTATCATTATGGACACTTTTCATATACCTCATATTTATGGTCCCTATAAAGAATGAAATCTTTAGAGAATGTGTGAATGGAATCATAGAACACCCCTAGAGTCTCAATTATTGTTTGTGCTTCCTTAGTAGTTCTTGGAAGATTATTGTCCTTCGGAAAAAAACTTGTAATTTAATGCATTGTTGACACAAAAACCTATCAAATGTACATTTATTATATTTCCAATTAAAAAGAACTATTTTTCATATAAATATAGTTTATAAAAAAAATGGCAATCAACTCGGATGAAAATTGTGTATAATACATAAAAAAAAAACATAGTACCTTAACAATGTTGAAAAGTTATTTTTGACCAACCAAATTACGCTTTCGTGTTGTAGAGTACGATAATAGCTATCAATTTAGAGCATCATTCCTTCACTTATTTAAACAAGTGAAATTAGCAACAAAGTTGCTTATACCTGCCACTTAGAAATATTTCAATGTATTAGTTATTCACATCCAAAGCTAATAGTTAAAATAATTACGAAAAATAGACTATAAGTGAGATAGAAGTGACACCTAGTACTCCATACCTTTAAAAAGTGAAATAAGTAGTATAAGCATAGGGCTATGACCACCATACAATTCAAAGCTAAAAGTTAAAATAATTACGAAAAATAGACTATAAGTAAGAGAGAAGTGACACCTAGTACTCCATACCTTTAAAAAGTGAAATAAGTAGTATAAGCATAGGGTTATGATCACCATACAATTCAAAGCTAAAAGTTAAAACAATTATGAAAATTAAACTAAAAGAAGAGACACCCCTACTACTCCATACCTTTAAAAATTGAAAAAAAAAAAGAAAGTAAAATAAACAATATAAGCATATGGCTATGATTATCATACAAGATAGAAAGCCATTGAAAAGTTATCAAAAGACATCAAGGCAACTAGTTACCAAGTGCTTTATTGACAAGAGAGAATAATATTTGATACAAATTCAATTAATAAGAATCCAAATTTATATATACAATTTAATAGATGTAAATGGAAAAAAAACATTAAATTCAAAATATATATTACAATTAATAAGTTTGAAAATAAGCATAAGGTTATGATCATCATACAATCCAAAGTTAAAAGTTGAAATAATTATGAAAAAAAATTGAACTAAAAGTAAGAGGGAAGTGATACCTACTACTCTATACTTTCAAAAATTAAAATTAAAAAATGTGAAATAAGTAATATAAGCATATGATTATGATCATCATATCATATAAGATAGAAAACCATTGAAAATTTATCAAAAATACATTAAAGTAACTAGTTATTACTTTGTTTTGTTCACAAGAAAGAATAATATTTAATACAAATTCGATTAATAAAAATCCAAATTTATAAATACAATTTAATAGATGTAAATAAAAAAAAACATTAAATTCAAAATATATATTACAATCAATGAGTTGGAAAATTTAAGAACTAATATTTAGTTGGAACCTTGTAATTATTATGGTATTAAAAAAATTCTGCATTCAATAATTTATTGTATAATTTATAAGAAACAAATTTATTATATTAATTTATAATTTAAAAATTCTATTTTTAAATATAAAAATAAAACAAAAAATATTAGTAAAATAATTAATAATATATATATATGTATATAAAATTAATTAATTTATCATTTAAAAAGTTTTAATTTCATAAATTTTATTGATTAATTAAACTTATGATGTTATGTGGTAATGCCTTAATACCTTGGGGTATACATATTATAATCAAATTATTAATTTCCATGCAAATAATTAGCAAGCAAGACATTACCTACCAGCTCAAATATGTTTAATGCGATCCCAAAACATCAATCTTATTATAACTAAGCAGTAAGTTTGGCCTTAATTAACCCGTAAATACCATTAAATGGACTCATGGACTCATGGTAAGGTACAATATTTTTTATTAACAAAATATTATTGCAAAACAAATTACACTTAACAAAACAGAAGAATTCCCATGAGATATTTTGGCAGCTTTAAGTACCACACTTCTTTGACTTTAAAAATTTAATAATAAAATTCCTTTTTCTCTCTCTTCATTTTAATTTAAAAAATACCCTGAAAGTTTGCTTACCGTCTCCGTTATTATATTTTAAATTGTTTTTGTCAGATTCAAATAGCGAATAAATTAGGGTATTTTGGGGGTTTGAGAAATTGCAAAGTAAAAAACATGGAGTGCTCCTCGGATTAGGTGTCGATTGCATGGAATTAATGGTGCAGGCGGCTTCCTGAGAAATGGAGTGAACTGCACTTGAAACAAATATAAAAGTTTGTTTGAATTTTTAGAAATTTGAAGGTATTTCGAAGAAATTTAATGGTAATTGGAAGAAATTTAAAGGTATTTTAAGCAGGTTCTGGTTTGTTGCTAAATTTGTTGTAGGTTGGTAGGTGGAGGCAAGAAAGCTTGATTGATGCATCAAAATCCAATTAATGGTGGTTATGATTTCAAAATCTAATAATAATAGTGTAGTACAACAAATAGACACATGGAAAATACTTATTTTTTTTGTTTTTTAATTATTTTTTATTTCTGATAAATAATGTGAAAAGCAGGGAAAATTTGTCCCATCAAAGCTTTCCTCAAATCAAAAATTAAAAATTTGTATTTCCAAAATTTAAAAACTGTTTTTTTATTTTTTAAATATTTAGTTTAATATTCTATTTTTTATAAAACATTTAAAAACTATAAAAAAATATTTTAGAAGTTACATAATAATTAAAAAGTCAATTGAAATTGACTACAAACCCATTACTATATACTCTACCTTCGGCAAGTATAATAAAGATTTTATTACAACATCGTTTATTGCATCCATATAAATAATACCACCATATTATGAACTACCTTGTTTTTATGCCCATTAGATTGTTGATTGTCTTTTCTTTAGTTAAAAAAAGGTTAGTAATTTTCTACATAAGAGTACAAAATTACATATTGCTAATGCCTCTCAACATTATTAAAACCAAAAATGGGAAAAATTATGTTCCTTACAACTTGAAACGTTGTTCCTTACAACTTGAAACGTTATTCTATGACTATGTTTTACCGAGGAAAACATAATTGTATTTATTATTTCAAGAAGAAATGAGATACACATGGGTCTAGCCTTTTGCCTCAACAAGAACCCAATTATCTATTAAAATAGCCCTAGGCATATACTTTTACTCCTAACTACCTATACATGATTCATACAAAACTATTACACTCATTCGATCTTCTTGTCAAATACAAAATTTAATTCCTTACATATATAAAATCAATATTTTTTTATTTCTATCAAAGGAGAAATATTCTATGACTATATATAAAATATTAGTTCATATTTCTATCTTTATATACCTCTTCTTTGACAATTCAATTATAACAATTTTAGGTTCATTATAAACCTCTAACACTTCAAAACAAGAACAATCCTCTTATATAGCACTTCATTTTTTTTTCATAATCTTGATAAATATTCCATCAATAGAACATTGCTTATAACATTCATCTGGAAATAAATTTAATTTTAAAAGGTGGGTGAAATTATTATAATTGAAGACCATCATCATCTTCCATATTCATACATGAACCACGGTTCATTTGAACACTTTCCTTGAACAAACCATTAGCTTTTAGGATCCTTTCCCTTCATATGTGATGAAAAAAGATAGAACTGAAATGTAATATCCTAGGATCTAATTTACTGGATATTAAATCTATTTTGAAATTTAAAACAAAAATTGCAAGACTGAAACTAGTTTGGGAGAGACTAGTCTTGGTCAAAGTTAAACCCACCCAGAACTTGAGAGTTGGACTCTTTTGGACCTGAAAGATCAAATAATGTGTGTGCAGTATCATAAATAATAGAATCAAGGCCAGCTTCAGAATCCTATGCACAAGGTACTAGGGCCATTTATGTTTCAACAACAGCTGTCGCTGAAGTCTACTCCGAGGCTTCCTAGGCACACTAGCATATGCATACTAAATTCATCCACTTACACTTGAATACAACCAGAAGGTGGATATCAGTTAATTACCCCCTAATATACTACTATGCAAAATTTAAATGGGTTTTGGGAATATTTGGCAGTGTTTGGAGGTCCGAAGAGGAAGAGCGTTATGGAGGACTACACAACTAGCTTTCTTTCAAGTCCAAACAGGAAGAGAGGGTCACAAAAAATAAGTATAAGGATATGGATGTGTGTATTAGGGTCTTATGGACCTATATAAACTTACAGAGAAACAAAATATTTCATAGAATACATTTTATGCTAATTACTGTAAAACTAGGCAATTTTCCAATGCACAAGAGCAAGCCTAGGAAAAGTGAATTACACCAACTTCAATAATATTCCAATTTATCCTCGAGGATGATAAATGGACTCAAATAGATATTATTTAACATAATAAGACTGTATTAGACTGATATAACATCAATTGAAAGTACATCAGATCCATACTTACAAACAATTCACAATTCTTCAATGGATTTTACAACAAGAGCAGGAATTGTCAATGGAAGTAAGAAAAGAAGAGATAGAACTGGTGGATCATATACATATACAGAAGAATAACATATTGGATGATATTTTATGGTGCAATAACATATTATACAACTCACAGGGGCTATTACATAGCTCGAAAATTGATAAATACAAAGATAGAATTGCACAAGTGCGCTCATCAACACTGGAACCTTGGCTCTAGTGAAAATGGTTGTATCTTGGTCATCCAGACACCTTTTTCAACAAGAAAAAAGGAATTTATTACTGGAAGCAACCCTCCATACACAATGGTGCATGTCTCACAACCCATAAATGATCAGAAATGTCAAAACCAGAACCTCCATTTTGGCCCTTCAACATTGTTTCCACTGAATGAAGGGGTTGAGCTACACAACAAGAACACCAAAAATTGGATCAAATATGCTAATTCAGAATCTAATGGTTGTAATGAAACTATGTGTTTGACTAGAACAATTTTTCAATGGGGCACATCACCCAAATATATCTATGGGCGCATCTCCCAAGCCTCTCAGAGAAATCGCTCAAAACAAATATCAAAATGACCAAAAGATGTGAGAGGATTGCACTGGCATTCTTTTATATACTGGATGGATTCATGATCAAGGTAAGATCACATGTGAGTGGACCATATCCCATGAGTGCGCCTTCCTTAATTAGAATTAGCAACATCCTTCTTTGTGCAACCTTCATTCTTGTCCAACTTTCCTTGCTTTATGTCTTTCACTTTCTTTTAGAAACTACGCCTTCTTGCTTTCTGGATGTTTCCTGATTTTCAAGATTGGCTGCTTTTCTACACTTTCCTACTTTGTGCGCTTTCCTTCTTTTTCTAGTTTCCTTCTTTTATACTGTCACCTTGCTTTTGGATTCTTTCTTCTTGTTTCTATTTTTTTCCTCAAGTAAGTGAGGTCCACCTTATCCTCATGCGCCCTCCTAGACACATGAGCATCACAACTCATACCAAAATTAATTATTTATGAAAATAAACAAAATTACAAAGTACTTTAGGCATTAAAATTATTAATTAACTAACTACTATATGCCTTGTTCCAAAATTAATTATTTAATGACCCATGGAACAAATGGGTTAGGAGTGTGATCAAGTATCACTAGGTAGGGTACATGAAAATCCAAGGTGATGTCAAAATGGGAACATGAAAATCCTCCCCTCCCAAGTTTGCTTGTCCTCAAGCAACAAAAATCCATGGTGATGCTTAACCTATTCTTCTTCCAATTGTTACCTCAAGGTTGTTTTTTGAATGAATAACATTGGGACCCAAACTCCCAACTAAACTGAGTTTTATCCACCATGCTTTCGCTACACTACTCTGATTATTACCATCTCCCAATGCCTAAATCATCTATCTCTGCAACTGAAAATGTAAGTTCCTCCCAATTAAAACAATTGAGAAGGATTCCAGGATCCCATGTAAATGTATAGAATACAATGCGACTATGAAAACCGCCACTACACTCCAATAACATCCATGACACCGTAGATATTCCATCATTCCAAGGAATGCTTGGATCCCATGGTACCTGATTCATACCATCCGTCATCACTACTGCTTGTGACAAGATTTTACTCCATGGTATGACAGGATCCATCCACCATGTTGGAAGTGTGCCACTCCCAATTCAATTCATCAACTTAGTGAGCCTTCCCAACAAAATGTGAAACTCCTCATGTGCAAACAACACTCCAATCCCATGGCTCACACTGCAATCACATATTCCACCCCAAGACGTCAAGTGGAACTCGCTTGCATTGTTGTGCATGAGACAAGTATCAAGTGGCTCTATTAGATGCCACTACTTCTCACTACACTGAAGGAAGACCAAGGGTGTGTCCCAATTATCAAAATCAAGTTGAAAATCAAACACATGTGTCACTTGCTTCTCATGAAAAAATAGTCCCTCCATCAAACCAAAATTTCCTTTCACATCCTTAGGTGCTAGGAGTGAAGGAAAGTAGTCCAGTTTCAACTCCTTATAAATATCATCCACTGAAATAGTATATGCATGGTCTCCATTTTTGGTTGATCCAACAAGAATGCACATGTATGCCTCATCCAAAGATGGGAATTTGCTCCACATAGGCAAGCTGAGATCTTCCTTGTGCAAGGCTAATGCCTCAACATGTAGTATGCCAATTTTTTCATGGAAAATTACTTGCATAACTATCTTCCACATAGCATGAGCAGAACTCTTTCTGCAAGGTGTCTCCATGTGTGCCATGTAATATTCCATCCAATCCATGTGTAGATGAATGGCATCAAATGGAAGCCAAATGTGCATAGGTTGTTGGTCATCTAACTGGGCATTGTGAGGGATGTCAATGGAATCATAAAATGTGCTCTCACCTCTAGAAGTCCTCACTGTGAAATGCATCTATCCATAGATAGATAGATCTCACTGCTGCTACATGTTTCAAGTGGAATGCGCTCAGGTACATCCTCCATAGATGAGTCTTCCTCATATAGGGAAATCTCATAATCCTCCAAGTATGAAACAAGTGCTCTGCAACCAATATCCATATCATTGATACCATCATGCACTTGCATCATTGAACATTCCTCATGCTCACATTGCACATGAGGCTCTAATGCAATATGTGTGCAACCAACCACACACATCACATTACTAGTAGTCTTGGGAGAGGGGAGACAATCTCCCGATTCCATATGAAATTTCTCTCCTTCTAATGTTGCTTGCTTTGTCTTCAGCAAATTTGAGAGCCATGTCTCTATCCATGAACATATGCAAGTAGTCTTCTTTCATATTTTCCATCTCTCCTTTAATGATGCATAGTTCATAGCTAGCGACTCTCCCATCAAATCCACCTTGTCTCTCCTCCAATTGAACTCTCCCAATAAGATCCTCCATGAATCTATGTGCATCATCAGTTCTGGATAACACTTGCAATATCCTCTCTTCATTGACAAGGAGTTAGCTCTCCAAATCACTCCATGACCGCTTGACTACACCAAGTGTGTTGTCACATGTGGGCTCATCCACCATATGAGTATCATGCAGACTCCCATCCAACCATCCATCCTCCTTATTGCAATGATCCTCAACATCAAAAATTTGAGCCTCACCACTAGAAGACTCAACCATGCCAATTTCCTCCTTGGTAGTGGATGCAATCTCACGATGACACAAAGGAATATAGAAATCAGAATTGTGTTCATACCTTTGCATCACATTTTCCTCTTCATGTGATAGGGATATGGTAACTGGTTCTTCCACAAAACTCCCCGGTTCACAACCAATAAGTGTGTCCTTGTCTTCTAGATTTTCTCCACAAGATGGCTCACTATCATTGAGTTCAATTGAACTCATGTCATCTTCATTCCTCTTGGCAATGCTTGAAATCACCAACAATGAAACTAGAAATGGATTCATTTCCCACACTGCCAATAACCCCTTGATTGGCTACTGGTTCTTTGGATTCACATGGTTCAACATGCTCACCCATTACACAAACTTTATCTAGGAAATATATGTGCATGTTCTCTTTTGGCTACAAAGTTAAGTTCAACCACTTGTGGCATGGATCCACAACAAAATACTCATCTCCAATATCCAATTCAACATTAGGAGGTCCATTCACATTAAATGAATTGGAATATTCCTCAAATGGATAAGATAACATTACTTCCACAAAAATCAGAATTACTCTTATACCTTTGCTTGATGTCTTCTTCTTGCTGCTCCATGTACTCACCAGAGGAACCACATGGCTCTTCTCTTGGAATATTTCTGCTCTTCTCCCTTGATGGTTGGTTGCTATTGTGATTTTTCTCCTTCAATCTAGCTGATGCATCTTGCTCCTTGGTATCCTTAGGGTCAAGTTCCTTATAATTTATCCTTGAATAAAATCCAAAGAGTCTCATGATGCCAATACATGCAGATGACTCCGATGAAGCTTCACATTTGGTCCTCTTCTCTTCTCCTTTACTCTGAGAGGTGGAACAACTTGGTTCCTCTATGGATGGTTTGATGCTCTCAAAAAAATACTCATCAATATTCTGAGGCCAAAATCCATACTTGCAAATATAATAATATTTGAAGGATATACATGTGCAGATCTTCTCACCCAAAGCCAGATACTCCTGATAATGGTGGGGCATGTTTTTAATTGCTGCCATCCTTCTGGATAATATATATTCTAGGATAGTCATTGGTGGATCATCCTTTCTATATTCAATGTAAATTTGTTCACAAAAGTAACGATCCTCTTCTTGGGGTAGGCCTCCATTAATATAGATGACTCCCTCATTGGAACAAGATGCTTCTGCATCATCCCATTTGAAATCATCACTAGCTAGTGCTAGTCTCATGGTTGCAAATTATTCAACTTGAGAGACTACTTTCCACAGGAGTAGAGAAAATTTCTATGATACCACTATAATACCCTAGGATCTGATTTACTGGATATTAACTCTATTTTTAAATTTAAAACAAAATTTTCAAGACTAAAACTAGTTATTAAAACTAGTTTGGGAGAGATTAGTCTTGGTCACAGTTAAACCCACTTAGAAATTGAGAGTTGGACTCTTTTGGACCTGAAAGATCAGATAATGAGTGTGCAGTAGCATAAAAAATAGAATCAAGTCCAGATTCATAATATTATGCACAAGGTACTGGGGCCATTTATGTTTCAACAATAGCTGTCGCTGAAGTCTACTCCAAGGCTTCCTAGGCACACCGGCATATTCATACTAAATTACTCCGCTTACACTTGAATACAACTAGAAGGTGGATAGAATTTAATTTACCCCTAATATACTGCTGTGCAAAATTTACAGGGGTTTTGTGAATATTTGGCAGTGTTTGGAGGTCTGAAGAGGAAGATCGCTATGGAGGACTACACAACTAGCTTTCTTTTAGGCTCTCCAAATAGGAAGAGAGGGTAACGAAAAATTAGTATAAGGATATGGATGTGTGTATAAGGGTATTATGGACCTGTAGAAACTTATAGAGAGACAAAATATTTCATAGAATACATTTTATGCTAATTACTGTGAAACTAGGCAATTTTCCAATGCACAAGAGCAAGCCTAGGAAAAGAGAATTACAACAACTTCAATAATATTCAGATTTCTTATAAATTTTGATAAATGGAATCAAATAGCTATTATTGATAATCATAAGTCTGTATTAGACCGATATAACATCAATTGAAAGTACATCATATCGATACTTACAAACAATTCACAATTCTTCAATGGATTTTACAACAAGAGCATGAATCGTCAATGGAAGTAAGAAAATAAGAGATAGAACCAGTGGATTAGAGAAATATACAGAAGAATAAAATATTAGATGATCTTGTATGGATCAAGAACATATGATACAACTCACAGGGGTTATTACACAACTCGAAAATTGACAAATACAAAGATAGAGTTGTATAGGTGCACTCCTCAACACTGGAACCTTGCCTCTGGTGAAAATGGTTGTATCTTGGTCATTCAGACACCTTTTTAAACAAGAAAAAAGGAGTTTATTACTAGAAAAAACCCTATGGACGCAATCGAGCAGGTCTCACAACCCATAAATGCTCATAAATGCCTAAACCAGAGCCTACATTTCGGCCCTTCAACATTGTTTCCACTGAATGAAGGGGTTGAGTCGCACACCAAGAACACCAACAATTGGATCAAATATGCTACTTCATAATATAATGTATGTACTGAAACTGTGTGGTTTATTGGAACACATTTTCAATGGGGCACATCACCCAAATCTAGCTAGGGGCGCATCTCCCAAGCCTTTGAGAGAAATCTGTCAAAACAAATATCAAAATGACCAAAAGATGTGAGAGGAGCACACTGACCTTATTTAATAGATTGGATGGATTCATGAAAAAGAAAATATCACATGTCAGTGTACCATAGCCCATGAGTGCACCTTCCTTAATGATAATTGGCAACATCTTGCTTCGTGCAACCTTCCTGCTTTTCCAACTTTCCTTGCTTTATGTCTTTCATTTTATTTTAGAAACTACGCCTTCTTGCTTTCTGGATGTTTCCTTCTTTTCAAGACTGGATTCTTTTATGCACTTTCCTGCTTTGTGCACTTTCCTTCTTTTTCCAGTTTCCTTATTTTTTTATTGTCACCTTTCTTTTGGATTCTTTCTTCTTGTTTCTATTTTTTTCCCTCAAGTAAGTGAGGTCCACCTTATCCTCATGCGCCCTCCTAAACACATGAGAATCACAACTAATACAAAAATTAATTATTTATGAAAATAAACAAAATTACAAAGTACTTTAGGCATTAAAATCATTAATTAACTAACTACTATATGCCTTGTTCTAAAATTAATTATTTAATGACTCATGGAACAAATAGGTTGGGAGGGTAATCAAGGATCACTAGGGAGGGTACATGAAACTCCATGGTGATTTAAAAATGGGGATATGACATGAAAGAAGAAACAATACCATCAATATTCCCCAGCAAAAGATGAAACATATAATTCTCACCTCACATTCTTGTTTGATCCATTTAACTACATGTAATGAGTCACATCATACTTGCAATCTATACATTTTCAACAACAAGAGTAAGAGATAATTTAATTCTCATTAGTTATGCATAGTTGTTTGATCCTTGACTCAACTTTGTTTTAAATTTTAGTACATGCGAGTCCTTTAGATAATTAAGGAGCCCCATTGAAATAATACCAGGACTTGGAAGTGGATGTATCAATTTGCTCCTTGGTTACCTACATGACTTGTTTTACCTTATTTATTTCATTAACAAAATTTAGGATGTTGATCCCTTGGGTTGAATTCTACAACGGAGGAATGATCTAACCCTGAAAGAGGTTGGAATTCTTGACAATCTATATTCCCATGTTATAATCATAGGTAAAGCCTTATTAGCCTCAACTTTCATAGTTCATACCATGCCTTTAGACCCATTCTTAATATTTTAAACATTCCAAGCATTCTTAGTCCTAGACATGATGAAATGATCATTTTGTCTTCATCACAACAACACATAGGACACATCCCAAGTCCTTTAATATTTTTTTTGTTTGTAGCATATCAGAGGTAAGTTCCTTATTATTGAGTAAAAACCACACGGATATACATACCTTAGATGGACAATTGAACTCACACTATCTTCCACCACTAAGTGTATATCCCCATTTCACCTTCTAAATATAATGCTTGATAACCCAATTTTGGATTATACTTTCCAAATGGATTCATTAATCAAAATAATTTATTCTCTTAATTTTTTATCCAAACAAAGTTATTCCTAACCAATGAGCGATATGAATCCCGCATCCTTGCCTCCTCTTGACCTACAAAGCCAAACACATTTGTTTGTTTCTATTCCTATCTCCAAATAGTGGTTATTTCTTGGTTTGCAATTTTCTTGAGGTAGAAGTATGCTCTAGTTGTTCCATATTATTTGGGAGTCCAAATATATCACCACATCCTTGGTATTCACCTATTGTGATGTTTCTTCCATTCCCAATATCCCAAACAATCCAATTTCCTATTAGAGTGAACACTAAGATATCATCTTGAGATATTATAGAAACATTTTGAATATTCTTCCTAAGCCTTTGAATCCACTTGAAAAAATCTAGATGGATATACTTTTTCCCCACTGCCTGATGCCATAAACCCTAGCTTGAATGAAACCCTAGCTTGAATGAGCCTCGAAATACCTTTTTTTGCTAAGGATTTTGAGAATTTGTTTTTTAATCCCCAACCTCACTAACCTTTTGGGACTTCCAACCTTTTCTGACTCAATATTGGGATCCCCTTTTTCTCCCTACACCCTCACTAAATAAAACTAAAACTAGTTCTCATATTACCCTCCAATATACCTTTAGGAATCCATGCCAGATACATCCAATATATAGGAATTCCTTCTAGTATTAATTTTACTCAAACATGTTTGCCACCTATAGATAACCATCAATGACACTGAATGCTAGTTCTCTTTTCCACTTTTGATATTAGTAATCTCCAATATCTTTTATGATAGAATTGGTTTTAAAACAAATCCTAAATGTTTAAGTCCCAATTCAAATTCAACTATTAGATATGGAAATAACTAAGAAAATCAAGTGATGTCTTCATATAAAATTTCCACAAATGAGGTAGTATATTTACTTATATTTATCATCATACATATACTATACAATATAGGTCCAATATATCTCTTAGATTATATATATCTCTTCAAGTCCCATCACAAAATAACATAGTGTCATCGAAAAATAGAAGATGATATAAACAGAAGGAACTACTAATATTTATTGTCTTGAAAGTATCAAATTTTTAACATCTAAAAGGGCCATAATTAACCCTTCTATAAAAATCAAGAAGAGTAGGGGAGATAGAAAAATCCCTATTTTAACCACACTTTGGCCTAACAAAAGTAGTGTCTAAAACATTAATTAAAAAAAGAAAGAAACAATGGTGATACAATTTATAACCCAATTCACAAAAGGTACACAAAAACACAAATGTATTAGCATTAGCTTCAACTAAATCCAACTAACATGCTCGTTTGCCATTAAATTATCTGTATTTACCACAATTTCCCAATTCTTGATTTTGATCGAATGTAGACCTTCTTGAGACACTCCAATCTCATTATGTGTCTTCCTGCCTTCAAGAAAACTGATTTTCACCATAAATGGAATTAGAACGCAAAAATTTCACTTTTCTTGGTATGACCTTTGCTAATTTTATAAATATACAATTACAAAAGAAGGTGTGCTAGTATTCCTCAAAAGAAATAGGATTGTTTGATTTTGTTATAAGAGAGATGAATGTTGCATTAAAATGAATTGGATCCTCCTAAAGGATCTATATTCCTCTATCACCTTCAAACAATCCTCTTCTAGAACATCCAAGAGAACTAGAAAGAACTCCACTAGGCATATATCAAGGTTGAGGATTTTATCCTTGAAAGTTTAGTAGTACATTGTGCAGTTCATCCTTGGATACGTATTACATTATGCATGTGTTTTCTTCTCAACTTTCAAAACTAGGAAAATAACAATACATCTTAATCGATTCAACAATGATGGCCCTACCTTCATCTTTATAGATACATGTAAAGTGATCAATGCACACTTGTGCAATCTCATCCAAACTAAAATATACTAAACCATCACTCTTCTCCACTTTCCAAACTATATTAATGTTTTTTCAATAGTTATCATAACAGTGAAATTTTTGTTGTGCTTTCATCACCGCAAGAGAGACAAAGCGCCTAATTTTATGTCTCTAGCCTACTTTCTTATCCAATAAAAAATTTATTATATTCCCTTCTAGAGCATTAATTTCAACCCTAGAATCCTAAAATATAAATCCAACCCCATGAGTACTATACAAATCCTCTATTCTATTTTCCACTTCAATTACAACTTTAACTCCTTTTACCTTCTTAACATGGGCCCAAGAAATAGTGGAATGCTCGAGTTTTTAAAATTACTTTCAAATTAAATTGTAGTTAATTTTTTTGATGCCTCCTTAAGAGAAACTGACATATATTTAATTATGTTATAGCTACCTAGGGTTAAAATGGCATGGATCAAGATATTTCTTCCCATTGGGGCCAAATAAATTAAAATAGAAAAGTGTTGAGATTAATTAATAAAAAAATCCTACTTCTAAAACTCCGCATAAAAAAATAGTGACCACCACCTCATAGATAGAGGATTCAAACCCCATCACCAATTGGAATACATGTTCTTCTTCACATCCGTTGACAATAAGAATATGGAGTCCAAACAACCCCTAGTTAAGTTATTCAAAACTTGTGAGTAACCTAATAATGCTTCCCATTAATCATGCATTTAAATCCTAAGTGATTTTTCCTCTAGTATTCAACGATTGAATCGACCAACCAGTGCTCCACCATAGATCCACTTCATGCAACTGCACCTCCTTTCCAATTACCAGGTTAAGGGGAGAGCCTTGCTTCTTCATGGATTTCCTTTGTTTATAGGAGGATTTTTTACCTTCTCCCTTGATGGAAGATGAAGGTGCTTCTTGTCTCTTAATAAATCCCTTCCCATGTCCAAAATAATTTCCTATTAGAGCATCCAAATTTAGAAAATTATGTAGAAAAAACTAATAAAACTACTTAGATCCAAATCAAGGTAATAACATGGGTTTGAAAATATGTTTTTTCAAAGACACAAGAGACAAAAAACCCTCATATGAATAGGCACCAAATTCATGACCCTAGTGATGAGTGTGCCTTGTGTTTGTGTTTGAGTTGACACTAGAACCACCATTATGATCTTAAACAAGGTATCCTTGCTCCATGTCCATCCTGACAACCTTTCCCACCTACCAAATATTAGACAACAATAACTATCCATAATTAGATTCGATGAACACTATGAGAAACATGACTAATACAAGTGGATATATTTTTAACCACCATTGACAAAGTTTCAATAGTGTATTGTTCCAAGAATTTTGATCCCACGAGGCTAGTCCTATGGTCTCTAACCCTCAATGAACTTGGAGGAATTCACACATGAGGTTCCAATAAGATATTGTACCCCTGTTATGGATTTCCTAAGTATTCAACTAGATTTCACTCCATAATGTAAAACCCTACTCATATTCCAATGTTTAATGCCAAAATTGCCAAGATTGTTAATCAACATATATGAAATGATTATTTAGAACTTGTTGCAATACTTTTGTTGTTCCCTGAGATGTTCCAAGGATGATTTGGAACTATTCTAGCGAATTAATAAAAAAATATTTGTTTGTATTTATAATTTTATGTTTAAGGAACATAAAACTATTGTACTCTCCTTTGTATATTGCTTGAGATATCAAATGTGAGCATTTGAAGCATGAGATGTATAAGACTAGGTAGGAATTGATATTGAAATATCAAACATATAGATCATATGATATGTGGAATTGAGGAAATAACATAATGGAGATACAATGTACTTTAGAAAGTAAATATTATTTCCTCGGATGGAACAAGAAATGTTAAGCATTAATAAATTCAGTAGTTTAACATAAAATGTAATTGCAAATACTAATGAACATCATAAGAACAAAATATTTTACTCCATGTAACAAATCATATAGAGTGGGTATAAAGACTCATAACCATTTGGACTAAGGGGGTGCACCTCAATTGTGGGAAAACTACCATAGTACCCATAAGACCAAAAACATAAAAGGTGGTACAAATCAAAAGATAACTCAAGATGAGTAAAAGACCCAAAAGGTAAAAGGCAAGGTACCACAAAAATATTATCAACAAAATGAAAGGACCAAAAGTCAATCAACCAAGGTGGGGTACAACCAATCATCTCTCTCTCAAATGTACCAGTGTTTCATATAACCTGAAATTCCATCATCACTGTAAAAGGAAAAGTCCACATGGATGATGTGATCATGTGGTCCTCTAGACTACTCCTAAGGTCAAGCGTTAGTGGCTCCATCAAGGGGTGTCCAGTCCCTTGAGAAGACCATCTAACTCAACCATCTCGAAGACCTAGGAAAATAGGACATCGCACATCATCATATAATTGGTAATTGACCATGTAAGAACTCAAAAACCCTAAAGCAACCGAGCATGCAAAAGGGAAGCATGGAAAAGACAAGGCTCGCATGCCAAAAAATCAATCTCAAAAAACTGTACTGGGATTGGTGTCACAGTAAGAGATCTAAAATAAAAGTGGCCAGAATGCCAACAAGAAACACTAAAAATAAAAAGACCCTCTAAAAAGGTGAAATAGCAAGCAAAATTCCTAACTAGGAGCTGGAGACCTCGACAAATCATATCCTTCGCAAGGTGATGAAATCCAAGTCGAACAATATGAAATGAGAGACCAAAGTGGAAGGATATCCCTCTACTGAAAGGGATCCTAGGTAAAAGAGCCCTAGAAGAAGAGTTACTAGGATACCTCGTTCATGACACGTCGGAGAAGTTTAACTGGCACTTCTGTATTTGAGCCCCTGTATCACCTATATGGTAGAGTACAAGGAAGACAATGGATAGATAGCCTTAGGCGCTAAGTGGAGTGCGGTATTCCACAAAGTCCATCTGGAATCAGCCTCGCGACTTACCCCCCCAAAAATGGGAGGCCCCTCCACAAACCGGTCGTGATCGTGTCAATAAGTACAAGAGGATTTTAGAACCCTAGAGGACAACAAGTATGTCTCAGATGAAGATGACAAGGGGGAATTATTTGGATGCATATCCCCGGTGTCCTACCTAACTACCAAATTCCTTTTATCCTCAAGCGAGGTTAAGGTGTGTTGAGTTAGGGAGATGAATTTTAATGGTTGTTGTATTACTCAGTCAGGTAATGGAAGTGCAACTCGTGGTGTGATGACTGACTCAAACCATGCAAATGAGTATGAATCAAAGTAAGCCTTCCCTTTCAATGAATACTAGATAAGGTAAGGAGAGAGTTCTTTCAAAGTATAACTACTCTTTCAAATTAAATGAATCCAACAATAACTTTCTTCAACTTCTAATGATTAAAATGCATGACATTGTTTAAACCTTAGCAAGCCTAAGCATGACATTGTGATATTGTGCATAGTCACCAAAAGATGAAAACCTCAAGAATTGTAGGCATTCAATGTAGAGTCTACGTAGGTGTATCAATTGAGTTTTTTAGTCTACATGTTGAGTCAATAAGTGTCATCATGATAGAAGTTCATGATCAGAATTTAGAAATGACAGAGTTTTAATGTTGAAATTAGAGTGAAATCTAGTCCACTTGGCTTTGTGAGCATGACTTGGCTGTGATCTTGATGCATATATTACATGGTTGATTTTCTTGTATCTGGAGGTTGATATGTAAATTAAGGAAAAAGAGTTAGCAATATGTATGCGCATCCATGTGTATATGAATATGTATGCGCAATGTGTATAGTATCCTCAACGCTTGAAGACAATACTTTTGTATGATAAGTATACAACAAAGCTAAGTTCAACGTTTTCTCAACTTGAAAAAAAACAAGACTGTTTCTCCATCGCTTTCTTTGTCTCAATTGATGTAATTGAATTTGAAGAGAAAGGTTATATTATTGGATGAGAGGCCACTATATTTTTGTGAAGATAGAGATATAGTGCACTTAGGAAAAAAATCAATCACTAATGAATGTGTGATAGTAATACAAAGACTCATAAGTTGTATATTTAGACAAAACTTAAGAGATGGGGGCACTTTCCCCATGAGAGGCTTAAGATTTATAGACCCAATATCAATGGGGACTACTATGGTATCTTAGATAATAATGTTTGATATTGGTAGGCATCTAGTAAATTCACTTGTGTTGTATGAATATTATATTTGCAATGATTTTCCCTCTCTTTGGTTTTTTATTTGTGTGGATACATTTTGGGTAAGGGCACTACCTCATTATCCTAGCCTAGATTCAAAGATGTGGTAAAAAAATAAAACATCTCCATCTGATTTGAATCCTTCTATATATGCTCAGTGCACATACAATATATAAGGTGGAAGAGATTTCATATTTGGAAGTGTATTCATATGAAATCAATTATATTTAATCTAATTACAAAAAGGCAGCAATCATATGTAGTTTTAATGGTTTTGACCTCCTTCTAGAATTTTATATGCGTGGATTCATACAAATCAACTCTAAATCATTTTTTATTGTTCTTTTCTGCAAACATGATGTATATCAGAAAGTGATGGAGGAAGGACCTTAGTTTTTGGTGGCAACTAAACTGGATCTTGGCAGATGGGTTCGTGAAAAATACTAGGAGAACCTTTTGAACTACCTGGAGCAATCTCTGACAATTGATAAAGATAGTTGTGGTAAAGACCTTGATAAGTTAGATCATTTCTTGTAGAACTACTGAAACATTGTAATTTGGATCCTGGAAATGATAATAGCATGTTGCCCCTAACATCTCATGTTTTGGCTCTAATTTTACTTGATGCCACATTTAACACCAAACAGGACTGTTAGGAGGTGATGACTGTCATTGACAAACAACTTGACCACAAATTCAACCTCCCACAGAGTTCACTAATTTTGCTGAGTTTGACTATGCTTTGACTAATTTTGACCTTCCTTAGACAACGTTGACTTTCAGAGTGTTGATTTGACTATCCTTGACTAGGAGTTGACCAATTTATGGGTTATTTGTCCAATTTATGGGCTATTTATAGATGAGAATTATTTAACTATGCTCTATGTGTGATAGGAGGCTTAAACAAAAATAAATATGGATAAGGATAAGTCGACTCTTCTCCATTATTTCCCAATGAACTTTATGGATAAGGGTCGTTTGACTCTACTCTATTCTTCCCTAGGGAAGACATATACTACATGTGGGAGTGAGGGTCTCAATTAAATGTGTGGGATTGAGGGTTAATAAAAATATGTGTGGGGTTGAGGGTTTCAATGAAAATATGTCAAGAGAAGGGTGGAATGAACCCTTCCTATCCCTAATGTTAAGCTATGCTTTTATTAAACACACAGTTCTCAAGCTTAAGCATTGTATTTTCCACATCCTGCCTTGCATTTTTTATGTTGAGCATTGAATATTATGCTTTTCATTGAGTTATTCTATATCCATGATTGATATGAGATTCAACCACTCTAGGATGATTTATATTAGAGTAGATCCAGTTTACTTATGTTTTTTATTAGATTTTTTTCAAACGATATGGGATTCATTACTTACAATCATTTAATATCATTACAACTCCATTTGCTAGTTGTACATGCTCGGTTCTACACAAACTTTTCACACATTAATCTCAACACCATTTTGTTTATAAATTTAAGTGGATCCTGAAATCAACATCTTATTTGGGCAACTTTCCCTTTCAATTTTGAAGATCATCTTGATCATCTATTTTTGCTTAAAGTGTAGGAAACCTATTGGACATGTCTAAGAACAAGGTAGTTTAGTGGCTAGGAGATGAGGTGAATATAATAAATACAAAGAGATTATCTTTATAAGTGACAATTGCATGTAGATAAAATTTGTTGTGTTTGTAATTAAGGTAAGAAACCACTCAATATCATTGCAATGAACTATCAATATAAGGTAGATTATTAATATATTCTTTGAGTTGGAGCGTTGGATGTGTCTACTTATTCAATTACTAAGTGGTAGTATCAATCAATCCTAGACATCCCTTACCCTTGGGCATAATTGAAAATTTCCATGGAACAATAGGGAAGCCCCAAGCCCCATTGTATTTGGTCAACAAGTACTAATGTAAAAGATAATGCAATATGTAAAATTATGCTCTTCTAGGAAACCAACAAGATACATAATAAATATGTGAGGATTGAAGAATCCATCTCAAAATAGTCAATTTTCTGGAAAATAGAAGGTTTTTATACAAGCCTAAAAATAATTTATATTGCAAATGCCACATAGTCCTTGGAAAAGGTCCCTCTCTTGAGGATGTTTTATCTAATATTCTCTAGCATCAAGTCACATTGAGGAATATGGGAGAACCACCTATTGAGGTCAAGCTCATTCAAAAGCTATCTCTTCATCTTCTTAGGATGAGTTGAAGAAGTATAAAGGAGAAAAAACTCACATACAATTTTTGTCATAAAGAAGGCCACACCTTCACATCTTGTATTTCTTGTCTTCAAAAGATTAAAGAGTTTGGGAAACAAACAAGTTGTGACAAGGTAATGCTTGAATATATTGCTAGAGCCTCTCACAATTCACATATTGTCGTGCATTGAACATTTTGGCCCTCCTCTTCATAGGAATGGATTGCTAATTCTAAATCTACCACTCATAGGACCAGGAATCAGCACTTCTTCGGTTGTTGATAGTAGCACAATGGAGCCGAGTGGTCATTGGTGATAAATCAACCTTGTGAATTTTAGAATGTGGTGATGTTATCATCAATACCATTGGGTCTAGAGATGTCCTTCATAATACATATTCTAGGTGTTTGGTCAAATATTTCTTCTATTTTTTAATCACACACACCAACCAGAAAGTCACCTTTAAGCTGAATCAATTGGTTGAAAAGGACGTGAATGATGGATTTAAAGTGGTTGCTTCAGGGATTTGCGATGAATCTATTCAAATGTACAAGTTGGGAAAGACTTCGTACTTGAAATGCAAGGATTTGTTGCTATGTTAGCTAATGTTGGCGACATTGGCATGCTATGGGATGAACGTTTGGGGCATACAAATATTGGTTTGCAGCATATGAGACATTTGCACATTGCTAATCTTCACAAATTGATTTCCCTAGTGGTTTCTATGAATGGTGGGTGTTGGGGAAACACTATTAAGAGTCCTTTGGATATACACACTTCAACCCAAGGATGAAGCATTTGGGAAATTCAAAGAATTCAATTCATTAGTGGAAAATCAAAACATGGAAAGGATTAAGTATGTTAGGATTGATGATGGAGGAGAAAATACCAACTACGATTTTAACATTTCTCATGGCATGTCTTGGTAGAGGACTCTTTCTTACACTCCACAATCGAGTGGAGTAGTTGAACAAAATAATAGATTTATTATTGAGATGGTTTGATGCATGGTTCTCTTATATCGAATTGAGCTTAAATCATGGGGAGAAGCAGTTGTTTGTGCAACCCACATCATCAATTAGACGCATACTCATGATCTTCAAGGTATGACACCATATGAAAAATGTTATGGAAACAAACTCTTAGTGAAGAATAGATTTATTACGGAGATGGCTCGATGTATGCTTCTCTTGAAGCAAATTGAGCTTAAATCATGGGGAGAAGAAGTTGTTTGTGAAACCCACGTCATCA
Source organism: Larix kaempferi (assembly GCA_027924585.1). Classification (NCBI taxonomy): domain Eukaryota; kingdom Viridiplantae; phylum Streptophyta; class Pinopsida; order Pinales; family Pinaceae; genus Larix; species Larix kaempferi. Next base: position 19,125,115 of record BSBM01000580.1, on the reverse strand, counting down.
ATTAAAGACACATACTCGTGTTGTTCAAGGTATGACAAAATATGAGATATGGTATGGAAACAAAATCTTAATTTTGTATTTCATAATTATTGGATCAAATTCATGGGCTTGTGTTCTCAGTGAAAAGTGAAGCAAATTGGAACCTAAAAATCATATATTAATTACTAGGCAGATAGATGATGCAGAGGGCCTTATTTAGGGTTTGTCCAATACTAATTTTATGGAACTCTTTTCTCCTATACTGGATGCTCCTTCCATCATTCCTCTAGGATAAGTAGTTCAATGATGTTGAAGAAGACTTCTTTATTGACCACTTTGATCCAACGCTTATGCCTATAGCTAGGTCAAGGCCTACAAGTGGGTCATATCCACACTTTTAGACATTGTTGGTTTTCTTATTTTTGGTCATATCGATCAGGGGATTCATTTTTTACACAGTTAGGGTAACATCTTATTGATCAGGAAAACAAGCACCCCGTTATTCATGAATTTGCATCAATAAAACCAACTATGGTGAGTTCTCAAGCAGCAGAGTAATAAAACCCTCTTTCAATGCAAAAATTCAAGGGGGTTGCAGGGAAGAATGGTTAATGTCCTTACCGAATACATTGAGCCCTTTTTTTTCATTGTCAGTCTCTTAGCTGAATGTGGTCTCCGCCGGAATGCCTCCTCTGGGCACGTCAATATCCTATACACTTCCTCCTCCAGTTGGTGTGCCAATATCCTGATCTACAATGTGGCCTCTGCTGGGCGAATCGATCCCCTCTATTATCCTACGAGAGTGGGGTTTCTCTCTACAAAGGTCTCGATATCCTCCAGGAAAAGAAGTATCCTCTGAAATGGGTGCGTGGTCTTGAAAAAATTCAACTATCCACTGGTCTATCCCGCCTTTTCCGCTGCTTGTGTGTCTGGTCACTCCCACTGCTAGCTCATCGGGTCACTCCCTCTCCCTTGCCGCAATCACAAATTACCGCCTGATCTCAAACGATTTTGTTTTGTTGGTTTGTTTTTATGTATTGTTTTTTAATTTGAATTGATTCATTTTTTTAATAAAATTCCAACCTAATACTTTATAAACAAATGCATGGACAAATAATGATGCCCTTTTAGACTTGGTTGATGTCAACCTTTGGAAATATCCCTAGATAATTTCCAATTATTCTAATATTGGAAAACCCCACATAAATAGGGGGATATTCTACATGTGCACCCAAAATAGGGTGGTGGTATTAGACATGGTCATAGGATTGAGTGTTGTAAACCAATGTCTAATGAAGAGGATATCTAGGCCTAAAAACCATGGCCCCTCTTCTAATACATTCATGTGATTACCAAGATTGTTGGAAAAACATAATAAGGGCCTTGGAATGACAAGAGCTTGAGAAATATGTGTTCCATGTAGACTTAGTCCATAATGGTTGTCAATGTCAATGAATTTGTTCATCTCTAGCACTCATAGCTAAAAAATTAGAGTAATTCCCAACTTGTCTACAATGAATCCTCTAATGAAATAATCTAGATGCAAAGCATGTGCAAGGTCTTATTTCTATATTCAAAGTGCACGATCCTCAAAGGAAAATGATATGGTCTATAACCATATCTTTTGTTCCTATGGATTAGGCCATCCAAGCAATCCCTAGTGCATGAAACCTTAGAATGGCCACCATATTGAACATATAGGCCAAATATACCCTACTTAATGTATTTGCAATGTCACATATGGCCATTGATCCCCTATAGACAAATATTTTGTCTTAAGACTATAGATTTTGGTGCTAAAACATTCTATGGACTCCAATAACCATCCTTGTTGCATTAATACTTAAAATGAATGCCACATCTCCTTTGCACACTAAAGATTCCTTGTTTAGGGAATGTGTGGGGTGTGGGTTACTATGTATAGTCGATAATCCATATAATTTATTTGTATTTCCTTAAATCTTATATGTTGACCATAGAAATGAACTAAGCCTTAAGAACCATCCCTAGTATTTTAATTATTAAGTGATGACCATGTAGCATTTATAAACTAAGTATTCCCCATAAAGACTATATAAAGAATCATGACCATATGCCATTTTTTAGAATTTTAAACCTTCCAATATAAACTAACCACATAATATTTATATTACATATTACAAATTTGTTAAATTTTTATGATCGTATATATAATCTTAATTATATTCATAATATCATAAATTCAATAATATTTATAATATTATAAAATTATAAAATATTATAAATTTAAAAATTCCATCACTATATAACTATTTTTTTAATATATAGTTTCTATTATTTTTATCTACCACTTTAAAATCTATAACTATTTTGTTAATATATAGTTTCTATTATTTTTATATACCACTTTAAAATCAACACATATTCTATTATCACCTTTATAAGTTAAAACCATTTTACTATATTCTTAAAATTATAAATTCAATTATAAACTCTACCCATCCTAGACCAAGAATGATTATTCAAACCACAAAACATGAACTATTAAGGGAGTCATTTGCTTCTATATGGGGATATAGGTGCCATCATTACTTGTTTTAGCACTAGGGATAGGCCTCAGGTTTTAGACATGGTTAGGGTAAGAAATAGAGATCTTA